>CM060922.1:634309079-635559079 GCA_030737875.1 Allium sativum | reverse complement strand
TTCTAAGTCACGTGGTTCAATTTAATGAAATATATTAATTAATTGAATTACTTTATTTGCATATTTGTGGATTTTGGCCAAAATCCAGTTATAGTGATATTAACTTTCTATATCGAAAATTGTTTCTTCCTAATCCCATGAGTGGTATTAGGAAGTATAAAGCTGGGTGTTTTTAGCACTACACTACTACGTGAAACTAAAAGCATCCAGTTTTACACTTCCTAGTGCCACTCATGGTTTAAGAAAAAGAAATCTGGGTGCTTTTAGCAGCACCCTTGTGTTTAACTTTATTTATTTCAATTTATTCGACACATACCCAATTATGGCCATAACGTGAATTTGTGTTACTTGGTAGTTCGTAGTCAATGTATGTTTTTATCAAGTTGATAGACTGTTATTTCAATACAACAGACAACAGAAGCAACAGCCACACGCGTTAGCACAAAATGCATAAATAGCAACGCTATTAAGTGTTAGAACTCGATCTTGCGTACAAGATGATTGATTCAGTGAAACAAAACAAGAATCAAGTGCAATCAAGTATATAATATACTGGCAACGAAGAAGTAAATAGCAAAAGAGTAGAGAAATCGACTGAGGCTCGGCGTACCGATTTCCATAAGACTTTATTCAGAATCTCCCAGGATACAACAGACGAAACTGCTCGAGTATGTGATGATCACGTCAGTCTGAGTATAGAGATTTGGCAGCAATGGCGGTTTCTATTTTGACAGAGGAAGAGGAAGAAGTTTAGAAAATCGGTGAAGAATGTGATCAGGATTCGCCACTTATTTATAATCTTCGAACCATTATAATTCAAATAGTCGCGTCCATTTGACGTTTGATTTTGAATTAAAACCGTCGCATCTATTTAGAACCGGCCGCACCCGTTTCTTTTCATCTGTTTAACGGGCTGTAAACCCGTTTGATTTCCGTTGGGCTACGCACATAGTCATTGCCGCATCCAAAAGAAAAACCCGCAAAATTGGTTAATTTTTTCATAGCAAAAATAAGATTTCATTCTAGACCCAAGCCCAAGCCTAAGCCCGAACCCGGCCCGGTTCGGTTTGGTACGGGACGGGCGGGCGGCGCACACGTGTGTGTTTGGTTCATATGATATAGGTCCTCCCCCTCGCAAAAAATTACCTGACCCTAAGGGCCAATATAGGGAATGAGGAATAGATATATATACATATATCTAATCTTCTTTTTGCCAATGTGGGACTAAAGCATATGTCATTCATCTTTTGAATTCTAACAATCCCCCACATGAATGATAATATACTTTTCCCCCACACAAAGTGTAATATATCAGACTACGTATGGAATAATGCTTTATCGTGGATAAGTAGATATTTCACTTTGAACTTTCCCTAGTTAAAACTTATCGGATCTACTCGGCTAATCGGTGAATTATTTCTTCTTGAACCGTCAGCCTTTATTGTATATCCAAATAATAAGCTTTACAAAGCATTGATTCCCTTCTCATCCATTCTCTTGGTTGTGTTCATTTTGGTCCTGAACACTTTCTGGTTTTGCGAGTGTCATAGAGAATTCAAGCTTTTTAAAATTCTCATAGAGCCAACCCAGCTCACACTAACATGGGTGATCGCAACCATTAAGACTATCCTACATGTACCCCACTTGTTATTTTCAAGATATGGTCATCATTAAAAAACATAGTTTTAACCTTGTAATACTTCTGTAGGCATGCATTTATAGTGTGCACCGTAGGAATGGAGTAGGACTGTATTCAAAATGCATTACGTCTTGAGTTATTCATAACTGGTTTGCCTATTGATCCTAGTCCGTGGGATCTCCAGTCGCTAGGATAGGTTTCCGTATAAGATATCTCTTGTTGGTTTAGGCTTTTAAACCCATTCCCCTCGATGCGTAGTAAATTTTCTCTCTTGATAAACCTGTAGTAAACTGATCTACTAGGTTATCATTTGTTCTCACATAATCTATGGAAATAGTTCTATTTGAGAGTAACTGCCGAACTGTGTTATGGCGTCTATGAATATGTCGTAACTTTCCATTATACACAAAATTATGCGCTCTACTTAGCGCTGCTTGGTTATCGCAGTGTATGCATATGGCCAGTACAGGTTTGGCCAGAATGGGATATCTTCTAAAAAATGACAAAGCCATTCTGCTTCTTCGCTTGCTTTATCTAATGCTATGAACTCTGATTCCATAGTGGATCAAGCTATGCATGTCTGTTTAGAAGATTACCATGACACTTCTGCCCCTGCTAGCGTAAATACATAACCACTCGTTGATTTTGATTCCTCTGAATCAGCAATCTAGTTTGCATCAGTATATCCTTCTAATACGGCTGGATATTTTCCATAATGTAAGGAATAGTTTGTAGTATTTTTCAAATATCCTAGCACTCTCATTGGTGCTTTCCAGTGTTCCTTCCCTGGATTGCTTGTGTACCTGCTTAATCGACTTACTGCATAAGCTATATCTGGTCTTGTGCAATTCATGAGATACATGAGACATCCTATTACACGAGAGTATTCCAGTTGCATGACAATCTCATTTGTGTTTATATGCAGTACTTCAGATGGATTAAAAGGTGTTCGTACTCCTTTTATTCCAATTTTTTTAAATTTGTGAATCATTTTTCTACGTAGTGTGACTGAGACAATTCAATTTTTATTTGATGTTCTTATTATTTTGATTCCCAAAATAACGTCTGCAACTCCTAAATCTTTCATATCAAAACTGTTGACTAACATTTTCTTGATGGTCTCTATTACTCGGGTATTCGGACCAAAAATTAGTATATCATCTACATACAGACAAATCATTACATATGATTGTCCAATTTGTTTAGAATAAACACATTTATCACATTCGTTTATACGAAAACCATTTTTCATCATGACACTATCAAATTTTCCGTGCCATTGTTTTGGAGCTTGTTTTAGTCCATATAATGATTTTACTAATCTATAGAATTTATTTTCATTTCCTTTGGAAATGAAACCTTCTGGTTGTTCCATGTAGATTTCCTCATCGAGATCTCCATTTAAGAATGCTATCTTTACATCCATTTGATGAACTTCTAAGTTATAGATGGATGCAATTGCTATCAACATTATTATAGAGTTATTCGTGTTACCGGCGAATATGTATCAAAGTAGTCTACTCCTTCTTTTTGATGATAGCCTTTGGCTACTAATTTGGCTTTATATTTGTCAATAGAGCCATCTGCTTTCATTTTCTTTTTGAAAATCCATTTGCAGCCAATTGGTTTTATTCCAGGTGGAATATCAACAATTTCCCAAGTTTTATTGCTTAGAATTGAATCAATCTCACTTTGGATTGCTTCTTTCCAACATGCAGATTCAGAAGATGACATTGCTTCCTTGTAAGTTTGCGGTTCGTGTTCTAAAATATATGTTAAAAACTTCGGACCAAATGTCTTGGAAGTTCTAGCCCTTACACTTCTTCTGGGTTCTATTTCCTCAATTTCACGATGACTTTCATCTTCATGTGAATTGGTCGATTCTTCTCTTGTCCTTTTAGGGACAAAAGTTCCTTCGTTCCTTTTGTGCGGAAACACATCTTCAAAGAATGAGCCATCTCTCAATTCCATGATTGTATTTATTCGAATATCAGCTATATCAGACTTGAATACCAAAAATCTGTAGGTGCTACTATTTTAGGCTGGCCCTAGGTAGTAGCAATCAACTGTTTTTGGTCCAAGTTTGACTCTTTAAGGAGGCGGAACTGGAACTTTTGCAAAGCACCCCCACACTTTGAGGTATTTAAAGCTTGGTTTATGTCCTTTCCATAACTCATATGGAATCGCTCCTGTTTTATTGTGAGGTACCTTGTTTAAAACGTGGTTAGACATATTTAAGGCTCCCCCCACAAGTTCATTGGTAAACCTGTGGTTATGAGCATTGCGTTAACCATATCTTTTAACGTTCTATTCTTTCTCTCAGCAATACCATTTTGTTGTGGTGAATATGGAGCTATTGTTTGATGAGTTATACCATTCTCTACACAAAATTGTTCGAATGGTGATTCATACTCTCCACCTCGATCAGATCTTAGTATCTTGATCTTTTTATTTACCTGATTTTCTACTTTAGCCTTATATTTTATAAACGATGCTATTGCTTCGTCAAAACTATTTAAAAGGTATATATAGCAATATCGAGTATAATCATTAATAAATGTGATAAAATACTTTTTCCCACCTCTTGTAGGTAAGTTTTTGAAATCACATAAGTCAGTATGAATCATTTGTAATCGTTTAGTACTTCTTTCAATAGTATGAAATGGTTTCTTAACCATTTTTGCTTCTACACAAGTCTCACATTTATATTTTTTATCTACTTGAAATTTTGGAATTAAATCCAGATTTGCAAGTTTTTTCATTTTCCGAAAGTTTATGTGTCCTAATCTTTCATGCCATAATAGAACATCATACTCGACAACATAAGAAACTTCCTTTTTATTTGTTTCAGAATTACAACATACATTATTATTGCCGATTACGGCTACATTAGCCTTAAATGGTCCATCACACAAGTATCCTCTCCCTATATAGACCCCAGCCTTGGACAGAACAACTTTATCTGATTCAAAGACCATTCGGAAGCCTTTCTTCGAGAGTATAGGTCCAAAAATCAAGTTTTTCCGGATATCTGGAACATGAAACACATCATTTAGTGTAACCATTTTACCAGGTGTGAATTTGAGGATTACCTTCCTATTGCCCTTAATCATTGACACTGCCGAGTTACCCATGTACAATTTTTCTTCATGATCCCGTTTTTTGTATGTGGAGAACATGGACTTCTCAGAACACACATGTCGTGTAGCGCCTGTGTCAAACCACCATTGAGAAGGATTCTGGCCTAGATTGCATTCTGACACAACTCCAGAAAAGTTAGGCCCATCGATGTCCATGTTGTCCACCACATTCGCTTATGAATTTTTTTGTTTCTTGTGTCTGTAATCTTTTGCCTGATGACCTTTTTTCCACAAACCCAACATTCGCCATTGAATTTCTTGGACTGCTTCTGATCATGCTGCTTGTTTTCTGGCGCCTTCCTTTTCTTTTTATTTTTGTTAGGGTGCCCTTTTTTCTTTGACCCTTCTGCAACAAAAGCCTCTTCGCTTTTTGGTTTAGTGACTTCACGATTATCTGCCTCAATCTTCAATCTAACGATTAGGTCTTGTAAGAATATCTCCTTCTTCTTGTGCTTTAAATAGTTGAGGTAGTCTTCCCAAGATGGTAGCAAGTTTCCAGTGATTGCCTCAACCAGAAAAGATTCACCAACTTCGTGGCCTTTTACTTCCATTTCATGGATGATGATCTGAAGTTCATGTAGTTGCGCAGGAACAGGTTTTGAATCTACCATTTTGTATTCCATGAACTTGTCAACTATAAACTTCTTCAGGCTCACATTTTGTGTTTTGTACTTTGTGATAAGTGCATTCCAAAGGGCTTTGGCAGTCTTGATTGGCTGATACACTTTGTACAAAACTTTGTCTAAACAGTTGAGGATGTAATTCCGGCACAGAAAATCTGAGTGCCTCCATGCATCAATGTTCGGAATCTTATCTGACTCCTTGGTTTTACCTGGCGTAGGCGGCACTGGTTCATCTTCCTCAAGATACTTTTGCAGACCGAAGTAGTGAGATAAAAAAGCATCTGACTTTTCCATGTCAAAAAATCATCACCTTCTCCCTTAAATAGATCTGGTTTGTTTAAGTTGGCTGTCTTTATCGATATTTGTTCTGCTGCCATCTCCGCTTTCATGAAAACGCTAAAGTCTTAAGATGTTATTTCAATACAACAGACAACAGAAGCAACAGCCACATGCGTTAGCATAAAACGCATAAACAGCAACACTATTAAGTGTTAGAACTCGATCTTGCGTACAAGATGATTGATTCAGTGAAACAAAACAAGAATCGGTTGTAGTCAAGTATACGATATACTGGCAACGATGAAGTAAATAGCAAAAGAGTAGAGAAATCGACTGAGGCTCGGCGTACCGATTTCCGTAAGACTTTATTCGGAGTCTCCCAGGATACAACAGACGAAATTGCTCGTGTACGTGATGATCACGTCAGTCTGAGTATAGAGATTTGGCAGCACTGGCGGTTTCTATTTTTATAGAGGAAGAAGATTAGAAAATCGGTGAAGAATGTGATCAGGATTCGCCACTTATTTATAATCTTAGAACCATTATAATTCAAATAGTCGCGTCCGTTTGACATTTGATTTTGAATTAAAACCGTCGCATCTATTTAGAACAGGCCGCACCCGTTTCTCTTCATCTGTTTAACGGGCTGTAAACCCGTTTGATTTCCGTTGGGCCGCGCCCATAGTCATTGCCGCATCCAAAAGAAAACCCGCAAAATTGGTTAATTTTTTCGTAGCAAAATTAAGATTTCATTCTAGACCCAAGCCCAAACCCAAACCCGGCCCGGTTCGGTACGGGACGGGCGGGCGGCGCGCGCGTGTGTGTTTGGTTCATATGATATAGGTCCTCCCCCTCGCACAAAATTACCTGACCCTAAGGGCCAATATAGGGAATGAGGAATATATATACATAGATCTAATCTTCTTTTCGCCAATGTGGGACTAAAGTATATGTCATTCATCTTTTGAATTCTAACATAGACTACTCCAAATTGGTAAATGAGATCTTAAGTTTGGTTAAGAAACAACTTACCTACAAAGAGTTTAGGTGAGTCATTATGTAATTCATTTTAAACCATACATATGTATGTTATTGTTACCCCCCAACAGCCAAAAGTAATTCTCTATCTACTGTATGAATGCGTCAAATACATCATCCCATTCATAAAATAACAAATGATTAGGAATATTTAAGGATAAAACGTTCATTTATTACGATCTGATACCTATTATTATGAACTATTTCATAACCGTGGATGCTAAAATACTAAGGTTTATTCTATTTGTATGTTATAACATGTTTTAAAATTATTTACACGAACAATTAAATTACGAAAAGGTATATATACCTTTAATATGAAAATTCTTTTAAAAAGGACTAAGTCATCAAGTTCTCCTGGGGTATACCATTAAGTCAATCAACGTTATTTTTCTGTGCAATCATTTGTATTGTTTTCAATTATTTCGTTTCTAATTCTCTTTACTTAATTCTATCACTATAGCTGCACGTTCCTTTATTAAACAAATAAAATAAAACAAGAAGCTAGTGGTAATACTATATAAATATGCTACCGATCATATAAAATTTTAGCGACATTAGTTATATCAAACTTCTGCTATATTATAAGTAACATTTTATGTTTGAATAAGTTTGTCAACTAATCTTGAAATTATCGAATGTTTAATTTAATTTTTAGATAATAATTTTATTAGTGGAACTTTAGTCCTATAGAATGATTTTATCCCTTGCTTAATGAGAATTCACACTACGCCATAAACGATCTTCCGAAACAACAATTTTTTTTTGGCTCAAGCCCAAAAAATGTTGCCATAGGTCTTTGGCAACACTTTTGCTGTGATGCAATTTTCACTGTTGTCTTAGACCACAAAGGCAACATTTTTACTATCTAAGGCAACATAAGAAATATCGTTGCAATAAAACCCTATTTGGGTCTATAGCAACATCCATAGGTGTCTGTAGCAACATTCCAAAAATGTTGCTATAGATACTTACATTATTATTATTATTTTAGAAAATATAATATAACAAAAAGGAGAATTAAATGCTACTACACAGAATTAAATATTCAAACAGTATTTTTATTCAAATAAATATATTTTTTAACATTTGAAATAGCACATGTTTCTAACTCCACTAGTTACAATTCAATGTTAATAACAAAGTTAATCACATATACAAATGTTCCTCACTACATTCCAACTTAAATCACTCGGTTATACATACTCAATTACATATACATTCACTGACACACTAAGTCTTCTTGTGCTCCAATCCAGTCCAGTCACCTATATACCTGTCATAGAAACATACATAGGAAATTGGAATAAAAATAAATTTAAATACAAGAAAATATAAATTTATTTTAAATTTTATTTGCCTCAGATATGTCTCTCATCATTTTTCTAGACTTGTTCTGATATATATACATTTATACGAGTCTAGACTACTTGTAATATTTACAGTGATACACTGTAAATACCACAAGGTAGATTGTATCTCTAGTGCTCACAGATCACCCCAACACAACTATATTGGTTTGCTGGTTAGAACCAACATTTAAAATTAGCTGATTCTAAACAGCCACAACTCAAATATATTGGTGTGCTGATATAAAATTTATATTTTCCATTCAAATAGCTCACACACACATATATATTTATATATATATAACACATGCACGATACATGTATACACATACATGTATATGTATATACACATGTATTAATGTGCAGGTGCATAAGTCAGATATGCAAAACAACGTGGAATACAAGTTAGATCAGTATATACAAGCAATATGTGTCATGAACAAGTCGAACCAGTGCACATGTACAAAGATCTTAGTAGCATCACATCAATGACATAAGGAAGCACAATATAAATGGTCAATGCTAGTGCAACAAGGAATGGACATGCATGTACTAGCACAGGGTCAAATGTACGGAACTGGACAAAATACAAGGTGAATGACTAAGCCATAAGTATTGCTGATGCAAACACAAATCAGTGGAGCATGTAAGATATGCATAAAACCAAAGCCAAAGGTCACAACTCACATATATGGTGCAACAACTAAATGATAGGTTCAAACAACACAACAAGGTGATGATCAATATGCAATAATGGTAGCAAGGCTGAAAGGCAACAAGAAACAAGGGGCTAACACAGGTGCAAATATATGCAAATTTTTATGCATGACAGCAAAAGGAAATACCAATGCAATTTTGAATGACCAAATTATGCGACTGTTCTTATCAATGAGATAATTGTAACGATCGGGAATTTCACTCGATCCGAATCGATCGCTAAACCGACCAAGACCGTTCGAAACCCCTTATTGTTTTGAGAACACGACAAATTGGAACGCAAAACAGAAGAACATTTCATTGCTTATTACAACAATTCCATCAGATTACAAGAATATTACAGAGTATGAATAAATATTACATAGAAAATATCAGAGATTTAAATTACATTTAAATACATCGCAGCGGAAAATAATACAAAACACAACTAGAAGTAATACACGGATACAGAGCTTTTCGAGTATCGTTCCAGCTGTAAATCAGGATCCTGTGAATATAAATCTACAAAACCAAAACTACTAGCTGCCCGTGTCAAAATAAGGGCACCCAGAGTTTAAGTTAAAACAATAAACTCTAGGTCAGTCATGTGACTGGTGTGAGAACTAAAACAGTTATTTATCTTTATTTTAAAGTTAGGTAAATCAAGGGACCACGCCGTATAACACAGAACAGGTTTCCTCCCAAGAATACCAGTGCATAAAACAATTAGCGCAATGCTAAATAAAGAAAAATGAAGCTATTATAAGACCCAGGTCACGTCACACAATGTAACACAAGCCGGAGGATAGGGTTTTACCTTATAATAGCCAAGGAATGCTTGATACGTTTAAAAACAATTATTTGATACTATTATAAGTGTATAGTGTCAAAACACTTTCAATCATAAATATCAATCATAGACGGCATGGGTACCATATATCATGTCGCCATACTAGGCTCTACAATCAAAACCACACTGTCACGTATTTGGAAATGGGATTTCCATCTATGAACCGAGGCAAGGGATCGTCCTCACCGGCTTCGAGACTCTCTAGCCCGAGCCTCAGGGTCAGAGCGCATCGACCCTTGGAGCGACAGGGTGGTCCACCGATGTGGATTAAAATGCCTGAACACTTCATTTCCCCGCCCTTTGGGGAGTAAATAAGGCCAATGGCTCCATCGGCTCCACATAGTCACCGATATATCCGAGGCTCCTCGCAACAGCAACAACCACATTAGTCAAACTCGTCAGGGAATGTAAAACCACTGACGCCACTTCTAGCTAGAAGGAAACGCATGCCCTCCCTGAAGTCCTCTCCCATTTCTGGTTCACAACCGAGGTGTGAAGCTAGCGAATCAACGTTACACAAAGCTATGCCACACAGGCCGTGCTATTATCATCAACCACAAGACTTTGCTTTGCAGCAGAAGCCTTGATCATTTGCCACTTAGGCATGCCACACAGGCAATTCGCTCACGCGATTGATATCCACCAATATATAACCCCTGAGCTCGTACGTCTCAGAGAAGGGCGTTAAGCAAGAGAATAAATTCTCCGTCGCCAAACAGATATATATTCAATAGAAATCAATCACACAGAATAAAATCCAATTTCAGACACACAGTCCATTTACAAGTTCGTCCTGGGTCTGAACGAAACCGGAGGCACCTTGTACCTCGCATATCCATCGGTCTCCAAGTACGTCCAGATGACTACTAACTGATTCCCTCCTCTTGGGTGTACGGCCCAGTCAAGATCATCAGTAATCACCCAAACGACGTGAAGACCTCCGGTCTTCAAACACCGTCTTCATCCTTGACACCTCGTCGAATTAGTTATTCAGAATGGGAAAAACCCGGTCTTTCTGAATAACTCGCGTATATAATAGACAATTGTAACACAAACCCAACATACGCCTCATTCCAATTCAGAATATTCTTTTATTCAAATATTCTTATACTTTGGGAAAGGTTCCCATTAATTTTATCAAAGATAAATTCTTTAAATTTATTCTTTAATCTTCTTTTGAATATCAATTCAAACTAGTCGGGATTAGCAAACCACACCGAGGTAATTATTCATTTAATTTCCCAATCCCAACCTATTCATCCCAAGAAGTAAAACTAGTAATACTTCATATCTAACACCATGGTGTTATCGGTAAATTCAATTACCATTTCACGTTCAAATCTAATTAAAGATTTAACTATCGCCTGGAGCAAAACTGGTGATACTCCATTCTCGATCATTTCAATCTAATTAAAGATTCATTAAAACTCCACTTGGTTTTAATCTTCCCAAAAATCAATATTAATGATTGTTTAACTTGAGAAATCATATCCTGTCTTTAACTGGGTTAAAGAACCAATGTCATTTAAAACACGGTTCACGATAAACCCAAAATCACATTCTATTCCATCAGCCTTTAACCGTAAATTAGCAAGTGAACAATTCCCTAAGTAATAACCCCGAAGGCCGAAACCAACATTAGATTAATACCCAGGAGACCATTCAACTCAACTATTCTCCAGTTAGTTTCTGATTTTCTTAACTCCATTGGGTCTAAGAACAGTATTATTGAAGATACCATTCACGACAAACCCAAATCACATTTGATATTAAATACAAGGCTCTGAATAGAAAATATATCGGCTTATATTCAATATCAAATTCTACGACCAATAAATATCGTATTGGAAATAACGATATAAATATATCTTTCAAATTTCCATAACAATATCTGTATAATCAAGAAATCCAGCCTCGAAATATTCCAAAGACAATTTCGATTCAAATCCATTCCAATCCAATTATTGGAAATTCGGGTTATTTTCAAAACCATTTCAAATCCACTTTATTTATTTTAAAAATAAATAGAATTATAATTTTGGTTCAAAACTAGTTCATTTTGATAAAAATCTATTTTTATGTTTTCAAATATGGAACTTTTCATTCCAATTCTTCACAAATCATTTCTTATGATTTTACACAAATTATTACTATTTTTAATAATTTTATCAAGGCCCGTATAGTCGATTTCCATCAACGGCCATCGAACTGCACTTACAGCAACCTTTTCCAAATTTGATTTGGACATAATTCCAAATCCAACCGTTAAATTTCTAATTTCTAATTTCTAATATTCGTTAGAAAGCTCTTTTCGATACGAACCCAACGGTTCCAGTTTTTGGAGAATCCGACGGTCGGACCTCCCGTAATGTCCACTTGAAGTCCATGGTCGAAATTCACGAACTACTGCAGCGCGACGCATTCTATTCAGGCCATTATATATATACATATATATATATATATATAATATACTTCGTCGATTTCCTTCTAAAATGTATTTTATAAATTGTTTTAAATTCGTTTTCGAAACGATTTCAACTTCATATTCAATTTCGAATCAAAATTGAATATTCCACATCATCGATATACAATTGATAATATTTTCAAAATGTTATATTTTGAAATCACTTCCTTTTCTATATTCATTATAAAAACGAATATAATCGATATAAATATCGTTCGCTTCAAAATGGCGCATATCTAACCAACACGGCTTTATATATTTCAATAACTTCGTTATTCTATTCAAACAAATGAATATTTTCTTCAACACATGAATATTTATTTTTCTATTCAACACATGAATTTATATTTCTATTCAACACAAGAATATTTATTTTTCTATTCAACACATGAATTTATATTTCTATTCAACACATGAATATTTATTTTTCTATTCGACACATGAATTTATATTTTTTCCTGTTCAACACATGAATATATATTTCTTATTCAACACATGAATCTATATTTCTATTCAACACATGAATATATATTTCTTATTTTCCAAATTTGAATGAGGCCCAATCAATTACCATATAACGTTAATTATATGGATTCCCCACAACACATGTATATAACAGCAACGATAAATCATCAACCATCATCCAGAGTGCACCACACAACTGCATAAGCATTAAATATCAATAATTAGCGCTTACACAGTCTGTCAACCCATCAATTGACATACAACTAAACAATCGGGATTAGTGTACGTCAAATATCATCCCAATACCCGTGTGGGGTTTCAAAACAACAAACACAGATTTTATTTGTGTAGTTGGGCGATGTGTAAAATTTATCATCCCAATCAATATCAGTCAAATCAGTGTATATAAACAAATCGTCCGATTTGTTTATAAATATTTTATATACACGTTAAAAATTATATTTTTAGCTATAAAATATTTTTCCACTATAAAATATTTTATTTCATTCCACATCACACAATCAAATTTCACAACACAGCAATCAAACAAACAAGTTATCCATGGTCTGTGGACGACGGGTGTCGGGTGTTGCTAAACACCGTCTGCATCCTAGTATATATTTCAACTAGAAAATAAAATAAAATAAAAGTGAGGAGTTCTCACCGACTAGCTAAACCAATACACCGCGACTCTTCGTATGTAGAAATCTTCTTCGTGCTCGCCTTTTGTAGATTTCATTGTCCGTAGCCACTACATATATAAAAATCACATTTTTATATTGTTGCTATATATATAAAAATCATATTTTTATACCGTCACTATATGGATAAAATTTTATTTTTACATAGCTACTATATAGATAAAAATTCTATTTTTATTCTTCTCACTATATAAAAATTATATTTTTGGATTAATACTTATATAAAAATCATATTTTTATTCTTTACATTATATAAAAATTATATTTTTATTCTCTATGTCTTCATGTATAAAAATCCCATTTTTACTGCACCATTTCAACTATATAAATATTCAAACTTTTCTAGTTTCACGCGCTGCGATGGGTGGAGTTCGCGCTCGATGGGTGGAGCTGGAAGAAGGAGGAGGCAGAGCAGAAGGGGGCGACAGCGGTGGGTGGAAGCAGGAGCGGGTGGCGTCGGTCGCTGGACTGGGTGGCGCGTCGTCTGCCATTGATTTGGTCGAGCGGGATTATTGTTGATTTGGGGGAAATAAAGAAACCAGGGGGGTTAAGTGAATATATATCTTATTTTATTTTTAATTCCCATAAAGTTGATTTTTAATTTGACTCCCAAATCGAGCCCAACGACTGTCGCCCCTAGCTGGATACCCCTACTCCGAACACAATAGAATAGGTCCGGTAAGCCAATTCGACCATTTCGATCACTTTTCAATTAAATTAACCTTTAAATCATTATACTGAATTTTAAACGTACATTTCAATTTACTGGGGCCACATACGGACTCTAAAAATTCCCAAAAAATATTTTCTAGCTTCGTATTGACGATACGGTCCTGGCAAAACCAATTTTGTCAAATTCTGAGATCGTTTGAAAAATTGCCATTTTCCAGTCGATTAAAATCAACTAAAACTGGTCAAACGCGTTTTCCTTTGCCACGCTCACATATTGATTCAGAAAATTACGAATTTTGAAACCTAGCAATAACTTGACATCACGGATCCATCAAAAGTGGTTTCGTCGAAAACCGAGGTCATTTGCAAAATTTCCATTTTTAAGGGCCATAATTCCATAGCGACTATTCTGAATTTTCAACTGGGCACAACTTTTGATTTCCGCTATGAAATTCCGATTTCTCGGATTCATTGTAAAGATATTCTCAAATAGATTCTAATATTTTTGGTTTCACAAAAATCCGGTTTATTTTGAATCCTGTACATTCATTTGAATTTTGAAATCGAATTTTCGAACTACCGCGCCATTTTCAATTCCATTTATAATTATAATTAATTAATTATTTTCTAACGACGATTCAAATAAAACTATACGTTCTATTTCTATTCAAAATAAATTTATCATCGTTATTATTTAAAATAAATCATTTTAAATAATCAAAATTCGCTAAATTTGCCAAAATAAAAATTTTAAATTGGCTCAGAATTTCCGGGTTATTACAATCTCCCCCACTTAAAACTTTTCGTCCCCGAAAAGGAACGATGCCGAAAGTTGTTTAACTAATCAACTCAACTTCCATTATTTTCTTTACGGCTTAAGTTCTTCAACTTTTCAGTTTTTAAGAACTTTTCAAATTTTTCAAAAATTTGGCTAACACCCTAAATTTTCGAAAAATTTCGCCATAACTTCCCCTGCACCGGGGACTTCGGGATATTTCAAATAGCCTCCCATGGGCATCATCAATCCAAAAAGAAAAAGAAACAGCCAAGAGGCTCATAAAATCATCCAAACCCAAAGAAATACAATAAAAATGTACCTATTTGTCGGGCAAACAATTTTATTCCTCTTCTCTAGCCTCCTCGCTATGAGCTGTTCAATGTAAGAATATGTACATGTATGCATATGCGATAAATTTTCAATACAACTCACTATTTGATTCAAATTGGCTAAAGGTTCAAAATTTAGTTAATCAAACAATAATCAAACAACACAACCATCAATCAATTAGTTGATTATCTTTTCAAATTCATAACTTTGATATATAGTAAAAAATTAGATTTTTGATGCCAAATCACAACAATAAGCCCTACCTAATTTTGGTTCTCACACCAGTCAATTGGAAATATATAGAAATCCCACTTTCGTCACTCGAACACAAACACTGATGATGAGGCCTCATCATCAGAATCATCTCCGGGCGACTAGAGTGTGATTCTATATCTATCCAGTATATTAAAACTTCGAATACACGTGGATCAGACGTATATGCAAAATCTTTATGTATTGGATTGCCCAAATTCAATACAAATAAATATTCAAATACGTTGAATAAAGTTTAAATTTTCAAAACAAAATTTGTTTTCATTTTAAAAATATACTCTTCACACTCGTTCAAGGATACTACTGATCCCATCTCTAACGAGTCATTCTTAGTGGATATTACTAATCCAATCTCTGATGAATTCTTTCGTATGGTTCTAATGTGTCTTGTTCTCTGACCTTTGTAAACCAAAGCTCTGATACCAAAATGTAACGATCGGGAATTTCGCTCGATCCGAATCGATCGCTAAACCGACCAAGACCATTCGAAACCCCTGATTGTTTTGAGAACATGACAAATTGGAACGCAAAACAGAAGAACATTTCATTGCTTATTATATCAATTCCATCAGATTACAAGAATATTACAGAGTATGAATAAATATTACACAGAAAATATCAGAGATTTAAATTACATTTAAATACATCGCAGCGGAAAATAATACAAAACACAACTAGAAATAATACACGGATACAGAGCTTTCCAAGTATCGTTCCAGCTGTAAATCAGGATCCTATGAATATAAATCTGCAAAACCAAAACTACTAGCTGTCCGTGTCAAAATAAGGGCACCCAGAGTTTAGGTTAAAACAATAAACTCCAGGTCAGTCATGTGACTGGTGTGAGAACTAAAACAATTATTTATCTTTATTTTAAAGTTAGGTAAATCAAGGGACCACGCCGTATAACACGAAACGGGTTTCCTCCCAAGAATACCAGTGCATAAAACAAATAGCGCAATGCTAAATAAAGAAAAATGAAGCTATTATAAGACCCAGGTCCCATCACACAATGCAACACATGCCGGAGGATAGGGTTTTACCTTATAATAGCAAAAGAATGCTTGATACGTTTAAAAATAGATTATTTGATAATCTTATAAGTGTATAGTGTCAAAACAATTTCAATCATAAATATCAATCGTAGACGGCATTGGTACCATATATCATGTCGCCATACTAGGCTCTACAATCAAAACCACACTGTCACGTATTTGGAAATTGGATTTCCGTCTGTGAACCGAGGCAAGGGATCGTCCTCACCGGCTTCAAGACTCTCTAGCCCGAGCCTCAGGGACAGAGCGCATCGACCTTTGGAGCGACAAGGCCGGTCCACCGATGTGGATTAAAATGCCTGAACACTGCGTTTCCCCGCCCTTTGGGGCGTAAATGAGCCCAATGGCTCCATCGGCTCCACATAGTCACCGATATATCCGAGGCGCCTCGCAACAGCAACAACCACATAAGTCAAACTCGTCAGCGCGTGTAAAACCACTGATGCCACTTCTAGCTAGAAGGAAACACATGCCCTCCCTGAAGTCCTCTCCCATTTCTGGTTCACAACCGGGGTGTGGGGCTCGCGAATCAACGTTACACAAAGCTATGCCACACAGGCCGTGCTTTGATCATCAACCACAAGACTTTTCTTTTCAATAGAAGCCTTGATCATTTGCCACACAGGAAATTCACTCCATGCGATTGATATCCACCAATATATAACCCCTGAGCTCGTACGTCTCAGAGAAGGGCGATAAGCAAGAGAATAAATTCTCCGCTGCCAAACAGATATATATTCAATAGAAATCAATCACACAGAATAAAATCCAATGTCAGACACACAGTCCATTTACAAGTTCGTTCTGGGTCTGAATGAAACCGGAGACACCTTGTACCTCGCATATCCATCGATCTCCAAGTACGTCTGGACGACTACAAACTGATTCCCTCCTCTTGGGTGTATGGCCTAATCAAGATCATCAGTAATCACCCAAACGACGTGAAGACCTCCGGTCTTCAACCACTGTCTTCATCCTCGACACCACGTCGAATAAGTTATTCAGAATGGGATAAACCCGGTCGCGTATATAATAGACAAGTGTTACACAAACCCAACATACGTCTCATTCCAATTCAGAATATTTTGTTATTCAAATATTCTTATACTTTGGGAATGGTTCCCATTAATTTTATCAAAGATAAATTCTTTAAATTTATTCTTTAATCTTCTTTTGAATATCAATTCAAACTAGTCGGGATTAGTGAACCACACCGAGGTAATCATTCATTTTATTTCCCAATCCCAACCTATTTATCCCATGAAGTAAAACTGGTAATACTTCATATCTAACACCACGGTGTTATCGGTAAATTCAATTACCATTTCACGTTCAAATCTAATTATAGATTTAACTATCGCCTGGAGCAAAACTGGTGATACTCCATTCTCGATTATTTCAATCTAATTAAAGATTCATTAAAAATCCACTTGGTTTTAATCTTCCCAAAAATCAATATTAATGATTGTTTAACTTGGGAAATCATATCCTGTCTTTAACTGGATTAAAGAACCAATGTCATTTAAAACACGGTTCAGGATAAACCCAAAATCACATTCTATTCCATCAGCCTTTAACTGTAAATTAGCAAGTGAACAATTCCCTAAGTAATAACCCCGAAGGCCGAAACCAACATCAGATTAATACCCAGGAGACCATTCAACTCAACTAATCTCCAGTTAGTTTATTATTTTCTTAACTCCATTGGGTCTAAGAACAGTATTATTAAAGATACCATTCACGACAAACCCAAATCATATTTGATATTAAATACAAGGCTCTGAATAGAAAATATATCGGCTTATATTCAACATCAAATTCTTCGACCAGCAAATATCGTATTGGAAATAACGATATAAATATATCTTTCAAATTTCCATAACAATATCTGTATAATCACGAAATCCAACATCGAAATATTCCAAAGACAATTTCGATTCAAAATCATTCCAATCCAATTATTGGAAATTCGGGTTATTTTCAAAACCATTTCAAATCCACTTTATTTATTTTAAAAATAAATAGAATTATAATTCTGGTTCAAAACTAGTTCATTTTGATAAAAATCTATTTTTATCTTTTAAAATATGGAAATTTTCATTCCAATTCTTCACAAATCATTTCTTATGATTTTACACTAATTATTACTATTTTTAATAATTTTATCAAGGCCCGTACAGTCGATTTCCATCAACGACCATCGAACTGCACTTACAGTGACCTTTTCCATATTTGATTGGGACATAATTCCAAATCCAACCGTTAGATTTCTAATTTCTAATATTCGTTAGAAAGCTCTTTTCGATACGAACCCAACGGTTCCGGTTTTAGGAGAATCCGACGGTCGGATCTCCCGTAATGTCCACCTGAAGTCCATGGTCGAAATTCACGAACTGTCGCAGTGTGGCGCGTTCTATTCAGGCCATTATATATATATATATATATATATGTATATATATATATAATACTTCGTCGATTTCCTTTTAAAACGTATTTTATAAATCGTTTTAAATTCGTTTTCGAAACGATTTCAACTTCATATTCAATTTCGAATCAAAATTGAATATTCCACATCATCGATATACAATTGATAATATTTTCAAAATGTTATATTTTGAAATCACTTCCTTTTCTATATTCATTATAAAAACTAATATAATCGATATAAATATCGTTCGCGTAAAAATGGCGCATATCTAACCAACACGGCTTTATATATTTCAATAACTTCGTTATTCTATTCAACAAATGAATATTCTCTTCAACACATGAATATTTATTTTTCTATTCAACACATGAATTTATATTTCTATTCAACACAAGAATATTTATTTTTCTATTCAACACATGAATTTATATTTCTATTCAACACATGAATATTTATTTTTCTATTCAACACATGAATTTATATTTTTTTCTGTTCAACACATGAATATATATTTATTATTCAACACATGGATCTATATTTCTATTCAACACATGAATATATATTTCTTATTTTCCAAATTTGAATGAGGCCCAATCAATTACTATATAACGTTAATTATATGGATTCCCCACAACACATGTATATAACAACAACGATAAATCATCAACCATCATCCAGAGTGCACCACACAACTGCATAAGCATTAAATATCAATAATTAACGCTTACACAGTCTGTCAACCCATCGATTGATATACAACTAAACAATCGGGATTAATGTACGTCAAATATCATCCCAATACCCGTGTGGGGTTTCAAAACAACAAACACAGATTTTATTTGTGCAGTTGGGCGATGTGTAAAATTTATCGTCCCAATCAATATCAGTCAAATCAGTGTATATAAACAAATCGTCCGATTTGTTTATAAATATTTTATATACACATTAAAAATTATATTTTTAACTATAAAATATTTTTCCACTATAAAATATTTTATTTCATTCCACATCACACAATCAAATTTCACAACACAGCAACCAAACAAACAAGTCATCCATGGTCTGTGGACGATGGGTGTCGGGTGCTGCTAAACACCGTCTGCATCCTAGTATATATTTCAACTAGAAAATAAAATAAAATAAAAGTGAGGAGTTCTCACCGACTAGCTAAACCAATACACCGCGACTCTTCGTATGTAGAAATCTTCCTCGTGCTCGCCTTTTGTCAATTTCATTGTCCGTAGCCACTACATATATAAATCACATTTTTATATTGTTGCTATGTATATACAAATCACATTTTTATACCGTCACTATATGGATAAAATTCTATTTTTACATCGCTACTATATAGATAAAAATTCTATTTTTATTCTTCTCACTATATAAAAATTATATTTTTGGTTCACTACTTATATAAAAAATCATTTTTTTATTCTTTACATTATATAAAAATTATATTTTTATTCTCTATGTCTTCATATATAAAAATCCCATTTTTACTTCACCATTTCAACTATATAAAGAATCAAACTTTTCTAATATAAAAATTCGACCTTTACTATTTGATTAACAATATAAAAATCCGACCTTTTCAATTTGATTAACTATATAAAAATCCGACCTTTTCTATTTGATTAACTATATAAAAATCTGACCTTTTCTATTGGATTAACTATATAAAAATCCGACCTTTTCTATTTAGAAAAAATATAATCGTGTTATATATAAAAACCGTAGCTCTATTTATAAAATATCCGAACTTTATACAATAAACAGATTTTATAAATTAAATTAAAATAAAATCAGAAAAGAAAAAGGACTTACAGCTAATCGGAGGAGGAAAAGGGGTTGGTGGCGCGTTTCAGATAAGGAAGGAGGAGAGAGGAGCAAGGGGGTACGGAGGAGGAAGGGCGGTGGTGGTTTGCGATGGGGGTTTGGATGTGGGGCCTCGCGGTTTCAAGCGCTGCGATGGGGGGAGTTCGCGCTCGATGGGTGGAGCTGGAAGAAGGAGGAGGTGGAGCAGAAGGGGGCGACGACGGCGGGTGGAAGCAGGAGCGGGTGGCGTCGGTCGCTGGACTGGGTAGTGCGTCGTTTGCCATTGATTCGGTCGAGCGGGATTTTTGTTGATTTGGGGGAAATAAAGAAAACAGGGGGGTTAAGTAAATATATATTTTATTTTTAATTCCCATAAAGTTGATTTTTAATTTGACTCCCAAATCGAGTCCAACGACTGTCGCCCCTAGCTAAATACCCCTACTCCGAACACAATAGGATAGGTCCGGTAAGCCAATTCGACCATTTCGATCAGTTTCATTTAAATTAACCTTTAAATCATTATACTGAATTTTAAACGTACATTTCAATTTACTGGGGCCACATACGGACTCTAAAAATTCCTGAAAAATCATTTCTAGCTTCGAATTGACGATACGGTCCTAGCAAAACCAATTTCGTCAAATTCTGAGACCGTTTGAAAAATGGCCATTTTCCAGTCGATTAAAATCAACTAAAACTGGTCAAACACGTTTTCCTTTGCTACGCTCACATATTGATTCAGAAAATTACGAATTTTGAAACCTAGCAATAACTTGACATCACGGATCCAACAAAAGTGGTTTCGTCGAAAACCGAGGTCGTTTGCAAAATTTCCATTTTTAAGGGCCATAATTCCATAGCGACTATTCAGAATTTTCAACTGGGCACAACTTTTGATTTCCGCTATGAAATTCCGATTTCTCGGATTCGTTGAAAAGATATTCTCAAATAGATTCTAATATTTTTGGTTTCACTAAAATCCGATTTATTTTGAATCCTGTACATTCATTTGAATTTTGAAATCGAATTTTCGAACTACCGCGCCATTTTCAATTCCTTTTATAATTATAATTAATTTTTTTTTCTAACGACGATTCAAATAAAACTATACGTTCTATTTCTATTCAAAATAAATTTCTCGTCGTTATTATTTAAAATAAATCATTTTAAATAATTAAAATTCGCTAAATTTGCCAAAATAAAAATTTTAAATTAGCTCAGAATTTCCGGGTTATTACAATCTCCCCCACTTAAAACTTTTCGTCCCCGAAAAGGAATGAAGCCGAAAGTTGTTTAACTAATCAACTCAACTTCCATTATTTTCTTTACGGCTTAAGTTCTTCAACTTTTCAGTTTCTAAGAACTTTTCAAATTTTTCAAAAATTTGGCTAACATCCTAAATTCTCGAAAAAATTCGCTATAACTTCCCCTGCATCGGGGACTTCGGGATATTTCAAATAGCCTCCCATGGCCCTCATCAATCCAAAAAGAAAAAGAAACAGCCAAGCGGCTAGCCAATCGGCTCACAAAATCATCCAAACCCAAAGAAATACAATAAACATGTACCTATTTGTCAGGCTAACAATTTTATTCCTCTTCTCTAGCCTCCTTGCTATGACCTGTTCAATGTAAGTACATGTACATGCATGCATATGTGATAAATTTTCAATACAACTCACTATTTGATTCAATTTGGCTAAAGGTTCAAATTTTAATTAATCAAACAATAATCAAACAACACAACCATCAATCAATTAGTTGATTATCTTTTCAAATTCATAACTTTGATATATAGTCAAAAAATCAAATTTTTGATGCCAAATCACAACAATAAGCCCCACCTAATTTTGGTTCTCACACCAGTCAATTGGAAATATATAGAAATCCCACTTTCGTCACTCGAACACAAACACTGATGATGAGGCCTCATCATCAGAATCATCTCCGGGCGACTAGAGTGTGATTCTATATCTATCCAGTATATTAAAACTTCGAATACACGTGGATCAGACGTATATGCAAAATCTTTATATAATGGATTGCCCAAATTCAATACAAATAAATATTCAAATACGTTGAATAAAGTTTAAATTTTCAAAACAAAATTCGTTTTCATTTTAAAAATATACTCTTCACACTCGTTCGAGGATACTACTGATCCCATCTCTAACGAGTCATTCTTATTGGATATTACTAATCCAATCTCTGATGAATTCTTTCGTATGGTTCTAATGTGTCTTGTTCTCTGAGCTTTGTAAACCAAAGCTCTGATACCAAAATGTAACGATCGGGAATTTCACTCGATCCGAATCGATCGCTAAACCGACCAAGACCGTTCGAAACCCCTGATTGTTTTGAGAACACGACAAATTGGAATGCAAAACAGAAGAACATTTCATTGCTTATTACAACAAATCCATCAGATTACAAGAATATTACAGAGTATGAATAAATATTACATAGAAAATATCAGAGATTTAAATTGCATTTAAATACATCGCAGCGGAAAATAATACAAAACACAACTAGAAGTAATACACGGATACAGAGCTTTCCGAGTATCGTTCCAGCTGTAAATCAGGATCCTGTGAATATAAATCTGCAAAACCAAAACTACTAGCTGCCCGTGTCAAAATAAGGGCACCCAGAGTTTAGGTTAAAACAATAAACTCCAGGTCAGTCACGTGGCTGGTGTGAGAACTAAAACGGTTATTTATCTTTATTTTAAAGTTAGGTAAATGAAGGGACCACGTCGTATAACACGGAACGGGTTTCCGCCCAAGAATACCAGTGCATAAAACAAATAGCGCAATGCTAAATAAAGAAAAATGAAGCTATTATAAGACCCAGGTCCCATCACACAATGCAACACAAGCTGGAGGATAGGGTTTTACTTTATAATAGCCAAAGAATGCTTGATACGTTTAAAAACAGATTACTTGATACAATTATAAGTGTATAGTGTCAAAACAATTTCAATCATAAATATCAATCATAGACGGCATGGGTACCATATATCATGTCGCCATACTAGGATCTACAATCAAAACCGCACTGTCACGTATTTGAAAATTGGATTTCCGTCTGTGAACCGAGGCAAGGGATCGTCCTCACTGGCTTCGAGCCTCTCTAGCCCGAGCCTTAGGGTCAGAGCGCATCGACCCTTGGAGCGACGGGGCCAGTCCACCGATGTGGATTAAAATGCCTGAACACTGCGTTTCCCCGCCCTTTGGGGCGTAAATGAGCCCAATGGCTCCATCGGCTCCACATAGTCACCGATATATCCGAGGCGCCTCGCAACAGCAACAACCACATAAGTCAAACTCGTCAGGGCGTGTAAAACCGCTGATGCCACTTCTAGCTAGAAGGAAACGCATGCCCTCCCTGAAGTCCTCTCCCGTTTCTGGTTCACAACCGGGGTGTGAGGCTCGCGAATCAACGTTACACAAAGCTATGTCACACAGGTCGTGCTTTGATCATCAACCACAAGACTTTGCTTTTCAACATAAGCCTTGATCATTTGCCACTTAGGCATGCCACACAGGCAATTCACTCCATACGATTGATATCCACCAACATATAACCCCTGAGCTCGTACGTCTCAGAGAAGGGCGTTAAGCAAGAGAATAAATTATCCGTCGCCAAACAGATATATATTCAATAGAAATCAATCACACAGAATAAAATCCAATGTCAGACACACAGTCCATTTACAAGTTCGTCCTGGGTCTGAACAAAACCGGAGGCACCTTGTACCTCGCATATCCATCTATCTCCAAGTACGTCTGGACGACTACTAACTGATTCCCTCCTCTTGGGTGTACGACCCAATCAAGATCATCAATAATCACCCAAATGACGTGAAGACCTCCGGTCTTCAACCACTGTCTTCATCCTCGACACCACGTCGAATCAGTTATTCAGAATGGGATAAACCCGGTCGCGTATATAATAGACAAGTGTTACACAAACCCAACATACGCCTCATTCCAATTCAGAATATTCTTTTATTCAAATATTCTTATACTTTGGGAAAGGTTCCCATTAATTTTATCAAAGATAAATTCTTTAAATTTATTCTTTAATCTTCTTTTGAATATCAATTCAAACTAGTCGGGATTAGCGAACCACACCGAGGTAATCATTCATTTTATTTCCCAATCCCAACCTATTCATCCCATGAAGTAAAACTAGTAATACTTCATATCTAACACCACGATGTTATCGGTAAATTCAATTACCATTTCGCGTTCAAATCTAATTAAAGATTTAACTATCGCCGGGAGCAAAACTGGTGATACTCCATTCTCGATTATTTCAATATAATTAAAGATTCATTAAAACTCCACTTGGTTTTAATCTTCCCAAAAATCAATATTAATGATTGTTTAACTTGGAAAATCATATCCTGTCTTTAACTGGGTTAAAGAACCAATGTCATTTAAAACATGGTTCACGATAAACCCAAAATCACATTCTATTCCATCAGCCTTTAACCGTAAATTAGCAAGTGAACAATTCCCTAAGTAATAACCCAAAGGCCGAAACCAACATCAGATTAATACCCAGGAGACCATTCAACTCAACTAATCTCCTGTTAGTTTCTGATTTTCTTAACTCCACTGGGTCTAAGAACAGTATTATTGAACATACCATTCACGACAAACCCAAATCACATTTGATATTAAATACAAGGCTCTGAATAGAAAATATATTGGCTTATATTTAATATCAAATTCTACGACCAACAAATATCGTATTGGAAATAAAGATATAAATATATCTTTCAAATTTCCATAACAATATCTGTATAATCACGAAATCCAACATCGAAATATTCCAAAGACAATTTCGATTCAAATCCATTCCAATCCAATTATTGGAAATTCTGGTTATTTTCAAAACCATTTCAAATCCACTTTATTTCTTTTAAAAATAAATAGAAATATAATTCTGGTTCAAAACTAGTTCATTTTGATAAAAATCTATTTTTATCTTTTCAAATATGGAAATTTTCATTCCAATTCTTCACAAATCATTTCTTATGATTTTACACAAATTATTACTATTTTTAATAATTTTATCAAGGCCCGTACAGTCGATTTCCATCAACGGCCATCGAACTGCACTTATAACGACCTTTTCCATATTTGATTTGGACATAATTTCAAATCCAACCGTTAGATTTCTAATTTCTAATATTCGTTAGAAAGCTCTTTTCGATACGAACCCAATGGTTCCGGTTTTAGGAGAATCCTACGGTCGGATCTCCCGTAATGTCCACTTGAAGTCCTTGGTCGAAATTCACGAACTGCCGCAGCGCGGCGCATTCTATTCAGGCCATTATATTATATATAATATATACTTCGTCGATTTCCTTTTAAAACGTATTTTATAAATCATTTTAAATTTGTTTTCGAAACGATTTCAACTTCATATTCAATTTCGAATCAAAATTGAATATTCCACATCATCGATATACAATTGATAATATTTCCAAAATGTTATATTTTGAAATCACTTCCTTTTCTATATTCATTATAAAAACGAATATAATCGATATAAATATCGTTCGCGTAAAAATGGCGCATATCTAACCAACACGGCTTTATATATTTCAATAACTTCGTTATTCTATTCAACAAATGAATATTTTCTTCAACACATGAATATTTATTTTTCTATTCATGACATGAATTTATATTTCTATTCAACACATGAATTTATATTTCTATTCAACACATGAATATTTATTTTTCTATTCAACACATGAATTTATATTTTTTTCTATTCAACACATGAATATATATTTCTTATTCAACACATGAATTTATATTTCTATTCAACACATGAATATATATTTCTTATTTTCCAAATTTGGATGAGGCCCAATCAATTACCATATAACGTTAATTATATGGATTCCCCACAACACATGTATATAACAACAACGATAAATCATCAACCATAATCCCGAGTGCACCACACAACTGCATAAGCATTAAATATCAATAATTAACGCTTACACGGTCTGTCAACCCATCGATTGACATACAACTAAACAATCGGGATTAGTGTACGTCAAATATCATCTCAATACCCGTGTGGGGTTTCAAAACAACAAACACAGATTTTATTTGTGTAGTTGGGCGATGTGTTAAATTTATCGTCCCAATCAATATCAGTTAAATTAGTGTATATAAACAAATCGTCCGATTTGTTTATAAATATTTTATATACACGTTAAAAATTATATTTTTAACTATAAAATATTTTTCCACTATAAAATATTTTATTTCATTCCACATCATACACTCAAATTTCACAACACAGCAATCAAACAAACAAGTCATCCATGGTCTGTGGACGACGGGTGTTGGGTGCTGCTAAATACCGTCTGCATCCTGGTATATATTTCAACTAGAAAATAAAATAAAATAAAAGCGAGCAGTTCTCACCGACTAGCTAAACCAATACACCGCGATTCTTCGTATGTAGAAATCTTCCTCGTGCTCGTCTTTTGTCAATTTCATTGTCCATAGCCACTACATATATAAAAATCACAATTTTATAATTTTGCTATGTATATAAAAATCACATTTTTATACCGTCACTATATGGATAAAATTCTATTTTTACATCGCTACTATATAGATAAAAATTCTATTTTTATTCTTCTCACTATATAAAAATTATATTTTTGGTTTACTACTTATATAAAAATCATATTTTTATTCATTACATTATATAAAAAATATATTTTTATTCTATATGTCTTCATATATAAAAATCCCATTTTTACTTCACCATTTCAACTATATAAAGATTCAAACTTCTCTAATATAAAAATTCGACCTTTTCTATTTGATTAACTGTAAAAAAATCCGACTTTTTCTATTTGATTAACTATATAAAATCCGACCTTTTCTATTTGATTAACTATATAAAAATCCGACCTTTTCTATTTGATTAACTATATAAAAATCCGACCTTTTCTATTTAGAAAATAATAATCGTGTTATATATAAAAACCCTAGCTCTATATATAAAATATCCGAACTTTATACAATAAACAGATTTTTTAAATTAAAATAAAACAAAATCAGAAAAGAAAAAGGACTTACAGCTAATCCGAGGAGGAAAAGGGGTTGGTGGTGCGTTTCGGATGAGGAAGGAGGAGAGAGGAGCAAGGGGGTACGGAGGAGGAAGGGCGGTGGTGGCTCGCGATGGGGGTTTGGATGTGGGGCATCGCGGTTTCAAGCGTTGCGATGGGGGGTGTTCGCGCTCGATGGGAGGAGCTGGAAGAAGGAGGAGGTGGAGCAGAAGGGAGCGACGGCGGCGGGTGGAAGCAGGAGCGGGTGGCGTCGGTCGCTGGACTGGGTGGCGCATCGTCTGCCATTGATTCGGTCGAGCGGGATTTTTGTTGATTTGGGGGAAATAAAGAAAACAGGGGGTTAAGTGAATATATATTTTATTTTATTTTTAATTCCCGTAAAGTTGATTTTTAATCTGACTCCCAAATCGAGCCCAACGACCGTCGCCCCTAGCTGAATACCCCTACTCCGAACACAATAGGATAGGCCCGGTAAGCCAATTCGACCATTTCGATCAGTTTTCATTTAAATTAACCTTTAAATCATTATACTAAATTTTAAACGTACATTTCAATTTACTGGGGCCACATACGGACTTTAAAAATTCCTGAAAAATATTTTCTAGCTTCGTATTGACGATACGGTCCTAGCAAAACCAATTTCGTCAAATTCTGAGACCGTTTGAAAAATGGCCATTTTCCAGTCGATTAAAATCAACTGAAACTAGTCAAACGCGTTTTCCTTTGCCACGCTCACATATTGATTCAAAAAATTACGAATTTTGAAACCTAGCAATAACTTGACATCACGGATCCAACAAAAGTGGTTTCGTCAAAAACTGAGGTCGTTTGCAAAATTTCCATTTTTAAGGGCCAGAATTCCATAGCAACTATTCTGAATTTTCAACTAGGCACAACTTTTGATTTCCGCTATGAAATTCTGAATTCTCGGATTCGTTGGAAAGATATTCTCAAATAGATTCTAATATTTTTGGTTTCACTAAAATCCGGTTTATTTTGAATCCTGTACATTCATTTGAATTTTGAGATCGAATTTTCGAACTACCGCGCCATTTTCAATTCCTTTTATAATTATAATTATTTATTTATTTTCTAACGAAGATTCAAATAAAACTATACGTTCTATTTCTATTCAAAATGAATTTCTCATCATTATTATTTAAAATAAATCATTTAAATACTCAAAATTCGCTGAAATTGCCAAAATAAAAATTTTAAATTGGCTCAGAATTTACGGATTATTACAATAATGTAAGCCTGTATGACAATAGGAAATGAGAAAAGTCATGTGCAACATTCATGCATATGAACCAGCATATGTTCAAATATATGAAGCAATGAAGCAACATGGAACTGGGTAGAAAATGAACCAACCAATGAAACAGTAATGGCCAAATATCACAAAGTATAGTAATCACAAAACTATGTACAAGGCAGAATTATACAAGAGGCAGGTCCAACTAGCATGCCAAAACTAGCCAGAAGTGCAAACAAATAGCATGGTGCGAGTACACAGTGATCAAAGCACTAGTACAATGACCAGGCCAGATTCGAGTGCAATACAAGACCATGCACATACACAACGGAGAAACAACAATGCAAACTATAAATCAGTGTTCACATCAAGTTTAAAACCCCAAATCGAAGCTTTAAATAGATGAAGTATAGCAGGAAAGAATTACAAGTATCCATTCAAATGATCACATATAGTATCAGTTCTAAAGCAGTGCAACAAGTGCAAAAGCAAGCTCAAGTGCAGTATCCATTCAAAAATCAAGTATAATATCTGTTTGGATTCATCAGTGAATATCAGAAAAGAAGAACAACTATAGTATATGTTCTAATCAGTAGAGCATTAAAAAAGAAGGAAAATTCTTTCAATTCAAACAGAATAGAGGTGCAGTTTCTCGAATAATTTTTTTAGGGTAACAGGGCATTATTAATGAATTCAAAGTATGCATTAAAGATGCAAATTATACAAGTCAGAGAAGTATTTGCAATTATTTTTAAAATCGTGTTGATAATGTCAAAAGAGGATCGAAGTTACAGAAAATCACCAAGTTTTTATAAATATACGACGAGTATGGATTCATTATTTTCGAAGGAGGACCAATTCAAAATTCTAGAAGATTCACCATGCAACTTATTCCAGAGTGGTTGAATATTTCAAACTCAACAAAATCATAACAAATATCACAACCAAGTCTAATGCTAACAAAATCAGAGATTATATCGGAGTTCGAAACTCTACAAATATCACGCAATTCATCATTTGCAATCATCGAAAATTCAAGCAGTAAATCGAATAAGTAAATTCAGAGAACTCACAACAATTTAGGAGATTTATGATTAATAGAAAATTAACACCAAATCGTTCGATCAAGAGCATCGAGTGATCATAGCAACAGAGAGCAATTTCCAGAGCAGTTGAAGTCGCAATTTGGGACATAGAGAATTACCCTAGGCGGCCATTGAAGAGCAATAAAAAGGAGCGAAGTTCACATAGCAAATAATAAAAAGAGGGCCGACAATTTGTTTTAAGCGAGTTAAGTATCTTATTTAAATTGAGTGGTATTTGGATTGATGAGGTGTCACGTTCTCCAACGTACAATTAGATTGAGTGGATCATTGCGTAATATATGGAAATGTCTGCTATAGCAATACTATATCAAAATGTTGCATCGTGTTACACTTGTTTAGCTAGAGCAACACATGTTTATGGCTAAGGTATCACTAAAAATACAACGTTGCTGTAGGACCAAAATTTTATAGCTGTCGCAACATTTTAATTGACAACACCTTGCAAATCTGTTGCAGAAGGCCATTTATGGCGTAGTGTCATAGAAACCACACGTCCTAGGTCCTTTTATTTTTCGTAAAATTTGATAGACATTGATCATGGATTATCAATATTTTCATTTGTAAACATTAGTAGCCCACATTAAAAATTGTTTCACCTGAAGCACAAAAAAGATGATAGAAATAGTACGTAAGTAATCATAACAAAGAAAAGATAGACCCAAAGGCATAAGCACAAAAACAAACCAGGCATACTTTCGATAATATCAGACAAAATGATTCAGTGCACCAGAACTAAACAAGGACTCCCATTCAAATTTTACATAACATAAATATGAGATGAATTGATTTAGAGCACCAGAGCCTAACAAGAAGTCTCATTCAAATTTTGAATGACAGAAGAAAACAAAATAAAATAAAATATTTTCCCGATTCAAACAACTCATCCTCCTCCTTTAAGACACACATCAATGGCTTATGTATTTCTTAAAAAAGAACCGAACTAAGCATAAAGCAACCGTATACGACTAGTGTGATAATGCTATTTCTAGATATTTTTCGTTGCTGTTGAACTGAACAAGAGATTGAGTTTTAAAATGATGATTCCGTTTTACTATAAAAATGAGTTAGAAAAGTAACAACTTTGTCTTTTTTTATTATTTCTGCAATAAAAACGATAAAGACTTTATCGTTTTATTGCAGATTGAATAAAACAGAATACACCATGGTGTTTTATTTATGATATTTTAAAAACTAGTTGTTTTGTTAGTTTTTGGTAAAGAGTTCAAATCGATCATAGGGAAATGATAAGATCATATCCAACAGATAACTTCAATCACTGAATTAGTTTCTGAGGACATTATAAATTTTGGAATAAATGAATTAATTTCTCATATGTCGACATATATTTCAAAATACACAACCCAATATTGAAATAGTTTATCGAACATTATACATACCGGATAAAAACTGAAGATCGGATTTCAATGTGCTTAAGAATAATTAAATCTATTCATCCATGTTATAGGCATTAATAGTGTCAGATAACTCACTGACTTGCCAAAGCCATCAAACCAACCCTGGCAATCCGTGGTCACTACTCACCAACTAAGCATATGTTGGTTTTAATTTCATGGCTGCTTCACCTTGGTCGACCTCGGTAACAACAAACTTATCCTTGTGACCATGTCCTCGACTGCTAACACCTCTTTATTCATCAGTGGGTTAGTACCTAGCCTTTCAGTGCTTCATAATATGTAGCACTGTCAATAAATATCCGCAAAATCTGAAATCTTTCTGCATCTACATCCAAAAAAGGGTAAATATCCGATGTTCAGAAAAGTGGATGCAATGCGAATACAAAGGGATCCATATCTGAAAGTTATTCGTTCATTTTTTAAAATTTAATGTTTAAATTATGTGTATTTTAGTAAAATAAAATATAATTATTTATTATTTTATCATTGGTATATGTTTATATTATACACATTAGATGAAAATTAACTACTCAAAACTACTTGACAAATAAGATAATTATACGATATTCATTCATTTGTGCTGCCCCTTCCGAAGCAATTCCCGTTTATATGACCATAGGCAAATTCTATTCAGATCCAGGTATTTACTGAGTAGTCCCCCTTTTTAATGAAGGGGATTATTAAAGGGACTCCACTTTTGGTTAAGGGGAGTACCATTTTCAGTTTATTTTAAAATTGTTAAGGGGGGTTAAAATAAATTAGCCTCCCCTTAAACATATTAATAAAATTTCTAATACTAACCCTATATTCTTTACTAATGCAGCCTTAAAACATAAACTCTAATTTAATTCTGCACATAAAAAAAAATACATGAAACATAAAAGTTCTGCACGCATGAAAATAACATATTCAAGCATTGTTTACTTTAGTTTTCACTATCAAAGTAAGCATGGAACAAATAACAACAAGCAAACACATACAAAACATACTAGCCACAAAAAAAAAAAAAAAAAAAAAAAAAAAAGAAAAGAAAAGAAAAAAAAAAGAGTAACAACATACACATATGCTTAACACACCATGAACATAAGCATAAGTTCACTTAACAAACATTTGTTTCAATGTTGGAATATGTACACTGTTTTAATGTAATTACTTTTGACAAATTATCTCACATCGATGTTTTTTTTTTAAAAAAATCAAGCTGTAAGATCTAAACCGTAACACACTGTATTCAGTCTCAAACAAAATCCAAACTTTCCATGACGAATGTACTCGTCATTCGCGCAAATGAACGAAATTCATCCGCTTTCTGCAAATTGTATTCATCTTTTTCAACAAAATCTAAATTTTCAAAAAGAGGATTTATCAACATTTTTTTTTTACCTCACGGCATGTTTGGATCGAACTGAGATTGAATTTTGATTGATAGAGTTTAAGGGATGATGAGGCCGGGGTACTTTAGTCTATATTTTATTTTATTTTTAAAGTTCCAACCCCCCCCCCCCTTTAACAAATAAAAAATAAGATGGAGTCCCCTTAAATTTATCCTCCCATTAAAAAAAATGAAGTCCCTTTAACAATCCACTTAATGAAAAAAAATTCAATGATGAAACTGTCATTTTCAGTTATATTTTTTTTAACTGTCAAGTCTACCTCGTAGCAACCCTATGTGGTTTGTAAGAAAACCACGTAGGATTACTACGGGGTACACTAAAAAACCACGTAGAGCCCCTACGTGGTTTTTTAGTGCACCATGCAGTGCTTCTACGTGGTTTTCTTACAACAGGAAAATATTTACAAGGACAAAACTAAGAGATTTTTTATTTATAAGGACAACCCACTTAAAATTTAACCATAAGGACAATACAGTACAATAATTTATTCGGCCGCTGTTTTCTTTTCTTCATCAATCTGCTATCGCCGTCGATCTCGTCATTGATTATGAATGCAAATTTTTTTCTGTTTTGTTTCGATCTCCAGCAATCATCTTCAAACATCCATACCAAAATCGATCATGCGTGTACTGATTTGGGAATTCGTTCAAGAGATTTGCCTTTGTCGATTTGCCCTAATTTTGTCTGAAAAACTTCGTTGATTATTGAAGGTGCCGCGGATTTTGATTCGATAGGTAGTAAATATGATTTCGTTATTTTTGATTCTGCGAATTCGTCGTAGAAAATCGAACGAGAGAGATGAATGAGAAAAAAATCGCTGGAAAATATATTTTTTTAATGGTGAAGTTAGCAGCAGTTTTTAGGTATCATTTTTCTATTTTTTTAGGTATCATTTTTTCGTGTTTTAACAGTGTTATGCTTTTGTGATTATAATTTTGGTGCTATATCAGTTTTCTACATGTACTGTTGCATTAGCTTTGCAACTCAATCGAAATTATGTCATTTTAATCAATCAAAGTGGGATGTAAACATTTTTTGTATTAGTTTTCCTTTAAAATATCAAAGCAGTTTTTAGGTATCATTTTTATACCTTTTTAGGTATCATTTTTGTATTTTCTAGTTGAATTTACATCATAGCAGATTTTAGGTATCATTTTTATATTTTTTTGGGTATCATTTTTACTGTATTCACTGTGCTATGTTTTTTTTAGTTACTTTTTGTTACTGTATTAATTTTGTTGATGTACTGTTGCACTAGCTTTGTAATTAAATTGAATTTATTTCATTTTAAACTATCAAATTGTGATTCAAACATTTTCTGTATTGCTTTTGTCGTTAAAATATTAAAGCAATTTTTAATTTTTTTAGGTATCATTTTTATTGCATTCACTATGCTACATTTTTTTCAGTTACTTTTTTTCCTACATTAATTTTGTTGCTGTACTATTGCACTAGCTTTGTAATTCAATTGAATTTATTTCATTTTAATCAATCAAATTGTGAATAAATCATATTTCACTGTGATGTAAGTAATTTTTGTGCTACTTTTTATTAAAAACATTACTGCAGTTTTTAGGTATCATTTTTTTATTTTTATTTTGATATCATTTTTACTGTATTCACTATGCTATGTTTTTTTAGTTATTTTTTGTTGCTGTATTAATTTTGTTGTTGTACTGTTGCACTAGGTTTGTAATTTAATTGAATTTACTTCATTTTAATCCATCAAATTGTGAATAAATCATATTTCACTGTGATGTAAGTAATTTTTGTGCTACTTTTTATTTAAAACATTACAACAGTTTTTAGGTATCATTTTTATATATTTTTTTGTTATCATTTTTACTGTATTCACTGTGCTATGTTTTTTAGTTACTTTTTGTTGCTTTATCAATTTTGTTGTTGTACTGTTACACTAGCTTTGTAATTCAATTGAATTTATTTCATTTTAATCAATCAAATTGTGATTCAAATATTTTCTGTATTACTTTTGTCGTTAAAATATTAAAGCAGTTTTTAGGTATCATTTTTATATTTTTTTAGGTATCATTTTTATGGCTTTGTGTATGCGAACTGTGGCAAGTGGGTAGATTTGTGTTGTTTGCTTTCGTAATTGACTTTTTTGATACAAAACATTAATTCTATCTGATACCCACTGTTAAAAAAATTAACACCCACCTACTCAATTCAAATTTCACAAAAATAATATTTATTCTCACCAATACCAACTGATTAAAAAAACAATAGCACTCAATTCAATTCAATTATCACAAAAATTAGTTTATTCTCAAGAATACACAATAATAACCACTTGTATCATATGATACCTACAACTATACATAACTGATATACTAGGATACATTGTTTTCCTACAGAATCTAAGTACATATAACACTGCTCCCCATTCCAAGCATGCATTCATGCATTTACTTGTACTCAATCCAGCCTTGAATTCAAGTAAATTTCAACAGCATGCAGTATCTGCAAGTATTTCATACACAACCAAAACTTATACCAACATAATACTGTAAATTCAACTAGAAAAATATAAAACTGATACCTAAAAAAATATAAAAATGATAACTAAAAACTGCTTTGATGTAAATTCATGTTGAAAATATAAAAATGATACTTAAAAAAAAGATAAAAATGATATCTAAAAACTGCTATGATGTAAATTCATGTTGAAAATATAAAACTATAACCTAAAAAAATATAAAAATGATACCTAGAAACTGCTTTGATATTTTGAAGGAAAACTAGTAAAAAAAATGTTTACGTCCCACTTTGATTGATTAAAATGACATAATTTCGATTGAGTTGCAAAGTTAATGCAACAGTACAAGTACAAAGCTGATATAGTATCAAAATTATAAACAAAACAGCATAACACTATTAATACAAGAAAAATGATCCCTAAAAAAATAGCAAAATGATACCTTAAAACTGCTGCTAACTTCACTGTAAAAAAAAAAAAGTTTTTTCTAGCGATTTTTCTCTCCTTCATCTCTCTCGTTCGATTTTCGACGACGAATTCATGAAATCAAAAGATCACGAAATCATATTTAGTGCCAAATGAATCATAGCAATCGAATTTATCCTAATTTCCTGAACGATTTCAGCAATCGAACACGCGCTAGATCGAGAAATTTATCGAAGAGTTCATACGAGAAAGGTTTTTTTTTTTTTTTTTTTTCACGGGGACTACTCATCGAAACGAAGGGTTTCGTCAATTTTGGTGGATTGTTGGGGCTTCAAATACAATTTGCCTTCTTCTCGAGGTCCAAGCCACGCGGTTCATTTTCTCCAGCGCAATCTGGCTTTCTGCTCACTATCTCCTGTCAAATGTCTAACCTCTATCGATTAAGCAGCTTCTGCCTTCACTTCTTGCTCGTCTCGAACGGCCTGACAAAGTCTCTTGTCGACTGTCGTGTATCATGGTTACGAAAAATCAAATTCTCCATATAAATGGGTGCCCAAGATGCAATGTTGAATTGCCTGTTCTGCAGACAATTGAAAATAATCCAATAATTGGGAATGAGAAATCGAAGTGAAGAAAATGCTGCATCCGTGTATTTTCACTTTTATACATCTGTATCTGTTTATTGTGGATCGACTCGATGATAACCAATCCGAGGCATCACCTGTTTGCTCAAATGAGTCATCCATGAAAAACTGTGTCAACTCAAACATTTTGAATTGTGATCACAGGCTTAACAAAATACCTAACGAATGGTTGCTAGTTTGTGAACAGTTTGTGGGTTTGTGCACATTATTATTTCCAGAGCTAACAACTTCTTATGTAAGGAAGCCAGGTACATGAAATGATCTATGATTTCTCTTACACGATATAGCACAAAGTTTTGAGATAAATTCTTCATAAACTTTTTTTTTCTCCTGCGAGATTTTTCTATGAAGAGTCATGGCACTGTTTAGCATAAATATAATTGGGACCAAAAATTCTGATTACGAAGAATATATAACAAAATACAGCTGTCTTTCTCATTTAATTCTGTGCTTAAGATAACAAAGAATATATAACTTGTGATCAATCCAAGTCAACCCTTTTCTCTATATATTTTAGACTTCGTTTTCCAAATCTTAGATCTAATAAGTATGTATCTACCTTCCTCCTCCTTCCCAGAAATTTCATCTACTCATTGCCAATCGTACTAGTTGCTTTCTACAGCCATATACGTATAAGTAGCACAGTACAAAATTTAAAAAATGGAGGGAAACCAAAGAGTAGAGAAGAGAGGTGCACAAGAAATAATTGAAGAATCTGAAGATTCATCTAAGAAGCAAAAGGTGCCTGCTCTAGCAAGGTTTGTTCAGCTCTCATGTCATGTCATATTGTGTTAGTTGTTCATTTATTTATCGAATCGTAATGCAGTGTGATTGTTGAAGCACTGAATCCTGATAGTTTCCAGAGGCTTTGCTCTTCCATAGAACAATTTTTCCGAAGAATCGTGAGTTACTTCTTCTATGTTACAATTTATTACAGTTCACTAGCACATTGGTATATTTAGCAACTAATTACAATATTGAAAAAGTAAAATTATTTAATTGCACGCTAATTTTTTCAGTAAATATTTACTCTTTTATTGTTGTATCATATTTAATTGGCTGATGGCTTTTTGAGTGCTAAGTTTAATAAAATGAGCTGAGAGAGATGATTTCAGTGTCATTTTCTCATAGTTTCATGAAAAACATAACAGGTTAGTGAAGAAGTGGATCGTGCATTAGCAAAATTAGAGCGGCCTAAGTTAACAGAAAGGTAAGACGCCCAAAGATGTTCTTTCAAGTCATCAAACTTAAGAGATATATCTGTCATTGGCAGTTATTTTATTTTATTCTTTAATGTGAATGTTTTATTTATACTCCAAAGTCCAAACTAACACTGAACACGTTGTTTTTGAAATTTAGCCGATTCATTCTGATGACATAATTTGCAGTTCATTTGCCCAAAAAACAGGAGGTAGAAAACTGCAACTGCAATTTAGATCAAGGCTACCACCACATTTGTTCACTGGAGCAAAAATAGAAGGAGATCGAGGCACCTCCATAGATGTTATCCTCCTAGATGCATTAACAGGTACAATCATTCAATCAGGACCCGAATCCATGCTCAAATTAAGCATAGTAGTACTAGAAGGAAATTTCAATGCCAATGCCAGTGATAATGAATGGAGCAAAGAGCAGTTTGAAAGTTTTATAGTCAAGGAAAGAGAAGGTAGAAGACCACTTCTCAGTGGTGATTCACAAGTCACTTTGAAAGATGGAGTTGGTACTTTAGGGGGATTGAGTTTCACAGATAACTCAAGCTGGATAAGGAGTAGAAAATTTAGACTTGGGGTAAAAGTAGCAGATGGCTTATGCGAAGGCGTTAGCGTTCTAGAAGCAAAGAGTGAGGCATTTGCTGTTAAAGATCACAGAGGAGAATGTAAGCCACTTCAATATTTATATCTACTCTTCTTTTATTCTTTGATTTAAACTTTGATGGTTAAATGTTCATGTATCATATCTCAGTGTACAAGAAACACTATCCACCTGCATTGAGCGATGAAGTATGGAGATTAGATAGAATAGCAAAAGATGGTGCTCTCCACAAGAAATTAATTAATGCTAATATGATAAATGTTGAAGACTTTCTTCGTTTACTTGTTCTAGATGAACAGAAACTAAGAAACGTGCGTAAATCTTTCAGCCCTCTCATTACTAGAAAACACCATACCTAACCTATAAAATATCATGTATCAAATATATAAGTATTCATTTATTTCAGGTTATAACTTGATTATATACTACGAATTATGCAGATTTTGGGCAGTGGGATGTCAAACAGGATGTGGGATAATACAGTGCAGCATGCAAAGACTTGTGTTCTTAATAGCCTGCTCTATGTGTACTATGATTTTGATCATGCTACCACAATAACCGGTGCAGTTTTTAACAGCATTTATGAGCTAAGGGGGATAATCAATACAAATGGACAATTCTTATCCGTCGAATCCATTTCTCGTGACCATTTGGTCAGTAACTAAATCCTAATTATATCAACATGTATCCTTCTTATGTAACAACATAATTCAGTGTTATACAAATGTGCAATACAGATGTTGGTTGATCTATTAGTGAAGCAAGCATATGAGAACTGGAATGACGTGATAGAATATGATGGTGGTGTGCAACCTCTTTCATCAGTTACAACTTCCAGCTCTATTATGAAGAATCGAGTTAATGTAATGCCTTTGAAACATTCATCATATGACCATTGTTTGGAAGCAGAAGACTCCTCTTTGGAGATTTTAAGACATGACGACATGCAGTATATGTTGAAGTCTTTTGCATCTGCAGATTCAATCGGTATTGGTACCTCCTCAACTGATCAAGTAATTAGTAACTCTTCTTCATGTGATGTTTCAGATTTGGATCAAAGCCAACACTTTCGAAGTAGGCACAAGAAGAAGGCTGCAGTGTGTTGGCTTAAACTGAAAGCGGCATTTAGATGGGGAGTATTTGGTAGGAAGAGAGCTGCACAAAGCCGGACGACAATGGCCCAGCTGGCAGAGTAAATGTACACTGCATATGTATGTGCACAAAGCCGGACGAAGGATTGTATGTTTCGTGAAAAGTAGGATTTGTATGAAACTATTAATTTTGACTTTGAGGATCATGCATATACATATTTTTCAATAATTGAAAAATATTACTCTAGAGCTCTAAGTTGCATACAATAATGAATATGCATATTGTTTTAACTTTTCCTTTGTCGTCCTTATCGTAAATCATTATTTTGTTGATTAATTATTGATTGGAGTGGGTTTCCAGTAATAACTGGGAAAAGAAGAAACGTTTTAGTATTAAAATTAGCTATTATTTTGCATGTCATGAATTAACACAAACGAGAGACATATTTGATATTTCCCACAAAAGTAGAGTAATTACCACAGTATAGTTAAAACAGATTTTGATTCATGTGTGTATAGCGTGAGTCTATCACCGTGTTTATGTGTGTGGTGACCGTGTGTTATGATAGGCTTTATACCTATTTGGATGTTGTCATTTAATTAGTTCTTGCTTGCTTCATAACAATTTAATTATCGTCTTGGTTGGATGGATTTCATAAACTGTTGACATACATGTACTATTTTTACATCATGTATTGTTTTTTGTATGCTACGCAAATGAGAAAAAAAAAAGGTATTGCAATGCAAGGCTAGAGTTAAACAACTATCCAAATTTTGATATTTACACGAAAACAGATTGAATGTATTTGATCAGCCGTGAATTCAGGAAATTTTTTTAATGGAGTCCTTATGTAAACATAAAATGAATTTATCTTATCAAACTTTCCAAGGGATTCTTATTTCAATACAAATTAGAAATATTCAGTGGGGTCATATTGCCCCACTCAAGGGGCTTGAATCCACCACTGTATTTGATCCACTAAACTTCTATGTAAAACCCAACCACCTAAGTTTTTAATTATCGGGGTACACGTAAATTTTTATGTATGAGTTGCTACAAGAATAACTAAGTTGATTTTTTCTTTTTTCTTGATCATTACATATACAGTATATGATTAATGATTATTATCAATTCCTAATAATTTTCTATCCAATATAAGAATGATGTGCAAATTTTTGGTAAAGAAAGCTTTAGGTGCGTTTACGGTAAGCGATAGCGGGCTATTTTAGCAGGAAATTTTAGCGGATCATTTAGTGAAATGAAAAATGCATTTGCGGGTTTAAGCGCACCATTTAAATGGGCCATTTTAATTTTATTCTTTAATTTAATTAATTTATATTTGAAACCAACGGTCAGATTGGGAGAAAAAGCCAAAATCTGACCGTTGGGAGCTGACGCGTCGACTCCCAACGATCAGATTTTGGCCATTTGGAAAGCTTTAGAAGTTTGTTTCTATGCTAACAAATAAATATTGTCGCACTGACATTTGGGATAAACAGACTTACATTTTTTTATAACATTGAAGTTTAAATCATGTCTATATTCCTTACATATTTATTGGTGTTGGTTTCTCACTTATATTTTAACATTATTAAGCATTTAAAACATTTTTTTTCTAGTGGAGAATTCAGAAATTGCAATCATCTGCAGACTTCACACTTTTTTTGGCGGAGCCGATCGGTTTTAAAAATGGCCGCAAACACTTATTATTATAACAAATAATAATTATGGAACCATTCAGAAAAGGTTTGAATTCAAAAGGCACAACTTTTCAAAATTTATATTTCAAACTAACGACACATACGCCGACATATCACTTTATATATGTCGACTTATCCTAGTAATTTTTCAAAAAATAAATTTTTTAAATGAAAGCAAATAATGTTTAATTAAATTATGGTGATTTCTGAGTTAAAACAAACTATATTCATTTATATTAAAAAGATATATTAAGATGGTCGTGATTAAAAAACTATATATAAAATGATATAAAAGTATATAATTAAAACTTATAAATATAGGAAATATATTAGAACACAAAACAACCTTTCATGTCTGCTCTTCCCTTTCGTCCTTTCCCGACCAATCCCATCATCGAACCGGTCTTGTCTCTCCCTTCCTCGAGCCTTCTCCCATCCGTACCCCCGTCGTCTAAGCCGCCTCTTATTCCGCCTGACCCATCTCCTTCCAAGCTCATCTTCCCTAACCTTGATTTATCTTCTTCCTCTTCTCTTTCCCAAAGAAAATCCTCAGTTAGTCAACAACCATGGACTTCTTTCTTGTTCAAGCGAAAGCCACAAAACGTTGGGAAGTACATTCTTGTTGATTTGTCTTCTAAATAGTTAATGGTGCCTTAAAACTTATCAATGGAGTACCAGAAGCTGGCAGTGAGGTTTGGTGTGACTACGCTGTGGGTTTCTTCTTGGATAAGCCCCTTTCTTACTCGGCTGTTGTAGCTAAACTCAATGCAACTTGGAGACTCAAAGGTTCGGTCAAGGTAAAATCTGATGGGGGTATTATTTCTCTTTGAATTTACATGTGTAGAGGATAGGAATAAATCCTTCAGGCAGACCCTCTTATCATGAACAATAATCTTTTCATTATCAAGAAGTATGACCCATCGATCAGTAATGCATGCGGAACGTTCGATTTGTTCCAGTTTGGGTTAAACTATATAATATTCCTATCTTTGCTTGGTCAAACTATGGAATTAACTGGATTAGGAGTATGCTTGGGAAACTTTTGTGCATGGATGAGATGACAGAAAGTAGGCAGAGAGTACAACACGCAAAATGCTTGATTGAAGTTAAGCTTGACAAGGAACTTGTGAATGATTTTCTAGTTGAAATTGTTGAGGGAGGAGTGCAAAGAATTTATGTTGAATATCTGTGGAAGCCAGACATTTGTTGTGATTGTAATTCCTTTGGTCATGTAGGTGAGAACTGTGACAATGATGAGAACAAAACTGCTGATGCAAGGAACAAAAAAGGTAGAGAACAGGAAGCAAGACAAGGTGAAGTGAGAGAAATAATTAGAATCAGAGCCCTAGTGTATGATAACAGAAACAGTCAAAAATGGCAAATGGTTGGAAACAGGAAGAATAAAAATGTTATGAACTCAAGTGAGAATGGCATAAAACAAAGAGGGCACGTAAGTTGGGTGTCTAAGGGAAAAAAGTAGTGCAAGAAGTTGAAAAAGGTAATAGTTTTGAAGTTCTTGAAGAAGGTGAGATTGAGGTAGAAGCATAACAAAATATAGGAACTGAATGAATGAAGTTGAAGATTTTGATATGGACATGCAAGACATTGGTGACATTACTGTGTCATCCCATGAACAACTTCTTCAAATGGAGCCGACTAATGGAGCTGATGAAATGGAAAAAGCAAGTGAGTTAATAAAAGAAACAGATACATAGGAAGAAGTGTATAATTTTATTAAATACATTGTCAGCAAGAGAGTATGAGAGAAAGAAGAGAAGAAATAAAGCAAGGAAAAGAGATAATGAATGATGTACACAATGAGGTAGCAAATGTAGCAGAGAAAGAATATAATAGTAAAGCAAGGGAAGGAATTGAAGCAGTTAATGATCTAGCAATTAATGCCAACTATGTGCATGCAAAACCTCTTTATAACTCAACCTCAACCAATTCTGCTTGCATGCACAAGCTCACGTCCCCTTCTCCTATACTTGAAGCAAACATAACTATGCAAATTGTTTCACTTTCTGAATCTCCCACACAAATGCCAAATCAAAATCCATACTCTAACATCAAACCCCCTTCATCCTTCAAAGAACCTCTAATTGACTCCTTTTCTCCTATCCCACCAGATAAACCCTCTAATGATATAAGTTTTAACACTCCCAATTCGGTACAAAGCCAGTATCTGTTAAGGAGTAAGAAAGGTAATGGCTCACTACCCCCAATAGTTTAATTTATGGTGAAAACAGTATGTGTGTGGAACATCAGGGGTGCCACTATGATACTAAACTTGATCAATGTAAATCCTTGATTTTTGAAAATAAGTTGAATGTGCTTGCTGTTGTTGAGACTAAACTCAATCTTGAGTTGACCTTAATAGCAGCTAATTACATCAACCCAACATCGAATTTTCTACATAACTTGAAAGAAGCTCCTTATAATAGAATACAAATCCTCTACAACCCATCTGAGATCATATTATACCCTCTCCACTCATCCGATCAACTTATTCATTGCCATGCCATCAACCTCCTTGACCAAACTTCCTACTATTTAACCTTCATTTATATGTTACCAACAACATTCTTCCCAGGCAAAACCTATTTAAAACCATTCACTCTCTCAGAAAATCAACTCACCCATGGTTTATTCTTGGTGATTTTAACAGTTGCTTTGAAGTCACTCAAAGAATAGGTGGAAACCCCTTTCTCTTTCTGAAATCCTTCCCCCTAAAAACACAATTGACAATGCTTATCTTATATATATATATATATATATATCAAATGTTATGGGTTGCCATTCTCTTGGAATAACAAAAAATGGCAAGGCCCTAGAACATTCTCTCTCATTGACCATGCTTTCTACAATGCCAATTCCTTCACCAAATGGCCAGCCCTGTTTTGTCACATGCCCCCTTCTTTCTGATCATTCTCCCATAATCCTAAATCTTAGTGAGCTTGACATGAAGGGTAAATCAAGTTTTAATTTTTTTAAATAAATGGGTAGGTTGATGACCTTGAATTCGTTGATTTTATGAAAGGTGCTCGGGAAGAACCTACTTTTGGAAACCTGCTTGTTACTTTGCAGGCAAAGCTTTGGTATACCAGGCACAAGCTTAAGGAACGGGCAAAGCAGAAATATGGAAGGGGTAACAAGAAGAGTTTATATTGGAGAGGCAAACTGTAGGAAATAAAACTATAATGATGGGAGACCCTGCAAATGCAATTCACTCTAACATGGAGAGTGACATAACAGTATCAAAATGCCTTAAACCTAGAAGACTCTATGATTAAACAGAAGGCAAGAATCAAATTTATGATAGAAGGTGACATAAATAGTGTTTTTTTCCATGCTTCCCTCAAAATAAACAATGCAGAGAGAACATTGTTAGCATCGTTGATAAGCATGGTAAAGTAGCTAATTCTCAGTGTGAAGTTGAAGATTTTAATGCATTTTTCTGAATTGTTTGGTAACAAAGACAATTTCATCCCTAAAATAGACATGGTAGACCCTTACATCCTTCCTAACTTGTCTACCACTGACTACCATTTGCTATTTTTAGAAGTAACTGAAAATGAAGTCAAAAAGGCCATTCTCTCTTAACAAGAACTCTACAGGAGATTCGGATGGTTTAAATGCTTTCTTTTATTCCACATATTGGAATTTCATCAGCTCTGATGTGTGCAAAGCTATGAAGTTTTTTTCTTGAAGGCAAGTATGTTTCAATCCTTTAATACCGCCAATATAGCTCTTATTCCTAAGTTGAAAAAAGCTTCTAAAGTCTCTGACTATAGACCTATTTCATGTTGTAATACTTTATACAAATGCATTTCCAAAATTATAGCCACTAGACTCCAACAAGTTCTTCCTTCTATAATTTCATCCAATCAAGCAACATTCTTTCCTGGAAGAAATATCCTGGATAATGTCCTCTTATCACATGAACTTTTGAATGGATATGCAAGTGCAAACCCTACTCCTAGAGCTATTTATAAATTGGACATTATGAAATCATTTGACATGCTTCAATGAAACTCAATTGTAGAATTTTAGGGTATATGAACTTTCCACCTCACTTTGTGACTTGGATTTATTCTTGTATATCAACTATACACTTCTCCATTATTATTAATGGAACCGCTATACGTTACTTTGAAAGCAAGCAAGGTATAAGACAGGGAGATCTAATCTCTTCTTATCTCTTTATTGTGGTGATGGAAGTCTTAATTCAAATGCTAAATCAAAAGATTGACAATGGACTGTTCCAGTTGCATCCCATATGTCATGTTCCTGGAGTATCCTCCATGATGTTCGCTGATGATTTGGTTATTTTCTGCAATCCTAATGTGTGAACAATGGAAACTATTTTTGAAACTCTACATGGCTTCTATGAAATGACTTGCCTCAAAGTTAACCTTCAAAAGTCTAACATGAAAGCTATTGGAATCTCTGAAAATCAAGCACTTCCTATTCAGGTTAGATCTGACTTAATTAATAGCAATGATTCCATATCATATCTAGGCTTACCTTTCACCACTGCTAAAATCAGAGTTTCTCGATGTTTATCACTGTTCGATAAGATAATTGCTAGACTTAACAACTTGACTTCAAGGCTTCTTAGTCAAGCAGGAATATTAACTTTAATTAAGTCAGTAGTTTTCTCAATGCAAGTATATTGGTCGAGAACATTTATCCTACCAACTAAGCTTATCTCTATGATTCGTTCTGCATTTGTGAGATTCTTCTGGAAAGGAAAAATGATGGTAGATACCTAGCCCTTACTACTTTTAAAAAGATAGAGAAACCAACAAGTAAAGGGGGTCTCGATATTGTTAACTTGAAATATTGGAACAGAGCAGCATTTATTAAATATGTGAATGACTTATTGAATGATAAAGATAGTATATAGGTCTCACGGTCAAAGCACAATGTGATAAGAAATAAGAACTTCTGGACTATGAATCAACTCTAGAAAATTAGCTAGACATGTATTTTCAAGTTAAGGCCTCTCATTTTATCTTACTTCAGATATAAAATCTCTCCAGGATCTATTGTTAAGCTGTGGTATGACCTATGGATGGAGAATGGTATGATTTTAATTTCAATATGTACTCATCTTGAATTTGTGAGTTCTGGTATTAATTGTAGTGCCAAAGTAAGTGATTACATACAAAGTGGTGTTATTTGTCTTCCTTATGCTTATGTACTTCGAGTTAACCAATTGTGGAGAAAAGCTAGGCAGATTATATTGAGCAATAATGTAGGTGATATGGCTCTTTGGTGTAATCATGGCAAATCATTCCAAATTAAAATATTACATAATTGTCTTATTGGAATTGATGACATGCCGAGATGTAAATGAATCAGGAAAATCTGGACTAATAATAGCGGTGCACGCGATAATCTTATGCTCCTCCAGCATTCTTCTTGTTGCTCTTTATATTTTTCCAAATTTTCTTTTTTTAGCATGTATCTTTAGGAACCTCTTTATCCTTTTCCTTCATCATCTAACCTCTTCCTTACCCTCTTTATCCTTTTCTTTCATCACCTCAGACATAATAATGATTTCCACTAATGATTCAAATCTCACTCGCATGGCTATATGTGTTAGCAGCAACCCTTGGAGGGGCTGGTACAATCCTCTCATGAAATTGATCGCTTTCTTATGAGACATGCTAACTAAGTCCATCCTGAATCTCGATAGGTTGTTGAATTGATCAGTATATTTCTTTATTAAGAGATATCATTGCTTCAACCCAATGAAATTTTCTAATTGCAAATCCTCCTCGGCCCATGACAAGAATCTTTTTTCAAACCTATCCTTGAATCCGGCCCAACCAAGCTCTCCCTTGTCTGCCTTAACTATCTCCCACCAATACAATGCCTCCACCTTCAGTTGACAAGAGGTCAGCTGAACTTTATGACAATCCTCAACAACCATCAAGATCGTGCCGCAAAAAATCTGCCCGTGCCCAAGAAATATTTACCACCAAGAATAGAGAAGTTAATTACCATTGATGGGTTAGAAGGAACCTCAACAGCAGTTGTCAAACCTTGCATAAGCTCTTGTGATTCAGTTGGTGCCATAGTTTGAAGGTATCTATGGTAGAAATTGGGGATTGGAACACCCTTAGAAAGATTTAAGGCATCTTACATTCTGCGCAAGAGAAAGATGAAGATTAGGGACCAAAAGAATCGTAGGAATGGTTTGACTGGACTTTGAGGTCATAAAATTTCATTTTCAAAATTGCTTTTGTTTTGAAAATCTACTTTCTTTTGAAAATTATTTTACTTTTAAAACAAAATTTAAGGAATCCTGTAACCCTAAACTCTGATACCAAATGTAATACTCTGCATCCCTTATCATTCCCTAAAATAAAGTAATACTAAGAATATGGAGCATTGTAGGTATAAATAAATATATCACAGAGACTATAATTCACAAGATAATAAAATGATAAACACGACAGAGAACACCAATGGTTGTCCATCTCAGTTGAACACTTATTTACCCCCAATTAGCATAAACGTGCCAAACCTCAACCCTCCATGTGAGACTACCATTTATAAACCTGAAAGGGAATGCTGCCAATAAGTCTTAAACAAACAAATATTCTAATCTGCGCTCCCTTGGTATCCCTTATGATCAAGGCCTTATTTATTGGCCATTTATATACCTGCTTCAACATGCCTGTCCACAAACCCCGTGTTGAGACAATCAGTTTTTAACCTGAAAAGGAATGCTGCTGGTACGGGCCACTATTGTTTCCTGCTTATTAACTTTATAAAAGACCTAAATATTAATGTAATAAGCCTTTTTTACCTTTTCAATTATAACCCTTATGTTATAGTTTTAGCTGCAAATTAATTTTTTTACCTACTATGATTTTCTAACTTGCCACAAAGTTATCCTAATAGTATTCTCATTCTGTGTTACTTTTCAAATTACAATCGATGTTATAATTTACTACAAATTCCTACTAATTTTCCTAATTCAGTCCGATTCTTTATAAATATAGATCTATAAATTATCCATTTGTTTTTGTAAATTTGGTTCTCTTTATTTTAATTTGTGTTTGCAAAGTTTATACTTTTTATTTTATTTTCCTCATGCAAAAAAGGATTAAATCTGCATCTGATAACTAAAATTTATAGATCTTGGCATGTTTGCAAACAAACCTAGATAATTGCAGAAACTGTAAATAATTGATAAGAATAAACTAACTTGTAAGGGAAAAAGACTGAAAAACTGACATACAAAATTTGATTAAGATGAAATTTTAATAAATATAGAGAAGATACTTATAGAACTAATTACAGAAAAACTACTTAAAAGATGTAAGAAAAACTTGCAAAACAAACTACAGAAAAACTACAATGATTATAAATCCTATTTCCCTAAATTACCCAAAAATATGAGTAATTACAACACTCACCTGTAGTCCTTAGCTTTTGGAGTGCCCACAGCCTTCCTAGATCCCATCCCTAGGTTGATTAATAATTTTTTTATTTTCTCTTCTCAGAGAATATTTTTTATTTTTAGGTCCTTCTTAGTAAAGAGAGAACTCAGAGGGAAAAAATTTCTGTTGTGAACAAAGAGCTAGGCCAAGGGTAATATTTATAGTAAAGTCGAGGGATCTCAGACCATCATATTATCTAACTCAATCTGGTCTAGACACGTCGTTTAGCCGATTACAACCATCATATTTTTAATTAACTAAACCAGATTAAGCCAAGTCCTGGTGATTACCCGGGTTGAACGACCCACTTAAGGAGTCGACATATGGGTCGAACCAACGGAACCTTGGGCCTCCCCTAAGGGTTTTTATATTTTTTTCTTTCCCTTTGTTTAATAATTCCTGATTTATTCTCCTATCTTATTTCTTTAATAAATCCTCGATATAAACTCTGATTTCAGCAAGTTATATATGTAAATTGCTTAGAAAATTTCCATTGACTCAATGATGCAACTCCAATAGACAAATTCTAACAATTTCACAAACTTAATTGTAACAACCCGGGATTTCAGAACCAATTTAGAATTTTGATTCAAGTTATTTTAAGAAATTTGGAAATATAAACTGCTCATTTTTGCTAAATAAAATTTAAAAATAAGTTTTAAAATTAGTTTTTATGTTTTATTTGACTTAAAACAAACTTAGTTATGAAATTGATTTATAAGCCTTATATTTGAAAATTTGAAAATTTGATTTTTAAAATCATCACATAACCCTTAAAAAGTGAAATTTTGCTAGCGAGCTCAGAATTTGCTCAGAATTTGATGAGACCAATTTCGTTGGATTCGGAATAATAAGCATGGCTGGATTTAAATTTCACGCAAAACGGAGTTAGTGTGTGGCTATGAGAGGCAAACCCGTTTGGGTTAAAACTGATAGTCAGTTTACAAAGGAATGTTATCGAGACGAACTCAGAATCTGATTTCACATTTTTGGGGATTCGTATCATCAAATAATGGTAGAATCCAAAATTTTATAATTTTTGGAGTTAGCATGTGAGCATACAAAAAGAAAATGTATGCCAAAATGGCATTTTTCAAGCTAATTTAGCATAATTGAGAAATTGAATGGAAGATCAAACGAACTTGGAATTCGACGAAACTTGATTCGTTGGATTTGTAATTCCGTATTTATCTCGTGCTAAAATTGCATAACAAACGGAGATCGCTTGCAGTCGGGCAATCGGAGAGAGAGGAAGAAATTTGCATATAATCCTCTTCCTTTCTTCCTCCTTCACTTTTCTCTCTTTCTTTTTTTCCTCCTTCCTCGGAAATGGCCTCCTCCTTCCTCTAAGTGCTGCTGCACCCCCACCACCTACTGCCATCTGCTGCCGCCAACTCCCTCCTCCGGCGCCGCCACCCCCTCCTCTCTCTCACTCTCTCTCCTCCTCTTCTCCTTCCTCCTCTCACTCTCTTCCTTTGCAAACCCCTAAACTCCACCAATCACCTCCACAAACCCCCACCATTACCGTAGCCACTTCCTGTTCGTCCTGCGCCGCCTGACCTCCGCATGCAACAGCCCCTCCTCCGGCCATGGTCCCCACCTTGGCCAAAACCCCCTCTTTTTCAAAAAAATCCAGTTTGCAAATACAACCCTCCCCTTCTTTGCTCAATAACCATCAATCCGTGCATTTATGGCAAGGCCCTATAAACGAAAGTCGTAGATCTCGTTTTTCTCTACGAAATGAAAATATCAGAATCGAGTTTTGGAGTTCGGAGCTGCTCTAAAAATGCGACTAAAGTTCGTTGTCCTGGAACTGTTTTCGGCGATTTTTCGTGAATCTAAGCATTTTCAGAAGAAAGTGCACTAAGGAAAAGTTGACTAGAATGGCGTTTCCATGTTGGTGACCAATTTTGGTGAAGATTGGAGGTCATATGCAAATTGTAGAGCCAAAAAGATGAATTCGAGTTGTGGAGAGCGAAAACAGCGAGTGCGCGGTGAAAATTCTATATAAGAAGTGTCGTGGCGTTTGGTTTAGCTATTGGGTGAGAACTCACTCACTAAATTATTATTATTATTGTGTTATTATGTCATAAATTTTTATACGGTGCCTGGTAGCTTACATCACAGTTGGTTGCAAAACTCATGGTTGAATTATTGATTTGTTGTGTTATGATTGTGATTGTGAATTTGGAATATTTAACATGTTAAAAATAATATTAATATTATGGTGGTACTTGAAATTGGATATAAATATCCATTTATAATTTGAACAGTGAAAATTAGTTAGTTTGAAAAATTATTCGAATCGAATTAGTATTGGTTAAATTTATTAACCAGTGATCGAATTTAAGTTGATTATGTTGGTTCAAAACCCCACATAGGTTTTGGGATGATGTTTGAGTCACACATCTCCCTTGTGTGAAATTACAGTTAATTGGTTGACTGACAAATTTATTTAAAAGTCAATTATTTGATTGAAGCTTATATGAAAATAAAATGCACATAGATGTCATTTCGGATGTTGATAGTTGTTTGCGACTATTGTTGTATGTATATAATGAATGTAATCCATATAAATTTATTTATATGGATATTGATTGAAATTTTATTCCAATCCGGAATAATGGTGAATATTTTTAAAATGTTATATTCAATGATGATTAGAAGTTAGATTTTTGATGTCCGATTTTGGATGGACACGAAAATATAAAAATATATGAAGTCGAGTTAAGTAGAAAACACTATTTTAACTGAAACGAATTTTTATATCGATTTTTTTCATTTTAAAAAAAAATGAATACCGAGAAGACTGGATTTCAAATTCTGACATTTTGAAAATATTATCATTTTGCGATCATAAAAAATGAATGCTCAATTTTATTTAATAATTGAAATGCAAGTTGGAATCATTTTTAAATGAATTTATAAACGTTTTATAAAATGTGATTTAAATGAAAATCTACGAAATATATTATATATATTTAAATGGCTAGAATAGAACGTATCGCACAACGACCGTTCGCGAATTTCAACCATTAACTTTGAGTGGACGTAACGGGAGATCCGACCATCAGATTCTCCTAAAACCAAAACCCTTGGGTTCGTATCGAAATATCTTTCAAATGAATATATGAGATTTAAATTTGAACGGCTAGATTTGAAAATATATCCAATTCAAATTTGGAAAAGGTTGTTATGGATGCAGTCCGTTGGCCGATATTGGAAACTAACTGTAAGGCCTTAATAAAATTATTAAAAATATGAATAAATTATGGAAAATCATAATAAACGATTTGGAAAGATTTTAGATGAAATATTCCATATTTGAAAAGATAAAATATATTTTTATTCGAATGAACTAGTTAATAACTAGAATAATAATCCAATGATTTTTAGAAATAATAAATTGGATAGTAAATGGTTTTTAATGTAACCAGAAGTTTCCAACATATATATATATATATATATTGGAATGAATTTAAATAAAAATTATCTTCGAATATTTTCAATATTGGATTCCATGATTACACAGATATCGTTGAGGAATGTGGAAGATATTGATATCGTTATTCCAATACGATATTTGTTAGTTTCAGAATTTGGTATTGAATGTAAGTCGACATGATTTCCATTTAAGATCTTATATTTAATATCAAATTGGATTTGAGTTTGTTGTGAATGGTATTTTAAATTATATTGTTCTTAAACCCATTTATGATTGGAATAAATCTTTTAATTAAGGTTTAGAGAAGTTTTCCAGTTTATTTAAATAAATTGGAATTAAATGGAAACTCAAGTTAATAATAATCGAGATGAGTTTCTATGAAGGAAGGCGTTTACAATTTATGGAGTTTAAAAGGCCTTGCCGCTATTCCACTTATAGTATTGGTCGAATATGGAAATTTATATCGACTATAAAATTGTTTAGATTTCCTTGAAAATCTTATATTAAATGGAAAATGATTTTGGGTTCATTGTGAGCGGTGTTTTTACGTGACATTTGTTCTTTAACCTAAGTAAAGAGAAGATAAATTTCTAAAAGTTGAATAATCATTAAGTAATGATTTTTGGATTAAAACTGAACGAGAATTTTAATGAATCTTTATTTAGATTGAAACATGAAAAGATGGTAATTAAATTTACCGAATTTGAGAAATAATCAAGATGGAGTACAACCAGTTTTATTACACGGGATAGTTAAATCTTTAATTAGATTTGGAATGTTAAATGGTAATTAAATTTACCAACAACATGATGGGTGTTAAATATAGAGTATCACCAGTTTTGCTCCATGGGATGAATAGGTTGAGATTGGGATAATAAAATGGATAATTACTTCGATAAGGCTTGTTAATATCGACTAGTTGATAAGACTTAATTTGGTTTAAACTGTGAAAAGATAAAATAAAATCTTTTGAAATGATATCCAAAGGAAGATTAAACAATAAGTTTAAAAGGACTTAGCTTTGATAAAATTAACGGGAACCATTTCGAAAGGTAATGAATATTTGAATAAAAGAATATTCTGGATTTGAATGAGATGTGTGTTATCTTTGTGTACTTATAACATGATTATAAAGATGCATCAGTTATTCTGAAAGACCAGGTTTAACCCATTCTAAATAACTGTTACGACGATCAAAAGTCAACGATGAAGACGGTGGTTGAAGACCGGAGATCTTCACATCAAATGGATGATTTCTGATGTCTTAATTGGCCTGATATCCCGAGACAAGGTAATAAGTGGTGGTCGTCCAAATGTACTTGGAGATCGACCGGATATGCGAGGACCTCTCTCCTATAATAGACATACGGGATGAGGAATAAAGTGCCTCTAGTTTCCTTTAGACCTAGAATAGAATTGTAAATAGATTGTATGTCTGACATTGTATTGTGTGCTATATTCATTGATGTTGGCTAAATTTATATATGTTTAGTGGCGGAGAATTTATTCTCTTTCCTAACACCCTTCTCTAAGACGTATGAGCTTAGAAGTCATATATTGGTGTAAATCAATGGTATGGTAAGGATTGATAATGAGTCATGCTAAGATGTAAATGATCAAGGCTTTCGTTGAAAAGCGAGGCCTTGTGGATGGTGATCAAAGCATGACATTAATTAGCATAGCTTTGTGTATAGCGTTAATTCGTAAGCCTTACACCCCGGTATGAGTCAAAAACGAGATTAGGGACAACGAGGAGTGCATATGTTTCTTTCTAGCTGAAAGTGGTGTCATGGTATGGAGCCCAGACATTTTACTTATGTGGATGATGGATTACAAGGCGCCTTGTATATAGACCGACTAAAAGGCTTAAGTGATAGGTCTGGTAGGACCGGGAAACGTATTATTCAGGAATAACCAATCCACAAAATTAAGAGTGGACCGGACCTGCAGAATCTAAGGGCTCACCAGAGTCTGAGTCCTAAGTCATCTTGCTAGAGGTGACCCGAATCGGAAGGAGCTATCCCATGCCTTGACTCAAAGAAGGAATCCAATTTCCAATACACGGATTTTTAGTTTTAGTCGTAAACCTATATGGTGACATAGTAGGATAGGGTACTATGCCGTCTATGTGATACATTTATATTCGAAGTTGTTTTATACAATATGCACTTATAGTAATAACAAAATTATTTGTTTTAAAGCGTATTAAGCATGTTTAGCTATGATAAGGAAAACCTCTATCCTCTGGCTTGCATTGCATTGTGTGATGGGACCTGAGTTTTATAATGGCTTCGTTTTTCCAAAAAGCATTGTGTTGTTTATAAATTGTTTTATTTCAAAGTATTCATGGGAGTAAACCCGTTCCATGTTATATGTTGTGGTCCCGTGAATTATCTAATTTTGAAGTAAAGTTTAATATCTGTTTTTAGTTATTACACCAGTCCCATCACTGACTCAAAGTTTATTGTTTTCGCCTAAACTCTGGGTGACAATATTTTCCACATGGGCAGTCAGTAGTGTAGGTTTTGCGGATTTCTATTTAATAGGATCCTGGTTTGCAACTAGAGCTATATTCGGAAAGCTTTGTATTCGTGCATCTCTTTCAGCTGTGTTAGTTGATGTATTTCCGCTACGCATTGTATTTATACACTTTTATTTCTGATGGTATGTAAATTATTATTCTCTAATAATTGTATTTTTGTTGTATATATTTATTCGTACTCTGATATATTTTTGTACTATGATGTAAATTGTTGTAATAGCAATGAAAAGTTCTGAAGTGGTGTGTTCTGATGTGTCGCGTTCTCACACAATCCGTATTTTTCTTTTCGGAGTTTGGGGGATTTCGGATCGTGACATTAATTTTCCTTAATTAATGCTTTAATTAATTATTTGTAATGACCTGAATTCCCGTACTCTTTGAGTCGACTAATAACAGCACATGTCCAACCCAAATGACACAGAAATACGAATCATTATTAGAAAGAAGTTAGAGGATGAGAAATAGAAAGAAATATTAGAATAGAAGAAAGCGAAGATCACAAACTCACAACGGAACGAATAAAATATATTAGATAACATAAACTTTTGAAATACAAATCAGGAACTGTATATACATACTGTTATCAGAGCACAACGATCATTCCTAGAACAGTTATAAACACCTATTTCCAGATACAACATAGTACACATCGGAATATGATAGTCTATTGCTAACTGGTGAAGCCTCCTGCTTCCAGCTCTTCCAAGTGAATCTGAAAAATCCCGACTAATTGACTACCCGTACAAATTTGGGCACCCAAGAGTTTAGGCAAAACGAACAAAATAAACTCTGGGTCAGTCATGGGACTGGTGTGAGTAAACTCCAACCATTTGTTTAACTTTCAAAATCCTTTTGAAAGAAATGATAATCATAAGACCGATCCACACATAAACACAGATGGTTTTTACCTTACGATAACCAAAAGTATTTTTGATATAAAATCTGGTGATATTATAATAGGGTCTAAAACAAATAAATAGAATCTAGCAGAACGCTTGCATCTCACGCTCCATATATAATATAAAATCAAAACCCGCAGGGCTCTTATTGGAGATTGGATTCCGACTATGACAAGGTATGGGACCACCTTCCGATAGTGTATCTCTAGAGGAGGATACACTAGGTTCAACAAGAACATCTTGCAACCCGACCCACACATGACCGCCACTCATTTCACTTGAGTGTATCGAATGTATATCACCAATGGTTGGGATCAGCAACCGTTTCCCGAAAGGTACAACATCGATAGATTAAAGAAGCAAACTGAATTTCTCAAGATAAGTCATTATACATCCTAATGGGGGCGACCCACATAGCCATGCTACCTGCCCGATTTTTTTCAATTCCGGGTTGTGAGGCTTGAGGTTTGAATTATCTTCCAGAACATCTGGCCACCATTCACTTTGAATGTCACATCGTCATACCCGCCAAATCACAAATTGATTTCCCAAAAATACCATGGGTATAAAGCTAAGAGAAACGAGTTCCTCCGCCACCAAACGTAAGTACGTTTGAAGAGACCAACTTACGCAATCCGTTAGGTATACTCTTTCAAACATTCGTCCCTTCACGTGTTCCTGGGACTGGACAAACCGAAGGCACTATCCCGTAAATAGGATAGCCCTTGCATAACTCCGTCTTCAATTATTTTCATAATATTTGATCGCAACGCTAATGCCCATACAGAGTGATTTCTAGATAATAAATCTGATCCCGATCTCTCCGTATTGATGACGGAAAAATGGTCAAAAACTTCGATAGTCGGTGATTTAACTATCAAAGAAAAATAAGTTGACAACCAACGATCTTATTTCCAGGTAGGAATTCGATCGATCAATCATCAATCAACATTGGCCCCTTTAAATTAATTCCTTATTATATTATCATTTACAATTCTCATTTCCCATCTTTCGTATTTTTTTGAAGCTCGATTTCCCCTCTCGATTCTTTGAAAAACATTCTCAATATTATAATTCCTTCATTTGAGAAAATATCTCTTATTCCAGTTAGAAACATTTCTAAATATTCACGAATCCTTATTTTCTATATTCAGAAAATATACATTATTAATATCGGAAAATATTTCCGAATTCCCTTTCTTAATTCCTCGTTGACCAATTCATTTCATTTTAACAACAGCGTTACAAGCGTTGTTTCCAAATATTTTATTTATAAAACATTTCTTTTAACAACAGCGTTACAATCGCTGTTTAGAATTATAGAATACTTATTATAACAATAGCGTTAAGATTGCTATTGAAACAGTTATTACAATGGCAGCGTTAATATTCCTTTTTAGATTGACTAAAACATATATTATAACGGCAACGTTTAAAATCGCTATTTAAAAATATTTTGTTTATCAAAATGCAACTTGTATTTATTTATTTAAATAAATAAATTAATAAGTAAATGAATAAATAATTAAGTTATTAAATTTGTTTTAAACGGAAAGTAAAATAACTACTTCCCTAAATTCGATATAACCGAATTCGAATAAATAACTTTCTCTCGAATAATCTATATTCGATTTATATTCCGAACTTCGGAATTTATCTACCATTTCAGGTTGATTCAACTTCTAAATTCACTTTTGAATCTGTCCTTTTCAAATCCTGACCCAATTCCTTTATAACCATTTTGGTTTACCAAAACGTTATTACAATTTACTTTATATTCCAAATGTTAGAATAAAACTCATCGTTTTATTTTAAAATGATGATCCATTTCCCTTTCTCATTAACGTTCCAATTTGAATTCATATTTCAAATCCAAATTTCCTCTATAGATGTTTTATTTGCCAGTATTTACTTTAAACCATTGTTTACTTAAATTCTGAATATATTTCCTTTATATACCATCATTTGGTTTTGTTCTTATAATTATACTTTTAAACTCAAATTTCTATTTAAAACTTCTATTCAAAATTTTCAAACAATATACTTTTGTTCCAATAATTTAAAACCTCGTTTATGATTTACTTTGAAATTTGCTAAGTTAAAATCTCATCTCAAATATTGCTTTCAAATTGGATTTCCATTTTTCCATAAAAATTCAAAATTTGAATTTATATTTCAATTTATCCAACAATAACTAATTTACTTAATTTATATGCTCGTTTAAAATCAACTTCTTGTTAAAACAAGTTCCTACCTTTTAACTATGTTGGAAATAACACTTCATTTTTTTTGGAAAAATATATTTTCTTTTTGAATCTCAAATTTCATTTTCTATTCGAAAATATTTTATGGTATTTAAAATACCAAAATTCTAGGGCCAGGGTAATTCAACACAGCATAATCAATCATAGTATATATCACATTAAATAACAAACAACAATATAAATGTTGAGGAATCCAGTTGGATCCCTCCAACCGGTTTCACTGCATCCACAGATGTTAATAACATCAATAATATTATTTCACATCAATATAAAATATCATGGTGAATCGAAGTAATAATCAATTAATGATATAACTATATCAACCAATTTTATCAGCCATGCAACCAAACAACCATCACGCAGTATAAAATAAATTTAAAACTCGTTTATATAAAAATATAACCGAGGCAGAGTTAGTGAGTTCACTCACATAGTTTTGCAGTTGACGGTTCAGCTTCTGTTTCATTTAAAATGAAACATATGTTAATCCTTCTATGAAATCCCACTAGTTTCTTCCTCGGCCACATTAGGTCCACAACATAGATTCTGTCGTTACGATTCAAGTGTGATTGATTTCATCCAATTCTGATTATGTATGAAGGAATTATAGATATTTCAAGTTATGAATAAACTAAACATTATTAAATTAATTAATTAATTATAATATACCCTTAATCCCGTTGATTATCTGTTGATCCCGTATTTAATAAACACGACTTCTTCTTCCCCCTTTTTCAGCTACTCCAACCCGCCTTCGGAAATTGCCCCAATCCCTTTCCCTTTGCCTCATCACTGTTCTCCATTCTGAAATCACTGTTGAGCTTCCCTAATCACGTCCTTTACTTAACAAATCACGAGATAACCATCTCCTTCTTCCAGTTGTATTTCGAACTAGCTCCATCCTTTGAAAACGATCACCGCGCCCCAATCCATGACCGGACCTCCGCCTCTGACCACCATCGCCTGCGCCGATCCTCCAGCTACCTCTTCTTCCCTTCCTCATACAACTCGAAGGCCTCCCCTAGCCCTGTGTTCTCTGACCCGAACCCGCAACGACAGTAACCCATCGACCAAAACCTCCACCAAGCACAACTAATTTGGTTCCGTAGCTTCGCCTTGATTGCCTGAACGTTGTGTCAGCTGTCGTTCTCTCCTTCGACGCCTCAAAATCCTCCACCGCGAGCCCGTAGCCAACTGTGAACAGTTGAGCTTAAAAAAAAATAGATCGAACCCTGTAAAAACTATACAGGGGTAAAGAGCTGCGTTCCAGGATTCCACTAAATCAAATTTTGTGATTTTTCATTTAGAATTTTATTTTGATTTATTTAGGGATTTTCGTTTTTTTTTCACGTTTGCATGAAGACAAGGTTTATTTACTTTTCTGGAAGTGATCCATGAACGTGAATATTTATAATGGGGTATTTCTTGGCATGGACGGAAATGAAGTAACTTGGTACCCACGGTGATGAAATGACATGGATAACACGCTGCTGAGCAACTTGGGAAACACGCTTTCAATTAACTTGGTACGCACAGGTGATGAGCGTGATGAGCACGCTGTCTAAGTCTTTCACGGTTGAGTACCAAGGTGTATGGAAGTAATCAATATTAAATGTAAACATAGTCATCCAGTTGTATGGATAATACCAGGATTAAGACATAGTTTATTTAACAAACAAGTCCAAACGGACACAAATAAATTGTGTGATATGGTTCATGCTTATGAACACGCGATTTTCTGGTTCTAGATTGTAATCAAAATTAAGTGCACATGTCTACCTGTATCTTTAGTTTTCTAAAGAATGATTTAGTTTTTACAAGAGTTAAAATACAGTTTGCATCTGAAACTAATGAAAAGGAAATGTTTGTAAATATTTGAAAAAACAAAAGTATCAAAGGACATGAGATTGAGACAGAATATTCAGAGATAACGGTAGAACTGAAAACTCATGGCATGGTCCCATAGTAATTCATTTTGTCCTGATCGGTTTCACCTTTGAAGTTATATCATCAAATGATCTTAACAATAAAAAGACTATTTTGACTTTGCTTTGTCAATTTCTCTATTATTTGAATCCAAACATGAGTTGAAAACAGGAGCTAGCTGTAATGACCCTGAAAATCTGAACCAATTTTAAATTTTAAATTGGCTAAAATAACGGATTTGAAATATTTAAAATAATAGCAATGAAAACTGAGTTTGAATCGATGTTTGAAAACGAATATAATTAATTATAATTATAAACAAGGCCTGAAATGGCGCTACAGTTTTAAAAAATGGAATTCAAACTTTGTCGGACTGTACCGGGTGCAAAACAAAATGGATTTGAGTGAAACCAAAAATATTTAAATCTGTTAGTGAATACCTTTCTAACGAATCTGAAAAATCGAAGTTTCATAGCGGAAAGCAAAAGTTATGGCCAAATGAATTTTCAGAAAGGTCGCTATGGAATTTATATAGCCCGTGAAATTAGCCATTTTGCAAACGACCTCGGAATTCGACGAAACCACTTTTGTTGGATCCGGGATGTGAAGTTATTACTAGGTTTCAAATTTCATAATTTTTGAAGCTAGTATGTGAGCGTGGCAAAGGAAAACGTGTTTTGGTCAATTATAGTAAAATTGGATCGACCAGAAATGGGCCTTTTTGCAAACGGTCTCAGAATTCGACGAAACTAGTTTTGTTGGGACCGTATCGTCAAAACATAGCCAGATTTATTTTTCTGGAATTTTTCGAATCAGTTTGTGGCCCTGGGAAATTGAAATGCACGTTCAAATCAAATATTGAATGTTATATATTTTAAATGGAATGAAAACTGACTGAAACAGTCGAATGGGCCTACGAAACATATCCCATTGTGTTCGGAATGGGGGTAAAACGCTAGGGACGATAGTCGTTGGGTTTGGATCGGAGTTCATATTAGAAAACCCCTTTTTAAAATTCTATATAACCCTTGGCCAATCAGAAAATTAGAAAAAAAAAGCGGATTCTCTCTCCCCCTTCAACCCTCAACGACGGAAAAGGCTCCCGACTTCCTCATCGATTCCCAGCTGCTCCGATCATCTTCAGCCTTGCCTCCAGTTAGGGATTTTGTTCGCCTCTTCATCCTCTACAAATCCATCTGAGTTTCACCCTACCTCGTCTCGTCTCCAGCGAGAACCAGCGCCGAGAAGTTGGCCTGTTTGGAGCGCCGCCGTGCTCACTACTGTGCATCGATCAGTGCGCCACCACCAGGCGCGGCAAGCCCCTTCGAAGCTCTATGACGCTGTAAAACCCGATCGGCCTGAAGTGCTTTGGATTGAGCGCAAAACAAAAACCTAGTTTTGAACACATTAGAAAGGTAAACGACTATTTTAATTTCAACTATATTATAGCACTTTAAAGCGCTACGGTTTTTGTTTTCACTGTAAAAATCATATCTTTTTCGTGTGTTGACGAAATTCAGTGAAACAAGAGATAATGGACTCGTGTGGACGTCTTCTACATTTTAGAAGAGACCGCATATTTTTCTGAGCCTTCTGCTATTTTTGGTGGAGTGGAACTCAATGTGAGATTTCTAATTTATAAACAATATGGAAAATGACGATGTATAAATTATATAGTCGATGTATGAGTTATATAAGCGTTGTACACCTCTTGTATAAGCATTGTATAGGTTGTATGTTCGATGTATAAGTTATATATGCGTTGTAAAAATTATATATATGTGTTGAAATAGAAGTGAATTGCTATGTATATATATATATATATATATATAAGCCCCTCGTCCACAAACCATATACGATATTTATTGGTTGTGATTGGTGTGAAAATTGATTGATAGCGAATAGTTGATTGGGATTGTTTGTAGTTCATATTGATTGATTGTGGTTGAAAAATACCCATTTGTGGTTGAGAAATATTTGGTTGAAACCACATAGGATTAGTTTGTGGAAATTAAATAAATATACATGCCGCCTACGTGCGAACTAGATGCATGATTCCCCATTGTCAAAAACCGCGAGGTTTTAAGGTAGAGCGAGGAGCCGTACTAGGGACGATCCCGGTTTTAACTACCCTGCTGTTATGCTACTGAAATTTTGAATAATATTCATGTGTTTGAATTATTTTCATTTGTTGAAACTATATTTATTCGTTGAATAGAAAACCTTCATGTGTTGAGTCGATATTCATTCGTTGAATTGAAATTCATGTGTTGAATGGTATTCGTGTTTTAAATATAAAAATCACATTTTTATCTATATATAGAAACTATAGAAAACCTTCATGTGTTGAATTGATATTCATTCGTTGAATTGAAATTCATGTGTTGAATGGTATTCGTGTTTTAAATATAAAAATCACCTTTTTATTGATTTATAGAAACTATAGAAAACCTTCATGTGTTGAATTGATATTCATTCGTTGAATTGAAATTCATGTGTTGAATGGTATTCGTGTTTTAAATATAAAAATCACCTTTTTATTGATTTATATAAACTATAGAAAACCTTCATGTGTTGAATCGAAATTCATTCGTTGAATTGAAATTCATGTGTTGAATGGTATTCATATTTTGAAAGAAATTGTTTTATAATAAAAATCCCATTTTTAACATCAATACGAAATGTATAAAATAATCTTGTTTTGAAATAAATTGTTTTATAAAAAAAATCCTATTTTTATCACCTATATGAAATATATAAAATAATCGTGTTTTGAAATAAATTGTTTTACTTTAAAATCACATTTTTATTATATACATGAATTGTTAAAAATAGTGAAGTGTTGAAATAGAAGTCAGTTAGATAAAAATATCATTTTTATCCGATGTATGAAAAGAATATAGTTTTGAAATCGAAGAATCGATATATATATATATAAATAGAATTGAAATATATCGAATAACGACGCTGTAGTTCGTATTTTGAAACTGTGATTTCAAACGATTAGTACGGGAGATCCGACCATCGGATTTTCCTGAAATCGCAACCGTTGGGTTCGCTTTGGAAATATCTTTCCAACGGCACCAACTTTGTAAAAATCCAACGGTTGGATTGTCTGGAATGTTTAATTCAAATCTGAAGAAAAACTGCGCCAGAATCGATTATATTTATTTATATATATATAAATATAATTATATTTCATCAAATAACGACGCTGAAGTTCGTATTTTGAAATCGAAACTTCAAACGATTGTACCGGGAGATCCGACCGTCAGATTTTCCCGAAACTGGAACCGTTGGATTCGTTTTGAAAAGATCTTTCTAATGATGTAAATTTTTTGAAGATCCAACGGTTAGATTTTCAAATATGTGTAAATCAAATCTGAAGAAAAACAACGCCACAGCCGCGTTATGGCCCGAAGCGTCGTTTTGAATAAATTGGCTATTTTAAAATAAATAAAAATAGCGATAAATCGTTATAAAATATTATAAACGATATGGATGTGATTTAGAAATTTACTAAAGGTTGGCTAAGTCGAATGGTTTCCTGGGTGTTGATCTGATGTTGGTTTCGGCCTTCGGGGTTAATATTTGGGAAATCGTTCTCTTGCTGATTGACGGTTGGTGACTAATGAATTGAAATGATGCGTGTGTATGTTAGTGTTGCACTTGTTTATTATATACGTGAGTTGCTCAGAAAGACCGGGTTAATCCCATTCTGAATAACTGAATCGACGATAAGAAATCAAAGATGAAGACGGTGGTCGAAGACCGTAGATCTTCACCTCGTTTGGATGGTAACCGAGGTCATGATTGGGAGGCATCCCGAAATATGGATAATGAGTGGTGATCGTCCAGACGTACGTGGTGATCGATGGGTTTGCGAGGTATTTAGTGCCTCCGGTTTCGTTCAGACCCAGAACAGACTTGCAAATGGACAGTGTGTCTGACATTGGAATTTATTCTTTGTGATTGATAGCCATCAGTTGCACGGTGTGAATTGCCTGTGTAGCATGCTAAGATGCAGTGACCAGGGCTTCTGTTGAAAAGCAAAGTCTTGTGGTGATGATCAAAGCACCGCCTGCGTGGCGTAGCTTTGTGTATAACGTAAATTCGCGAGCCTCACACCCCTGTATGAACCAGAAACGGGAGAGGACATCAGGGAGGGCCTGCGTTTCTTCCTTGCTAGAAGTGGCGTCAGTGGTTTTACACGCCCTGACGAGTTTGACTTATGTGGTTCTTGCTGTTGCGAGGCGCCTCGGTTAGATCGGACGATCCGGGTCTGACGGAGTCATTCGTTGGCTCGTTTACGCCCCAAAGGGCGGGGAAACGCAGTGCCCAGGAATTTTAATCCACATCGGTGGACCGGCCTTGACGATCCAAGGGTCACTCGAGCTCTGATCCTGAGACTCGGGCTAGGTAGTCTCGAATTCGGTAAGGACTATCTTTTGCCTTGGTTCATGACGGAAATCCAATTTCCAAATACGTGACTGTGCGGTTTCGATTTTATATATATTTGGCGACATCGTGGCATGGGACGCTCATGTCGTCTATGATTGATAGTTATGATTTGAAATTGTTTTTGAAACATATAAACACTAGTAGTAATATCAAATGCTTTTGTTTTATTCGTATCAAGCATATCTTGGCCATTATAAGGTAAAAACTCTATCCTCCGGTTTGCGTTGCATTGTGTGATGGGAACTGAGTCTTATAATGGCTTCATTTTTATAAAAAGCATTGCGATGTTTAAAAGAAAGATTTGTTTTTAAAGCACGAGAAATCCAATGGAGTAAACCCGTTCCACGAAAGTGGCGTGGTCCTGTGATTAGCCATATTATTAATGTGTAGAGTAAATTTCTCATACCAGTCCCATGACTGACTCGTAGTTTGTTTCACTTTCAAACTTGGGTGCCCCTTTTTCTACACGTGCAGCCTTGTATTCAGGTTTAGCTGGTTCTTTCTGGATAGCTGGAGCTAAAGATGGATTCTATTATTTATCTCTTTTTATGCTGTTCAGCTCCTATTGTACATTATGTTTGTTTTCCACTGTAGACATTTATGTATAGCTGAACTGTATTTGTACTAAGTATGATCCTGTATACTGTGTAACTCTGATGATTACGTTTATCCAGTGTATTCCATTGTACATTATCTGGTGTATTTATTTAATTCTGTTCTGCTGTTATCTGGTTATGTATTATATTCCAAAGATTACCCTTGTCTCCGTCTGTACGGGAAATGGGGTCGTCACAACGTGGTATCAGAGCTTTGGTTAATCTTAGTTCTGGAATATAACATACAACGAACTCGTCAGAATAGAACCAGTAGTGTTCTAGGATGGGTAACTCTATACAGATAGGATCAGTAATATCCTAGTATAAGTACAGCAGGATCAGAACAACTCGTTAGAGATGGGGTCAGAAGTGCCCCAGAACGAGTCGAGAGTTATATGTTTTTAAATAACTTATTTGTGATTATATATAAAGTCTGGTTTTAGAAATATAATTTTTGAACATATTAGTATATTTTTGAAAAGTTAAAAACAATTTGATTGTTGTTTGTGTTGTGTGATAGTAAATTAGATTAATTAAATTATTGAAACGATAGTTAATTTAATTAATAAGAGAATGAATGGTAGAATTTATTCGATTATATCACACGTTTAACTGATTAGAAAATAGATGGAAATATATATATATATATATATATATATATATATGTGCATTATATATGTTTGAACAGGTAAATGAATAGCTGTTGAGTAAAGATTTTATTTGCATGCCCGACAAATAGGTAAACCTTAATGAGTTGGATGCGAAATATTATTATATCAACTCTTGTGAATGCCATTGGATGCGGAGTGCCGGTTGTTCTGTATGAAATAATAAACATCGCCATAGGATAGTAACAATTAATTTTGAACTACAATACATGGCATACTTCTGGAAGATAGGCATACTTCATCATATACCACATAAGCATTTGGAGCTTGTGTGACGAGGTGGAAGATTTACCTTACGAGCGAGAGGCTTGTATGGCGATGACTATATTTTACAGGTTGAACTGATGACTGATATGGACTATTTAAATTGTAACGATAAAATTGCCAAATTAATAAAAACCCAACATGGGTCTGGAGTTGACAATAATCACGTCTCTCTAGTTATTAGATACGGCACATGGACTATTTATTTCCCACACGGTACGAGGTGACGAGGATTTTTCCTCTGGAGCATTTAAAATACACACTCCCTCAGGCTTTGACAGGGTGACGAGAATTTATTCTCTGGAGTTATTATCTATACACGCTCCCCTGTAAACACCAGAATATATCACTATAAATATGTGTATGCTTATTAGGATTTATTGGGTACCTAATACGGCCCAATAAATTTCCAAACCTCTCCCCGTACAAAGGAGGTTATGGCGAAATTTTTCGAAAATTCCGGGTGTTAGCCAAATTTTTGAAGAATTTGAAAATTCTCAGAAACTGAAAAGTTGGAGAATGGAAGCCAGATCGAACGTAGCGTTGATTAATCAAACCACTTTCGACTTTGTTCCTTTTCGGGGATGAAAAGTTTTAAGTGGGAGAGATTGTAACGACCCGAAAATCTGAACCAATTTAAATTTTTTAAATTGGCTAAAATAATGGATTTGAAATATTTAAAATAAATATTTTAAATAATAGCAATGAAAACTGAGTTTGAATCGACATTTGAAAACGAATATAATTAATTATAATTATAAACAAGGCCTGAAATGGCGCTGCAGTTTCAAAAATGGAATTCAAACTTTGTCATACTGTACCGGGTGCAAAACAAAACGGATTTGAGTGAAACCAAAAATATTTAAATCTGTTAGTGAATACCTTTCTTAGGAATCTGAAAAATCGAAGTTTCATAGCGGAAAGAAAAAGTTATGGCCATATGAATTTTCAGAAAGGTCGCTATGGAATTTATATAGCCCGTGAAATTGGCCATTTTGCAAACGACCTCGGAATTCAACGAAACCAATTTTGTTGGATCCGAGATGTGAAGTTATTGCTAGGTTTCAAATTTCATAATTTTTGAAGCTAGTATGTGAGCACGGCAAAGGAAAACGTGTTTTGGTCAATTATAGTTAAATTGGATCGACCAGAAATGGGCCTTTTTGCAAACGGTCTCAGAATTCGATGAAACTAGTTTTGTTGGGACCGTATCGTCAAAACATAGCCAGATTTATTTTTCTGGAATTTTTCGAATCAGTTTGTGGCCTTGGCAAATTGAAATGCACGTTTAAATCAAATATTGAATGTTATATATTTTAAATGGAATGAAAACTGACTGAAACAGTCGAATGGGCCTACGAAACATATCCCATTGTGTTCGGAATGGGGGTAAAATGCTAGGGACGACAATCGTTGGGTTTGGATCGGAGTTCATATTAGAAAACCCCTTTTTAAAATTCTATATAACCCTCGGCCAATCAGAAAATTAGAAAAAAGAAAGAAAGAGAAAAGCGGATTCTCTCTCCCCCTTCAACCCTCGACGGCGGAAAAGGCTCCCGACTTCCCCATCGATTCCCAGCCGCTCCGATCATCTTCAGCCTTGCCTCCAGTTAGGGATTTTGTTCGCCTCTTCATCCTCTACAAATCCATCTGAGTTTCACCCTACCTCGTCTCGTCTCCAGCGAGAACCAGCGCCGGGAAGTTGGCCTATTTGGAGCGCCGCCGTGCTCGCTATTGTGCATCAATCAGTGCGCCACCACCAGGCGCGGCAAGCCCCTTCGAAGCTCTACGACGCTGTAAAACCCGATCGGCCGGAAGTGCTTTTGATTGAGCGCAAAACAAAAACCTAGTTTTGAACACATTAGAAAGGTAAACAGCTATTTTAATTTCAACTATATTATAACACTTTAAAGCGCTACGGTTTTTGTTTTCACTGTAAAAATCATATCTTTTTCGTGTGTTGACGAAATTCAGTGAAACAAGAGACAGTGGACTCGTGTGGACGTCTTCTACATTTTAGAAGAGACCGCATATTTTTCTGAGCCTTCTACTATTTTTGGTGGAGTGGAACCCAATGTAAGATTTCTAATTTATAAACAATATGGAAAACGATGATGTATAAATTATATAGTCGATGTATGAGTAATATAAGCGTTGTACACCTCTTGTATAAGCGTTGTATAGGTTGTACGTTCGATGTATAAGTTATATATGCGTTGTAAAAATTATATATATGTGTTGAAATAGAAGTGAATTGCTATATATAAATATATATATATATAAATATATATAACTCCCCTCGTCCACAAACCATGGACGATATTTATTGGTTGTGATTGGTGTGAAAATTGATTGATAGCGAATAGTTGATTGGAATTGCTTGTGGTTGATATTGATCGATTGTGGTTGAAAAATACCCATTTGTGGTCGAGAAATATTTGGTTGAAACCACATAGGATTAGTTTGTGGAAATTAAATAAATATACATGCCGCCTGCGTGCGAACTAGATGCATAATTCCCCATTGTCAAAAACCGCGAGGTTTTAAGGTAGAGCGAGGAGCCGTACTAGGGACGGTCCCGGTTTTAACTACCCTGCTGTTATGCTGCCAAAATTTTGAATAATATTCATGTGTTTGAATTATTTTCATTTGTTGAAACAATATTTATTCGTTGAATAGAAAACCTTCATGTGTTGAGTCGATATTCATTCGTTGAATTGAAATTCATGTGTTGAATGGTATTCGTGTTTTAAATATAAAAATCACATTTTTATCTATATATAGAAACTATAGAAAACCTTCATGTGTTGAATCGATATTCATTCGTTGAATTGAAATTCATGTGTTGAATGGTATTCGTGTTTTAAATATAAAAATCACCTTTTTTATTGATTTATAGAAACTATAGAAAACCTTCATGTGTTGAATCGATATTCATTCGTTGAATTGAAATTCATGTGTTGAATGGTATTCGTGTTTTAAATATAAAAATCACCTTTTTATTGATTTATATAAACTATAGAAAACCTTCATGTGTTGAATCGAAATTCATTCGTTGAATTGAAATTCATGTGTTGAATGATATTCATATTTTGAAAGAAATTGTTTTATAATAAAAATCCCATTTTTAACATCAATACGAAATGTATAAATAATATAGTTTTGAAATAAATTGTTTTATAATAAAAATCCTATTTTTATCACCTATATGAAATATATAAAATAATCGTGTTTTGAAATAAATTGTTTTACATTAAAAATCACATTTTTATTATATACATGAATTGTTAAAAATAGTGAAGTGTTGAAATAGAAGACAGTTAGATAAAAATATCATTTTTATCCAATGTATGAAAAGAATATAGTTTTGAAATCGAAGAATCGATATATATATATATATATAAATAGAATTGAAATATATCGAATAACGACGCTGCAATTCGTATTTTGAAACTGTGATTTCAAACGATTAGTACGGGAGATCTGACCATCGGATTTTCCTGAAATCGCAACCATTGGGTTCGCTTTGGAAATATCTTTCCAACGGCACCAACTTTGTAAAAATCCAACGGTTGGATTGTCTGGAATGTTTAATTCAAATCTGATGAAAAACAGCTCCAGAATCGATTATATATATATATATATATATATATATATAATTATATTTAATCGAATAACGACGCTGCAGTTCGTATTTTGAAATCGAAACTTCAAACAATTGTACCGGGAGATCTGACCGTCAGATTTTCCTGAAACTGGAACCGTTGGATTCGTTTTGAAAATATCTTTCTAATGATATAAATTTTGTGAAGATCCAATGGTTAGATTTTCAGATATGTGTAAATCAAATCTGAAGAAAAACAGCGCCACGACCGCGTTATGGCCCGAAGCGTCGTTTTGATTAAATTGGCTATTTTAAAATAAATAAAAATAGCGATAAATCGTTATAAAATATTATAAACGATATGGATGTGATTTAGAAATTAACTGAAGGTTGGCTAAGTCGAATGGTTTCCTGGGTGTTGATCTGATGTTGGTTTCAGCCTTCGGGGTTAATATTTGGGAAATCGTTCTCTTGCTGATTGACGGTTGGTGACTAATAAATTAAAATGATGCGTGTGTATGTTAGTGTTGCACTTGTTTATTATATACGCGAGTTGCTCAGAAAGACCGGGTTAATCCCATTCTGAATAACTGAATCGACGATAAGAAATCGAAGATGAAGACGGTGGTCGAAGACCGGAGATCTTCACCTCGTTTGGATGGTAACCGAGGTCCTAATTGGGAGGCATCCCGAAATATGGATAATGAGTGGTGATCGTCCAGAAGTACGTGGTGATCGATGGGTTTGCGAGGTATTTAGTGCCTCCGGTTTCGTTTAGACCTAGAATGGACTTGCAAATGGACAGTGTGTCTGACATTGGAATTTATTCTGTGTGATTGATAGCCATCAGCTTCACGGTGTGAATTGCCTGTGTGGCATGCTAAGATGCAGTGATCAGGGCTTCTGTTGAAAAGCAAAGTCTTGTGGTGATGATCAAAGCACCGCCTGCGTGGCGTAACTTTGTATATAACGTAAATTCGCGAGCCTCACACCCCGGTATGAACCAGAAACGGGAGAGGACGTCAGGGAGGGCCTGCGTTTATTCCTTGCTAGAAGTGGCGTCAGTGGTTTTACACGCCCTGACGAGTTTGACTTATGTGGTTGTTGCTGTTGCGAGGCGCCTCGGTTAGATCGGACGATCCGGGTCCGATGGAGTCATTCGTTGGCTCGTTTACGCCCCAAAGGGCGGGGAAACGCAGTGTCCAGGAATTTTAATCCACATCGGTGGACCGGCCCTGACGATCCAAGGGTCACTCGAGCTCTGATCCTGAGACTCAGGCTAGGCAGTCTCGAATTCGGTAAGGACTATCTTTTGCCTTGGTTCATGACGAAAATCCAATTTCCAAATACGTGACTGTGTGGTTTCGATTGTATATATATTTGGCGACATAGTGGCATGGGATGCTCATGTCATCTATGATTGATAATTATGATTTGAAATTGTTTTTGAAACAAATAAACACTAGTAGTAATATCAAATGCTTTTGTTTTATTCGTATCAAGCATATCTTGGCCATTATAAGGTAAAAACTCTATCCTTCGGTTTGCGTTGCATTGTGTGATGGGAACTGAGTCTTATAATGGCTTCATTTTTGTAAAAAGCATTGCGATGTTTAAAAGAAAGATTTGTTTTTAAAGCACTAGAAATCCAATGGAGTAAACCCATTCCACGAAAGTGGCGTGGTCCTGTGATTAGCCATATTATTAATGTGTAGAGTAGATTTCTCATACCAGTCCCATGACTGACTCATAGTTTGTTTCACTTTCAAACTCGGGTGCCCTTTTTCTACACGGGCAGCCTTGTATTCAGGTTTAGCTGGTTCTTTCTAGATAGCTGGAGCTGAAGATGGATTCTATTATTTATCTCTTTTTATGCTGTTCTGCTCCTATTGTACATTATGTTTGTTTTCCGCTGTAGACATTTATGTATAACTGAACTGTATTTGTACTAAGTATGATCCAGTGTATTCCATTATACTAAGTATGATCCAGTGTATTCCATTGTACATTATCTGGTGTATTTATTTAATTCTGTTCTGCTGTTATCTGGTTATGTGTTATATTCCAAAGATTACCCTTATCTCCGTCTATATGGGAAATGGGGTCGTCACACTAGCAGGATTGATTAATTTTTAAAATTAATAATAGTAAAAAGTTGTATAGCTCGTTCCTATCATATGTATGTCGGTTGCTTTTAAACTCATTTAAGTGAACAGGTAGAATAAAGATTTCATTTTCGTTCGAGCCGTTACAGACAGAAGTAAGAATACGATCGTGTCCAGCGAGGTATGATGATTCCAAAAATATAATAATATCGGTAGTTTAACTTATATTATGAAACCCCAAAATATTGATACAAGGTGCAAAATACTCCAAATAAAACTTGCGTATTTATTAAAAATTATAGTAAAATTCTAAAAATTAAATTATAACTACATCTCAAAAGACGTTGTCCAAATTCGTAACCAATCTCTAGTAATATTAATCAAACCGTTATGGTCCATAAACGATTCTACAGCGACTATTTCTAAATTTGATTTGGACATAAAACAAAATCTACAATATGAAAACTTGATTTTTCTCTTCCATTAGAAAAATATAATCAAATAGATCTGAACGTTTCTGGTTTCAAAGAAATCCGACTTATTTCGGATTCTATATATTCAATTGAAGTTTAAATCATAAATTACGAACTACCGCAACTATTTTGAGCTCATTTTAAATTATATTATAAATTATATGTTTAAATATCATTTTATTAAATAAATTCGTTATAAAACCCTTTTTAAATTGTCAATACAACATTTAAAATCAATTTAAATGTTCAAAATAAAATGGCTAAAAATCCGGGTCGTTACACTATTACTACTTAAATTTTTGTTTTTTACAACTATGATTATCCTTATCATTATACTTCTTGTTTGTACTCAATACCGGTCATTTGGATTTTACGGGAAGTGATGTATAACTTGACATTGTTTTTGTCCCACCTATGATTTAAGAATATACTTGTACCTTTGTGTTAATTATAGATATGCTTTCGAAGTATGAAAACTATGATTTGTGAATATGCTTATTCCATGGAGATAAGTGTACGGATATGATTTCAGAGTATGAATGAAGAGACTTTTCAATATCCTTATTTTTATGAGATAAGTATATGGAATCGATTCGAGAGGATCGATGAAATAATTTTAATGAAGAATTTAATTAAAAGGACTGAAGATTCTAGTTTGCTTGGTTGTATAATTATGGTTGAATGTTAAATGACTAACTATCACCTAAATTATCTTTTAGCTTATAATGTGTTGCTTCGAGGAACCAGGATCAGAGATGGTTCTGAAACCACTTCGAACTGGCCTAACATTCAAAACTGATTATTTTCATGACTTGAAGATTTTACTCATAGCTATGAAGTGAAGGCATAAAACTTTGAGGTCGAAAGCACTGCTTTTTGATGTCCTGGTTTTCTTATAGGATTATATTACATACTTTCAGGAGAGGTACCTCTGTTCGGAAGATCTACCTGGTGCAAGGATTTCTTATTGCTCATCCTTTGGGCCGACAAGATGTGCTATATGGTTTACTATGGTTTGTCTTATTCCTAGACAACTTGTATGGATAGCTGTCAGACAATTCATTTCTTAGATCATGAAATTTGATTTCTACAAGCATATATCTGTTTGGTAGAAGAGAAGTCAACTTCTCTTAGCAAAACACCCTTCTCTAAGACTTATAAGTTCAAAGATTGTATTTTCAAGGGAATCAATTTGCGATCGACGTAATGGAAACGTAGTATTCAAAGTGAGACAATTGCTTGATGTAAGGAAAATGCTACCTTTGGCCTTACCACTTGGAAAATGGCTGAATTAAAGAACACAACGAGGTTAAGTGTAGCACCCATTAGGAGACATTCATGCTCTTCTAGATTTCTTATTATATATCAAAAAGTGGAGTATGCGTGCACCCAAATGGTTAGTTATGACCGGTGTGATGACAAAATCGGTCAGTGCACCATCGAAGGGTCTGCGTAACTGATTTGACCTTATTAGTTTGGTGGAGGCCAGTGGTCCTTGGTACATCCATCTAAAGGTGTATTATACAGTAGGTATTCCGTTGCCTGCTATTTGTATAGAGACTCATTTCCCACTATGAACCAACTAATATGTATGTATTGCATAACATATGCAGAATTAAATAATGGTAAAATTTCGCAAGTTGATTTGATTCACTTTACTGGTTTTATCCCAAGATAGGCATTAAAATAATATCATTTAATTTCCTAAAAAAAATTTAGTTATCGTAAGAGAAAAACATGTGCCCTTTTTATGTATGGTCATGTCTTATAAAAATTCAGTTCTGTCAAAAAACGCTAAAATTAAAAAAGTTATTTATGATGTAAGTTTTCTAATTTTGGCTATCTAGATTGATCCAAGAGTTGTTCTCTTTAATGCCCTGTCTGACCGAGTATATTTTCCGCATTAGCTTTGGATGTGCTTGGACATTAGGAATGGAGCTCGAGTTAAAATGTATTCTCATATTTCTTGTGTTATATATTTTTATACTGTGCTATGTATCGTATGTATCAACATTTGTGAGGATAGATATTATAATTGTCCAGGATGATTTATCAATTGTACTCTGATTATGTATGTTTGTCTACTATGTATGGGTGTGTGTGTGTGTGTGTGTATATATATTACTCTATTAAGGGATAAAATTTTGTTATATTATATTTTCTCATTCTTTTGTGAGATTCTTTTATCTGCTCTAATTATGATGTTGTTGTCTTCTTCTTTCTTCTTACATTTTTTATTTCTTCTTTCTCATCTTCTAATTACTTTCTTCCAACTTCTTGCTCATTTTTTTGGATTTGTCTTATGCACAAATTGGAAGGTCTTAGTTGGTTGTCTTGTTTATCATCAAAGGCTTAGTTTATCAATTACCAACTTTTGATTATCGTTTGATTACCATACCAAATTAATTTAATTCGGTATCAGAGCTGAAGGTAAAGATATAACATTATCTCTGTTTGTGTGACTCATTAGAGATAGGGTTAGTAGCACCCTAGATTGAGTTCTAAGTGTATATATCTATATATAAGAGCGTAATTGTTACTGAATGTTAAAATGTATTGAACTGTTTTAAAAATATGGTAAATGAAATAATTTTACCAAAATATTCATATATTTTATATGTAAAGGAAATTTTTAAAACAAAAAATGTTTTGATGGATGAATAGTTTTATATGAAATGATGACATGTAATTATTGTCACTTATCGATTGATTGGTCTTGCTCATTCACCCTCGAGTGTTGATTATTATTGATTAGTTTGTAATTATGCCCATCCAGTTTATGGATATTGACTACTATATTTGGATAAGAGTAAGCTTTATCATTTCTTTCCTATGTTAGTAAGAATTTAATAAAATGAAGTTGTTTAATAATGAATTTAAAATAGAATGAACATAAATGGAATATTCGACAATTTTAAACAGTCAAATTTCCATGTTGTAGTTGAAAATGTATCTAAATTTAGTGAAAACATAAGAGAAAATTCTTAGAATTAATGAACTTAACAAAGATTTGACAAATTATTTAAATTTAGTTAAAACGAGCCGTCACATAGCGGCAATTTGTAATTTTCCACTTTGAAGTTTAAATGAATATATAGAATCTGATAAAAGTCAAAATTCTTTGAAACAAGGATCTTCTGGGCCTATTGGATTATATTTTTCTAATAAAAGAGAAAATTTTAAATTTCATCTTGTAGGTTTTGAGATATGTCAAAATCATATTTTCAGAAAATCGCGGTTTAGTAGTTCATAAACCAAAACTAAATATTAACTAAAATGGAAGTTTTTGAGTTATGAAATATGGCGTTTAGTGAATAAATATGCATGCTAGGTATACTGGCTTGTAGTGAATTTGGAATCTGAATCTTTGAATTGTTTGAGGTAGCATGAATGATCTAGTAGTAATAACTTAAGGCTGTCCGATGAATGGTGACGCATCATGGACTATTTGTCATCTTTATGCAATGACGAGACTAGAACCTTGAATTAATGATGATTTATGAATATTAATTAATATGAAACTATATGATATTATGATGTGATTATTATTTTTGATTGCTTGTAATGTTATGTTACATTTGTTTTATTTGCAGATTTACATCATTATTGCTAGTTGAATTATCTTTGGTTGTTGCACATGATGGTTATGGATGTTTATTCATATATTGTAATCGTTGTATTACTTGCTACTTTTTGGTTATGTAAGTATATACAGGTACATGGAAGCAAAAATTTATTAGCTTGCTTATGGCTATTGGTTTCATTGGTAAAGATTGTTTGCTCGGCAGTTGGTACGTGTTTACGTTTAATGGGTGTGTATACTATGTGACGTACATGATCTACAAGTATAAATATGTAATATATACTGGTTGTTGTTACCCCAAAAAAATGGAAGGTCTCGAAATTATCTTTTATTGAATTTTTGATTTTTTTGGACCTAACTACGCAAATGAGGTACTACTAAAATTTTCCACAATTTCAAGTGTTAGAAAAATTTTCACTTGATTTTGAATTTTGTTGAAGAAAATTTTGGTTTCTAGCATTTTCCTCTTTTGTGATTTCGAGGACAAAATCATTTTAAGGGATTTTGAAAACTTTTTGGAGAAAATTTCCGTTTATGTCATTTTACTTGGTTATGAATTAAGGGACAAAATCATTTTAAGGGGAACGAATGTAATAATCCAGAATTTTGAACATTGAATATTTAAATAACAAACGAAAATGTAATTTAGTTACTTGAATTAAATTTCTAAGAGAATTGGAATATTGGATTAACTAGAAAATTGAGAATCTTGAATTTAGAATCCAAATCAAATTGATTTGAAGTTATAAATAATTATATTTAAATGTGAATGAAAATAATAAATTATTATCATAGAATTTGAGTGTTTGAAAATTATTTTATTATTACTCGATTTCGTTAACACGTAAAAATAGTCATTTTGCGAATGATCAAAGAATTTTATGAGACCAATTTCATCAGATATGGAATAGTTAATTATTGTAATATTTTAACTATTGTATCGGTTGGAGTTATTGTGTGATTGAGAATGACATAAACATGTGTCGATAAACGATATAAAATTATAATATGATTTCAAAAGCTATATTTTTCATATGGTCGAATTAAGTCTTGAAACAAGTTCTTTTGTATTCAAAATGTGGATTATTAGCTATGGACGACAGTGGACACAACCTTTTTCGAGTTTGGAAATTTCCAGGCTTGGTAAATAGTGTTTTAGTGATAGCTGTATACGCATCTCCTGCTCTTCTCATTTCTTAACCTAGTCGCCATAACATCATCTATGGCCAAAATTTCTTGATCTAATCTGAATGTAAAAGTCATCTATATCGACATTACAAATTCATCAGCGTTTGTCGTTTATCAGTCAGATGACCGGAAACTCGCCAAAATCATAAATATATCACTTATATTCTTCCTCGTTTTGCGTGCAATTGGTGGACTTTAGAGCTGAGGCGTATGAAGGGAGGAGGAAGCTGGGGAGGATATCTTGCTAATGGTAGTTATCGATGATGCGTGAATTTGGTAGATGAACATTTCTTGTTCATCTCAGAATTTGGGTAGTTGAGGTGCGAGCGTCGTGGCTGCAGGAGTGGGGTTTTCTTGGCGAGGTAATGGTGTGTAGGTCAAGTCACGACAACGTCATGTTGGTTAGGAAGGCGAGGACTTAGGGAAAAGGGTAACGAAGTATATGGGTTTGGAACGAAACGTGGAAAGGAAAACGATGCATTTATTAAACATGATTAGGATGCTAATTAGGGTCATGAAGGTTAATTTAATGACATCATTAACTTATATAAATTATTTATAACATTTGTATTTTATTCATATGAGGTTAGATTTGAATGCTACAAGTTCCTTTGGGTTTCTATTTGCGCAATCTACAAATATGAGTTGGATTAGAGTGATTTAGAGTTATTCGAAATTTTAGATAATTTCGTATGCTGTTGAATTGGACAAATGATGTGATCAGTTGGTGGATGGTGAGTTAAAACTCTCACTCTTTGGAATATTATTATACCATATAATAATATTCGTTGTCAGTTTCTTATTTCTTTGCTCGATTGGTTGTTTAGATGACTTATTGCGTATTCAATTGGTTGATGGTTATATATTCCCACCAATGGAGCGGATGACCTTTGACACTACCTGGTTACAACGTAAGATTCATCTTATATAAACTGTTTATTTCATATGATTTATATGCATATATATTATATTATATGAGCCATAATGCAAGAGGATAGGTTGGAGGGATCTAACAGAAGTCCTCAACGTTTTGGATGTTACTCGCTTTCGCATTTTACACATATGAAATGTCTAACCTAAGTTCCACTAAAACCAAACTTGGATGATGATTATTGAGTTAAACTCAACATATTATTAAATTTATCAATGAATCATTATTGGTTAAGTGATTAGTGGTAGAGAGCCCAAATTCAGGAATTTGAATATGAGGATTCACCATAAGGCAAAATTTCTAAGTTTTAAAGTTATAAATTGTTTTGATAACAGAAGAAAGATTTGAATTTATTTTATATAAATTATATAAAATGAAGATTTATAAATGCATTCAAGATTTATAATCATATTTTGCAGTGAATTTACAAAAATGATTTTGTGACGAATTCAAGATTTATAAACAAGTTTTGTAAATCGATTTCCAAATGTTTAAGCTTAACTAAGTTTTTTATAATCGAAGTCTATGAAGTTATATAAACCAAGAAGCTTTATAACCAATTTTTAAATATGTGAACTATATTTTACAAAATATGAGTAAGAACCTATAAGAAGCTTAAATGATACTAGAACTCATAATAAATATTTATGAGTTTAAAGATTTAAGCGGCAATTTACAAATGATTTGAATTAAATTTACAAACTAAAACTAAAATGATTTGATTTATATCAAAGAAGTTCAGTAAAATTTAAAAAAAATAAGATATGAAGATTTCAAAACGTAACATGTTTTGAAATAAAATATTTATAATATTCGGATTAAACTTGTATTGAATGCCGAATACGGAGCTCATATGAATTTGGAAGGGGCCATCACCGCCATTTGACGAATAATTATGTGGAGTTTGGAGACTGATATTGAGCATGATCATTCTTTCTATTATACTTCTTGTTTGTACTCAATACCAGTCGTTTCATTTTATAGGAAACAATGTATGACATGAAATTGTTTTGATACACCTATGATTTATGACTACACTTATACATTTATGTTAAGTATAAATACGTTTTCAAAGTATAAAAACTATGATCTGTGAATACGTTTTTTCCACTGAGATAAGTGTATGGATATGATTTCCAAGTATGAAATAAAGAAATTTGTCAGTGTTCTTATCTTGATGGGATAAGTATATGGAATCTATTTGTAAGAATCAATGAAATGATTTTAATGAAGAATTTAATTAAAAGGGATGAAACTGAAAATGTGCTTAGTTGGATGATTATGGTTGATAGTTAAAAACCGACCGTCACCTAAATTCCCTTTCAACTTATAACGTGTTAGTTCGAAGAGTTGGGATTAGAACTGGATCCGAGACCAATTTGAAATGGCATTACATTCGAAACTGATTTGTTGGTAACCTAAAGATTGTAATTAGCGCTACGAAGAAAGGCTCAGACCTTCAAGGTGGAAAGGGCTGCTTGTTGACGTCCTGCTTTGCACTAAGGATCATATTACATACTTTTAGCAGACCTTCCGCTCTAGAGTTCTATATGGTGCAAGGATTTCTTACTGCTAATCTTAGGGTTGATACCCGATAGGATATGGGGAATGATTTGCTTTGGTTTGTCCTATTCCTAGATAACTTATAAGGATGGTTGCCTGACATTCATTTCTTAGATTATGAACACAGAATTTTACAAATGTACATCTGTTTGGTGGTGGAGAAGGCAACTTCTCTTAGCTTAACATTTTTCTTTGAGACATGTGAGTTCAAAAATTGTATTCTTTGGAAATTAGTTAGTGATCGATGGAATGGCAACATAGAATTCAAAGTGACCACTATTGCTTGGTGCAAGATATACGCTATATGTGGCCTTATCACCGGAGAAATGGCTAAAACAGGCATGCAGTGAGGTTAAATTGGTAGCTTCTATAAGCAGACATTCATCGCCCTTCTAGGTTTCTCATTATATGTCGAGAATTGGAGTATGCAAGATCTTGAATAGGTTAGTTACAACCAGGGCAATGATGGATTTGGTCACTGCACCACCGAAAGGTCTGTGTAACTGATTTGTCCTTGCTAGTTGAGCGGAGGGCAATAGTCTTCGGTACATTCCTCTAGATGTGTACTGTACGGAAGATAGTTCCTTACCTGCTATTTACATGGATTCCCATTTCCCCCTACGAACCAAACAATTTGTATGTATTTCCTAACATATGAGGAATTTAATAATGGTAACAATTACGGAAGTTGATTTGATTTACTTTACAGGTTTTATCCCAAGATAGACATTATAATAATATCACTTGATTTCCTAGTAATGTTTGGGTTATTGTAAGGGAAAGACATATACCATATTGTGTGATTGTGTCTTACGAGAGTTCCATTCTTTTAAAAGATTTTTTAAAATTAAGTTTTTTGAAATGTGAGTTTTTACAATTTAGTATTCCAAAATGATCCAAGCATTGCTTCCCTTAATTCTTATGTCAGACCGAGTATATTTTCCTGATTAGCTTTGGATGTGCTTGGAGCTTAAGAGAGGATCTCGAGTCGAGACGTAATCTCATATTTCTTGTATTACCTATTTTTATGTTGTGCTATGATGATTGATGCATTATTTTCACTATTCTATTTATGGTTCGTATCAGCATTTGTGAGGACATGTTATTATAACTATCCAGGCTGATTTATTTGTTGTACTCTGTTTATGTATGTCTGTGTATATGTATGGGCATATATGTTTGGAAATTGATGTGCTGTATTAAAAATACCAATCATACACTTCATTTATATGCCTTCCCCAAATGTTGTAACCCGCCTAACGAAGGTGGGTACCTAACAATGGAAAAGAGCACGTATAAACTTTATATACCAGCGACATAAAAGATGTTAAAAAGCCGTACACAAATACATACAAAATATCAGAAATAACTAAATGGCCGCCCAAAATTCCCGAAACCGGATCATTCATGTGAAGCTTCTTCTTCATAGACCTGCTTTTTGCATCACGGGTCGATTCCCCATCTTTGAAGCATCTCCAAATTCACCAATGATCTTTCAAATTTTCCTGAATCAAGTATTGAACTTCTTTCTCGATCTATATTTTTTGACTGTGTAATGAACTTTACATTTGTTGAAAACTCTGGAGTTCCTTTTTTGCCAAATTAAATAAACTATAGTAGCAAAAGTTGTATAATGACACGACCCGAAATCCCCACCTGACCTAGACCGAACTGGAATGTAGATTGTGTGAGAACACGACACATCAGAACACACTACCACAGAACTTTTCATTGTTATTACAACAATTTTCATCAGATTACAAAAATATCAGCGTACAAATAAATATTACACAGCTGAAATACGAATATTAGAGAATATAATGCATAGTCGTGGAAATAAAATGCATAAATAGAATGCACAGCGGAAATACATCAAATACCACAATTGAAAGAAATACATGGATACAAAGCTTTCCGGATATAGCTCTAGCAGTAAACCAGGACCCTATGAAAATAAAGATTTTGCAAAACCAAAACTACTGACCGCCCATGTGGAAAATATGGGCACCTAGAGTTTAGGTGCAAACAATAAACTCCGAGTCAGTCAAGGGACTGGTGTGAGAGCTAAAACAATTATTAAACTTTTATTTTAAAAATAAGGTAATTCATGGGACCACGCCATATAACACGGAACGGGTTTACTCCCATGAATATTTTGAAATAAAATACTTTATAAACAACGCACTTTTCAAAAAATGAGGCTGTTATAAGACTTAGGTCCCTCACACAATGCAACACAAACTAGAGGATAGAGTTTTACCTTATAATAGCCAAACATGCTTGGTACGCTTTAAAACAAATCATTCTGGTACTATTATACGTGCATAGTGTCAAACACAACTTCAAATATAAATGTATCAATCATAGACGGCACAGTACCCCATCCTACTATGTCGCTATATAGGTTTACAACTAAAACTGAAAAGTCACGTACTGGAAATTGGATTCCATCTATAAGTCAAGGCAAGGGATGTCTCCTTACCGATTTCGATACACTCTAGCAAATGCCTCAAGATCACACCTACATGCAACCCTTGGATCTTCAGGGCCGGTCCATACCTAATATTTGTGGATTGGTTATTCCTAAGCAATATGTTTCCTGTTCCTATCGGACGTCCAAAATGGTCAGTACATCGACAATATAAGCCTTTTAGTCGGTCCTATATCTGAGATGCCTCACAATCCAACATCCACATAAGTAAAAATGTCTGCGCTCCATACCATGTCACCACTTCTAACTAGAAAAAAAACTCATGCACTCCCTGCAGTCACTATTCTGTTTTTGATTCATACCGGGGTGTGAGGCTCGCGAATTAACGCTATACACAAAACTATGCTACTTAAAGCTATGCTTTGATCAGCAACCACAAGGCCCTGCTTTTCAACAAAAGCCTTGATCATTTGCATCTTTTTATGCCACATTGACAATTCATGCAATACAACTGATTTCTATCAATATATAACCTCTAAGCTCATACATCTCTGAGAAGGATGTTAAGAAATAGAATAAATTCTTCGCCACCAAACAAATACATATTTAATAGAAATCAATCAATACAGAACAAAATACAATGTCAGCCATAATCCATTCACAAGTCCATTCTGGGTCTGAACGAAACCAGAGACACCTTATTCCTCGTCCCATATGACCAACAAAGGAGAGAGGTCTTCGCATATCCGGTCGAAAGTTTTTCTGGATGATCACCACTTATTACCTCGTCTTGGGTGTACACCCCAAGTCGTTACATCGGTAATCATGCCGACGATGTGAAGATCTCTAGTCTTCAACCACTGTCTTCATATCTTCGAATTTTAGTCATCGTAACAACTATTAAGAATGGGTTAAACCCGGTCTTTCCGAATAACTAGCGTATCTTTATAATCGTATGATAAATACACAAAGATAGCACACATCTCATTCCAATCCAGAATATTCTTTTATTCAAATACTCATATCTTTGGGGAAAGATTCCCATTAATTTTATCAAAGATAATTTTTTTAAACTTATTGTTTCATCTTCCTTTGGATATCATTTCAGAAGATTTTATTATGTCTTTTCACCACTTAAACCGAATTAAGCTTTAAAAACTGATTTGGATTATCGAGCCTTACCGAAGTAACCATTTATTTTATTAATCAAAATTTTAACCTATTCATCCCATGGAGAAAAACTGGTAGTACTCCATATCTAACTCCCACTGTGTTATCGGTAAATTTAATTACCATTTATCGTTCAAATCTAATTAAAGATTTAACTATCGCATGTAGTAAAACTGGGGGGGGGGGGGGTAAAGAGGAGGGGAGAGGGGAGAAGGGAGAAGAGGGGGTACTCCATTTCGAACACTTCTCAAATTCGGTAAATTTAATTACCTTATTCCCATCTTAATCTAATTAAAGATTCATTAAAACTCTAGTTCAGATTTAATCTTCAAAAATCATTATTTAATGATTTTTCAACTTAGGAAATTAATCCTGTCTTTATTTGGGTTAAAGAACAAATGTCATTTAAAACACAGTTCACGATAAACCCAAGGTCATTTTCCATTAATATGGAGTCTTAATAGAAATTTGAATAATTTATAATCGATATAAATTTCCATATCAGAATAATACTATAAATGAAATAACGGCGAAGCCTTTTAAATTCCATAAATAGTAAGGGCCTTCCTTTATTGAAGCTTATTTCGATTATTATTAAATCGAATTACATTCAATTCCAATTTATTAAAATAAACTGGAAAACTTCTCTAAAATTATTTAAAAGATTTATTCCTTTCACTTACTGGTTCAAGAATAGAATTATTTAAGATACCATTCACAATGAACTCAAAATCCAATTTGATATTAAATATAAGATCTTAAATGGAAATCATGTCGACTTATATACAGTACCAAATTCTGAAATTAACAGGTATCGTTTTGGAATAACGATATCAATATCTTCCAAATTTCCCTATCAAAATCCGGATAATTACGGAATCCAATATCGAAAATATCCAAAGATAATTTCCATTCAAGTGCATTGCAATTATTCGTTGGAAAACTCTGGTTATTTTTAAACCATTTACATATCAAATTTATTAATTTAACAATCATTGGATTTCTAATCTAGTTGTAAACTAGTTCATTTAGATAAAAATATATTTTATCTTTTCAAACTTGGATTATTGCATCCAAAATCTTTCCAAATCATTAATTATGATTTTACATAATTTGTTTATACTTTTAATAATTTTATTAAGGCCCTTACTGTCGGTTTTCGATATCGGTCACTGAATTGCATCCATAGCGACATTTTCTAAAATGGATTTGGATATATTTCAAATCTAATCGTTCAAATTTAAATCTCTTATATTCATTGGAAATAGCTTTTCGATATGGACCCAACGGTTCCAGTTTTAGGAGAATCCGACGGTTGGATCTCCCGTTACATCAATTTGAAATCAATGGTTGAAACCCGCGAACGATCGCGGCGCATTCTATTCAAGCCATATATATATATATATATATATAATATCATCGATTTCTATTTAAAACGTATTTTATAAAATGTTTTAAATTCGTTTAAAAATGATTTCAACTTCCATTTCAATTTAATTAAAATTGAACATCCCATTTAATTATAATCTCAAAATGATAATATTTTCAAATTGTCAGATTTTGAAACTCAGTCTTTTCGATATTTAATATAAAAATGAGTAAAATCGATATAAAAATCCGTTCGAGTTAAAATACTGCTCATATACTTAACTCAGCTTCATATTTTTATATTTTCGTGTCCATCCAAAATCGGACACAAAAAATCATATTTTGATTCTTCACTGAATATTATTTAAAATATTCGTTATTTCTGAATTTGAATCAGACTCAATCAATTACCGTATAATTTTATTTATATGGATTCCATACATCGCATGTATTCAAAAATAGTGATAAACAACTATTAAACATTCAATTCACATCCAGGTGCAATTTTCAACTGTATAAGCATTAAATAAAATAATAACGCTTATAACAGTCTGTCAATTAATCGTTTAACATACAATTAAATCCAAGGGAGATGTGAATTAATTATCATCCCCAGACCCATGTGGGGTTTTCAAGCAACAACAATCGATTCAAATTAATCACTGGTTAATAAATTTAATCAATTCTAATTCGTTTCAAATTATTTTTCTAATTAACCAATTTTCACTGTGCAAATTATAAATGGATATTTATATCCAATTTCAACTACCTTAATAATATTAACATTATTTTTAATATGTTAAGCATTTCAACATCAGAAACAAAACATATACATGAAATCAAATCATCAATGGGTTTCCAAACAACAGTACTGAGGCGAGCTAACATGTAACACCCCACCTCCGCTAGGGTCACTCACAAAGGGAATGCACTAGGTTTGGTGAAGCATTATCGAGGTAAACATGCATAGAAATATTACAAGACAGAATATATATAAAATAGCGGAAGTAAAACAAATTTCATTACCTTATAAAATAAGGTCTAAAGCCTTTACATCAAAATACATCAAAACCTGTCTTGCAATAGTAAAGAAGCATAAAACCATTTCATCAATTATTCCCCAAGTAAAACAGTAAAGTAGCCATAGCCAAGAAAAGTCCAAGCCATACATGATGACCTTCGAACAGAAGAAGTCCGAACTGACAATAGCATTTACTCCCTGTAACCTAGGGGGGGAACGGAAGACAAAGAGGCGAAACAAAACGGGGTCAGTCATAAAGACTGGTAAGCCCTATCTACTATCAGTATATAAACTAGTAAAGTTAACTGGCATGAGGAACTGAGATGAACATAAGTATGATGATAAGATAGATAAGCTAACCCAAAATAACAGGATGAACTACTGTACCAAGATAAGCAAGTGTGTCATGATAAACTACGGTGTCAAGATAAGTCAAGGTATCACATCGTCAGGTTTCTATCAAGTACAATATCGCAAGGTATCTATCATGTATATTCGCTCTGCACCTCTCGTACTAGTATCCCAACCCGCGTCATGTGTTAACTATGAATGTCCCTTGCCCAATGTCATGTAATGGTCCATGTCAACCTAATATATCATATGTAGGTTTTCCTAACTCGTATGTTCCTTTCCATGTATAAGTTCAGTCCTTTATCGTAGGCCGTACAGGCTATCCCATGTAAATCTATATCACATCAACGTAGTACCATTTTATCCTTGAAGTTGTTTTGGACTGCTACCCTTGATCTGGTTATGTTTTCTTACCATGAACTATCGCGTGTTTACCTAGGGTTTATGCCACTTAGGATCGCTAGGGATTATGCTACCTAATGAACGTTTTCGTGTCTCGGTTTGGGTTTTAGCCACCTAGGGCTACTAGGGATTATGCTACCCATCAACCGCGCCCTTTTTATCCCACGTATGAATCGTGAATCGTTTTCCATGTCTAGACGCACATGTATCTCAATGTGCCATCCGAGTTCCGTGCCAGGGCAAATCAAGAAATACGGAACTCAGTCGGGAGTTTTAAGTCATCTACCAGTGCAGATGTCAAGGTCTGTTTTTGTATCTGTGGCTATGGTCCTACGTGACCCCTCCCTCAACTACTGAAAGGCAAAACAAGAAAAGTCATGTATGAGAACTACACTCAGGCCATCGATGCCCCCTTCCGGACGGCCAACCTCACCCATACCTAGATAGCAAGTATGGTTTGTTGGGTGTTCTCTGCCTTTCCGTACGTACACGATTGACTAAAGATGGTAGGTGGCCGACGAATGTGCTATCTAGGGCTACCGTGAAAATATCACCGACCCCACGCTAATCCACCCCAGCCTTTAGGTTGCTCGCACAGCAACCAAGGCATACCCTTGGCTCTTCTACCGTAGACCTTAACCTCTGTGAGGCCAGGTTTCATGGACCATCCGCAACCTCACAGAGGGATACCAAGAGTATCCCCACGTTCCCCGAAGCTACCGCTTCGTTACCCAGTTCGTTGGAGCCTTTATCTAAATCAGATATTGCTCCACCTCGTATTTTAAGTGATGACCTAACGTATCGGGTTACTCATCTATCTGTGAACTGGTCCCAATCCCTTGACTAAGAATTATTACTTAGTTCCCTAAACTAAGGTTTACCACTTAGTCTCCTTTCCCGTTATCCTTGTTAATCCCCTTTTTCCACATAGTCCCCTGAACTAGGGTTTTGTCTAATGGGTTAAGTATTCTCATTTAAGTTCATGACATAAAATGCCTACGAATCATTTCAAGATTTAGCTAAGTATTCAAGTCCAAGACCTAGCCCTACAAGTTGGTTAAGTATACCAAGAAGCTCATGACTTAACCTTATTCAATCATCAAGTCAAATTGGTTAAGTATTTGTTTACCTTACCCTATCAGCCTATCGTGTTAGATTGGTTAAGCATAGATTATCTTAGCCTCATCGGATTATCGAGTTGGATTGGTTAAGTATAGGTTAACTTAACCCCATCCACTAATCGTATTAGAATGGTTAAGTATATTTAAACGGTCTTATGACTTAACCCTATCGAGTTCTCACATTAGATTGGTTAAGTATGGTTGCTTAACCTCATCAAATCATCATGTATAATTGATTAAGTATAAGTTACTTAACCCCATTAAATTATCATGTTAAGTTGGTTAAGTATTGGTTACTTAACCACATTGAATTACCAAGTTTAGTTTGGTTAAGTGTTTAACTTAACCCCATCGAATTACCGTGCTTAGATTAGTTAAGTGAAGGTTACTTAACCCCATCTAATTACTGTGTTTAGATTAGTTAAGTCTAAGTTACTTAACCCCATCTAATTACCAAGTCAGATTAGTTAAGTGTAAATCACTTAACCCCATCGAATTTACCAGGTTAGATTAGTTAAGTATGGATTACTTAACCCCATCTAATTACCGTGTTTAGATTAGTCAAGTGTAGGTTACCTAACCCCATCCCCTAATTGTCTTATATGGTTAAGTGTCATTAAGGAACCAAGTCCGGTTTAACTTAACCTACCCATTCGTGTCATATCGGTTAAGTGTCATTAATCATAATTACTTAACCTTTTCATGTGGCATTAATTAGATTAATGCACCTCAACCTCTCACATTAGACTTTGTTGTGGTTACTAGTTAAGCCGGGCGGGTCCGGATAGATTTACACCACAACCTAGTCTAACCTCGGGTTTTAAGTGCTACATGACCAACTACCCACATTGGGTCCTATTGTTTGTAGCCACTAGTTAAGCCGGGCGGGTCCGGGTAGGTTTATGCTACAAACTCAACCCAACCTCGAGTTGGCCACTTTCATGTTTGGTCTAGTGTCTTATTACACTTACAACCCATACGTGCCAAGTTTTCAAGTCCCATGTTCATAGCCAAAATTACATGTTGTCATGTTTATACCAATTTACCCAAATCATGTTTCATGTCATTAAAGTTTACCCATAACGTAACCCCAACGCTTTTAAACTCGCATATACATTCGCAACATCGCATAATGGATTAAAAGAAGGAACTTAGCAAAGGTATGACAAAAGGGGTATAAGGCCGCAAGTTAAACATGGTGGCATATGAGACATAATGCGTTCACAAACTTGCATGTTACATTATTAAGCCCTAAAAACATGCATAACCCCAAAACTTAGCATATAGGTGAATCATGGTGATAGATGACCTAGCAAAATGGCTAGAAGTTCGCATCTAGCTTTCTATGCAAGTTAACTTAAGGGATAAGAGAGTTCTTATGTTGCATAATGCAACATTTCAACATAAAGCTTATAGCTTTCAGCCCACAAAATCAAGGTGATGACTTTACGAATATGCATAGGATAAATCTACACATAACATGATAGTTTCTAAGCATGCAACCTACTCAAGTTCAAACCCAAAGCTTGCAACATGAACATTTAACTTCATAGTTAATATCTAAGAGTAGGAGGGGGCTTACAATGCTACGAAGACTTATAAAATAAAATAAGATTGAGACGAAGCCACTAGCAACTTTTAAAACCCCAAATGAATACAAGCTCCAAGTTGTCTTGAGAAACAAGAAGCTCCTTTGATTCGTATGAAGAAAGATCCTTGTTTTGATTAAGAAAGGTGGCTCTTTTACTAGCTTAGGACACTCAAACTTTCATGAAGAAGATGGAGGCTGTAACACCCCGCGAACTCTATAATTGTGAAATTAACAAATTAAAGTATAATTAATTTCAAATCAAAGAACTAAGGGAAACGGGATACGCCATTGCGTTCGTCTCGGAAAAATACGCGAAATAGAATCCGAGTTTTCGAAAAACGGAGTCCGTATGAAGAAGATATGGCCTTCGGAAGTTTTGAATTAAATTTAAAATTCAAACAGAATAAAATAATTAAAAATCGGGCCCAATGGGCCAGGACGGATAAACACCCGCCTAGGCCACCCAGGTCGACTGGGCTGTCGACCTGGGCTACCCATGTCGACAGGGTTGTCGACAGCCCTGTCGACAGGGGTGTCGACCTGGTCGACCCAGTCAACCTGGCTGGCCAGGTCTGTGTTTGGCCGATTCTCTGTGGTTTGCTTTGTCATTAGGGCTAGGTGGCAAGTTTTAATTGGTCTCTCTTCCTAATGAATGGCTATGATCAATCCAAGCAACATCAAGGGTCCTGATCAGTTCCTAACCTCTATATAAACAACCCTAGACTAAACCCTAATCTATTCATTCAAAATTAAGAACATAGCCGCCATGTTGCTGAGGAACGACTAAGAGTAGCCGCCAACTAGAGAGAGAATTAGGAAGAAAGTTCTAAAGCCTAAAGCAATTCAAGCAACCTAAGCAAATCAATTCAACAAAGGAATTTGCGTCTTCAATCCCTAAATTAGAGAATTCATCGCACCATTGTAAGTAGAGTATTACTTTGGTATGAATAAATAACTGTGCTGATTTGTATGCTTGAATTGGGATAATAAAGTAATTCATATTTGTGCAAAATTTATGTTATTCATTATAAAGAACTACATGCGGTAGTTCTATGCAAGTATGCGTTTGGAATATTTCGCAAATTATGTAATCTATGTTGAAGCTACATGTATGTAGTTGATTGAAATTCATGCAAGTTTGGGGCTTTGTTATTATGCCATCATGATGTATATTTTTGTGCATAAATCATTTTGCAAGTAATTGAAACAAGTTTGGTTGTTATAGTTCATATGAAACTATGTTGGAATTTTGACACCATAATCCATGTATTAAGTCATGCTTTTGCAAACTTATGAAAATGACTAGGCTATGATTGATATTTGACCATGTTAGTTCTATATTATTAGCAAGAATTATATGATGACATATGTGAGACATGGCTAGGTTAGACTCAAAAATCCCTTTTTGCAAGTTTAAAGCAAACACCATGATTAGGAATATTTATGCATAAGTATATTTATACCATCGTTATGTGATTAGACTTAAATCATGATTAAGTTGAACTATGCTTTTGTGTTAGTAACAAAGTATCCCCTTTGTAAACATGTAGAAACCTTATGAACATGACTTGTTTATGTTTGACATTATGCCTAAATGAGAACATAGGTCTATGTTAAGGCTATGTGACACCTAATTTAGATTCTTATCTTAAGTTTACATGGTTTGGTTCATGTCACCTATGCTTTATGACCAAAGTATATATATGCAAGTACACCAGTTTCTATTATGTATTTCCAACGTCATATGCAAGTTCATGCGCTCACCTTCCCCTCTTTGTGTATGTAATCACGCTTTAAGCCTCCCCTTTTCGCATGGCTAATTTGGGCTTTAAAAGGCTAAGCCCAAAATATATAAACGGACGTGTAAAACGGGGGAAAATAACGTTGGGTTAGAATTAATTAATGAATGAAAATATAAAATAGAAGGGCCCAAATTCAAGTATGGGTTGGGCCCATGATTGGTGTAACCTTTACACCATTAACTTAATAATGGGCCGCAAATATTTACATATAAGAAATAAAGAAGAATGACAAGATATGTAAATGTAGAACATACGATGTGTTTAACCCGAGGTTGGATTGAGTTGTGATGTAAACCTGCCCGGAACCGCCCGGCTGTCCAGTAGTCACAACAATACCTATCCAATGTGGGAGGTTAAACATGGAGCCCAATAAGGACCCGAGGTTAGACTGAGTTGTGGCGTAAGACTGCCCGGAACCAACCGGCAACAGGCAGCCACAACAATACCTGTCTAATGTGAGAGGTCAGGGCCTTAATAAGACAATTAAGGCTGAGTCAGGATTGTTAGGATTAAGTGAACTAAAGACTTAATCAAAATGGAACATGCTAAACTAAACGGACTGGTGGGGTTAGGTTAGGAAACACTTAACCAACTTAGCATGTTGGCTAGAGATAGAAAACCTAGTAACGGGGGACCCTTTTCAGCAGTAACCCTAAAAGGTGTATCAGGATACCCTGAAACTAGGCAGGGTGGGGCACGATTACTGGGCTGATTGTAAGAGGTCAAATCGACGGCGGTGGTGTAGCAGTGTAGGTTCTAACGGAGTGCGGGCGTGCACACACTCCGGTGCAGAAAAATAAGGCACTGGACACCAGTAGCATACCTGTGCACTCTAAGGTTGTGTCGGGTTGCCACTATGGGACTTGATACACCCCATGGTGGGACCAGCATAGGTAACTACAACATCGGGGGCCGTAAGACACATGTAACTATGCGAGTAGGAGCCGATCATCATAGAATGGTTCACATCACCCTGATTATGGGGTGCCAGTTGAAAAACTAGTTCATATGGGTTCAGAGATTAACATGGGGTACGATAGTATATTCGACCCTAGACAACTTGACCAAGTTTATTGTGCTTGCCACTTCTTGTTTATACTTATCATACCCAGTTCTTTATTCATAGACAAAATAGTACTAGACTTACTCAGGCTTTATGTCTGACTCTACTTTTCTTTCGTCTTCTTTCTTCCGTTTCCCCCCCAGGTCCTCAGGGAGGGAACACAGCAGCTTGACCAACCTTAGCATCCAGCTTGAAGAAGAGAAATGTATTGCTTGGACTATCCTGTTTTGAACTATGGCTTTGGACAATCCACTATGGGGCTTTTGCAGTTTATCTATGTTTTATTTATGCTTCTTTAAATAATGTACTCAAGACAGATTATGAAAGTGTTATGTTATGTTTTTGGAAAGGATGTTGTTGTAACACGTATTTGACTTTATGAAATAAAAGTTTGTTGTTCTTCCGCTGTTTACAAATATGTTTTCTTATATCTGTCTTGTATATTTGTGACTTGTACTTATAAACCTCCACCAAAATTAGGGCATTCCCTTTGAGAGTGACCCTAACGGAGGTGGGGTGTTTCACTTGGTATCAGAGCATAGGTTTACCAGATAAGATAAAAAGTTTTGAAAAATTATTTTCAAAAAGGAAATTTAAAGAAGCATTTTTAAGAAAAATATTTTATTTTAAAAAGGCAAAGTCCACTCCCCAAAGCCATAGGTACTATCTCTTATCCTTCGTTTTGAATCTATCCTTTTTGTTTCAGCATGTCCCAAGAACTTAACTTGCCGGAAGGGGTGCCAATACCTGGTTGGTTTAGACGGTTCTTAGAAGCAAGGGCCACTCAGCCAGGTCCTACCATTCCTCCTCCCCCAGCGGAAGGAAATCATCCAGCTGCAGCGACACTTTTTCCTCCACCTCCTCCTCGGGGAAACAATTTTGCTAAGATATGTAAAGATTTTAAAGCTATGGGAGGAAGGGATTTCCATGGAACTGAGTCTTTCGTAGCAGCTAGAAATTGGCTGAAAGAAACAGAGGACCTATTCATCATCTTTGAGGTAGAAGATAGACAAAAAGTACAATTGGCAGTGTGGCTATTGAAGGGTGAGGCTTCCTACTGGTGGGAAGTCACTAATGCTGAAAGACCAGTGGAGACATGGGAGGACTTTAGGGCAAGGTTTGAGACCAAATTTCTCTCAGATGCGGAAAGAAGTTTGCAGTTGGAAAAATTCTTATTTCTTAAGCAAGGGGACAAGACAGTCCGAGAGTATGTGAATCAGTTCGATGAGCTGGCTAGGTTTGGGCTTGACCTAGTCAACACCCCGCACAAGAAGGCTCTTCGTTTCGTCAAAGGGTTGAATGAGCCATTACACAGTTTGGCCATGACCCATATACCCATGGGAGCCACGTATGAAAGATTGGTGCAAATGGCATTGCTGAATGAAGAGGATAAGGGCAAGAAGGAGACAAAGGCAGAAAGCTCTCAAGGGAAGAAAGAGGGTTTGCAGCCTAAAAAGACAGACTTTAAGAAAGGCGGGAAAGGCAACAAGGAGAAGAGGAAGTGCAATTTCTGTGGCAAAGTGTGGCACTTAGTAAAGGACTGCCGGAAAAAGAAGGCCAAGGAGAATGGTGGGTGCTTTTCTTGCGGTGAGACGGGCCATAGGGCTAAAGACTGCCCAAAGAAACGAGGACAGGGGCAGAGGGCTGGATCCACCCCAGGGGCACAGGTTCATGTGCTAGAAGCGCCACCTCTGCAGCAGCGAGGTATAAATACTTCTGTAGAAAGTGTAGTTTATCTTTATGATCACCCCGTTCGCACTTTATTTGATTCTGGCGCATCACACTCCTTTATCTCATCTGCTTTAGTAGAATCTCTGCACCTAAAAACTAGTATGGTAGAGGACCCCTTAATTGTTTCAAACCCAATTGGGGGCCCAGCTCATTTGTCTATGATTTGTTTGGGATTGAAAATTTCCATTCTAAGTGTGGAATTTCAATGTAGTGCCTTTGTTTTGGGCTTTTCGGGGTATGGTTTGATTTTGGGTATGGATTGGCTATCCAGTAATGGGGCCATCCTTGATTGTGAGAAATGGGTTGTTAGGCTCCTAACCCAGCTCGGTAATACTTTGGAAATTTCTTGTAATCCCTCGTATGCGGTTATGCTTAGTTATCTTGAGTCGCTAGATGCCTCTGTTGAAAATTTGCAATCAGTTAGAGTGGTCCGGGAATATCCGGATGTCTTTGAAGAGGTGAAGGGCTTGCCTCCAAAGCGGGAAATAGACTTCCGCATATATCTTGTAGATAATGCAAAGCCCGTTGCGTTGCCCGTTAGACATATGGCTCCACGAGAAAGGAAAGAGCTCAGTAAACAGATTAAGGAGCTTCTAGAAAAGGGGTTCATTAGGAGGAGCATTTCAGAATGGGGCGCTCCAGTGGTGTTCGCTACAAAGGCGGATGGTTCACTCCGTCTATGTGTTGACTATAGGGAGCTCAACAAGCTAACGAAAAAGAATAGGCACCCTCTCCCTAGAATTGACGATTTATTTGACCAGCTTGTAGGAGCGTCTGTTTTCTCCCAACTCGATTTAGCAACCGGTTTTCATCAGCTTAGGGTGGCTGAAGATAGCATCGATAAAACGGCTTTCAGAACCCCAGACGGCTTCTTTGAATGGCTTGTCATGCCTTTCGGCTTGACAAATGCACCTGCTTACTTCGTGGATCTGATGAGTAGGGTATTTAGAGATTTCCTCAACAAATTCGTAGTGGTCTTCGTAGATGATATCCTTATCTTCTCAAAGAGTGAAGAGGAACATGCTCAGCACTTAAGGGCAATCATGGAAACTTTGCGAGTCCATCAACTAAAAGCCAAATTCTCCAAATGCCACTTTTGGAGGGAAGAGGTGAGGTTCCTTGGGCACATAGTATCCAAACAAGGGTTAGCGGTGGACCCCGCTAAGGTAGTGGCGGTACAAGATTGGAAGACACCAAGGAATGCGACTGAGGTCCGAAGCTTCCTAGGACTAGCAGGTTTCTATCGAAAGTTTATAAGGGATTTTGCGAAAATCTCAGCTCCGCTCACGAAATTGACTAAGAAGAATCTAGTGTTTAATTGGGATTTGGATTGCGAGTTTGCTTTCCAACGACTGAAAAGGGCTCTCACAACAGCCCCAGTTTTGACGCTGCCAGATGGGAGTAAGATGTTCACTGTTTATACGGATGCATGTGGGACAGGGCTAGGCGCCGTCTTAATGCAAGAAGGAAGGGTAGTAGCTTATGGCGGGAGGCAATTGAAGGTGCACGAAAAGAACTACCCAACCCACGATCTTGAGTTAGCCGCCATCGTCTTTGCACTCAAGTCTTGGCGACACTACCTCCTAGGTGAGAAGTTCGAACTTTACACTGACCATAAATCGTTGAAATATCTTTTCTCGCAGAAAGATCTTAACTTGAGGCAACAAAGGTGGATGGAGTTTCTTGCCTCGTACGATTTCGAAATCTCCTACACTCCGGGCAAAGGCAACGTAGTGGCAGACGCGTTGAGCCGAAAGAAATTGACCCTAAGCCGTTGTTTGTTGAAAGACAAAGCCTAGAGTTTATAGCCAGCTTCGACTTTAGGCCCTCCTCCGATTTCGTACCAGGCTTGCTAGCATCTCTCGAAGTGCGCCCAACTTTAGTGGATTCAGTAGGGGCAGCACAACGCGAAGACCCTCAGCTTGTGGAAATAATTGATAGGCTAATTAGGGGTGAGACTTCAAGTCACCTCAACCGATACTCCATCGACGATAGGGGTTTGCTAAGGCGCGACGGAAGACTATGCGTCCCACAGACAAAAGATTTAGTAAGGAAGGTTCTCGAGGAAGCACATCACTCCAAGATGACGATACACCCAGGTGGAGATAAAATGTACAAAGACATAAAAAGGACTTTCTTCTGGAACGGCATGAAAAAGGACGTGGCAGAATTCGTTTCTAAGTGTATGGTGTGCCAACAGGTTAAGGCGGAACAGAAAAAGCCTGGCGGACTGCTACATCCTCTGGAGGTCCCGCAGTGGAAGTGGGATAGCATCTCAATGGACTTCATCGATGGGCTGCCTAGGTCTAGGAGAGGCAACACTAGTATTTGGGTAATAGTGGATAGGCTTACTAAAAGCGCCCACTTTTTACCTGTCAAAAGTAAAAGAACTGCCTCATCCCTAGCATCACTTTACCTCAAGGAAATCGTTCGACTCCATGGAATACCATCTAGCATTTTTAGTGACCGAGACCCCATCTTCACCAGTGAGTTTTGGCGGAGTCTGCAAGAAGCAGTAGGAACGCAGTTATGCTTGAGCACAGCCTATCATCCCCAAACCGACGGCCAAACAGAGAGAGTGAACAGAGTTTTGGAAGACCTCTTAAGGCTATGCGTCCTCGACTTCGGAGGGACATGGGAAGACCACCTTCCTTTGGTGGAATTTGCCTACAACAACAGCTATCAAGCAACCATCGGAATGGCGCCCTTCGAAGCTTTATATGGAAGACCGTGCCGATCGCCCACTTGTTGGTGGGAGTCCACGGATAAGCTCATACTTGGACCAGACATGATCCGAGAGACTTCAGAGAAAGTGGACTTAATACGAAGAAGGATGAAGACGGCCCAAGACAGACAAAAGTCCTATGCCGACAAGAGGAGGACCGACCTTGAATTTGAGGTTGGAGACAGAGTTTTTCTCAAGGTATCACCGCTAAGGAACGTTGTTCGTTTTGGAACCACAGGAAAACTAGCACCAAGGTTCGTAGGGCCATGCCCTATTATCGAGAAAATTGGGAAAATGGCTTATAGATTAGAGCTACCCGAGAAGTTGGCTGAAGTCCACAACGTTTTTCACGTTTCACATCTCCGAAAATGTCTACATGAGTCAGCTGAAGTGGTAGAGCCAAATATCCTCGAAGAGGCCGAAGTGGAACGCGAAGCAACCATAAGAAAAGTTCCAACCCGCATCTTAGGAATGGAAGTGAAGAAGCTACGCAACCGCGAAGTCAAGCTCGTCAAAGTTCAGTGGAGCGACGTCGAGGGAGACGCGACTTGGGAAACTGAAGCTAGAATACGTACTGCCTACCCTTTTCTGTTCGAGGGTACATCCTTGATCTTTCTTTTTCCTTAAGTTGCGCTTTTATCTATCTTTTTAGGTATATTTCCTCGACCATATCTTTTAGGTAGAAACCCTTTGGATGGAAACATGTAGTTGAAACATGTTATGGATGATGGTTGCAAGTGGTTGCAAGTGATTGCTAGTGGTTGCTCGTGGTTGCATATACACACACAATCTAGGTTTTAGATCGGCTCAGTCACTTCATATTGCATATGCATATATGTTTGCATTCGTATATGGTTGAACATTAATGTGTGGTCATGTGGATGTTGCATTTGTATTGAATGATTGTGCACTCATGTAGAATCAAGAATAGGAAAATTTGCATACATAATGGATTCATGGCACTTACATAATTCGCATTAAGGAGGTCAACTGAATCAGTAGACCGCCTGATTTTGCAATAGATAAGTTTATATACACACACACTTCGCATATGATCATGAAGCATTAGGAATCTTTTTAAGGACAATGGATGCTCGTGTTTGATGGATGAGTAGATGGATGATTGGATGTTAGGATATACATTTTCCTACACTTGAAGATTTCGGGGACGAAATCCTTTTAAGTGGGGGAGAATGTAACACCCCGCGAACTCTATAACTGTGAAATTAACAAATTAAAGTATAATTAATTTCAAAGCAAATAACTAAGGGAAACGGGATACGCCATTGCGTTCGTCTCGGAAAAATACGTGAAATAGAATCCGAGTTTTCGAAAAACGGAGTCCGTATGAAGAAGATATGGCCTTCGGAAGTTTTGAATTAAATTTAAAATTCAAACAGAATAAAATAATTAAAAATCGGGCCCAATGGGCCAGGACGGATAAACACCCGCCTAGGCCACCCAGGTCGACTGGGCTGTCGACCTGGGCTACCCATGTCGACAGGGCTGTCGACAGCCCTGTCGACAGGGGTGTCGACCTGGTCGACCCAGTCAACCTGGCTGGCCAGGTCTGTGTTTGGCCGATTCTCTGTGGTCTGCTTTGTCATTAGGGCTAGGTGGCAAGTTTTAATTGGTCTCTCTTCCTAATGAATGGCTATGATCAATCCAAGCAACATCAAGGGTCCTAATCAGTTCCTAACCTCTATATAAACAACCCTAGACTAAACCCTAATCTATTCATTCAAAATTAAGAACATAGCCGCCATGTTGCTGAGGAACGACTAAGAGTAGCCGCCAACTAGAGAGAGAATTAGGAAGAAAGTTCTAAAGCCTAAAGCAATTCAAGCAACCTAAGCAAATCAATTCAACAAAGGAATTTGCGTCTTCAATCCCTAAATTAGAGAATTCATCGCACCATTGTAAGTAGAGTATTACTTTGGTATGAATAAATAACTGTGCTGATTTGTATGCTTGAATTGGGATAATAAAGTAATTCATATTTGTGCAAAATTTATGTTATTCATTATAAAGAACTACATGCGGTAGTTCTATGCAAGTATGAGTTTGGAATATTTCGCAAATTATGTAATCTATGTTGAAGCTACATGTATGTAGTTGATTGAAATTCATGCAAGTTTGGGGCTTTGTTATTATGCCATCATGATGTATATTTTTGTGCATAAATCATTTTGCAAGTAATTGAAACAAGTTTGGTTGTTATAGTTCATATGAAACTATGTTGGAATTTTGACACCATAATCCATGTATTAAGTCATGCTTTTGCAAACTTATGAAAATGACTAGGCTATGATTGATATTTGACCATGTTAGTTCTATATTGTTAGCAAGAATTATATGATGACATATGTGAGACATGGCTAGGTTAGACTCAAAAATCCCTTTTTGCAAGTTTAAAGCAAACACCATGATTAGGAATATTTATGCATAAGTATATTTATACCATCGTTATGTGATTAGACTTAAATCATGATTAAGTTGAACTATGCTTTTGTGTTAGTAACAAAGTATCCCCTTTGTAAACATGTAGAAACCTTATGAACATGACTTGTTTATGTTTGACATTATGCCTAAATGAGAACATAGGTCTATGTTAAGGCTATGTGACACCTAATTTAGATTCTTATCTTAAGTTTACATGGTTTGGTTCATGTCACCTATGCTTTATGACCAAAGTATATATATGCAAGTACACCAGTTTCTATTATGTATTTCCAACGTCATATGCAAGTTCATGCGCTCACCTTCCCCTCTTTGTGTATGTAATCACGCTTTAAGCCTCCCCTTTTCGCATGGCTAATTTGGGCTTTAAAAGGCTAAGCCCAAAATACATAAACGGACGTGTAAAACGGGGGAAAATAACGTTGGGTTAGAATTAATTAATGAATGAAAATATAAAATAGAAGGGCCCAAATTCAAGTATGGGTTGGGCCCATGATTGGTGTAACCTTTACACCATTAACTTAATAATGGGCCGCAAATATTTACATATAAGAAATAAAGAAGAATGACAAGATATGTAAATGTAGAACATACGATGTGTTTAACCCGAGGTTGGATTGAGTTGTGATGTAAACCTGCCCGGAACCGCCCGGCTGTCCAGTAGTCACAACAATACCTATCCAATGTGGGAGGTTAAACATGGAGCCCAATAAGGACCCGAGGTTAGACTGAGTTGTGGCGTAAGACTGCCCGGAACCAACCGGCAACAGGCAGCCACAACAATACCTGTCTAATGTGAGAGGTCAGGGCCTTAATAAGACAATTAAGGCTGAGTCAGGATTGTTAGGATTAAGTGAACTAAAGACTTAATCAAAATGGAACATGCTAAACTAAACGGACTGGTGGGGTTAGGTTAGGAAACACTTAACCAACTTAGCATGTTGGCTAGAGATAGAAAACCTAGTAACGGGGGACCCTTTTCAGCAGTAACCCTAAAAGGTGTATCAGGATACCCTGAAACTAGGCAGGGTGGGGCACGATTACTGGGCTGATTGTAAGAGGTCAAATCGACGGCGGTGGTGTAGCAGTGTAGGTTCTAACGGAGTGCGGGCGTGCACACACTCCGGTGCAGAAAAATAAGGCACTGGACACCAGTAGCATACCTGTGCACTCTAAGGTTGTGTCGGGTTGCCACTATGGGACTTGATACACCCCATGGTGGGACCAGCATAGGTAACTACAACATCGGGGGCCGTAAGACACATGTAACTATGCGAGTAGGAGCCGATCATCATAGAATGGTTCACATCACCCTGATTATGGGGTGCCAGTTGAAAAACTAGTTCATATGGGTTCAGAGATTAACATGGGGTACGATAGTATATTCGACCCTAGACAACTTGACCAAGTTTATTGTGCTTGCCACTTCTTGTTTATACTTATCATACCCAGTTCTTTATTCATAGACAAAATAGTACTAGACTTACTCAGGCTTTATGTCTGACTCTACTTTTCTTTCGTCTTCTTTCTTCCGTTTCCCCCCAGGTCCTCAGGGAGGGAACACAGCAGCTTGACCAACCTTAGCATCCAGCTTGAAGAAGAGAAATGTATTGCTTGGACTTTCCTGTTTTGAACTATGGCTTTGGACAATCCACTATGGGGCTTTTGCAGTTTATCTATGTTTTATTTATGCTTCTTTAAATAATGTACTCAAGACAGATTATGAAAGTGTTATGTTATGTTTTTGGAAAGGATGTGGTTGTAACACGTATTTGACTTTATGAAATAAAAGTTTGTTGTTCTTCCGCTGTTTACAAATATGTGTTCTTATATCTGTCTTGTATATCTGTGACTTGTACTTATAAACCTCCACCAAAATTAGGGCATTCCCTTTGAGAGTGACCCTAACGGAGGTGGGGTGTTTCAGAGGCCATGATATGAAGATGGAGGCAATGATCAAGAAACATTTTGGCAGCATTTAGTTGTAGGAATGATTAATGAGGGTTTAGGCTAGGTCTAGGGGTCTTTTTACAGAGATTAGGGGTAGTTTAGACCATAGGATTAACCCTAAATCGAATCTGAGCCATCAACTCCCGTCAGAAACTTCCAGAACAAGACCCAACATGTAAAAATGGTGCACCAGAAAAATTGGTCCGACAGGGGGGTTCGACCCCTGGGTCGACATGGGTGTCGACCCATTGGGGGGGGTCAACACTGGTGTCGACCCCTGTGTCGACCCTGCCTGGGGCGGGAAAATTCCCGCCCATTCTGCCCTGGTTGTAATTTGAATTTGAATTTGAACTGTTTTCGGGCTTGGAATTTTCTGAAAACTTCATTGGGCCATAACTTGGTCATACGGACTCCGTTTTTCGAAAACTCGGACTCTATTTCGCGTATTTTTCCGAGTCGAATGCAATGGCATAGCCCGTTTCCCTTGATTCAGATTTTATATTTTAGTTCTGCCTTGATTCTTGTTTTTAACACGTTGTTAAATTTCGGGTTGTTACATTCTCCCCTCCTTTAAGGATTTCGTCCCTGAAATCTCCAAGTTAGGAAGAACATATCCTACCATCCATCGTCCATCTACTCAAAACATCATCCATAGGCAACCATTGTCCTTAGACGATTTCTAATGCCATATGAACATATGCAAAACGTGTGTGTATATGCTCCTTAGCTAATGCTAATGATCAGGCCTGAATGATCTTCCTAATGCAAAGTATGTTTAGTGCCATGAATCCAACATGTATGCAAATAGTCCTAGTCATATATACACTATATGCGTGCACAAACATTCATTCATATGCAACATCCGCATGTCAACACATTAACTTTCAACAAGTGTAAATACTCATGCATATGCAATGCAAAATGTGAGTGCGTCGATCAAGTATCTAACGTGTATTCGCGCATCCACGAGCAACCACTTGCAACCATTTGCAACCATATCAATCATAACATATTTCAAATACATGTTTACATCCATAGAGTTCTATCTGAGGTTCCTAAGATAAGATCGAGGAGATAAACAAGACAAACTCCTTACGGGGTTTGTAACAGAAACAGGACCGAGAGGATATCCACTAAGCGATAGCGTGCAAGCAGGCTCTACAGGTGGACTAAGGATCGAAGATGTACTCTTAAAAAGAGACGTGCTGCGCGTGTCTAAGCCGCATTTCCATGAGCTTAATTCCATCGTGCCTTGACCGCCTTTGACTTCATGATTCCGTAGCTCCTTGATTCCTATTTCCAAGGTATGAGTCGGAACTCATTTCACTGTCGCCTCTCGTTTCACTTCCACTTATTCTTTCCCCAGTATGCTCGGCCCAACATATCTGCGTACTCATGCAAGCTCTCCAAAATTCACTAGTGAATTCTGGATCTCGTTTACCGATGCCAATCCATGTTACCACGTGCACTTACTAGGGTGATTCCTATAACCCATGCTTAAGCGGAATGGACCATCCGCCTTAGTGGCGAACGTTACTCAATCGGATCAGAGATTTCCGATAAATGCATCAAGAGATTCTAGGTAACTAACCATGGAAGAACCCAAAAAGGTTACACGAGACTTCGAGGGTATTACCAAGGCAAGTTAAGAGTTTAACTACCCTCCTTTCAAAACCGAGAATGGCATCCCTTATTGGATGACCACTTTATCCCTGGAATCCATCCACGGCCTAGAAACATAGGCATTCTGAAATCCAAACAAGTCATGAATAAATGGACTGATCGTCCAACAAGATTTGGGACAAAAATGGGATCTTCTATCATGCTAGTACTAAGGTGCAGAGACTCAACTATCGAGGCAGACTTAAATGATGCGATGATCAAAACAAAGTCTGGACGGGATGATAGAAAAGAAAGGCTAAGCCTTTAACAGAAACGGTACCGTCCTCCTTAGGTACGCTAGTGAGGGCATACGATTGCCTTCTTGCTGATCTCGTCCTTATCTTCCTTTGTGGATCAAGCCATACCAACAAGTTGCTTATTCTTAAGCTTGTGTCCTTTATCCCTTCTTATAACTTCAGTAACAGGTCTCTCGAGAACTTCCTCCATCGTACGGGAAAACACTTACGTAGCTAGACAAGGATTAGTCATAGTTAAAACTACTGTGACTACAGATGGAGGAAAGAAAGGAAAAGAGATTCAATCAAGGAAACATAGGATAGTGCTAATGGATTTTGGGGAATAGCCTTTAAAAACTTTTCTTGAAAAATGCTTCTTTGTAAACGGTTTCTCAAATAGTTTTCAGAAGGTTTTAAAAACTTTTGCCCAGTCTGGTAACCTTCTGCTCTGATACCAAATGTAACACCCCACCTCCGCTAGGGTCACTCACAAAGGGAATGCACTAGGTTTGGTGAAGCATTATCGAGGTAAACACGCACAGAAATATTACAAGATAGAACATATATAAAACAGCGGAAGTAAAACAAATTTCATTACCTTATAAAATAAGGTCTAAAGCCTTTACATCAAAATACATCAATACCTGTCTTGCAATAGTAAAGAAGCATAAAACCATTTCATAAATTATTCCCCAAGTAAAACAGTAAAGTAGCCATAGCCAAGAAAAGTCCAAGCCATACATGATGACCTTCGAACAGAAGAAGTCCGAACTAACAATAGCATTTCCTCCCTGTAAACTGGGGGGGTGGGGGGGGGGGAACGGAAGACAAAGAGGCGAAACAAAACGGGGTCAGTCATAAAGACTGGTAAGCCCTATCTACTATCAGTATATAAACTAGTAAAGTTAACTGGCATGAGGAACTGAGATGAACATAAGTATGATGACAAGATAGATAAGCTAACCCAAAATAACAGGATGAACTACTGTACCAAGATAAGCAAGTGTGTCATGATAAACTACGGTGTCAAGATAAGTCAAGGTATCACATCGTCAGGTTTCTATCAAGTACAATATCGCAAGGTATCTATCATGTATATTCGCTCTGCACCTCTCGTACTAGTATCCCAACCCACGTCATGTGTTAACTATGAATGTCCCTTGCCCAATGTCATGTAATGGTCCATGTCAACCTAATATATCATATGTAGGTTTTCCTAACTCGTATGTTCCTTTCCATGTATAAGTTCAGTCCTTTATCGTAGGCCGTACGGGCTTTCCCATGTAAATCTATATCACCTCAACGTAGTACCATTTTATCCTTGAAGTTGTTTTGGACTGCTACCCTTGATCTGGTTATGTTTTCTTACCATTAACTATCGCGTGTTTACCTAGGGTTTATGCCACTTAGGACCGCTAGGGATTATGCTACCTAACGAACGTTTTCGTGTCTCGGTTTGGGTTTTATCCACCTAGGGCTACTAGGGATTATGCTACCCATCAACCGCGCCCTTTTTATCCCACGTATGAATCGTGAATCGTTTTCCATGTCTAGACGCACATGTATCTCAATGTGCCATCTGAGTTCCGTGCCAGGGCAAATCAAGAAATACGGAACTCGGTCGGGAGTTTTAAGTCATCTACCGGTGCAGATGTCAAGGTCTGTTTTTGTATCCATGGCTATGGTCCCACGTGACCCCTCCCTCAACTACTGAAAGGCAAAACAAGAAAAGTCATGTATGAGAACTACACTCAGGCCATCGATGCCGCCTTCCGGACGGCCAACCTCACCCATACCTAGATAGCAAGTATGGTTTGTTGGGTGTTCTCTGCCTTTCCGTACGTACACGATTGACTAAAGATGGTAGGTGGCCGACGAATGTGCTATCTAGGGCTACCGTGAAAATATCGCCGACCCCACGCTAATCCACCCCAGCCTTTAGGTTGCTCGCACAGCAACGAAGGCATACCCTTGGCTCTTCTACTGCAGACCTTAACCTCTGTGAGGCCAGGTTTCATGGACCATCCGCAACCTCACAGAGGGATACCAAGAGTATCCCCACGTTCCCCGAAGCTACCGCTTCGTTACCCAGTTCGTTGGAGCCTTTATCTAAATCAGATATTGCTCCACCTCGTATTTTAAGCGATGACCTACCGTATCGGGTTACCATCTATCTGTGAATTGGTCCCAATCCCTTGACTAAGAATTATTACTTAGTCCCTGTAACACCCCACCTCCGCCAGTGCCACTCTTGCAAGGACACTAGCTTTGGAGGGGCGTTTAAACAAGGTAAACATGCATGAAGATATCACAAGACAGAACATATAAGTAAAACAGAGTAGTAAAGCAACGGATAAAACTTGCATTTCCAAAACCACAGTTAAGTTACAATAAAGTACTTAGTCATTATTTTCCAACAAACAAAGTCTAAATAAAAGCATAAACTGAAATATTGAAATACATAAAGTACTATCCCCAAAGTGAAGTGATAAACCATAGCTAGCTCAATGTCCAAACCCGTACATGAGCAAATCCAGTAAGCAAGTTAGAAAGATCCAAGCTAAGCTCCAATGTTCCCACCCTGAGAACCAGAGGGGGGGGGGGAACGGAAGAAAAGAGGCGAAAGAAAACAGGTCAGTCAAAAAGACTGGTAAGCCCTACTACTTTCTGTCTATGAACTAGTAAAGTTAACTGGCATGAGAAGCTGAGATGAACATAAGGATAACAACATACTGGCATGATGATTAACTAACAAGATAGATAAAGGTGTCATCGCATAATAAAGGTTAAGTTTTGCACCACGGGTGTACTAGCATTCTAACATGTTAAGTAAAAACAAGAATTGATCCCTTGGCCCAAGCTTGGCCCAATATAATGAGGTGACCTAAATCAAGGTCCAACTATACAGTCTAGTCGATCGGCTCCCTATAAGCCTAACTCGTCAAGTGTCGGTGTCATGCGGCTTAATCATGTAATGTAGTTGACTGTGCAGGGTCCACCCTAGGGTGTATCTGGCCCTACGGTGTAACCCTCTGACACCATACCATGATGCACAGTCCAAACCTACCGTTGCCCGTGTTCAACTTCGGACTTGATGTGCACGACCATGGTCCGCCTGAACAACCGGGGCATCATTCAGCCGTCTCTTTTGGTCTCTTACAATCAGCCCAGTAATCGTGCCCCACCCTAGCCTAGTCCTAGGGTCTTATGATACATCTAGAAGGTTACTGCTGAAAAGGACCACACAACTAGGGTTTCTTAACGGGTTAAATGTGGTTAACCCGATCCAAACGTGGATTAAATCGGTTAAGAGTACCCAAGGCTCCTGACTTAACCTCGATTAATCCATCAAGCCCAAATTGGTTAAGTATTAAGTGGACTATGACTTAACCCTAATCAGGAGGCGTTAATTAACTTAATGCGCTTTAACCTCTCACATTAGACTTTGTTGTGGTTACTAGTTAAGCTGGGCGGGTCCGGGTAGCTTTACACCACAACTAGGTCTAACCTCGGGTTCGAGCACAACATGACCAACTTCTCACATTGGGTCCTATTGTTTGTAGCCACTAGTTAAGCCGGGCGGGTCCGGGTAGATTTATGCTACAAACTCAACCCAACCTCGAGTTGACCACACTCATATTTTCTAAGTGTCATGTCCATTATGTTTCCAAAACATAATTACAAGTTAACATATCACGTCATGTTACAAAAATCATGTTCATGTCATTATGTTACCCAACCCCAACGTAATCCCATCGTTTACATAATCGCAACAACGCATAAAGGATAAAATAGGGAACTTGGCATAACCATGACATAAAGGTGTTGAAGCCACAAGTTTAACATGGTGGCATATGAAATGTACATATGTTCATATACTTGCATATTGCATTATTAGGCTTCAAAAGCACGCATAAAACCAAACTTAGCATATGAGTGATACATGGTGATAAATGACATGTAGAAGTTGCTAGAAGTTCGCATTTTGCCTCACATGCAAGTTATCATAAGGGATATGATAACTTTCATGTTGCCAAAATGCAACCTTTAATATAAAGCTTGGAGCTTTATGCTCAAAACCTCAAGTTTAACTTGCATAACATGATAACATGATCAACCCAAACTTGCATAGCATAGCAACATGTGTCATACATAATGATTAAACCAACTTGCATAATGATCATCCAAACTTGCATATAATGATCAACCAAACTTGCATATAATGATCAACCAAACTTGCATATAATGACCAACCAAACTTGCATATAATGATCAACCAAACTTGCATATAATGATCAACCCCAATCTTGCATCATTCATTTAACTTTAGAGTTCAAAGAAAGAAAGTAGAAAAGGGCTTACAGTGCTATGAAGACACAAATAAATATTTATTATAAAGATTGAGACGAAGCCCTTATGCAAGCACCAAAAACCCAAATATGCAAGCTCCAAATGAAAACCCTTGAGCCAATTCAATAAAAACCCTTGCTTTGAAATAGAAATGTTGCAACTTGACTTGAATGCAAGCTAAGAACTCTCATACAAGTTTGAAAACACTTGTATGAACTCAAAATCTCTCATAGAAATTAACTTAGAAATTTTAGCATGAGAGTGGAGGCCATGAGAGGAACAAATTTGACATAGTTTAGTTGTAGGATTGAATAATGGTGATTTAGGCTAGGTTTGGGGTCTTTTTATAGAGGATTAGGATAGTATTAGCCATAGGATTAACCATAGAGTCAATCCAAGCCATCAAAGCATGTCTTGGGGAAGAAGTCAAGTGTAGGAACCCTCTAGGGCCTTTAGATTAAAGTTGAACCATGAGAACCATTCAAATGCAAAATATGCATTTGAGCGAATCGGCCCACGGGTTGACAGCCAAATATTCTGGATTAACCCCTAGTCGACCCAGCGAGCTCGGGTCGACCTCAAAAATCGGCCGGTTCGGTTATTCCCCTCTCCCAATTCGCTGTTTTGAACATTTTTGCATATTTATTTATTAAATTTTCAATTATATATATATATATATATCAATATATATATATATATATATATTTCTCTGCGCAACCCATTTCACTTAATTAAGTATACTTTAATTTGTGAATTTTCCGTGAAACTTCGCGAGGCCATATCTTGGTCATACGGACTCCGATTTTCGAAAACTCGGACTCTATTTCGCGTATTTTTCCGAGATGAACGCAATGGCACAGCCCGTTTCCCTTGATTCAGATTTTACAGTTTAATTCTGCCTCAATTTATGTTATAATATGTTATTCAAAAATACAGGTTGTTACATTCTCCCCTCCTTAAAGGATTTCGTCCCCGAAATCTCCAAGTTAGGAAGAACGTATCCTACCATCCATCACCCATCTACTCAAAACATCATCCACGTGCAGTCATTGTCCTTAAAGGATTCTAAATGCTGTATGATCATATGCAAAGGTGTGTGTATATGTACTTATCTAATGCAAAAATCAGGGGTTACTGATTCAGTAAACCTACTTAATGCAAAGCATGTTAGTGAAATGAGTCCATATGTATGCAAATTCCTAACATAACTCATAGTCTCTACATGAGTGCACATAACATTCATCCATATGCAACATCCACGTGATATCATAACAAGTTTCATCCATGAATAAGCATAAACACTCATGCATATGCGGTATGAGAGTGTGTGAGCCGATCTTAGTGCCTAATGTGTATCATGCATCCACGAGTATCCACGTGCAAACACTTGCAACCACTTGCAACCACTTGCAACCATCAAGCATAACATGTTTCAAATACATGTTTCATCCAAAGGGTTTCTACCTAAGGTCCTCATAACATGATTAACGAGATAATTAGACAAACAGGATAAACAAGGATAGCAAAAAGAAAGATATGCTACTTAGGAGAGAGAGGTTGAGAATGTGCCCTCAAAAAGAAATGGATAAAGCCCACGCATCTTCTCCTAGGTTTCCCAAGTTGCATCTTCGTCGGCTTCACCCCACTGAACTTTCACCAATTTGACTTCTCGATTCCTTAGTTTCTTGATCTCCGTTCCCAAGATACGAATCGGAGCTTTTCTCAAGGTTGCTTCTTTCTCTACCTCAATATCTTCAAGAATGCTTGGTTCAACCACCTCAGCGGACTCATGTAGACACTTTCGGAAATGCGAGACATGAAAGACATTATGCACTCCTGCTAGCTTTTCGGGCAATTCCACCTTATAGGCCATCTTTCCAATTCTCTCTATGATGGGGAAGGGTCCTACGAACCTTGGTGCCAGCTTCCCAATTGCTCCAAAACGTACCACATTACACAAAGGAGAAACCTTCACGAAAACCTTGTCGTCCACTTCGAACTCAAAATCTGCCCTTCGCTTGTCAACATAGGATTTCTGTCTATCTTGGGCCGCTTTCATCCTTCTTCTCACTAAGTCAACTTTCTCGGATGTGTCCCGTATCATATCGGGCCCAAGTATAAGTCTATCTGTTGTCTCCCACCAACAAGTTGGTGACCTACACGACCTCCCATACAAAGCTTCAAATGGTGCCATCCCTATGTTGGCTTGATAGCTATTATTATAAGCGAACTCTACAAGGGGAAGGTGGTCTTCCCAAGTACCACCAAAGTCGAGAACACAAAGCCTCAAAAGATCTTCTAGCACTCTATTCACCCTTTCGGTTCGGCCATCCGTCTGGGGGTGATAGGCTGTACTCAGATTCAATCGCGTACCCATTTCTTCTTGCAAACTGTTCCAGAACTGGCTAGTGAAAATTGGGTCACGATCGCTAACTATGCTAGAAGGAACTCCATGCAGCCGCACTATCTTTCGAAGATAAACAGATGCTAGCCATGATACGGTCCTCTTGCTTTTCACCGGAATAAAATGGGCTTTCTTTGTAAGTCTATCAATTATTACCCATATCCCATAAAGCCCAAATAGTTTGGTGACGAACATCCTCACCCCAACTATATCTCACAAACAGGCGAGCCATACTCCTTAGGGGGTTTGTAACAAAACTAAGATTGAGGATAGGACTGAGAGGATATACTTAAAAGGTAGCATGCGAGTAAGCTCTACGGAACAATAGGGATCAAGGATATACTCTTAGAAAGAGATTAAATGCACGTATCTAGACTTCAATCTTCTAAGCCGCATTTTCTTGTGCTTAATCCCATCGTGCCCTAACCGTCTTTTATCTTCGCAATTCCGTAGTTCTTAATTCTTGTTCCCAAAATATGAGTTAGAACTCATTTCACCGTTGCTTCTCGTTCCACTTCCACTTATTCTTTGCCTAAAATACTTGGCTTAAACATAACTGCGTGCTCATGGTTCATGCAAGCTTTCCAAGATTCGTTAGTGAATCTTGGATCTCATTTACATACTATACGGTATCCCACGCAGAAAACTATCTCTTGAAAACAGTGCCAATCCACGTTGCCAAACTGGAGCTCAGTAAGGGCTCTCTTGAGCCTTTGAAAAGCAAGCTCACACTCCAAGTCCCATGCAAAGACTAAGTTCTTCTTCGTCAACTTAGTAAGAGGGGTCGAAATCTTAGCGAAGTCCCTGATGAACTTCCTATAGTAGCCCGCCAAACCGAGAAAGCTTCTTACTTCGGTTGCACTCCTAGGAGTCTTCCATAACTACTTTCGCGGGATCCACCGCTATGCCTTGCTTAGAAACTATATGTCCAAGAAACCGAACTTCCCTTCTCCAAAAATGACATTTGGAGAACTTGGCTTTCAACTGATGCGCTCTAAGCGTATTCATCACTTCCTTGAGATGCCTAGCATGCTCTTCCTCATCCTTTGAGAAGATCAGAATATCATCCACGAAGACAACAACAAACTTGTTAAGGAACTCCCTGAACACCCTACTCATCAAATCTACGAAGTAGGAGGGTGCATTAGTCAAACCGAATGGCATGACAAGCCATTCAAAGAATCCATCTGGAGTCCTAAACGCAGTTTTATCAATGCTATCCTCAGCCACTCTAAGCTGATGGAATCCGGTGGCTAGATCGAGCTGAGAGAAAACAGAAGCACCTACAAGCTAGTCAAAGAGATCATCAATTCTCGGTAACGGGTGCCTATTCTTCTTTATCAGCTTGTTCAACTCTCGATAATCAACACATAGACGAAGCCAACCATCCGCCTTAGTAGCGAATACCACCGGAGCACCCCATTCAGAAATGCTTCGCCTAATAAAATTCTTCTCAAGCAACTCCTTGATTTGCTTACTGAGCTCCCTTCTTTCACGAGGGGCCCTGTGCCTAACGGGTAATGATACTAGCTTGGCATTATCAACTAGATAAATGCGGAAATCTATCTCTCGTTTAGGGGGTAACCCCTTAACTTCTTCAAAGACATCGGGATAGTCTCGGACCACCCTTACAGATTGCAGATCATCGATGGACGAGTCGAGAGATTCAAGATAACATAACATGACGGGACCTCTAGGGTTACAAGAAATTTCTAGGGTGTTACCGAGGCGAGTCATGAGCCTCTCCACCCTATGCTCACAATCGAGGATGGCTCCATAACTGGACAACCAATCCATGCCCAAGACCAACCCATATCCCGTGACCCCGAGAACATAAGCACTACACGTGAATTCTACGGCCAAGATAGAAATTTTCAAATCCACACAAATCATAGACAGATGGGCGGAACCCCCAATTGGATTTGAAACACAAACGGGATCCTCAACTAAGCTAGTACTTAGGTGCAAACTTTCAACAATATCAGAAGAGATAAAACTATGCGATGCGCCAGAATCAAATAAGGTGCGAACAGGAAAATCAGAAATGTAAACATGAATTTCTATAAAAACTCTACCTCGATCAAAAGCTGGAAGAGCGAGGAGAGCCTGCAATTGCCCTCCAGAGGGTCCTACTTGCTGAGTTTGTCCTTGCCCTTGTCCTTGCTTCTTGGGACAATCCTTGCTAAGATGTCCAGATTCTCCGCAATGAAAACACTTGCCTAACTTCCTCTTCTTCTTCCTGCAATCCTTGGCTATGTGCCCAGTGATCCTACAGAAGTTGCACTTTCTTGTCTTTCTTGCCTTGTTGTTGTTCTTATCTCTTTTCTCGGTATCTTCCTTCTTGCCTTGGGACTCATTTGCCTTGACCTCCTTCTTGCCACTCTTATCTTCCTCTTGAAGTAGGGTCATATTCACCAAACTCTCGAAGGTCGCCCCCAGGGGTATATGAGATATGGCCAAACCGCGCAAGGGCTCATTTAATCCTAGAGCAAAGCGTAGGGCCTTCTTTCGAGCGGTGTTAACCCATTTCTAGACCGAACGGAGCAAGTTGACTAAACTTATCCACGTATTCCCTAACGGTCATGTCCCCTTGCTTTAGAGATAGGAACCTCTCCATCTGAAGATTCTCTTCAGTCGATGATAGAAACTTTAGTCCAAACCTTCTCCTAAAGTCATCCCAAGTCTCAATGGGTCTAGTAGTGGTGGTGACTACCCACCAATAAGCAGCTTCCCCTTTTAATAGCCATACCGCCAGCAGAACTTTCCTACGATCTTCCACCTCAAAGATAGCAAAGAGGTCTTCAGTTTCCTTTAACCAGTTTCTTGCCTCCACAGAAGTCTCCGATCCGACAAAATTCTTGCAACCCATCGCCTTAAAGTCTTTGCAAAGCTCCGCGAAATTCGCTTGTGTATGATGAGGGGGAGGAGGAACCTCAGCTACGGGAGGAGGAGAGATGTTAGCGACGGGGGAAGGAGGAGGAATGGTTGCGGGGTCGGCTTCATTCGCCCTTGCCTCCATAAATCTCCAGAACCAGACGGGTACTTGTACGCCTTCCGGGATGTTAAACCGATCGGCCATACTAAAACGAAGAAAAAGATAGATTCAGAACGAAGAAACGAAGGATAGTGCTATGGCTTTTGGGGAATAGCCTTTTTAAAATAACTAGACTTTTCTTGGAAAATACTTAATTGGTTTTGAAAATAGTTTTTCAAAAGGTAAGTTTCAAAAACACTTTTGCTCAAATCTTGTAAACCTTATGCTCTGATACCAAATGTAACACCCCACCTCCGCCAGTGCCACTTTTGCAAGGACACTAGCTTTGGAGGAGCATTTAAACAAGGTAAACATGCATGCAGATATCACAAGACAGAACATATAAGTAAAACAGAGTAGTAAAGCAATGGATAAAACTTGCATTTCCAAAACCACGGTTAAGTTACAATAAAGTACTTAGTCATTATTTTCCAACAAACAAAGTCTAGATAAAAGCATAAACTGAAATACTGAAATACATAAAGTACTATCCCCAAAGGGAAGTGATAAACCATAGCTAGCTCAATGTCCAAACCCGTACATGAGCAAATCCAGTAAGCAAGCTAGAAAGATCCAAGCTAAGCTCCAATGTTCCCACCCTGAGAACCAGAGGGGGGGGGGGGGAATGGAAGAAAAGAGGCGAAAGAAAACAGGTCAGTCAAAAAGACTGGTAAGCCCTACTACTATCTGTCTATGAACTAGTAAAGTTAACTGGCATGAGAAGCTGAGATGAACATAAGGATAACAGCATACTGGCATGATGATTAACTAACAAGATAGATAAAGGTGTCATCGCATTATTAAGGTTAAGTTTTGCACCACGGGTGTACTAGCATTCTAACATGTCAAGTAAAAACAAGAATTGATCCCTTGGCCCAAGCTTGGCCCAATATAATGAGGTGACCTAAATCAAGGTCCAACTACACAGTCTAGTCGATCGGCTCCCTATAAGCCTAACTCGTCAAGTGTCGGTGTCATGCGGCTTAATCATGTAATGTAGTTGACTGTGCAGGGTCCACCCTAGGGTGTATCTGGCCCTACGGTGTAACCCTCTGACACCATACCATGATGTACAGTCCAAACCTACCGTTGCCCGTGTTCAACTCCGGACTTGATGTGCACGACCATGGTCCGCCTGAACAACCGGGGCATCATTCAGCCGTCTCTTTTGGTCTCTTACAATCAGCCCAGTAATCGTGCCCCACCCTAGCCTAGTCCTAGGGTCTTATGACACATCTAGAAGGTTACTGCTGAAAAGGACCACGCAACTAGGGTTTCTTAACGGGTTAAATGTGGTTAACCCGATCCAAACGTGGATTAAATCGGTTAAGAGTACCCAAGGCTCCTGACTTAACCTCGATTAATCCATCAAGCTCAAATTGGTTAAGTATTAAGTGGACCATGACTTAACCCTAATCAGGAGGCATTAATTAACTTAATGCGCTTTAACCTCTTACATTAGACTTTGTTGTGGTTACTAGTTAAGCCGGGCGGGTCCGGGTAGCTTTACACCACAACTAGGTCTAACCTCGGGTTCGAGCACAACATGACCAACTTCTCACATTGGGTCCTATTGTTTGTAGCCACTAGTTAAGCCGGGCGGGTCCGGGTAGATTTATGCTACAAACTCAACCCAACCTCGAGTTGGCCACACTCATATTTTCTAAGTGTCATGTCCATTATGTTTCCAAAACAAAATTACAAGTTAACATATCACGTCATGTTACAAAAATCATGTTCATGTCATTATGTTACCCAACCCCAACGTAATCCCATCGTTTACATAATCGCAACAACGCATAAAGGATAAAATAGGGAACTTGGCATAACCATGACATAAAGGTGTTGAAGCCACAAGTTTAACATGGTGGCATATGAAATTTACATATGTTCATATACTTGCATATTGCATTATTAGGCTTCAAAAGCACGCATAAAACCAAACTTAGCATATGAGTGTTACATGGTGATAAATGACATGTAGAAGTTGCTAGAAGTTCGCATTTTGCCTCACATGCAAGTTATCATAAGGGATATGGTAACTTTCTTGTTGCCAAAATGCAACCTTTAATATAAAGCTTGGAGCTTTATGCTCAAAACCTCAAGTTTAACTTGCATAACATGATAACATGATCAACCCAAACTTGCATAACATAGCAACATGTGTCATACATAATGATTAAACCAACTTGCATAATGATCATCCAAACTTGCATATAATGATCAACCAAACTTGCATATAATGATCAACCAAACTTGCATATAATGACAAACCAAAGTTGCATATAATGATCAACCAAACTTGCATATAATGATCAACCCCAAACTTGCATCATTCATTTAACTTTAGAGTTCAAAGGAAGAAAGTTGAAAAGGGCTTACAATGCTATGAAGACACAAATAAATATTTATTATAAAGATTGAGACGAAGCCCTTATGCAAGCACCAAAAACCCAAATATGCAAGCTCCAAATGAAAACCCTTGAGCCAATTCAATAAAAACCCATGCTTTGAAATAGAAATGTTGCAACTTGACTTGAATGCAAGCTAAGAACACTCATACAAGTTTGAAAACACTTGTATGAACTCAAAATCTCTCATAGAAATTAACTTAGAAATTTTAGCATGAGAGTGGAGGCCATGAGAGGAACAAATTTGACATAGTTTAGTTGTAGGATTGAATAATGGTGATTTAGGCTAGGTTTGGGGTCTTTTTATAGAGGATTAGGATAGTATTAGCCATAGGATTAACCTTAGATTCAATCCAAGCCATCAAAGCATGTCTTGGGGAAGAAGTCAAGTGTAGGAACCCTCTAGGGCCTTTAGATTAAAGCTGAACCATGAGAACCATTCAAATGCAAAATTTGCATTTGAGCGAATCGGCCCACGGGTTGACAAGCAAACACCCTGGATTAACCCCTAGTCGACCCAGCGAGCTCGGGTCGACCTCAAAAATCGGCCGGTTCGGTTATTCCCCTCTCCCAATTCGCTGTTTTGAACATTTTTGCATATTTATTTATTAAATTTTCAATTATATATATATATATCAATATATATATATTTCTCTGCGCAACCCATTTCACTTAATTAAGTATACTTTAATTTGTGAATTTTCCGTGAAACTTCGCGAGGCCATATCTTGGTCATACGGACTCCGATTTTCGAAAACTCGGACTCTATTTCGCGTATTTTTCCGAGACGAACACAATGGCACAACCCGTTTCCCTTGATTCAGATTTTACAGTTTAATTCTGCCTCCATTTATGTTATAATATGTTATTCAAAAATACGGGTTGTTACAGTTCCCTAAACTAAGGTTTACCACTTAGTCTCCTTTCCAGTTATCCTTGTTAATCCCCTTTTTCCACATAGTCCCCTGAACTAGGGTTTTGTCTAATGGGTTAAGTATTGTCATTTAAGTTCATGACTTAACCTGCATACGAATCATGTCAAGATTTGGCTAAGTATTCAAGTCCAAGACCTAGCCCTACAAGTTGGTTAAGTATACCAAGAAGTTCATGACTTAACCTTATTCAATCATCAAGTCAAATTGGTTAAGTATTTGTTTATCTTACCCTATCAGCCTGTCGTGTTAGATTGGTTAAGCATAGATTATCTTAACCTCATCGGATTATCGAATCGGATTGGTTAAGTATAGGTTAACTTAACCCCATCCACTAATCGTATTAGAATGGTTAAGTATGTTTAAACGGTCTTGTGACTTAACCCTATCAAGTTCTCACATTAGATTGGTTAAGTATGGTTGCTTAACCTCATCAAATCATCATGTATAATTGATTAAGTATAAGTTACTTAACCCCATTAAATTATCATGTTAAGTTGGTTAAGTATTGGTTACTTAACCACATTGAATTACCAAGTTTAGATTGGTTAAGTGTTTAACTTAACCCCATCGAATTACCGTGCTTAGATTAGTTAAGTGAAGGTTACTTAACCCCATCTAATTGCCGTGTTTAGATTAGTTAAGTCTAAGTTACTTAACCCCATCTAATTACCAAGTCGGATTAGTTAAGTGTAAATCACTTAACCCCATCGAATTTACCGGGTTAGATTAGTTAAGTATGGATTACTTAACCCCATCTAATTATCGTGTTTAGATTAGTCAAGTGTAGGTTACCTAACCCCATCCCCTAATTGTCTTATATGGTTAAGTGTCATTAAGGAACCAAGTCCGGTTTAACTTAACCTACCCATTCGTGTCATATCGGTTAAGTGTCATTAATCAAAATTACTTAACCTTTTCATGTGGCATTAATTAGATTAATGCACCTCAACCTCTCACATTAGACTTTGTTGTGGTTACTAGTTAAGCCGGGCGGGTCCGGGTAGATTTACACCACAACCTAGTCTAACTTCGGGTTTTAAGTGCTACATGACCAACTACCCACATTGGGTCCTATTGTTTGTAGCCACTAGTTAAGCCGGGCGGGACCGGGTAGGTTTATGCTACAAACTCAACCCAACCTCGAGTTGGCCACTTTCATGTTTGGTCTAGTGTCTTATTACACTTACAACCCATACGTGTCATGTTTTCAAGTCCCATGTTCATAGCCAAAATTACATGTTGTCATGTTTATACCAATTTACCCAAATCATGTTTCATGTCATTAAAGTTTACCCATAACGTAACCCCAACGCTTTTAAACTCGCATATACATTCGCAACAACGCATAATGGATTAAAAGAAGGAACTTGGCAAAGGTATGACAAAAGGGGTATAAGGCCGCAAGTTAAACATGGTGGCATATGAGACATAATGCATTCACAAACTTGCATGTTACATTATTAAGCCCCAAAAACATGCATAACCCCAAAACTTAGCATATAGGTGAATCATGGTGATAGATGACCTAGCAAAATGGCTAGAAGTTCGCATCTAGCATTCTATGCAAGTTAACTTAAGGGATAAGAGAGTTCTTTTGTTGCATAATGCAACATTTCAACATAAAGCTTATAGCTTTTAGCCCACAAAATCAAGGTGATGACTTTACGAATATGCATAGGATAAATCTACACATAACATGATAGTTTCTAAGCATGCAACCTACTCAAGTTCAAACCCAAAGCTTGCAACTTGAACATTTAACTTCATAGTTAATATCTAAGAGTAGGAGGGGGCTTACAATGCTATGAAGACTTATAAAATAAAATAAGATTGAGACGAAGCCACTAGCAACTCTAAAAACCCCAAATGAATACAAGCTCCAAGTTGTCTTGAGAAACAAGAAGCTCCTTTGATTCGTATGAAGAAAGATCCTTGTTTTGATTAAGAAAGGTGGCTCTTTTACTAGCTTAGGACACTCAAACTTTCATGAAGAGGATGGAGGCCATGATATGAAGATGGAGGCCATGATCAAGAAACATTTTGGCAGCATTTAGTTGTAGGAATGATTAATGAGGGTTTAGGCTAGGTCTAGGGGTCTTTTTATAGAGATTAGGGGTAGTTTAGACCATAGGATTAACCCTAAATCGAATCTGAGCCATCAACTCCCGTCAGAAACTTCCAGAACAAGACCCAACATGTAAAAATGGTGCACCAGAAAAATTGGTCCGACAGGGGGGGTCGACATGGGTGTCGACCCCTGGGTCGACATGGGTGTCGACCCATTGGGGGGGGGGGGCGACACTGGTGTCGACCCTGCCTGGGGCGGGAAAATTCCCGCCCATTCTGCCTTGGTTGTAATTCGAATCTGAATTTGAATTTGAACTGTTTTCGGGCTTGGAATTTTCTGAAAACTTCATTGGGCCATAACTTGGTCATACGGACTCCGTTTTTCGAAAACTCGGACTCTATTTCGCGTATTTTTCTGAGACGAACGCAATGGCACAGCCCGTTTCCCTTGATTCAGATTTTATATTTTAGTTCTGCCTTGATTCTTGTTTTTAACACGTTGTTAAATTTCGGGTTGTTACATAACAGGCAGCGTACAACACTTTATGATATTTAAAACTGATAAAAATCATCATTGGCAATCGATATATTCAGTTATAAAATAAATAACTATGCAAACATTTTGAATGAGAAAGTTCTCACCTTGATTTCCATTCCATCAGTCTTTTATTTGAGGATTTTATTTTTGCACTAAATTAAACGAACATTTAATTTAGCTAAAAATTCAACTTGCTCTGTTTCTATTCTGGTCAGTTCCATATTGTAGTGTTCGTTGATACGAGTGTACGCAACTAAAATCACTGAATTCCGACGTCGTATGAAAAAGCTATGGCCTTTAATACATTAATTACAAAAATTAATTAACTAAATATAATTAAATATAACTAAATATAATTAATTACATAATTAAGGGTTTATACCTTTCTTCCTCGTTCAGGAACTCACTGTAATTAAAACCCATCGTCGCTCCTTAAAATCAACCACCGCACTTCACCTCAGGCCGCCGGAACTCCATCACCGGCCTCCCATCGACGCGTTACCAAGGCACCTCCCACCGCCAGCGAGCATGGCGAGCTCGTCAGCCACCAGGCCCCGCAAAACACCCTCGAGCGGCAGCTGTTCGAAGCCCAAACCCGAGCTCTACACAACACCAAAACTCATCAACCCCATATGAAATTGAAGCCCTCTCAACACTCTCGAATATTTGTTTTATAAGTTTCAAATAATTTTGCACGAATTGGAAGGGATTTGGGAACGAAAATCAGACGATTTCGTCCCTCCATTTAATAGTGGCGGTGGAAAACTGAAGTGGCCTAGGATTTTAATTTTTTAAAAGGTTATATATGTATATATATTTGAATAATATTTTATTCTAAAAATACTTGTTTGTTGATACGAACTCCAAATCAAACCCAACGATTGTCGTCCGTAACCAAATACCCCCCATTCTGGACACAAAGGTATATGTTTCGTAAGCCAATTCAATTGTTTCGATCAGTTTTTATCAAAATTAAATTATAAATTAGTATAACGTTCAATATTGAATTTCAACGTACATTTTAATTTACAGGGACCACAATCTAGCTATGTATTGATGATACAGTCCTAACAAAATTAATTTCATCGAATTTGGAGACCGTTTGAAAAATGACCTTTTAACTGGATTATTAAATTTAATCTAGAATTGAAAACGCATTTAAATTTACTACGCTTATATACTAATTCCATATGGCCTGAAATTTTAAACCTGACAATAATTTAACATTCCGGAATCAGCAAAAATGGTTTCGTCGAAAACGGAGTTCGTTTGCAAAATGGTTATTTTTAAGGGTTATATATAATTTTAAAAAATATATAAAATCCATAATAACTTTTTCCAATTTTAAACCGGACATAACTTACTATTTATAAATTGAAATCTTAGTTTCTTATATTCGTTAGTAAGATATAAATAAATGGATCCTAACGTTTCTTGTGTTACTGAAATCCAATTTATTCTGAATTATGTACATTCATTTGAAATTTAAAATCGAATTTTCAAACTACCGCGCCAATTCAAGGTCGTTTTATAGTTAAAATAAATTTATACGTTCTAACTTTGATTAAAATAAATTTTAATTCGTTTATTCTCAAAATAAATCATATAAAATATTTAATTTTCACTAAAATCAATTATAAATATAATTTTTAGATTGGTTCCAAAAATACGGGTTGTTACATATAAGCAATCTCTCGAATTTGACCCTTGGATATCGTTATAGAGTTTGGTGGCAAATTTAGCTTTTGTTTCATCGAACACCAAATAAATTCCAAATATTCACATTGAGAAAATAGGTGATGAATTGTTTTCTCAACCTTTTCACATAGTGAACATACAATATTTAAGATAATGCCAAAATGGTATAATCTTAATTTGGTATCCATTCTATAACAAGTAGAGAAATATGATATAAAGGTCATGCGCTTGCAATTTTTCAAATGCAACATAACTTTATAGCAAGGCTTATGTTGAGTTTTCCCCTCGCTTTATCCCAAGCCTCACGGAAGGAAAAGTTGCCACCATTTGCAGAAATCAGACGGATTTTCTTAATGTAATGTAACTATGTTGACGTCAATTGCCACCCCTAGTAGCAAGGTGTAGGGAGGGGTTAATTCATTCCCTTGGATAATTTGGCCAACAATATCATTCGTATACCTGTTTGTTGAAATCTGTTAATGCCTAACAAATCAACCAAGCATTTACAATTAATCCACAAATCAAACAAAGTGAAGTACAATGACCAATTGATATTGCTTTGGTATAAAATTATTTACCAAAAAACCATAGCCTAAGCATGGATTTCCATGTACTAGACAAGTTATTAACTACGTGCATGAACTAAAATTGCTTATCTCTGCAATATTGGTCCCTTATCCGACATCTACATTGGTTATCACGGGTTATGAAATTCCAAAGAAGTTTCTGACAAGAGGCATTTTAAGATTAGCCAATAGTTTAAACCCAATTCCCTTTATAGCTTCTGGATTGCAGAGAGTTTGCCTTGCATTTTATATTTGGATCCACCTCCCAAAAAAAATATGTACATATAGATTGCAATTTGTTAACCGTGTACTTGCGTATTTGGTATATAAAAGGCAGTATAATATGATAAGAGTGATGACAATGTTGATGAGTTCTTCTCTTCTTGCAAAACTTAGCATTATAGACCACCATCCTTGAATTTTTGTTTGCACCCTATGTCGGAGTGCTTGGCACTCTAGGTAATGCAAGAAATTCAAGGACAAGAGTACTCCTAAATACGTAATCGAGGGAGAGCCCTCATCGAAACCAAACAAACTTTAAATAGCCTAAGAATTGGTAGTAGAGTTACTAAAGGATACTTTATTTTTAGCAGCATTCACATTTTAATCAGCAAATTGTCATAGCTTATGAAATATATTATTTAATTATTCAACAGAGGCCAAAATTGATTTTGCAAAGATCATAAGATTATCTTCATATAGTAAGTTCATAACAATATGCTGGAAAGGAAAAATGTAATAACCCGGAAAATGTGAACCAATTTAAAATTGGTTATTGTCAAAGAATTTAAACAATGGAAATAGCATATTTCAATAAAGTAATGAATTGGGAAAAGTGAGGCAGTTTGAAAATTTGAATACAAACTTTGTCTGACTGTACCGGGTGGAAAATATAACAGATTTTAGTGAAACCAAAAATATTTAAATCTGTTTATGAATACCTTTCTAACGAATCTGAAAAATAGAAGTTTCATAACAGAAATCAAAAGTTATGGCCAAATGAATTTTCAGAAAGGTCGCTAAATAGAATATATAGCCCTTGAAAATAGATATTTTGCATACGACCTCAGAACTCGACAAAACCACTTTTGTTGGATTCAGGATGTCAAACTATTGCTAGGTTTCAAATTTCATAATTTTTGAAGCTAGTATGTGAGCGGGGAAAAAGAAAATGTGACTGGTCAATTTCTGTTAAAATGGGTCGACCTAAAAATGGCCATTTCACATACGATCTCAGAATTCGACGAAACTGGTTTTGTTGGGATCTTATTGTCAAAGCAAAGCAAGATTTATTTTTCTGGAATTTTTCGATTCAGTTTGTGGCCCTGGCAAATTGAAATGTACGTTCAAATTGAATATTAAATGTTTTATACTTTAATTTGAAAAATAACTGAATGTAACAGTCGAATTGGCCAACGAAACATATCCCATTGTGTCCGGAATGGGGGTATTTAGCTAGGGGCGACAGTCATTGGGTTGAAATTGGTGTACGTTGGTTAAAAAGGGATATTTTGGGAATTTAAAATTAAATATAATAGAAAATATCTTCACTTTCTCTCTCATCAGAAAAATCGGTCGAACCCTCTCTGAACGAACGGCGAAACCCTTTCAAATCTTCCAAGCCTGATCGCCGCCGCCACAGGCGTTTTCGCCACCCCCTCCAGTTGGCTTTTCCGATCGCCTTTCTCCCCTCTTTCAATCAACCAAAGCCTCATCTGAAACCATCGAGTATTGACGTCGAATTTCAGCCAGGAAGTCTCCACCTTTGGAGCGCCGCCGATCATCAGAGGAGTCGTCGAGTTCGCTGCCACCACAGGCGCTGGAAAGCCTGTTCGAAGCTCTTCGACGTCGCAACATCCGATCGTGATGAAACAACACGGATTGATCGAAAATTAAAAACCTATTTTTGAAGGTTTGAAAAGTTATCTGCATGAAATTTTTGAATTGAAAATAATACTTTTAAGTGTTCCAAAACTTTGAAAAATCATATCTTTTTAGTGTGTTAACGAAATTCGATGAAACAGGAAACATCGGGACCGCAGGGAGGCTCTCTACCATCTAGCAGAAGCCGCGGATTTTTCTGATCTTCATATGATTTTTAGCACTTCAAAAACCAATGTGAGGAATCTAAATTAAATTGTGTGAATGGAATCGTGTTGTATAAATTATATAAGCGAAGTGTAAATTATATACGCATTGTATAACTCATGTACATGTGTTGTATAAGTTATATTAGCGATGTATAAATTATACAAGCGTTGTATGAAACATATATGCTTCGAATTGTGATGAAATGCAAGTGAATTATAGAAATAATATATATATATATACTCCCTTCGTCCACAGACCATGGACGATATTTATTGCTTGTGTTTGGCGTGAAAATATATAGTATGACGAATGGTTGGAAATAATTGTTTGTGGTTGATATTGTGGTTGAAATATACCTTTGTGGTTGAAAAATACCTTTGTGGTTGAAACAAATTAGAATAGTATTGTGGAAATGAAAATAAAACATGCCGCCTGCGTGCGAACTAGATGCATGATCCCCATTGTCAAAAACCGTGAGGTTTTAAGGTAGAGCGAGGAGCTGTACTAGGGACGGTCCCTGTTTTAACTACCCTGCCATTATGCTGCCGAAATTTTCTGAAATATTCATGTGTTAGAATAATTTTCATTTGTTGAAATTAATTACAAATGTTGAAACCAATATTCATGTGTTGAATTGAAATTCATTCATTGAGTCGAAATTCATGTGTTGAATGTTATTCGAATTTTAAATAAATAGATTTAACGATAAAAATCACATTTTATATATATATATATACAAACTATAGAGAATATTCATGTGTTGAATTGAAATTCATTCGTTGAGTTGAAATTCATGTGTTGAATGTTATTCAAATTTTAAATAAATAGATTTAACGATAAAAATCACATTATATATATATATACAAACTATAGAGAATATTCATGTGTTGAATTGAAATTCTTTCGTTGAGTTGAAATTCATGTGTTGAATGTTATTCGAATTTTAAATAAATAGATTTAACGATAAAAATCACATTTTATATATATATATATACACAAACTATAGAGAATATTCATGTGTTGAATTGAAATTCATTCGTTGAGTGGAAATTCATGTGTTGAGTGTTATTCGAATTTTAAATAAATAGATTTAACGATAAAAATCACATTTTTTATATATATACAAGCTATAGAGAATATTCATGTGTTGAATTGAAATTCATTCGTTTAATTGAAATTCATGTGTTGAATGTTATCGTATTTTAAAATAAATTGAATAGACAATAAAAATTACATTTTTATTTTGAATATGAAGTGTTAAAAACATTCACGTGTTGAATAAATATATTTTTTTGATGATAAAAATATTTCTTTTATCATGTATACGCTTTGATAAAAATACACACGTGTTGAAACAAATATTAGTTCGCTAGGAATATTATTATTAGCCTTGTTCAGCATATATATACATGTGTCGAACAGGGAAAATGGATTAGCTGTAGAGTAAAGAAATTATTTGCGTGCCCGACAAATAGGTAAGCTTAATGAGTTGGCTGCACAATTTTATTTTTATATCAACTCCTGTGAATGCCATTGGATGCGGAGTGCTGGTTATTCTATGTGAAATAATAAACATCGCCATAGGATAGTAACGATTAATTTTGAACTACATTACATGGCATACTCCTTGATGATAGGCATACTTCATCATATTCCACATAAGCATTTGGAGCTTTTGTGACGAGGTGGAAGATTTACCATACGAGCAAGAGGCTTGTATGACGATGATTATATACTACAGGATGAACTGATGACTGATATGGACTATATAAAATATAACGATAAATTGCCAGACTAATAAAAACCCCACACGGGTTTGGAGTTGACAATAATCACGTCTCTCTAGTCATTAGATACGGCACATGGACTATTTATTCCCACACGGGACGAGGTGACGAGGATTTATCCTCTGGAGTAATTAGAAATACATGCTCCCTCAGGCTTGACAGGGTGACGAGAATTTATTCTCTGGAGTTATTATCTATACACGCTCCCCTGTAAACACTAGAATATATCACTATAAATATGTGGATGCTTTATAGGATTTATTGGGTACCTAACACGGCCCAATAAATTTCCAAACCCCTTCCCGTACAAAGGAGGTTATGGCGAAATTTTCCGAAATATAAAGGCGTTAGTGAAATATTTGAAGTGAAAACGATGTTAAAATATTTGAAGTGAAAATGATGTTGAAATTAAAGAAGTGGAAACAATGTTGGAATTAAAGAATGAACTATATTTATATATATATATATATATATATATAAATATAATTAGAATTGAAAGGAATCGAAGCTGTAGTTCGAATTTTGAAACCGTAACTTCAAATGAATAGTGTGGAAGATCCGACCGTCGGATTTTCACGAAACTGGAACCGTTGGGTTCGCTTTGGGAATATCTTCCCAGGGACATAGACTTTGTAGAAATCCAACGGTTAGATTTTCTGATATGCGTAAAAAATTAGGGGAAAAATAGCGCCAGTGCCACGGCACGACCTGAAACGTCATTTAATTAAATATGGTCATTTTTAAATAAATAAAAATGGAGAAAAATCATTAGAAAATATTATAAGCAACATGGATTGGAAATAAACCAGTTTGGCTTGATCTGCTTGATATTTGATGGTTGTATGTGTTTGACACGAAAATTGTACTAAAGAACTGAAATATGAATGTCGAATAATATAACCATGGAAAGAATTGATTTGAATTCTAATTACGTAAATTATTTGAAAAGGCCGAGCTAACCCTCATTTCAAATAATTGATCGAACGATTCGAATTGGAAAATACAAAGACGATTCAAGACCGACGATCTTCGTATCGGTTAGATGGGCGCTGCTGAGTTTCCTGATTGGAGTAGCTACCGTGAAGGAATGGAAGTAGTAGCTGTCTGAACGTATGTGTTGATTGTACGGATATACGAAGAATTTGACGCCTCCGGTTTCGTTCAGACCCAGAACGGACTTGTAAATGGACTATGTGTCTGACATTGGATTTTGTTCTATACTGATTGATCTCTATTAAATATATATCTGCTTGGCGGAGGAGAATTTATTCTTTTGCTTAACGCCCTTCTCTGAGGCGTACGAGCTCAGAGGTTATATATCGATAGAAATCAGTCGTATGGAGTGGATTTCCTATGTGGCATGCCAAGATGCTGTGATCAAGGCTTCTGTTGCAAAGCAAAGTATTGTGTTTGATGGTCAAAGCACGGCCTACGTGGCCTGGCTTTGTGTATAGCGTGGATTCGCGAGCCTCACACCTCGGTATGAGTTAAAAACGGGATAAGGACTGCAGGGAGAGCATGACGTTTCTTTCTAGTTATGGTGGTGTCAATGACCTACCAGCCCTGACATTTATATCTACTTTTCACCTATGTGGTTATTGGAATGCGAGGCGCCTCGATATTAGGTCTGTAAGGACCGGGAAACGTGTGTTCAGGAATAATTAATCCTTAAACGTAAGAGAGGACCGGCCCTGAAGCATCCAGGGGTTACCCAGAGTGTGTAGTCCTAAGGCATTTGCTAGAGTGTCTCGAAGAGGAGAGGAGCTTGCCCCTTGCCTCGACTCATGACGGAAATCCAATTTCCAATACGAAATAACGGATTCGATTGTAGAACTAGTATGGCGATATAGTAGATGGTAGCCATGCTGCCTATGATTGATATTTATGATGCTATTCGTTTTTGAAACATATATGCACTAGTAATAATATCAAATGAATTTACTTTACACGTATTAAGCATATTTGGCCATTATAAGGTAAAACTCTATCCTCCGGTTTGCGTTGCATTGTATGATGGGACTTGAGTCTTATAATGACTACATTCTTTCTAAAAGCATGCGTTGTTTTAAAGAATTCACATTTTTTTAAATGCACTAGCAATCACTAGAGTAAACCCGTTCCGCGAAAGTGGCGTGGTCCTATGATTTTCTTATTACTGTTGTTTAAACTGTTAAGTAGATTCCTCATACCAGTCCCCATGACTGACTCATTGTTTGTTTCACTTTGCAAACGCGGGTGCCCTTATTTTCACATGGGCAGCCTAGTTCACAGGTGACAGGTTGTTTTTGGCTCAGCACTGTAGTATGGAGTGCACTTTTGGCTCATGGCGAGGCTGACTTCACCGAGATGACTTTGACATTTTCCGCCATTATTGTATTTATATTATGATTCCGCCACAGGCGATGCAGACTGTTTTACTTCTAGTACTTATTATCGTATGTATATGTACCGCCTTCGGCGATGTAGACTGATACCCTTATTATGTCTCACTGTATGTATATATTCCGCCTTTGGCGATGGTGACTGATCATTTCCCCCCTTTTATTTACTAAGTTATACCCTACTCTGTGCTATTCTGATGTTGTTGCATGTTATGATTCCGCTGTCATATCTATGTAAAATTATTCCATTTATTGTATTTGCTATTATCTGTACTCTGCTATGATGATTGATGTGTTATATTCCAATGATTATCCTTAATACCGTCACACGGATTTTGGGATCGTCACAGTTGGTATCAAAGCTTTGGTTAACCTTAGTTCCGGAGTCTAACACATTAAACACCTCGTCAGAATAGAATCAGTAGTGTTCTAAGGCGAGTAGCTCATTAGAGATAGGATTAGTGATGTCCTAGAATGAGCTAAGAAGATTAGCAAAACAATTTGATCAGTACATCATTACCTTTCCTTATGTTCCCCTGCTTTATCATATATGAAAGTTATCATTTTTGTGAGCTTGACTCTTTTCTTGCTTATACAGTACTCTATCTAATGGCTACACGAGCAGCAGCAGCCAGAGGTGGCCGTGGAGGCCGAGCAGGCATAGCAGGAGGAGGGGGGAATATCCCCGTAGCTGAGGAGGGCCCTATTATACAGCCACCAACACCCCAGGACTTTGATCTAGACAGAGAAGCAAAGAGATATAGGAACCTGGGAGAAAAGCCCTTTTCTGGCCTTGGTACAGTGACAGAGGATATTGCTTGGTTGAAGACTTGTGAAAAGATTTTTGAGGGCATGGGATTGGAGACCAACAACAAAGCACGTCTAGGTATTTGGCTCTTATAGGAGGAAGCAAAGTTGTGGTGGGATGCCATCACCTCAGAAGATGTGGCAGGTACTGTTAGGACCTAGGAGCAATTCAAGACCATGTTCAAGGAGAAGTTCGTACCTGAGCAGGCCTTAGAGCGGATGCGAGAGCAGTTTGCTAATCTCCAGCAGGGAGATCTCTCTATCCAAGATTACCTCAATAAATTCACTCAGTTGTCGCGCTATGCTCCAGCGCTTATTATGACAACCAAAGCTAAGAACAAGAGGTTTATATTTGGGCTACGGCGCAAGTACCATGATAGGGCCATGAGCAACATCAAACTCTCATTCTCAGAATTAGTAGAAATGGTCTGCAATTATGAAGATATGGATGAAAGACACTCCAACCAAGACCGCGCCAAAAGCCAAGCTGGAAACAAGCGCAAAGCTTCAGCAGATCAGCCAGAGTCCAGCATTTCAGCGGCCGCTACTCAGCAATCTGGAAAGATACCGAAAGGAAGCTGCTACAACTGCGGGAAGACAGGACACTTTTCTAATGTGTGGAAAGCCCCAAAGAAGCTAAAGGCAAATCCAGACCGCAGCTCAGCCGAATGCTACAACTGCCATAAGAAAGGGCACTATAGTAGGAATTGTCCTCTGAAGCAGAATGCACAAGTGGCTCATGTGTATGACGGGGAGACCCCGCCAGCTATCACCGATGGATCAGGTAAACCCGACGTCCTGGGAGGTACCCTTACCATTAAAAATATTCCTGTTTCTGTACTTTTTGATACTGGTGCATCACATAGCTTCATTTCTAGTGACACTGTTAGTAAGTTAAAGTTAAAAGTAAGAGATCTTAAAGAATCAATTAAAGTTCAAACCCCGATAGGAGGTTCTGTTAGTCTCAGTTCGTACTGCAGAGTGCCTATCTCTTATGCATGTTACAAGTTTCCCATCCACTTAATCGTCATGAAATTATCTGAATTCGATGTTATTTTCGGTTTGGAATGGTTAACCAAATATAAGGCGGAAGTTAGATGTACCGAAAGAATCGTTAAAGTCGAAACGAAGCTCGGACATATATATATACCATGCCATGGCTCAGAAATTAATAAAAAAGAATTTTGGTCTTCTTTGGAAGTTACTCCCACTTCATTAGAAAAGATACCGGTCGTTAAAAACTATGCGGATGTGTTTGAAGAAGTCGAAAACTTACCGCCGCAAAGAGAAATTGAATTCAGAATAGATCTAATTCCCAATGCCCGACCAGTAGTACACCCAATTAGAAGAATGGCCCCGAAAGAAAAAGAATAGTTGGGAAGCCAAACTCGAGAATTGCTTTAGAAAGGTCTGATCAGACCGAGCTTTTCAGCTTGGGGAGCAGCAGTAGTGTTTGTCCCGAAATCAGATGGTACTCTAAGACTTTGTGTTGATCACCGAGATCTCAATAAGCAGACACTGAAGAACAAATATCCCTTGCCACGTATAGATGATCTGTTAGATCAATTAAATGGGGCAACAGTATTCTCCAGGATGGACCTAGCTACAGGTTTCCACCAATTACGTATAGCCGAAGACTGTGTTCCTTTGACAGCCTTCAGGGGTCCCGATTTATTCTACGAATGGTTAGTAATGCCGTTCGGCTTGTTTAACGCTCCGGCATACTTCGTCGATTTTATGAACAGAGTGTTCCATGGTGTATTGAATAAATTTGTTCTAGTCTTCATCGATGACATTTTAATCTACTCCAAGTCGGAAGGCGAGCATGCAAAACATTTAGAACAAGTGTTGATAATTCTGAGGAGAAATGTCTTGAAAGCTAAATTTTCTAAATGTGTCTTTTGGCAGGATGAAGTTAAGTTCCTAGGCCATGTCGTATCAAAGGAAGGGATTGATGTAGATCCAAGCAAAATTACAACGATTCAGAACTGGAAACAACCTACTACCCCCACAGAAGTTCGAAGTTTCCTTGGATTGGCTAGTTACTATCGGAAATTCGTTCAGGATTTTTCAAAGATATCTGGTGTATTGACAAAGCTTACAAAGAAGCATGAGAAATTCAAATGGACTCCTGAATGTGAAGAAGCTTTCCAGGAGCTGAAACTGAAATTGAAAACTGCTCCGGTATTGACAATTATAGAAGGCAACCAAGACTTGACTGTATGGGCAGACGCTTCTATTAGAGGGCTTGGCGCAGTATTAATGCAAAAGGGCCAAGTGGTCGCTTATGCTAGCCGTCAGCTGAAGCCGCATGAAAGAAACTATGCAACTCATGATCTTGAGTTATTAACTATCGTGTTTGCTTTGAGAATCTGGAGGCATTATTTATTGGGCGAGAAGTTCGAACTATTTACCGATCATCAATCATTGAAATATCTATTCACTCAGAAAGATCTAAACTTGAGACAACAGCGTTGGTTAGAATTCCTTGCAGCATACGATTTTGAGATTCTGTACACTCCAGGAAAAGCCAATGTTGTAGCAGATGCACTCAGCAGAAAGAATGAAATCATCGCTAGCTTTATCATCACGTCTTCATTGATTGACAAGATTTCGGACCTTCAGAAAGACGATGAGTTTATTCAGAGAATCAGTCAGAGAGTCAAGGGAGGTGAATCCACAAGTTTCCGACTCGACGACAATGGAGTTCTTAGATTAAAGGGCAGAATTTGCATCCCAAATCTTCCAGAGCTTCGAAGAGAAATACTTGATGAATGTCAAAAGTCCAAACTAAGCATCCATCCCGGTGTGAGAAAAATGTATAACGATATCAAGCGCACATTCTGGTGGAGGGCTTTGAAAAGAGATATTTCATTGTATGTTAGCAGATGCTCCACTTGTCAGCTAGTTAAGAGCGATCAGCAGAAATTGGCTGGATTATTACAACCATTAGAAATTCCAGGATGGAAGTGGGAGCAAATTTCGATGGACTTCATTGATGGTTTGCCTCGAACTAAGAAAGGAAACGACAGTATATTGGTGATCGTAGATCGCTTCACGAAGACTGCCCATTTCATACCTGTCCGATGCAACAGAACGGCTCAAAGTTTAGCACAGATTTACTTCAAAGAAATAGTTAAACTGCATGGAGTGCCGCTCAATATAGTCATTGATAGAGATCCTCTATTTACTAGCAAATTCTGGGAAGCATTCCAGACAGAATTGGGAACCAAATTGAATCTAAGCACCGCCTATCACCCTCAGACAGACGGCCAAACTGAGCGGGTGAATAGAATTCTATAAGATTTACTGCGGGCTTGCGTTATTGACTTTGGCGGCTCATGGGAAGATCACTTACATTTAGCCGAATTCTCTTATAACAATAGCTATCAAGCAAGTTTGGGAATGTCCCCATTTGAAGCATTATACGGTAGACCGTGTAGATATCCCGCATGCTGGGTAGAACCTGGCAATAGACTTGTGTTAGGGCCCGATATGATTCGAGAAGCATCTGATAAAGTCGATTTCATCAAGAAGCGATTGAAAACCGCACAAAGCCGACAGAAAAGTTATGCTGATGCGAGAAGAAGAGATTTATCATTTGCCGTAGGCGATTATGTTTATTTAAGAGTTTCTCCGATGCGGGGAGTAATCAGATTTGGCAAAACTGGGAAGTTGGCACCGAGATTCATTGGTCCCTTTCCTATACTTGAACGGATTGGAACTCTTGCATATAGGGTTTCATTACCTGATTGGTTGCCTGGTGTGCATGATGTGTTCCACGTATCTCAACTCAGAAAACATGTGCATGATCCGGATCTTGTTGTAGAAGAAGCAGCACAACAGGACTTGGAAAATACTCCAGAATTAGCAGTTAGAAGAGAGTCATTAAAGATCGTTGGCAAAGAAACTAGAGAGCTAAGGAGCAAAAAGATTCATTTAGTTAAAGTGAAGTGGAGTAGTGATCCTAGAGACTGTACTTGGGAGACCGAGGAAAGCATTAAACAAGCCTACCCCAAATGCAGAGTGGACATCTCTGACTAACTCCGGTGCAAGGTAACTTTACAATACTTTGCATTTACATTTTGTTTCCTACTTTGCTGTTGTTTCCTTTTCGAGGACGAAAAGTTTTAAGTTGGGGGGGGGATTGTAATAACCCGGAAAATGTGAACCAATTTAATATTGGTTATTGTCAAAGAATTTAAACAATGGAAATAGCATATTTCAATAAAGTAATGAATTGGGAAAAGTGAGGCAGTTTGAAAATTTGAATACAAACTTTGTCTGACTGTACCGGGTGTAAAATATAACAGATTTTAGTGAAACCAAAAATATTTAAATTTGTTTATGAATACCTTTCTAACGAATCTGAAAAATTGAAGTTCCATAACAGAAATCAAAAGTTATGGCCAAATGAATTTTCAGAAAGGTCGCTATATAGAATATATAGCCCTTGAAAATAGATATTTTGCATACGACCTCGGAATTCGACGAAACCACTTTTGTTGGATCCGGAATGTCAAACTATTGCTACGTTTCAAATTTCATAATTTTTGAAGCTAGTATGTGAGTGGGGCAAAAGAAAATGTGGTTGGTCAATTTCTGTTAAAATGGGTCGACCTGAAAATGGCCATTTCGCATACGATCTCAGAATTCGGCGAAACTGGTTTTGTTGGGACCATATCGTCAAAGCAAAGCTAGATTTATTTTTCTGGAATTTTTCGATTCAGTTTGTGGCCCTGGCAAATTGAAATGTACGTTCAAATTGAATATTAAATGTTTTATACATTAATTTGAAAAATAATTGACTGTAACAGTCGAATTGGCCAACGAAACATATCCCATTGTGTCTGGAATGGGGGTATTTAGCTAGGGGCGACAGTCGTTGGGTTGATATTGGTGTACGTTGGTTAAAAAGGGATATTTTGGGAATTTAAAATTAAATATAATATAAAATATCTTCACTTTCTCTCTCATCAGAAAAATCAGTTGAACCCTCTCTGAACGAACGGCGAAACCCTTTCAAATATTCCAAGCCTGATCGCCGCCGGCACAGGCATTTTCGCCACCCCCCTCCAGTTGGCTTTTCCGATCGCCTTTCTCCCCTCTTTCAATCAACCCAAGCCTCGTCTGAAACCATCGAGTATTGACGTCGAATTTCAGCCAGGAAGTCTCCACCTTTGGAGCGCCGCCGATCATCAGAGGAGCCGTCGAGTTTGCTGCCACCACAGGCGCTGGAAAGCCTGTTCGAAGCTCTTCGACGTCGCAGCATCCGATCGTGACGAAACAACACGGATTAATCGAAAATTAAAAACCTAATTTTGAAGGTTTGAAAAGTTATCTGCTTGAAATTTCTGAATTGAAAATAACACTTTTAAGTGTTGCAAAATTTTGAAAAATCATATCTTTTTAGTGTGTTAACGAAATTCGATGAAACAGGAAACATCGGGACCGCAGGGAGGCTCTCTACCATCTACCAGAAGCCGCGGATTTTTCTGATCTTCACACGATTTTTAGTACTTCAAAAACCAATGTGAGGAATCTAAATTAAGTTGTGTGAATGGAATCGTGTTGTATAAATTATATAAGAGAAGTGTAAATTATATACGCATTGTATACCTCATGTACATGTGTTGTATAAGTTATATTAGCGATGTATAAATTATACAAGCGTTGTATGAAACATATATGCTTTGAATTGTGATGAAATGCAAGTGAATTGTAGAAATAATATATATATATATATATATATATATATATATACACTCCCCTCGTCCACAAACCATGGACGATATTTATTTCTTGTGTTTGGCGTGAAAATATATAGTATGACGAATGGTTGGAAATAATTGTTTGTGGTTGATATTGTGGTTGAAATATACCTTTGTGGTTGAAAAATACCTTTGTGGTTGAAACAAATTAGAATAGGATTGTGGAAATGAAAATAAAACATGCCACCTGCGTGCGAACTAGATGCATGATCCCCATTGTCAAAAACCGCGAGGTTTTAAGGTAGAGCGAGGAGCCGTACTAGGGACGGTCCCGGTTTTAACTACCCTGCCGTTATGCTGCCGAAATTTTCTGAAATATTCATGTGTTAGAATAATTTTCATTTGTTGAAATTAATTAAATATGTTGAAACCAATATTCATGTGTTGAATTGAAATTCATTTGTTGAGTTGAAATTCATGTGTTGAATGTTATTCGAATTTTAAAAAAATAGATTTAACGATAAAAATCACATTATATATATATATATATATACAAACTATAGAGAATATTCATGTGTTGAATTGAAATTCATTCGTTGAGTTGAAATTCATGTGTTGAATGTTATTCGAATTTTAAATAAATAGATTTAACGATAAAAATCACATTTTATATATATACAAACTATAGAGAATATTCATGTGTTGAATTGAAATTCATTCGTTGAGTTGAAATTCATGCGTTGAATGTTATTCGAATTTTAAATAAATAGATTTAACGATAAAAATCACATTTTATATATATATATATATATATATATATATATATATACAAACTATAGAGAATATTCATGTGTTGAATTGAAATTCATTCGTTGAGTTGAAATTCATGTGTTGAATGTTATTCGAATTTTAAATAAATAGATTTAACGATAAAAATCACATTATATATATATATATATATATATACAAACTATAGAGAATATTCATGTGTTGAATTGAAATTCATTCATTGAGTTGAAATTCATGTGTTGAATGTTATTCGAATTTTAAATAAATAGATTTAACGATAAAAATCACATTTATATATATATATACAAGCTATAGAGAATATTCATGTGTTGAATTGAAATTCATTCATTGAATTGAAATTCATGTGTTGAATGTTATCGTATTTTAAAATAAATTGAATAGACAATAAAAATTACATTTTTATTTTGAATATGAAGTGTTAAAAACATTCACGTGTTGAATAAATATTTTTTTTTGATGATAAAAATATTTCTTTTATCATGTATACGCTTTGATAAAAATACACACGTGTTGAAACAAATATTAATTCGCTAGGAATATTATTATTATCTTTGTTCTGCATATATATACATATGTCGAACAGGGAAAATGGATTAGCTGTAGAGTAAAGAAATTATTTGCGTGCCCGACAAATAGTTAAGCCTTGATGAGTTGGCTGCGCAATTTTATTTTTATATCAACTCCTGTGAATGCCATTGGATGCGGAGTGCTGGTTATTCTGTGTAAAATAATAAACATCGCCATAGGATAGTAACGATTAATTTTGAACTACATTACATGGCATACTCCTTGATGATAGGCATACTTCATCATTTTCCACATAAGCATTTGGAGCTTGTGTGACGAGGTGGAAGATTTACCTTACGAACGAGAGGCTTGTATGGCGATGATTATATACTACAAGTTGAACTGATGACTGATATGGACTATATAAAATATAACGATAAATTGCCAGACTAATAAAACCCCCACACGGGTCTGGAGTTGACAATAATCACGTCTCTCTAGTCATTAGATACAGCACATGGACTAATTATTCCCACACGGGACGAGGTGATGAGGATTTATCCTCTGGAGTAATTAAAAATACACGCTCCCTCAGGCTTGACAGGGTGACGAGAATTTATTCTCTGGAGTTATTATCTATACACGCTCCCCTGTAAACACCAGAATATATCACTATAAATATGTGGATGCTTTATAGGAATTATTGAGTACCTAACACGGCCCAATAAATTTCCAAACCCCTTCCCGTACAAAGGAGGTTATGGCGAAATTTTCCGAAATATAAAGGCATTAGTGAAATATTTGAAGTGAAAACGATGTTAAAATATTTGAAGTGAAAACGATGTTAAATTATTTTAAGTGAAAATGATGTTGAAATTAAAGAAGTGGAAACGATGTTGAAATTAAAGAATGAACTATATATATATATATATATATATATATATATAATTAGAATTGAAAGGAATCGAAGCTGCAGTTCGAATTTTGAAACCGTAACTTCAAACGACTAGTGTGGAAGATCTGACCGTCGGATTTTCACGAAACTGGAACCGTTGGGTTCGCTTTGGGAATATCTTCCCAGGGACATAGACTTTGTAGAAATCCAACGGTTAGATTTTCCGATATGTGTAAAACAAATTAGGGGAAAAACAGCACTAGTGCCACGGCATGACCTGAAACGTCATTTAATTAAATATGGCCATTTTTAAATAAATAAAAATGGCGAAAAATCATTATAAAATATTATAAGCAACATGGATTGGAAATAAACCAGTTTGGCTTGATCTGCTTGATATTTGATGGTTGTATGTGTTTGACACGAAAATTGTACTAAAGAACTGAAATATGAATGTCGAATAATATAACCATGGAAAGAATTGATTTGAATTCTAATTACGTAAATTATTTGAAAAGGCCGAGCTAACCCTCATTTCAAATAATTGATCGAACGATTCGAATTGGAAAATACAAAGACGATTCAAGACCGACGATCTTCGTATCGGTTAGACGGGCACTGCTGAGGTTCCTGATTGGAGTAGCTACCGTGAAGGAATGGAAGTAGTAGCCGTCTTAACGTATGTGTTGATTGTATGGATATACGAGGAATTTGACGCCTCCGGTTTCGTTCAGACCCAGAACGGACTTGTAAATGGACTGTGTGTCTGACATTGGATTTTGTTCTATACTGATTGATCTCTGTTAAATATATATCTGTTTGGCGGTGGAGAATTTATTCTTTTGCTTAACGCCCTTCTCTGAGACGTACGAGCTCAGAGGTTATATATCGATAGAAATCAGTCGTATGGAGTGGATTGCCTATGTGGCATGCCAAGATGCTGTGATCAAGGCTTCTGTTGCAAAGCAAAGTCTTGTTTTTGATGATCAAAGCACGGCCTACGTGGCATGGCTTTGTGTATAGCGTGGATTCGCGAGCCTCACACCTCGGTATGAGTTAAAAACGGGATAAGGACTGCAGGGAGAGCACGACGTTTCTTTCTAGCTATGGTGGTGTCAGTGACCTACCAGCCCTGACATTTATATCTACTTTTCGCCTATGTGGTTGTTGGAATGCGAGGCGCCTCGATATTAGGTCTGTAAGGACCGGGAAACGTGTGTTCAGGAATAATTAATTCTCAAACGTAAGAGAGGACCGGCCCTGAAGCATCCAGGGGTTACCCAGAGTGTGTAGTCCTAAGGCATTTGCTAGAGTGTCTCGAAGCGGAGAGGAGCTTGCCCCTTGCCTCGACTCATGACGGAAATCCAATTTCCAATACGAAATAACGGATTCGATTGTAGAACTAGTATGGCGACATAGTAGATGGTAGCTATGCCGCCTATGATTGATATTTATGATGCTATTCGTTTTTGAAACATATATGCACTAGTAATAATATCAAATGATTTTGCTTTACACGTATTAAGAATATTTGGCCATTATAAGGTAAAACTCTATCCTCAGGTTTGCGTTGCATTGTATGATGGGACTTGAGTCTTATAATGGCTACATTCTTTCTAAAAGCATTGCGTTGTTTTAAAGAATTCACTTTGTTTTAAATGCACCAGCAATCACTGGAGTAAACCCGTTCCGCGAAAGTGGCGTGGTCCTATGATTTTCTTATTACTGTTGTTTAAACTGTTAAGTAGATTCCTCATACCAGTCCCCATGACTGACTCGTTGTTTGTTTCACTTTGCAAACGCGGGTACACTTATTTTCACACGGGCAGCCTAGTTCACAGGTGACAGGTTGTTTTTGGCTCAGCACTGTAGTATGGAGTGCACTTTTGGCTCACAGAGGCTGACTTCACCGAGATGACTTTGACATTTTCTGCCATTATTGTATTTATATTATGATTCCGCCACAGGCGATGCAGACTGTTTTACTTCCAGTACTTATTATCGTATGTATATGTACCGCCTTCGGCGATGTAGATTGATACCATTATTATGTCTCACTGTATGTATATATTCCGCCTTTGGCGATGGTGACTGATCGTTTTCCCCCTTTTATTTACTAAGTTATACCCTACGTTGTGCTATTCTGATGTTGTTGCATGTTATGATTCCGCTGTCATATCTATGTAAAATTATTCCATTTATTGTATTTGCTATTATCTGTACTCTGCTATGATGATTGATGTGTTATATTCCAATGATTATCCTTAATACCGTCACACGGATTTTGGGATCGTCACAAAAAACTAGGTGAAAAAGTTTAAGCTCAGTAACCTTTTGCGTAGGCTACATGAAAGACTACATTGCTATCATGAAAAATATAGGAAAAGTGGGTCACCCTGACGGGTTCCTCTATTGTAACTTATAAAACCTTTTGTTATCCCATGGAACAAAGATAGAAAATATACCGGTAGACATACATTCATAAATTATGTTGATAAAATGATGGGGGAAACCCATACATGACATAATATAGCATAAACTCATAACTGGTCATGTTAAAGACTTTTTGTAGATCTACCTTCACACAAAATTTGGAAATGCCTGCTTTTTCGGATTATCTAATTAGTTCATGTGTTGATAAAATATATTCACCCATGCAACAACCTTAATAAATACATATTAACTGTCAGAGATAACATATGGTAAGAAATGCTTAATCATGTTGGATAGTATTTTTCAAAAAAAAAAAATTGTAATACACATTGCAATATGAAATTGGCCTAAATTGGCCCACAGTTGAAGGTCTAACTGTTTTGGGTATCTATGTGATGAAAGTGTGATTCAAACCTTTGGGCAACTTGGCAAATGAAAACTTATCTTGCATAAATGATAACAAATTGAACTGTATATCCTCCCAATGTAATTTCATAAATTTAAAATTTATACCATTGGGACTGAATCATTATGTATAGAAAAAACAGTATGCTTTATCTCTAAGGTAGTAATATTTTTGTAATGGTAAATTGTGACCTTGGGAATTTGTGAACGACATTGGCTGGAATTGTGGTAACTCAGAAACTATGGTGCCATTAAACACCGAAGTAAAGTAGGATAGGACTTCATGTTCAATTTAGTCAGGTTCATGTAGTAAATCACCGCCTGCAGTAATGAATGCCTTTATATTGTTTGTAAATATTATGCTTGTCGTCTTGTAGTAGAAAAAATTTGAGTTCATGTGACCTTAGTGAAGCCAAGAAACCTTTGCTTTTTTGCTTTAAGCTCCAATATTTTACTTCATGCAGCATTTTCAATCTTAATTTTGCTTTGAGCATTTCATCTTACAATGACAATTTTTCAGGGCCTTGATCTACTACATTTTCTAAAGATTCAAGTTCAACTGGGAAATGTCCCCTTTAGTTCTTAACTTATTCCATTGTTTAGTTCTCTTTTGCAAACAATTGGTGTATGCTGAAATTTGTAAGCAAGAAATCCACAAGTATGAGCTTGTAGTCCCCTAGAAATACATTATGTATAACCATCCATGAAGTTCCAATCATTATTATACCAAAATGGGTAGCCTTTCATTTTACTTGTAGGTATAAGGTACAAAATATTAGGTTGTGGTCACTTAAAAATTGATATAGAGATCATGCTTTCATGTTTAGAAATTTAGTTAAATAGCAAATGTTCACTAAAATTATATCTATGTTTGTGGAAAATCCCCTTCTTCTCCATGTGTATTGAAACCCAGATTTTTTAATTTCAACTAAAACTCTTTGCATTAAACAATTTTGAAAAGAGCTAATATACTAAAATGGAATGGGCAGACTACCTTTCTTATCAAAGCGGGAGGAAGCATTACTGAAATCATCTGTAAGCACTTATGTAGTAGTAATATTATTAACCTTTTGAATTAATAGTTCCTACAAATGTTGTCTTTCTTGAAAGTGGATACTCCAAAAATAACTGTGAAAATCATGGAAAAGCCTTCAAATTTATCTGCATGCACTGTAATATGTTGGTTAGAAGATGAAATTAGTTGAGTTGTCTATATAGTTGAAACACATAAAAGTAGTATTCTGCCTTTTGAGCTGTTGGTTATAGAATTTCACTATGAGAGTAGTCTCTAGATAAATAATTCTATATTGGAGTTGTTAAACTTTTTCTTTACCATACCAACTATAATTGGTTTTAATTTAGCTAGGTGTTTGATTACATCATGTATACGATGTGGTTTATTCATTCCCCTAATATTCCATATTGAGATCATCGTTCGATATAGTAAGAGCTCCTCAAATTTCTTTTAAGTTGAGCAGAAGAAGTTAATTTTTGTGTGTGACTAATATATGTAATATTCTTTGTAGCAAATGTTGATACAACCATTTGTCCACCTTTGTTCTATCCTGGATTCTCTTCAATAACCTTTGCAATATGATCAAGGTCATTTTGATGTATGTAAGAAGCCAAGTCATATTTCAGGAAGTCTAAATCATCATTGATAGGTTTGGTTGGTTTTGGTTGAGTGTCTGAAGTGACAAGCGCATGCATAGTAGCAGATGAACTAGGCTTACCAGCATAGGATTTTAAAATTTGCTTTGGGGTGATTTCTATTCCACGAATTGAGGATTTATGACCAAAAATCTTGCATTTATCACACTTGGAAGGAAGATATTCATATTTTACATTAACTTGGTACTTTGTACCATTATGCAGCAGTATAGGGATCTTTTTTTTCAAATCATTATGAACGTCGATTAAAATTTGAACTCTAGCATATTTAGTAAACATTTTTCCATAATTTTTTCATTTATCAATAATGGTTTACAAAAAAAACTAGATATATATCATTAAAATGGCATCCTTAGTCCACGTCTCCATTATCAAATCTTAGAGTTATATCTAAATTTGTACTTTAGTGGCATTAAATTTAAAAAAAAAATCATAACTAGGTACGCAGATATCTATTAGTAAAAAGTTTTCCAAAGTATGAATACGTCTAACACTCAATAGCTTTCACAAAATTAGAATGGTTTTCAAATTATACATCCTAATGGTATTGTGGATCGATATGCATATAAAAGATTCTTATGAGTTTCCATACCTTTGTGATGTACTCTTTCATTTTAACATATGGTAAATGAAACTCGACCGAATGTGAATTCATTTTGTCTTTCAAGGAAATTTATGATTGTTTGTAAATGTTTTCAGGTAGGTAGACATAAGCCTTTACGGATTAGACATACTGGAGTTTGTGATTTGTTTCTAGCGAAGTTATGGCTGATCACACTATGTTAGCGTATGTTTGAGATGATGTGCGAGGCAATGCCGACGAAGTTGCGGTTGACAATGGAATGGGTCTGGCGGTATTTGATGTGTAAATCGTGGAGAAGTCGAGACCATGTTCGCCGCGATGTTTAGTTTTTATTTTTAGGTTATTTTTATTCTAAGGTTATGTGTGTCTGTGTGTGTGTGTGTATATATATATATATATATATATATATATATATTTACTCATTTATAGGAAAGAGTGTTGTTGCACTATTTTTTCTCATTTCGTTGTGATTTTCTATATCTACTTTTGTTATGATGTTGTCTTCTTCTTTCTTCTATTCTAAATCATTTTTCTTTCTCTTTCTTACCCTCTAATTTCTTTCTTCCAAAACTTCTTACTTGGTTTTTCCGATTTGGCTCGTGTGCATATCAAAAGGACTAAGCAGGTCATTTCATAAGGGATCAATATCGATCTCATTGATAGGGATTAGTACTAATCCTTTAAAATGAGAAATTCTCATGTTGTGTTTTGATAGATGGGGTGTGCATGATGTCTTGAAGATCTGCTTCGAGTTTCAAAGGATTATGACTTATGGTTGGAGAGGTTTGGTATGCTGTTTATTGAAATATTATTTCTACGGTCTGTCTTAGACTGGTACCGATCCCTTGCTTTGAACTTGGGCAATCCCTCAGCCATATCTCTCGGATACTATTTTTCTAGGCTCGTTTGACTGTCATCTCCTGGAGTTATCCAAGCTTGATATCAAGGCCTTCCGTGACAACCCGTATTTTTGAGTCGTTAAATTTGAATTTGAATATAGTAAAATGTTTGTTTCAAACTTAGTCCAGATTTTTAATGATGTATATTTTATTTAATTTATAGTAATTTCTATAATTTTTACTATGGAAAATAAACAACTTTTCCTTTATCGTATTTTACGCCCTATATTAGTGCTTTTGAATTTTCATAAAATAAGTTATCTTGTCTATTTTATTACCGTTTTAGGATCGTAGCGTGGATGACGGTATTTTTATTTTTGTTTGTATCGGTTCGCATGTGAACAAATTTTCCAACTTAAAAGTAAAATGGGCATGCACAGCCAACCACCATCACCTTCGTTAATTCCACCATATTTCAACATTTAATGCACTTACACTCATTACCTTATCTCTATTTAATAAAACCTTGCTTCCATTTAATGAGGTTTGAGTCATTAAATGATTTTTGGTACCCATCGTTTCCTTAGCACCACGTATGACCTCCTATATATAATACATTCACGCACACAACAAGAGGATCCACTTTCCTCATTTTCTTTTTATTTTGCATGAAATGAAACACAACACAACACACAACATTCATTTATCTTTCTTCTTCCCTATATTTACCTAGCGCATGAATCCATCTTTGATTATTTTTTTCTCCATAGGTAACTTTGAATTTGTTTTTTTTTATTGCAACACATGCATGAATGGAAACACATTTTCCATTTCTTTGTCACATTTTTTACAACCTTTTCATTTTTGTTCAAACCAATACATACACAGGAATTCATTGTAACATGTAGAATGCTTCATTTCTTCAACCTGCAAATGGAGTTACTCATGCATGAACCATACTAACATTACTTTATTTCACAGCAACCACTCCTTTACCCCTCCTTCTCTTTTACTTTCTCCTTTGCCCCTTCTTACTGCATGAAAAATAGAATACACACATGCCAGAAAAGGTAGTACGACATGAAACAAAAAAATACTTCTCAACATTTTCCATTGCAATTAATAATTCCATTATCTCTCACCACACGAAAAAATTAGCCAAACTTTTCAACATCAAAATTTTAGGGGGTCAAATAATAAATGTTCACAATTCTGTATTGTTTAGTCATCAAGAGAAAACACTCTCTACTATGGTGTTTATCTCACCTTTATCTTCAAATATTTTAGAGTAGATCTTCATGGAGAAGGATTTGCGCCAAGAAAAGTGTTTGACTCATCAAACATTCATCTCATTCAAATTCCTCTCACTTTCAAACCAAATGAGACATTCGAAGCCAAACAAGCCCCAATGCAACAAGAACAAGGGCCAATGGAAGTCGAAGAAGAAGAGACTTCTTTAGAAAGTGTTGAGTGTCCAACCAACACTAGACACATTTCCAAAGAGACAATTTTTCAAAATCAAGTCAAGATTGCCAATAATCAAAAGAAGCTTAAGAAGAAATTTTCAAATAAGACCAAGTTCATGGTCCAGATTGGAAGAAGGCTCAGAATCTCTCCTCCCTCATTATCATCTGAAAACAAGTCTATCTAGTTTAATCTATCTTTATGTATTCGCTTATATTTGTTTGTATTTTCTTTCAAATCTCGTACTTAGTGTGTCTTAATTATTTGGATGTATTTTGCTTTCTATGAAGTAATGAATGGAGTTTTATTTGTGTTTAAATTATCTTCAAGTTACTGTAAAAATCCTAGAATTAATTGTAATATAATATAAGTTCAAAATTCAAAATTTTCAAAATTTTCAATAGCATATGTCAACATATATTTATGTATATGTCGACATATAACTTGCCAGATTTTCAAATCTTTTCAAAATTTAAAAATTAAATAACTACTCGTATCCATTCAAAATCCATTGAATTCTAGACTCTATTTAAGCCTATTTCTTCTAGAAAATTTCATTATTCCATTCTCATTCTCTCTTATTCATTTCCTCGCAAACTCATGGAGAATCCAATTCATAACATAAGTGAAAATCTTGAAGATTGTTTGAATTCTTTCAAAAATTCTCTCTATAGTACTACGTAATTAGCACAAACTAGAGTTAATTCAGATGAGAATGGTTGAATATCAAGAAAACATTTTGATGTGATTCGTTGGTAAATCTCTTCTCATTTCAGAGATGAAAACAACAAAACATCACTTAACAATGAAGAAGAGTGGAAGGACATCAAGAAGAACCCAATCACTGGACAAGATGAATGGGTTGAAGTCCCAAGAAACATTTAATTGATTAGTATGATTTATTTACTTGATTTGTTTGAATTGAATTATATGACTTAAAACTTGTATATATATTAAAACATATAGTGTGGTCTGATTTGATTTGATTTGATTTGATTTGGTTTGTACATTTAACATCAAACATATGTAATTATAATACTTGGATTGGTTTGTATTATGATTATAGGATTATATAGATTAAAGGGGAGTATTCTACTTCGATTTAGGAATTACTTAGTTACTTATAGACTGTATTTAGATAATTATATGATTTAAGGGGAGCAGTTTTAGAATTTCTTTTTGATAATGCCAAAGGGGGAGAAATTATAAAATAGAGGCATAGTTTATATGATTCATATAGACAGGGGGAGCATTTGAAGGATCATCACCAACATGTATATACATGTATGATATTTTATAAACTAAGGTTGTCATCATCAAAAAGGGGATATTGTTGGAGAATGGTGTTTTGATGACAACAACCTTATTTTAGTATTAATTGATTATAAAATATATATTAACACTTTTGTCTAGAATATATATATACACATATGCAGGATTTATATACAAGAATTATTACTGAAGACTGTATAGTTTAAAGATATTAGAGATTTAGAATTCAGAGATGATTCAAGACTCATGAGTATTCAAAATTTCATGAGTTCAAGACAAATATAGTAATAGAGTCTTGATTATGTAAGACTCTGAATAACACTCCAGGTTCAAATTCAAATTCTGTTTTTCAGTTTTTGATTTCAAATTCTATCTCTATCTTCTCTATTTTATTTTCTTTACTTTACTTTTGATTTCAAACTCAAGTTTTATAAGTTTTATATATTTTTACTTTTACATACTATATATTTATATAGTTTTAACTCTATAATTTTATAAGTATGTTTATATAATTTATATTCATGTTTTCATATGATTTCCTACTTTATAAGATTCATTTATAACACTATATTTTAATTCAAGAATTTCCAGAATTATATATATATGTATGTATATATGTCAAAACACTTGAAAAATGCTCAAATTTTAGTTTTACACATGTATATGTCGACATACATTTATACCCATGTCGACATATAACTATCATTTTTTCAAAATTGAAGGGAAGTGTCTTTTCACTATTTGTGACGGTTCAGAAACGTTGCAACCTTTTAAATGTTAATAGGGGCTGATTCCACACGTTGCAATCTTTTCCCTATTTATGTTTTCAGAAACGTTACACCATTATATCTTCTCATTTTTATGATTTCTACACTTATACTCTGCCGAATTCAAATTTGTTTTCATTAAACTTATTCTTTTCTCACTCTCTACTCAATACTCTCTGAATCAAGTGTTATTGAAGAGTTATAGGGTCGTCTGTAATTGTTTCAGTTGTGTAAGTAATCGGTGGTTGTTTGTAATTGTTTCAGTTGTGTAAGTAATCGGTGGTTGTTTGTAATTTTCAATTGTGTAAATAATCGGTGGTATCCCTTGTAGCCTTGAAATCAATGAAGGGTTATCGGTGGTATCTCTTGTAGCCATGAAATCAAGGAGGATATACTTGATCAATTGTGTGTGGAATCGGTGGTATCCCTTGTAGCCGTGAATTCAAGGAGGGTTGTAATTGGATATTGATATAGTAATAAAACTCTACGCAATGCAGCGTTGCGTGGGATTAGACGTAGGAACAAGTCCGAATTAGCATAAAATGTGGTGTGTTCTTTCCTTTTCTGCACTTTATTTTTGTTTATCTTTGTGTTTGTGTTTGATTCTATGTCTATGATTGTTTCTATGGTGTTTGATTTATATAGCAGTTCACATAAGTTTTAGATATTGTTTAAATTCTCAAAAACACTATTTAACCCCTATAGTGTTTGTTTTTCTTAACTAATCATTCCGCAATCCCTAACACCTGTCGCCAATCCCACCCCAGCAAAGCCTGCAGCTCGTGCTGCTAAGGTAGCTTTCAATTTTCCTCGACTCTATAAGGATTTCATGAACCTTGGTGGAAAACTATTTCTAGGACCAGAGGGGGTCTCAATCTTGGATAATGGACTGTGAAAGGTCTTTTGAGGCCACGGGATGGTCGGATGAGGTTAAGAAGAGAGCTGCGACCTGGCACTTGAAGGGACAAGACCTCGAATGGTGGAACCTGGTATCTTGAGAGAACGTGGGCTGAGTATTTGCGCGGGCTGAATTCAAGACCCCTTTTGAGGCGAAGTTTCTACCTAATGCTGAGATGTCAATCCAATTAGAGAAGTTTATCCATCTCATACAAGGAAGCCTGAGTCTACACGAGTAAGTAGCTAAATTCACCAAGTTATGAAAGTTTGGTAGGGTTTGTTGGATACTCCAATGAACAAGGATTTAAGATTTGTCAAGGGATTGAACTCCCCTTTAAAAGAAACTTTGATAGCCTAAGTAACATTCGGAGAAACATTCAAGACATAAGTGGAGACTGTCATCTTATGCACGACTGAGGGATATAAAGAGGATAAGGGTGTTAAGAAGGAAGAAGGCGATTCTAGTTCCAAGAAGAAGGAATGGTGGAAAAAAAAGAAGAAAAGGGGTAAGTACACGAAAGAAGCTAAGACCTGTACAAGGTGCAATCGTAAGGGCTATAAGGCCAAATAATGTAGGATTGTTTTAGCAAAGAAGGAGTTTAAGGGGATTTGTTTCAATTGCCACGAATAAGGACACTTATCTAGGGATTTCCAAAATCCTAGAGTTGTTTATAACAGTCAGAATTACACATTGGGAACAACACCGATATAGAGCTGATCGCCGAAAGATCAAGGACAACCTACACTCAAAGGTATAACTTCTATTTTAGGAATTTTTGTATATACCTTGTTTGACTCTTGAGTCACCCATTCTTTTATTTCTATGAGATTAGTTGATTCATTGAACCTTTCCTTATCCATCACTAGTAATCCAATAAAGATAGCCAACCCTATCAGAGGAACTAAATACCTATAGTGATCTACAAAGATATAGTATTGGATGTCGACAATGTCGAGTTCCTCTGTGATGCGTATGTGTTGGATTTTATGAGGTGTGATGCATTAGCTATCATTCTATGGTGCCATCTTAGATTGTGACAATAGAGTTGTTCATCTTAGGAGCCGATGAGGAACTAGTCTGAGAATGACTTGTGATATTAGAAACATGGATAAAGCTCTATTGTGTGGCTTGTCTCCTAGTTCGGAAGGACCATCTTCGGTCCCAATATTATGTGAGTTCTTGGATGTCTTCGAGGAAGTAACGGGACTTCCACCCTATAGGGACATCTCTTTTCGTATTGACCTAGAGAAGGATGCCAGACCAGTAGCTTTACCCTTGAGGCATACGGTGCCTAAAGAAAGAAGAGATTTGGATTAAAAAAATTCGAAGTTGCTACAGAAATGATTCATCCGACGAAGTACATCCGAGTGGGGTGCACCGGTTGTGTTTGCCACTAAAGCTGATGGATCCCTAAGGCTTTGTGTGGATTATAGGGAGCTAAATAAACTTACTAAGAAGAATAGGTAACCCTCACCTAGAATCAATGAACTATTTGACCACTTAGGAGGAGCCCAAGTATTTTTCCAATTAGACCTTGCAACCAGATATCACCAATTAAGGATTATAGAAGACAGTAAGGATAAAACAGCATTTAGGATGCCAAATGGATTATTCCAATGGGAAGTTATTCCCTTTGGACTAACGAATGCACCTGCCTTCTTTGTTGATCTTATGAGTAGAGTGTTTAAGGGCATTATGAATAAGATCGTGGTGGTTTTTATAGACAATATCCTAATATATTCCAAGGACCAAAATGTAACAACCCGAATTTTTATAACATGTTAAAACCATAAATCAAGGCAGAATTAAATTTTGAAATAAGAATCAAGGGAAACAGGTTACTCCATTGCGTTCGTCTCGGAATTCTGCATGAAATAGAGTCCGAGTTTTCGAAAATCGGAGTCCGAAAGAAGAAGTCATGGCCTGTAGAAGATTCAGCAAATTTCAGACCAGGCAGGTCGACCTGGGGGTCAGGTCGACCATGTGGTCGACCTTAGGGTCGACCTACCCCCCAGGTAGACCATATGGTCGACCGCTCCCCTTACAGGTCGACCTGGTCGGCCTGTTTTGACCCAGAACCCATTTTTGAAGCCTGAGACGTGTTTTGATGGTCCGGATTGATTCTAGGGTTAATCTAAGGGCCTAAACTAGTTCCTACACTTATAAATACATCCTAAGACCTAGCCTAATTCATACAAATCATTCTTACACTGCTATGCTGCTAATTTACCCCTTGAATCATGGCCGTCGCCTCCAAATTAAAGCTTAAGCATTCAAACTCGATTCAAATCAAAGATCAACGCTTCTACAACAATTCAAGAGAATAGATCAGCGACACCGCAACGTTCTACGATAAATTTCTAGACTTGTCTTCTGCATCTAAATTTCTTAAATCACGATCTGTAAGTTCCAGTTACTTTTAGATAAAAACTATAAATCTAATATGGGCATGTTAAATTGGAATTGATTTATGTATGATTCATATTTATTCTTGTTTTCTTCTTGGATCTTGACTATTGGGAATATTGCCTACGACGTTGAAACTATTGTTAATGGCATAAGACTATGACTACGCCTATGACTGTGAACATAAGACCATGACTATGACTATGACGGTGAACATAAGACTATGCCTATGACTGTGAATATAAGACTATTGCCTATAACTATGACAAGGACAATTGTGGCTAATCACCTATGAGGTTATTGCCTGGGATTAAGACTATGAAATTGGATCTAAGCTTGATTTTCTATTCAGACCTATTTTCTTTATTTTTCTTGATTTTGGGGATTTTTCTATTTAAGTTAGATCTATTCGTGTTCTTGAATCTAGATTATTATTCAAACCTTTTTCATGTTCGTAATGTTATGCCTGTGATGTTTTAATCAATTTATTCAGTTAGGTCATGCCTTGGAAATAAATTGATAATAGAGCAATGTTTATTATGTTGGTCTATGCATGTGGTTCTATTTTATCATCATGTTGAATTGGGATAAGTCCATTCATATGTATATGAACTTAGAGTATAACTTGCTATGACAAGTTGTGTAGTTTATCACGTTATGCAAGTTTTAGGTTGTAAAGTCATATCACATGTTAGATGTACATGTTTATGTGTATATGTTAAACCTATGTCATATTTCAAGTTCACACTTATTCATATGTTTGTGATTGATTTGCAAGTTCACATATATGTAAGTTGATTTAGTCTATGTTGCAAATTCACATATATGTATGTTGATTTAATCTATGTTACAAGGTCACACCTATGATATTCATGTCGATTATTTTGCAAGTACACACCTATGGTGTTCATATTGACTATGCCAAGAATGCCAAGTTTACACCTATGTCATGTTAATGAATTTCTTTATGCAAATTTCATGTACGTTAAATTAGGCTAAGTTTTTAGCCTAATATTATGCCAAAAATCATGCGGACGGAAAATTAGGCTAAGATTGTTAGCCTAATATTTAGATGGGGTAACGTTGGAAAAAATTGGTAATTATAGGAAACTTGGTATGAAACTCGCCATGAAACAGGAACATTGTTATAACTTGAATCTGGATATGGACATGAAACTTGCCTTGAACTTTTCGCGAACTTGATATGAAATTTGAACATGGACATGACACTCGAATGATCTTGAAAATGGTCAACTCGAGGTTGGGTTGAGTTTGCAGTGCACTTCTGCCCGGAACCGTCCGACAAATCCAGTTACTGCAAACAATACGATTCAATGTGGGTAGTTGGTCATATCACACTTGAAAACCCGAGATTAGACTGAGTTGTGGTGTAATTCTTCCCAGAACCGCCCGACATATCAAGTGACCACAACAACAGGTCTGATGTGAGAAGTTGGGTTGCATTAATGAATTAATGCCACATGATAGGGTTAAGTCATGAACATGAAAGACAACACTTAACCAACTTGATACATGATTCGTAGGCGGGTTAAGTCATGAACTTGAATGAGAACACTTAACCAACTTGACATGCTAGACTGACAGGGGTTAAGTCACGAATTTAAATGTCAACACTTAACCTATGGGACGGGAACCCTAGTTACGCGGTCTGTTTCAGCAGTAACCCACTAGATGTATCATGGTACCCTGGAATTAGGCAGGGTGGGGCACGATTACTGGGCTGACTGTAAGCGACCAGAACGATGGCTGTGTTGGTGCGCCAGTGTAGGTTCAGGCGGGCTATGGTCGTGCACGTCGTCCGGAGTTGAAAAAGCGGGCATTGGGCATCAGTAGGTTTATCTGTGCATGCTTGATTCGTGTCGGTGGTTGACACCCTAGGGCTTGATACACCCTATGGTGGACCTAGCACAGGTGACTACATTCATGATAGGGCCGTATGACACAGACACATGACGAGTTAGAACTTGTAGGGAGCCGATCGACTAGTGGATCATTTCGTTGGACCTAGAAATGAGCCATTTCGTGATATTGGGCCAATGGATCATTTCATGATTTATATAAGACATGGGTTTGGGATTCTAGTATAGTTGATGCAGAGAACCTTGAATATGTGATGCTATACTTGATTTATACTTGATTTGTCATGTTATCTTAGTCCATCTTGCCAATCTTGACAGCATCCTTATGTTTACTTTCAGTTTATACATGTCATGTTACCTTTATCTGTTTTTATGCTGAAAGTCACTTGGACTTACCAGTCTTTATGACTGACCTGTTTTCTTTCGCCTCTTTTTCTTATGTTTCCCCCTAGGTTCTCAGGGAGGAAACTCTAGCACTTAGCTTGGATTTCACTTTCTTTTGGTTCAGCTCATGTACGGTTTGATCTTGAGCTATGCTATGGCTGTATTTCTGCTACCTTTGGGGAATTAAGCTCCTTTTGTTGTTTCAAGTTTGTGCTTCTTTATTTATGCAAGACAGAATTTATTGTAATGGAAAATAATGACATTGGCTATTTGATGTAAAAGGTTTTGACTCTTTTTGAAAGTAATGAAATTTAGCTTTTGAATCTTCTGTTGTTTTATGTATGTTCTGTCTTGTAATAATTCTGTGATTGTTTTACCTCGATAACACTCCTCCAAAACTAGTGCATTCCCTTTATGAGTGATCCTAGCGGAGGTGGGGTGTTACATTTGGTATCAGAGCAGAAGGTTACCAGACTGGGCAGTAGTTTTTAAAACCTTCTGAAATTATTTTCAAAACTGTTTACAAAGAAGCATTTTTTTCAAGAAAAGTCTTGTTTTATTTAAAGGCTATTCCCCAAAAGCCATTAGCACTATCCTTTGTTTCCTCGTTTGAATCTCTTCTTTTCCATTTCAGCATATCTGGGAATAACTTTCTAGAGGGCGTGCCAATACCTGGCTGGTTCAGGAGGTACTTAGAGGCTAGGGCCAACGATGCAGGCCCAACAGATATTCCTCCTCCAGCTGTAGCGATTCCTCCTCCTCCGCCCCCTCCTCGTGCAATTTCTTTCTTAAATAACTGTAAAGATTTTAGGGCCATGGGTGGAAAGGATTTCAAGGGAACTGAATCATTCGTAGAAGCGAGGAACTAGCTCAAAGAAACCGAGGATCTGTTCGTTATCTTCGAGGTGGACGATAGGTAGAAAGTACAGTTGGCGGTATGGTTGCTCAAAGACGAAGCTTCCTATTGGTGGGAAGTCACTAACGCTGAAAGACCTGTTGGCACATGGATGGACTTCCGGACAAGGTTTGAGATGAAATTCCTCTCGCAGGCTGAACGAAGTTTATAGCTGGAAAAATTCTTATCTCTTAAGCAAGGAAGTATGACGGTCAAGGAGTACGTCAATCAATTCAATCGACTGGCTCGGTTTGGACTGGACTTAGTGAATACCGCTTATAAGAAGGCTCTCCGCTTTGTCAAAGGATTGAATGAGCCACTTCACAGTTTGTCTATGACCCACGTACCTATAGGGGCTACTTACAAAAAGCTAGTAGACCTGGCGCTCTTAAACAAAGAAGACAAGAATGACGAGAAGGAGGTCAAGGCGAATGAGTCTCCAAACAAGAAGGTAGACTCCAAGAAAGGAGGCAAGAACAACAACAATGATAACAAGACACGTGAGAAAAGAAAATGCCACTTCAGTGGTATTGAGGGGCATATATTCCAGGATTGTAGAAAGAAGAAGATGAAGATGGGAGCATGCTTTCAGTGTGGTGAAACTGGACATATCAACAAGAATTGCCCTAAGAAGCAAGGTCAAGCCCCACAAAGAGGACCTTCTGGGGGTACATCTTTAACTTCTTCTCCTAGATGCTTCATTTTATCTTGCTTATCTTCTCAATCCTATCTTGAGAACCTTAGGTAGAACCCTTTTGGATTTAAATATGTGATTGAAACATGTTATGATTAATGTTTGCAAATGGTTGCAAGTGGTCGCAAGTGGTTGCTCGTGGTTGCATAACACACATTAGGCACTAGATCGGCTCAGACACATTTTCATATTGCATATGCATGAGTGTTTATACTTGTTTATGGATGAAATTAAATGTGTTATCATGTGAATGTTGCATATGGATGGATGTTTGTGCACACATATAGTGTTTATGTGGCTAGGACTATTTGCATACATGTTGGATTCATGACACTAAACATATTTTGCATTAGGAAGATCAATCAGGCCTGATCATTTGCATTAGATAAGGAACATATACACACACTTTCTGCATATGTTCATACATCATTAGAAATCTCTTAAGGACAATGGATGCCTGTGATTGATGATTGAGTAGATGGATGATTGGATGGTAGGACACATTCTTCTTAACTTGAAGATTTCGGGGACGGAATCCTTTAAGGAGGGAAGAATGTAACAACCCAAATTTTTATAACATGTTAAAACCATAAATCAAGGTAGAATTAAATTTTAAAATAAGAATCAAGGGAAACGGGTTACGCCATTGCGTTCGTCTCGGAATTCTGCATGAAGTAGAGTCCGAGTTTCCGAAAATCGGAATCCGGATGAAGAAGTTATGGCCTGTAGAAGATTCAGCAAAATTAATACTAGGCAGATCGACCTAGGGGTCAGGTCGACCATGTTGTTGACCTTAGGGTCGATCTACCCCACAGGTAGACCATATGGTCGACCTCCCCCCCTACAGGTCGACCTGGTCAGCCTGTTTTGACCCAGAACCCATTTTTGAAGCCTGAGACGTGTTTCGATGGTCCGAATTGATTCTAGGGTTAATCTAAGGGCCTAAACTAGTTCCTACACCTATAAATACATCCTAAGACCTAGCCTAATTCATACAAATCATTCTTACACTTCTATGCTATTAATTTACCCCTTGAACCATGGCTGTTGCCTCCAAATTAAAGCTTAAGCGTTTAAACTCGATTCAAATCAAAGATCAACGCTTCTACAACAATTCAACAGAATAGATCAGCGACACCGCAACGTTCTACGACAAATTTCTAGACTTGACTTCTGCATCTAAATTTATTAGACCACGATCTGTAAGTTCCAGTTACTTTTAGATAAAAACTGCAAATCTAATATAGGCATGTTAAATTGGAATTGATTTATGTATGATTCATATTTATTCTTGTTTTCTTCTTGGATCTTGACTATTGGGAATATTGCCTACGACGTTGAAACTATTGTTAATGGCATAAGACTATGACTACGCCTATGACTGTGAACATAAGACCATGACTATGACGGTGAACGTAAGACTATGCATATGCCTATGACTATGAATATAAGACTATTGCCTATAACTATGATAAGGACAATTGTGGCTAATCACCTATGAGGTTATTGCCTAGGATTAAAACTATGAAATTGGATCTAAGCTTGATTTTCTATTCAGACCTATTTTCTTTATTTGTCTTGATTTTGGGGATTTTTCTATTTAAGTTAGATCTATCCGTGTTCTTGAATCTAGATTATTATTCAAACCTTTTTCATGTTCATAATGTTATGCCTGCGATGTTTTAATCAATTTATTCAGTTAGGTCATGCCTTAGAAATAAATTGATAATAGAGCAATGTTTATTATGGTGATCTATGCCTGTGGTTATACTTTATAATCATGTTGAATTGGGAATTAATGAATAAGTCCATTCATATGTATATGAACTTGGAGTATAACCTGCTATGACAAGTTGTGTAGTTTATCATGTTATGCAAGTTTTAGGTTGTAAAATCATATCACATGTTAGATCTACATGTTTATGTGTATATGTTAAACCTATGTCATATTTCAAGTTCACACTTATTTATATGTTTGTGATTGATTTGCAAGTTCACATATATGTAAGTTGATTTAGTCTATGTTGCAAATTCACATATATGTATGTTGATTTAATCTATGTTGCAAGGTCACACCTATGATATTCATGTTGATTATTTTGCAAGTACACACCTATGGTGTTCATATTGACTATGCTAAGAATGCCAAGTTTACACCTATGTCATGTTAATGAATTTCTTTATGCAAATTTTGTGTACGTTAAATTAGGCTAAGTTTTTAGCCTAATATTATGCCAAAAATCATGTGGACGGAAAATTAGGCTAAGATTGTTAGCCTAATATTTAGACGGGGTAACGTTGGGAAAAATTGGTAATTATAGGAAACTTGGTATGAAACTCGCCATGAAACAGGAACATTGTTATAACTTGAATCTGGATATGGACTTGAAAATTGCCTTGAAATTGTCGCGAACTTGATATGAAATTTGAACATGGACATGACACTAGAATGAACTTGAAAATGGCCAACTCGAGGTTGGGTTGGGTTTGCAGTGTAATTCTGCCCGGAACCGCCTGGCAAATCCAATTACTGCAAACAATAGAATCCAATGTGGGTAGTTGGTCATATCGCACTTGAAAACCCAAGGTTAGACTGAGTTGTGGTGTAATTCTTCCCGGGACCGCCCGGCATATCCAGTGACCACAACAACAGGTCTGACGTGAGCGGTTGGGGTGCATTAATGAATTAATGCCACATGATAGGGTTAAGTCATGAACATGAAAGACAACACTTAACCAATTTGATACATGATTCGTAGGCGGGTTAAGTCACGAACTTGAATGACAACACTTAACCAACTTGACATGCTAGACTGATATGGGTTAAGTCACGAATTTTATTGTCAACACTTAACCTATGGGACGGAAACCCTAGTTACGCGGTCCGTTTCAGCAGTAACTCACTAGATGTATCATGGTACCCTGGAACTAGGAAGGGTGGGGCACGATTACTGGGCTGACTGTAAGCGACCAGAACGACGGCTGTGTTGGTGCGCAGTGTAGGTTCAGGCGGGCTGTGGTCGTGCATGTGGTCCGGAGTTGAAAAAGCAGGCATTGGGCATCAGTAGGTTTATCCGTGCATGCTTGATTTGTGTTGGTGGTTGACACCCTAGGGCTTGATACACCCTATGGTGGACCTAGCACATGTGACTACATTCGTGATAGGGCCGTATGACATAGACACATGACGAGCTAGAACTTGTAGGGAGCCGATCGACTAGTGGATCGTTTCGTTGGACCTAGAAATGGGTCATTTCGTGATATTGGGCCAAGGGATCATTTCATGATTTATATAAGACATGGGTTTGGGATTCTAGTACAGTTGATGCAGAGAACCTTGAATATGTGATGCTATACTTGATTTATCATGTTATCTTAGTCCATCTTTGCAATCTTGACAGCATCCTTATGTTTACTTTCAGTTTATACATGTCATGTTACCTTTATCTGTTTTTATGCTGAAAGTCACTTGGAATTACCAGTCTTTATGACTGACCCATTTTCTTTCCCCTCTTTTTCTTCCATTTCCCCCAGGTTCTCAGGGAGGAAGCTCTAGCACTTAGCTTGGATTTCACTTGCTTTCGGTTCAGCTCATGTACGGTTTGATCTTGAGCTATGCTATGGCTGCATTTCTGCTACCTTTAGGGAATTAAACTCCTTTTGTTGTTTCAAGTTTATGCTTCTTTATTTATGCAAGAAAAAATTTATTGTAATGGAAAATAATGACCTTGGCTATTTGATGTAAAAGGTTTTGACTCTTTTTGAAAGTAATGAAATTTAGCTTTTGAATCTTCCGTTGTTTTATGTATGTTCTGTCTTGTAATAATTATGTGATTGTTTACCTCGATAATGCTCCTCTAAATCTAGTGCATTCCCTTTGTGAGTGACCCTAGCGGAGGTGGGGTGTTACACAAAAAGGACATGAAAGTCACTTAAGATAGTTCCTACGAATACTGAGAGAAAATCAGTGAAAAGTTGTGCAGTTAATGCCCAGCTATAACCCCACTATACCCCATAGCAGGTTACCATTGCTACGCTTTTCCCAAGTAGCTTCTGATATAGCCTCTCCGCTTTAAGCCCCACAAAATTTCGCTATTCCAATATAACTAATTATTTCTGCTATATTACACTATTCTCGTTGTATCTTTGATGAAAGAAACAAATTGAAAAATAACATCTATGCATTATACAAATTATGAATTTAGGGTTTTTAATTGAATTATCTAATATATATATATATATATATATATATTTAGAAACAAAAATACTCTATATTCGATAAAATTTAATGAAGTAAAATAGAAATTTACGTTTGTTTATTGATATTTGCATATATTTTTGTTTGAAATTAAGAATGTACTAATTATATTTAAACCCAATGTCATTTTTCCATTTAATTATTGTTTTTACATTGGTAAAGACACTACAAATGAGTTACCTGTGCTATTTTAGAGTCATACGCTATATCTTGCAATTTCCTTGCTTTATCCCCGATATGACTTTTTTGACCTCCATCGCATTGTTTCTGCTAAGCGCTTTAACTGATAAATTGAAAGCCAAGTTTTCAAAGTGTCATTTCGGGAGAGAAGAAGTTAGATTTTTGGGGCATATTGTATTAGGAAAAGATTTGGCAGTTGACCTCATGAAGATCGAGGCAATTAAGGAATAGAAAGTACCTTGAAACGCCTCGGAGGTAAGAAGCTTCCTTGGTTTAGCAGGATATTATTGAAAGTTTATTAAGGACTTCGCAAATATTGCTACTCCTTTAACTCAATTAACGAAGAAGAACTTGGTACTTTCTTGGGGTTTTAAGTGCAATGTGGCTTTTAGGAAATTAAATGAAGCATTGACTAGTGCACCAGTTCTCATTATACTCGATGGTTCAAGAATGTTCACGGTTTACACTGATGCCTGCAAAATAGGTTTAGGAGCAGTTCTCATGCAAGAAGGAAGGGTAGATGCTTATGCTAGTAGACAACTCACGGACCACAAGAAAAGATACCCAGTTCATGACCTGGAGTTAGCTGCGGTAGTATTAACCTTGAAGATGTGGAGACACTATCTTTTAGGGGGAAAATTTGAGCGTTTCACTAACCGTAAATTAGCAAGAGAACAATTCCCCAAATATTAACCCCGAAGGCCGAAACCAACATCAGATCAATACCCAGGAAACCATTCATCTTAACTGATCCCCAGTTAGTTCCTAAATTTCACATTCTTAGGGAAAGGTTCCCATTAATTTTTTCAAAGATAAATTCTTTAAAATTTATTCTTTAATCTTCCTTTGGATATCATTTCAAACCATATTATGGTTTTCCAAACTAGTCGGGATTAGCGAACCACACCGAAGTAATTATTTATTTTATTTTCCAATCCCAACCTATTCATCCCATGAAGCAAAACTGGTAATACTCCATACCTAACACCACGGTGTTATCGGTAAAATTAATTACCATTTCACGTTCAAATCTAATTAAAGATCTAACTATTGCCTTGGAGCAAAACTGGTGATACTCCATTCTCGATCACTTTTCAGATTTGATAATTTAAATTATCAATTTACTTTCAATCTAATCAAAGATTCATTAAAACTCCACTTAGTTTTAATCTTCTCAAAAATCAATATCCTGTCTTTAACTGGGTTAAAGAACCAAAGTCATCTAAAACACGGTTCACGATAAACCCAAAATCATTTTCTATTGTTAATCAGGTTAAAGAACATGTGTTATTCAAAACATCGCTCACGATAAAACCAAAACCAATTTAAATTCAATTCCAATTAGTATTATTTAATTGGTACACTTCATTAAATCTAAATAAAAAGATTTAATCTTTTTCTCAACTGGGTTTAAGAACAGTGTTAATGAAGACACCATTCATGACAAACCCAAATCACATTTGATATTATATACAAGGCTCTGAATAGAAAATATATCGGCTTATATTCAATATCAAATTCTACGACCAACAAATATCTCATTGGAAATAACGATATAAGTATATCTTTCAAATTCCCATAACAATATCTGTATAATCACGAAATCCAACATCGAAATATTCCAAAGACAATTTTGATTCAAATCCATTCCAATACAATTATTGGAAATTCTGGTTATTTTTAAAACCATTTCAAATTCAATTTATTTATTTCAAAAATAAATTGATTTTAATTCTAGTTCAAAACTAGTTCATTTCGATAAAAATCTATTTTTATCTTTTCAAATATGGAGTTTTTCATCCCAGTTCTTTTCAAATCATTCCTTATGATTTTACACAAATTATTGATATTTTTAATAATTTTATCAAGGCCCGTACAGTCGATTTCCATCAACGGCCATCGAACTGCACTTACAGCGACCTTTTCCAAATTTGATTTGGACATAATTCCAAATCCAACCATTAGAATTCAAATCTCTAATATTCATTATTTATGTTCGTGTTTCGAAAGTGGGATTTCTATATATTTCCATTAGACTGGTGTGAGAACCAAAACTAGATAGATTTATTGTTGTGATTTGGCATCAAAAACATGATTTTCTGTATATATAACAAATTATGAATTTGAAAAGCTAATCAACTAATTGATTGATGGTTGTGTTGCTTGTTTATTTCTTTGATAATTTTGAACCATTATGCCAAATTGAATCAAATATTGAACTATATTGAAAATTGTTTGAAAATGCATGCATATACAGGTACTTACATTGAATAGGTCATAGCAAGGAGGCTAGAGCAGAGAATAAAATTGTTTGCTCGACAAATAGGTACATATTTATTGTATTTCTTCGGGTTTGGATGATTTTATGAGCCGATTGGCTAGTCGCTTGGCTTTTTCTTTTTCTTTTGGATTGAAGAAGGCCATGGGAGGCTATATGAAATATCCCGAATTCCTCGGTGCAGGGGAGGTTATGGCAAAAAAATTCGAAAATTTAGGGTGTTAGCCAAATTTTTGAAAAATTTGAAAAGTTTTTAGAAACTGAAAAGTTGAAGAACTTAAGTCATAGAGAAAATAATGAAAATTGAGTTGATTTATAAAACAACTTTCAACTTCGTTCCTTTTTGGGGACGAAAAGTTTTAAGTGGGGGAGACTGTAATAACCCGGAGACGCGAGCCAGTTTAAAATTTTTATTTTGGCAATTTTAGTGAATTTTGATTATTTAAAATGAATTATTTTAAATAATATCGACGAGAAATTTAATTTGAATAGAATTCGAACGTATATATTTATATAGATCGTCATTAGAATATAAATATTTTATTTTAATTATAAAAGGAATTGAAAATGGCGCGATAGTTCGGAAATTTGATTTCAATGTTCAAGTGAATGTACATGATTCAATATAAACCGGATTTTAGTGAAACCAAAAATATTTGAATCTAATTGAGATAATGTTTCCAACGAATCCGAAAAATCAAAATTTCATAGCGGGAGTCAAAAGATACGTCCAGTTGAAAATTCAGAATAGTCGCTATGGAATTCTGGCTCTTAAAAATGGAAATTTTGCAAACGACCACGGATTTCGATGAAACCATTTTTGTTGGATCCATGATGTCAAGTTATTGCTAGATTCCAAAATTCGTAATTTTTCGAATCAATATGTGAGCGTGGTAAAGGAAAACGCGTTTGACCAGTTTAAGTTGATTTTAATCGGCTGGAAAATGGCCATTTTTCAAACGGTCTCAGAATTCAATGAAACTAGTTTTGTTAGGACCGTACCGTCAATACGAAGCTAGAAAATATTTTTCGGGAATTTTTAGAGTCCGTATGTGGCCCCGGTAAATTGAAATGCGCATTCAAATTCAATATATAGAGTTATATTTTGATTTTGACGGAAACTAATCGAAACGATCGAATCACTCATGAATCATATCCCATTGTGTTCGGAATGGGGTAATTAGCTATGGTGACAGGCGGTGGGCCTCATTTAGAGGTTGAAATTAAAAGTTGTTTTTTTGTGGAGGTTTAAATAAAAATAATAAAATTATATAAACTTAATTCTCCCATCACTGAGTCAAACCCCCCAACCTAGGTCAAATTTCAAAATCGCGCCCCCCAATGTTACAGCCCGTTGCCCTTCCCCTACCGCCGCCTACCGCCGCCATCGGAGGCGCTCCTCCTCCCCAAGCCGTCGGCCGTCAGCGGCCATCCCCCTTTCATCTCTGGCCCCGTTACTCTCTCACCCCTCTTCATCGACCTCCAAACCCTCCAACTACCGCCACATCCCTCGAACCCGCCACCGCCAGCAGGCCGCACCCCCCCTCCCCCCTCCCCCCCGGCACACCCTCCTTGACCCCAGGCGCCGCCCTAGCCCTACTTCCTCCTCTTCTTCAGTTCAAAACCGCACCTCCTGAGCACCCTCGCACCATACTGCCTCCCCTTCTGCTCTGCCCTCCCCTGCCGAAGCCGACGAGCCACCGCGAGCTCCTCCACCGAGCGCTAGCCCCAGTCAACGTTGAACAGTAAGTTTGTTTTCAATTTTATTTATTTATTTTCTATAAACTTTGTTTTATAAATCTGAATCTATTTGCATATGATTTTTGTATATAGATTTGAAATAGAAAAATACGATTTTTGTTAGATAGAAAGAATAAAAATACGATTTTTATATTATATAGATAGTAAAAATTTGATCTTTATTTATGTAGCGAAATAAAAATTGGATTTTTATTATATATACGTTGAAATAGAAATGTGATTTTTATAGCGATAATATAAAAATAAAAATCCGATCCTTATATTAGAAGTAGATATAAAAATATAATCTTTATATAGGAAAGAGCGTTATAAAAATATATTCTTTAGTGGAAGAAGAGCGATATAAAAATATAATTTTTATATAGAGAATAGTGTGGTAAAAATATAATTTTTATCTATATATTAGCGGTGTAAAAATAGAATTTTTATCTATATAGTAGCGGTATAAAAATAGAATTTTTATCTATATGGTAGCGGTATAAAAATGTGATTTTTATATACATGGCAATAATATAAAAATGGGATTTTTATATATGTAGTGGCTACGGACAATGAAATTGACAAAAGGCGGGCACGACGAAGATTTCTACGCAAGAAGAGTCATGGCGTTTGGTAGCTCTCGGTGAGAACTTCTCACTTTAAATTTCCTTTTCTAGTTAAAAATATATACTAGGATGTAGACGGTGTTTTGCAACACCCAACACCCATCGTCCACAGACCATGAACGACTTGTTTGTTTAGTTAATTGTTTGGTGATTGATTTATTTGTTTGGTTGATAATTTTGATTGAATTGATTGTGAATAAATAAATATTCATTTACAAACCGGACGGTTTATTTATGTACACCTATTTAAAGGACATTGATTGGGACGATAAATTTTGCACATCGCCCAACTGCACAAATAATATTCAGCGTTTGTGGATTGAAACCCCACACGGGTGTTGGGATGATATTTGCGCACACTAATCCCACTTATTTAATTGTATGTCGATCGATTGGTCGACAGACTGTGTAAGCATTAATTATTTATAATTTATGCTTATGAAGTTGTGTGGTGCACTTTCGATGATGGTTGATTATTTGTCGTTGCTATTATATACATTTGTTTTATGGAATCCATATAATTAACATTATATGGTAATTGTTCGAGCCTCATTCCAATTAGGAAAATAAAGAATATTATAAAATATAGATTCATGTGTTGACAGTACTCATTTGTTGAGATTAGTCATGTGTTGAAAGAAATATAGATTCATGTGTTGAACGAGATATTTTAACAATAAAATTTACATCTTTATCATATATAAAATTAGAAACTAACTGGAAAATAGACAAGATGAGTGGTCTCCTGGGTATTGATCTGATGTTGGTTTCGGCCTTCGGGGTTAACACTTAGGGAATCGTTGTCTTACTAGTTTACGGTTGGAGTCTGATTAAAAATTAAACGATAGAAATCGTAATTTTATAAAATATATTAAATAACAAAAATAGTCACGTGTTGACAGTACTCATTTGTTGAGATTAGTCATGTGTTGAAAGAAATATAGATTCATGTGTTGAATAGAATAAATATTCATTTGTTGAATAGAATAACGAAGTTATTGAAATATATAAAGCCGTGATGATTAGAGATGCGCTATTTCGACGCGAACGATATTTATATCGATTATATTCATTTTTATAATGAATATTGAAAAGAGATTTAAAAATTGAATATAAAATGAATTCGAATTGAATTGAATATAAAATGAATTCGAATTGAATTGAATATAAAATGATTTCGGATTGAATTGAATATAAAATGAATTCGAATTGAATTGAATATAAAATGAATTCGAATTGAATTGAATATAAAATGAATTTGAATTGAATTGAATATAAAATGAATTCGAATTTAATTGAATATAAAATGAATTCGAATTGAATAGAATATAAAATGAATTCGGATTGAATTGAAAAGAAAATGAATTCGAATTGAATTGAAAAGAAAATGAATTCAAATCGAATTGAAAATGAACTGAAATTGAATTTAAATTGATTAGAATTGAAATCAAATTGAAATGAATGTAAAAAGAATTTATAATGGAAAATTCAATTTTGATTTGAATTTGAAATGAAGGTTGAAATTGTTTTTGAAACAAATTTGAAACGATTTATAAAATTCGTTTTAAAAGGAAATCGATGAAATATAATATATATATATATATTATATATATAATGGCCTGAATAGAACGCGCCGCGGCAGTTCGTGAATTTCGACCATTGACTTCGAACGGACATTACAGGAGATCCGATCGTCGGATTATACTAAAACCGGAATCTTTGGGTTCGTATCAAAAAGAGCTTTCTAACGAATACAAGAGATTTGAAATCTGACGGTTGGATTTGGAGATACCTCCAAATCAATTTCAGAAAAGGTCGATGTAAGTGCAGTTCGATGGCCGTTGTTGGAAATCGACTGTACGGGCCATGATAATATTATCAAAAATATCAATAATTTGTGTAAAATCATAAGAAATGATTTGTGAAGAATTGGGATGAAAAAATCCATATTTGAAAAGATAAAAATAGATTTTTATCGAAATGAACTAGTTTTGAACTAGAATTAAAATCCAATTATTTTTAAATAAATAAATTGGATTTGAAATGGGTTTTAAATAACCAGAATTTCCAATACATGAATTGGAATGGATTTGAATCGAAATTATCTTTGGAATATTTCGATATTAGACTCCGCGATTATACATATGTTTTGGAGAAAATTTGGAAGATATATTTTATATCGTTATTTCCAAAGCGATATTTGTGAGTTTATCGTGAACGGTTTTTTAAATAACACTTGTTCTTTAACCCGATAATAAATAGAATGTGAGTTGGGTTTATCGTGAACTGTGTTTTAAATGACATTAGTTCTTTAACCCAGTAAAAGGAGTTTTAATGAATCTGTAATTAGATTGAAATGTGAATTGATAATTTAAATTATCAAATTTGGAAAGTGAGCGAGAATGGAGTATCCCCAGTTTTGCTCCAAAGCGATAGTTAAATCTTTAATTAGATTTGAACGTGAACTGGTAATTAATTTTACTGATAACACTGTGGTGTTAGATATGGAGTATTACCAGTTTTGCTTCATGGGATGAATAGATTGGGATTGGGAAATAAAATAAATAATTACTTCGGTGTGGTTCGCTAATCCCGACAAGTTTGGAAAACCTTAACATGGTTTGAAATGACATCCAAAGGAAGATTAAAGAATAAATTTAAAAGAATTTATCTTTGATAAAATTAATGGGAACCTTTCCCTAAGAATGTTAAATTTAGAAACTAACTGTAGGTTAGCTAAGAAGAATGGTCTCCTGGGTATTGATCTGATGTTGGTTTCGGCCTTCGGGGTTAATATTTGGGGAATTGTTCTCTTGCTAATTTACGGTTAGTGACTGATGAATTGGAATGAGGCATATGTTGTGTTTGTGTAACATTTGTTTATTATATACGCGGGTCATTTAGAAAGGCCGGGTTTATACCCATTTTGAATAACCGATTCGACGATATTTCGAAAATGAAGACGGTGGTTGAAGACCGGAAGTCTTCACATCGTTTGGGTGATTACTGATGATCTTGATTGGGCTGTACACCCAAGAGGAGGGAATCAGTTGGTGATCGTCCAGACGTACTTGGAGATCGATGGATATGCGAGGAAAGTGCCTCCGGTTTCGTTCAGACCCAGAATGAACTTGTAAATGGACTGTGTGTCTGACATTGGATTTTATTCTGAGTTGATTGATCTCTATTAAATATACATCTGTTTGGTGGTGGTGAATTTATTCTCTTACTTAACTCCCTTCTCTGAGACATACGAGCTTAGAGGTTGTATATCGATGGACATCAGTCGCATGGAGTGAATTGCCTGTGTGGCATGCCTAAGTGGCAGATGATCAAGGCTTCTGTTGTAAAAGCAAAGTCTTATGGTTGATGATCAAAGCACGGCCTATGTGACATAGCTTTGTGTATAACGTGAATTCGCGAGCCTCACACCTCGGTATGAGTCAAAAACGGGATAGTGACCGCTGGGAGAACACGACGTTTCTTTCTAGCTACGGTGGTGTCAGTGCTTAAACTGGTTGACATTTATATTATTTTCACCTTTGTGGTTGTTATATTACGAGGCGCCTCGATTATAGGTCTGTAAGGACCGGGATACGTGTGTTTAGGAATTGCCAATCCTCAAACGTTAGAGAGGACCGGCCCAGCCGATTCCAGAGGCTACCCAGAGAGAGTAGTCCTAAGCCATTTGCTAAAGTGTCTCGAAGCGGAGAGGAGCTTGCCCCTTGCCTCGACTCATGACGGAAATCCAATTTCCAATACGAGATATTTCGATTTCATTTGTAGAACCTAGTATGGCGACATAGTAGATGGCAGCTATGCCGCCTATGATTGATATTTATGATTGTATATAAAATCAGAAACTAACTGGAAACGAGCTAAGATGGGTGGTTTCCCGGGTATTGATCTGATGTTGGTTTCGGCCTTCGGGGTTAATACTTAGGGAACTGTTCTCTTACTAATTTACGGTTGGGGTCTGATTAGGAATCAAAAGATAAAATTTCGCATGTCAAGCATTCTTTGGTTGTTATAAGGTAAAATCCTATCCTCCGGCTTGCATTGCATTGTGTGATGGGACCTGGGTCTTATAATAGCTTCATTCTTCTTATTTGGCATCACGCTATTGTTTTGTGCACTGGTATTCTTGGGGTAAAAATCCGTTCCGTGTTATATGGCGTGGTCCCTCGATTTACCTAACTTTAAAATAAAGATTAATAACTGTTTTAGTTCTCACACCAGTCACATGACTGAACTGGAGTTTATTGTTTTAACCTAAACTCTAGGTGCCCTTATTTTCCGCACGGGCAGCTAGTAGTTTTGGTTTTGCAGATTTATATTCATAGGATCCTGGTTTATAGCTGGAACGATACTTGGAAAGCTCTGTATCCGTGTATCTCCTTTCAGTTGTGTTTTGTATTATTTTCCGCTGCTATGTAATTTATTGTAATCTCTGATATTTATCGAATGTATAATATTTATTTATACTCTGTATATTCTTGTATTCTGATGGAATTGTTGTAATATACAATGAAATATTCTTCTGTTCGCGTTCTGATTCGTCTTATCCTCAATGCAATCCGTGCTTTCCTTACCAGGGAAGTTCGGGTCGTGTCAGTTCATAGGCAATTCACTTCATGCGACTGATGTCCATCGATATACAACCTCTGAGCTCGTACGTCTCAGAGAAGGGCGTTAAGCAAGAGAATAAATTCTCCGCCGCCAAACAGATGTATATTTAATAGAGATCAATCAACACAAAAGAAAATCCAATGTCAGACACGTAGTCCATTTACAAGTTCGTTCTGGGTCTGAACGAAACCAGAGGCACTTTCCTCGCATATCCATCGATCTCCAAGTACGTCTGGACGATCACCAACTGATTCCCTCATCTTGGGTGTACATCCCAATCAAGATCATCAGTAATCACCCAAACGATGTGAAGACTTCCGGTTTTCAATCACCGTCTTCCTCTTCGACATATAGTCGAATCGGTTATCCAGAATGGGCATAATCCCGGCCTTTCTGAATAACCCGCGTATATAATAAACAAATGTTACACAAACACAACATACACCTCACTCCAATTCAGCGGTCACTAACCGTAAATTAGTAAGAGAACAGTTCCCCAAATATTAACCCCGAAGGCCGAAACCAACATCAGATCAATACCCAGGAAACCATTCTTCTTAGCTAACCTACTGTTAGTTTCTAAATTTCACATTCATGGGGAAAGGTTCCCATTAATTTTATCAAAGATAAATTCTTTTAAATTTATTCTTTAATCTTCCTTTGGATATCATTTCAAACCATATTATGGTTTTCCAAACTAGTTGGGATTAGCAAACCACACCGAAGTAATTATTTATTTTATTTTCCAATCTCAACCTATTCATCCCATGAAGCAAAACTGGTAATACTCCATATCTAACACCACGGTGTTATCGGTAAAATTAATTACCATTTCACGTTCAAATCTAATTAAAGATTTAACTATCGCTTTGGGTCAAAACTGGTGATACTCCATTCTCGCCCACTTTCCAAATTTGATAATTTAAATTATCAATTCACATTTCAAACCAATTACCGATTCATTAATACTCCTTTTACTAGGTTAAAGAACTAACGTCATTTAAAACACAGTTCACAATAAACCCAAATCACAATCTATTTATTATCGGGTTAAAGAACAAGTGTTATTTAAAACACTGTTCCCGATAAACCCACAAATCAATTCTAATTCAATTCCAATTAAATATATTAATTAATTGGTATACTTCATTAAATATAAATAAAAAAGATTTAATCTTTTTCTCAACGGGGTTTAAGAACAGTGTTGATGAAGACACCATTCACGAAAAACCCAAATCCCATTTGATATTAAATACAAGACTCTGAATAGAAAATATATCGGCTTATATTCAATATCAAATTCTGAAACCCACAAATATCGCTTTGGAAATAACGATATAAAATTTATCTTCCAAATTTCCTCCAAAATATCTGTATAATCGAGGAATCTAATATCGAAATATTCCAAAGACAATTTCAGTTCAAATCCAGTCCAATTCATATATGGGAAATTCTGTTTATATAAAACCCATTTCAAACCCAATTTATTTATTTAAAAATAATGGGATTTTAATTCTAGTTCAAAACTAGTTCATTTCGATAAAAATCTATTTTTATCTTTTCAAATATGGAGTTTTTCATCCCAATTCTTCACAAATCATTTCTTATGATTTTACACAAATTATTAATATTTTTAATAATTTTAGCAAGGCCCGTACAGTCGATTTCCATCAACGGCCATCGAACTGCACTTACAACGACCTTTTCTGAAATTGATTTGGACGTATCTCCAAATCCAACAATCAGATTTCAAATCTTTTGTATTCTTTAGAAAGCTCTTTTCGATATGAACCCAAAGATTCCGGTTTTAGAGAATCTGATGGTCGGATCTCCCGTAATGTCCGTTCGAAGTCAATGGTCGAAATTCAAGAACTGTCGCGGCATGGCGCTTTCTATTCAGGCCACTATATATATAATATGTATATATATATTATATATTTCGTCGATTTCCTTTTAAAACGAATTTTATAAATCGTTTCAAATTTGTTTCAAAAACAATTTCAACCTTCATTTCAGATTCAAATCAAAATTGAATTTTCCATTATAAATTCTTTTTACATTCATTTCTATTTGATTTCAATTCAATTTCAGTTCATTTTCAATTCGATTTGAATTCATTCCAAATCGATTTCACTTCGAATTCCAATGGCATTTCTATTTAATTCAATTTCAATTCGATTATAATTCGATTTGAATTCATTTCAATTCAAATTCATTTTATATTCAATTCAATTCGAATTCATTTTCTTTTCAATTCAATTCGAATTCATTTTCTTTTCAATTCAATTCGAATTCATTTTCTAAATATTTGTTTTTTAAGTCTCTTTTCAATATTCATTATAAAAACGAATATAATCGATATAAATATCGTTCGCGTCAAAATAGCGCATCTCTAATCAACACGGCTTTATATTTTTCAATAACTTTGTTATTCTATTCAACAAATGAATATTTATTCTATTCAACACATGAATCTATATTTCTTTCAACACATGACTAATATCAACACATGAGTACTGTCAACACATGACTATTTTTGTTTTATAATATATTCTATAAAATTATGATTTCTATCGTTTAATTTTTAATCATTTTGATACTATTATGTTATAAAGTGTCAAAACAACTTCAAAATATTTCTCGTCGTCATTATTTAAAATAATCCATTTTAAATATTCAAAATTCACTAAAATTGACAAAATAAAAAATTTTAATTGGCTCGCATTTCCGGGTTATTACAATCTCCCCCACTTAAAACTTTTCATCCCCGAAAAGGAACGAAGCCGAAAGTTGTTTAGCAAATCAACTCCACTTCCAGTATTTTCATTATGGCTTAAGTTCTTCAACTTTTCAGTTTCTAAGAACTTTTCAAATTTTTCAAAAATTTGGTTAACACCCTAAATTTTTGAAAAATTTCGCCATATCGACCCCAGGCGCTTCCCTAGCCCTCCTTCCTCCTCTTCTTCAGTTCAAAACCGCACCCCCTGAGCACCCTCGCGCCACACTGCCCCCCTCTGCTTCGCCCTCCCCTGCCGAAGCCGATGAGCCGCCGCGAGCTCCTCCAGCGAGCGCTAGCCCCAGTCAATGTTGAACAGTAAGTTTGTTTTCAATTTTATTTATTTATTTTCTATAAACATTGTTTTATAAATCTGAATCTATTTGAATATGATTTCTGTATATAGATTTGAAATAGAAAAATATGATTTTAATTAGATAGAAAGAATAAAAATATGATTTTTATATTATATAGATAGTAAAAATTTGATCTTTATTTATGTAGAGAAATAAAAATCGGATTTTTATTATATATATGTTGAAATAGAAATGTGATTTTTATAGCGATAATATAGAAATAAAAATCCGATCCTTATATTAGAAGTAGACATAAAAATATAATTTTTATATAGGAAAGAGTATTATAAAAATATATTCTTTATTGGAAGAAGAGCGATATAAAAATACAATTTTTATATAGAGAATAGTGTGGTAAAAATAGAATTTTTATCTATATAGCAGCGGTGTAAAAATAGAATTTTTATCTATATAGCAGCGGTATAAATATAGAATTTTTATCTATATGGTAGCGGTATAAAAATGTGATTTTTATATGCATGGCAATAATATAAAATTGGGGTTTTTATATATGTAGTGGCTACGGACAATGAAATTGACAAAAGGCGGGCACGACGATGATTTCTACACAAGAAGAGTCATGGCGTTTGGTAGCTCTCGGTGAGAACTTCTCACTTTAAATTTCCTTTTCTAGTTAAAAATATATACTAGGATGCAGACGGTGTTTAGCAGCACCCGACACCCAACGTCCATAGACCATGGATAGCTTGTTTGTTTAATTAATTGTTTGGTGATTGATTTATTTGTTTGGTTGATAAATTTGGTTGAATTGATTGTGAATAAATAAATATTCATTTACAAACCGGACGGTTTTGTTTATGTACAACTATTTGAAGGACATTGATTGGGATGATAAATTTTACGCATCGCCCAACTGCACAAATAATATTCAGTGTTTGTGGATTGAAACCCCACACGGGTGTTGGGATGATATTTGGCGCACACTAATCCAAATTATTTAATTGCATGTCGATCGATTGGTCGACAGACTGTGTAAGCGTTAAATATTTATATTTAATGCTTATGCAGTTGTGTGGTGCACTTTCGATGATGGTTGATTATTTATCGTTGCTATTATATACATGTGTTGTATGGAATCCATATAATTAACATTATATGGTAATTGATTGGGCCTCACTCCAATTGGGAAAATAAAGAATATTATAAAATATAGATTCATGTGTTGACAGTACTCATTTGTTGAGATTAGACATGTGTTGAAAGAAATATAGATTCATGTGTTGAACGAGATATTTTAACAATAAAATTTACATCTTTATCATATATAAAATTAGAAACTAACTGGAAAATAGATAAGATGAGTGGTCTCCTGGGTATTGATCTGATGTTGGTTTCGACCTTCGGGGTTAATACTTAGGGAATCGTTGTCTTACTAGTTTACGGTTGGAGCCTGATTAAAAATTAAACGATAGAAATCGTAATTTTATAAAAATATATTAAATAACAAAAATAGTCACGTGTTGACAGTACTCATTTGTTGAGATTAGTCATGTGTTGAAAGAAATATAGATTCATGTGTTGAATAGAATAAATATTCATTTGTTGAATAGAATAACGAAGTTATTGAGATATATAAAGCCGTCTTAATTAGAGATGTGCTATTTCGATGCGAACGGTATTTATATCGATTATATTCGCTTTTATAATGAATACTGAAAAGAGATTTAAAAATTGAATATAAAATGAATTCGAATTTAATTGAATATGAAATGAATTCGAATTGAATCGAATATAAAATGAATTCGAATTGAATTGAATATAAAATGAATTCGAATTGAATTGAATATAAAATGAATTTGAATTGAATTGAATATAAAATGAATTCGAATTGAATATAAATTGAATTCGAATTGAGTTGAATATAAAATGAATTCGAATTGAATTGAATATAAAATGAATTCGAATTAAATATAAAATGAATTTGAATTGAATAGAATATAAAATGATTTCAAATTGAATTGAAAAGAAAATGAATTCGAATTAAATTGAATTAAAAATGAATTCAAATCGTATTGAAAACGAATTGAAATTGAATTGAAATCGATTTGAATTGAAATCAAATAGAAATGAATGTAAAAAAAATTATAATGGAAAATTCAATTTTGATTTGAATTTGAAATGAAGGTTGAAATTGTTTTTGAAACAAATTTGAAACGATTTATAAAATTCGTTTTAAAAGGAAATCGACGAAATATATATAATATATATATATTATATATATAATGGCCTGAATAAAATGCGCCGTGCCGCGGCAGTTCGTGAATTTCGACCATTGACTTCGAACGGACATTACGGGAGATCCGACCATCGGATTCTCCTAAATCCAAAACCGTTGGGTTCGTATCGAAAAAAGCTTCTAACGAATACAAGAGATTTGAAATCTGACGGTTGGATTTGGAGATACGTCCAAATCAATTTCAGAAAAGGTCGTTGTAAGTGCAGTTCGATGGCCGTTGTTGGAAATCGACTGTACGGGCCTTGATAAAATTATCAAAAATATCAATAATTTGTGTAAAATCATAAAAAATTATTTATGAAGAATTAGGATGAAAAACTCCATATTTGAATAGATAAAAATAGATTTTTATCGAAATGAACTAGTTTTGAATTAGAATTAAAATCCAATTATTTTTAAATAAATAAATTGGATTTGAAATGGGTTTTAAATAACCAGAATTTCCAATATATGAATTGGAATGGATTTGAATCGAAATTATCTTTGGAATATTTCGATATTAGATTCCGCGATTATACAGATGTTTTGGAGGAAATTTGAAAGATATATTTTATATCGTTATTCCCAAAGCGATATTTGTGGGTTTATTGTGAATTTAGTTTTAAATAACACTTGTTCTTTAATCCGATAATAAATAGAATGTGATTTGGGTTTATCGTGAACTGTGTTTTAAATGACATTAGTTCTTTAACCCAGTAAAAGGAATTTTAATGAATCTGTAATTAGATTGAAATGTGAATTGATAATTTAAATTATCAAATTTGGAAAGTGAGCGAGAATGGAGTATCCCCAATTTTGTTCCAAAGCGATATTTAAATCTGTAATTACATTTAAACGTGAAATGGTAATTAATTTTACCAATAATACCGTGGTGTTAGATAAGGAGTATGACCAATTTTGCTTCATGGGATGAATAGATTGGGATTGGGAAATAAAATAAATAATTACTTCGGTGTGGTTCGCTAATCCCGACTAGTTTGGGAAACCTTAACATGGTTTGAAATAACATCCAAAGGAAGATTAAAGAATAAATTTAAAAGAATTTATCTCTGATAAAATTAATGGGAACCTTTCCCTAAGAATGTGAAATTTAGAAACTAACTATAGGTTAGCTAAGAAGAATGGTTTCCTGGGTATTGATTTGATGTTGGTTTCGGCCTTCGGGGTTAATATTTGGGGAATTGTTCTCTTGCTAATTTACGGTTAGTGACTGATGAATTGGAATAAGGCGTATGTTGTGTTTGTGTAACGTTTGTTTATTATATACGCGGGTCATTCAAAAAGGCCGGGTTTATACCCATTCTGAATAACCGATTCGACGATATGTCGAAGAGGAAGACGGTGGTTGAAGACCGGAAGTCTTCACATCGTTTGGGTGATTACTGATGATCTTAATTGGGCTGTACACCCAAGATGAGGGAATCAGTTGGTGATCGTCCAGACATATTTGGAGATCGATTGATATGCGAGGAAAGTGCCTCCGGTTTCGTTCAAATCCAGAACGAACTTGTAAATAGACTGTGTGTCTGACATTGGATTTTATTATATGCTGATTGATCTCTATTAAATATACATCTTTTTGGCGGTGGAGAATTTATTCTCTTGCTTAACGACCTTCTTTGAGACGTACGAGCTCAGAGGTTGTATGTCGATGGACATCAATCGCTTGGAGTAAATTGCCTGTATGGCTCGCCTAAGTGGCAGATGATCAAGGCTTCTGTTGAAAAGCAAAGTCTTGTGGTTGATGATCAAAGCACGGCCTACGTGGCATAGCTTTTTGTATAGCATTGATTTGCGAGCCTCACACCTCGGTATGAGTCAAAAACGGGATAGTGACTGCAGGGAGAACATGACGTTTCTTTCTAGCTAAAGGTAGCGTCAGTGCTTAAACTGGATGACATTTATATTATTTTTACCTATGTGGTTGTTGGAATGTGAGGCGCCTCAGATATAGGTCTGTTAGGACCGGGAAACGTGTGTTCAGGAATAATTAATCCTCAAACGTAAGGGAGGACCGGCCCTGAAGATCCAGTGGCTACCCAGAGAGAGTAGTCCTGAGACATTTGCTAGAGTGTCTCGAAGTGGAGAGGAGCTTGCCCCTTGCCTCGACTCATGACGGAACTCCAATTTCCAATACGATATATTTTGGTTTTATTTGTAGAACCTAGTATGGCGACATAGTAGGTGGTAGCTATGCCGCCTGTGATTGATATTTATGATTGTATATAAAATCAGAAACTAACTGGAAACGAGCTAAGATGGGTGGTTTCCTGGGTATTGGTTTGATGTCGGTTTCGGCCTTCGGGGTTAATACTTAGGGAATCGTTCTCTTACTAATTTACGGTTGGGGTCTGATTAAGAATCAAAAGATAAAATTTCACGTATCAAGCATTCTTTGGTTGTTATAAGGTAAAACCCTATCCTCCGGCTTGCGTTGCATTGTGTGATGGTACCTGGGTCTTATAACAGCTTCATTTTTCTTTACTTAGCATTGCGCTGTTTGTTTTATGCACTGGTATTCTTGGGAGGAAACCCGTTCAGTGTTATACAGCGTGGTCCCTTGATTTACCAAACTTTAAAAACCAATATTAATAACTGTTTTAGTTCTCACACCAGTCACATGACTGACCTGGAGTTTATTGTTTTAACCTAAACTCTAGATGCCCTTATTTTCGACACGGGCAGCTAGTAGTTTTGGTTTTGCAGATTTATATTCACAGGATCCTGATTTACAATTGGAACGATGCTCGGAAAGCTCTGTATCCGTGTATTATTTTCAGTTGTGTTTTTTATTTTATTTTCCGCTGCTATGTAATTTATTTTAATCTCTGATATTTATCGAATGTATTTTATTTATCCATACTCTATATATTCTTGTATTCTGATGGAATTGTTGTAATATAAATGAAATGTCCTTCTGTTTGTGTTTCGATGTGTGTTGTTCTCAACGCCGTCTGGGCTTTCCTTACCGAGGAAAAGTATTTATTCTCTCAACGTGAATTGAATTTAAGACAACAACGATGGACGGAATACATTACCTCTTTTGATTTCATGATCCAGTGTACCCCAGGGAAAGGGAATGTCTTAGCTGTTGCATTGAGTAGAAGGCATGCATCTTCGAATGAAATCTTGTAATGGAAACAGTTGGAGTTTCTCCCCAACTTTAACTTGCAACTGCCACCTGTAGCTTGTAGTAGTTTCCTGAAGTTATGCTAGTTAGACCCACTCTAAGGGAAAGGATTTAGAGTATGCAATATCTTGACGAGGAGATAAGAAACTTAAAGGAGAAAGTTAGGAAGAAGGAGGTCTTTCCTTATCCAGTTAGATATTTTCTTCTTGACGATGGGAGTTTGCTCAATTAGGGACGAACGACTTTGTGTCCCTAAGGTTGAGTAGTTGAGGAAGGAGATTTCAGGAGAGTTCTATAGGTCAAGGATGACCATACACCCTGGTGGAGATAACATGTATAAGGATATAAAGAAAAATCTATACTGGAAAGGGATGAAAAGAGAGATAACTGAGTTTGTGGCGAAGTGTGTAACATGCCAAAAGGTTAAAGCAGACCAAGGAAGTCTTGGAGGATTACCGTTATCTTTAGAAGTTCCCATGTGGAAATAGGAGCATATTTCCATGGATTTTTTTGATGGGTTTCCAAGGAGTCTGAGAGGAAATGAGGCTATTTGAGTTATAGTGGACCATCTAAACAAGAATGCTCACTTTATACCAATGAAGAATAGGACTACTGCTGCATTGGCCAAGTTGTATGTCAGAGAAATAGTTAGGTTGCATTGCATTCCATTTATTACAGTTAGTGATCAAGACCCTCTATTCACAAGTGAGTTTTAGAGAAGTTTACAAGAAGGGTCAGGAATGACGCTCAACTTAAGTATAGCTTAGCATTTACAGACCGATGTCCAGACAGAGAGAATCAATCAGATCCTCGAAGATTTTCTTAGAGACTGCATTATAGACCTAGGACGACTTTGGGAGCAGAACTTGTCGCTTGTGGAGTTTGCATATAATAACATTTTTCAAGTGACGATTGGTATGGCCCCATTTGAAGCACTTTACAGGCGGCTATGCAAATCTCTAACTTGTTGATGGGAAGCTACGAACAAGGTTTTACTCTGACCAGACTTCGTCCGTGATTCCGTGGACAAGATTTCCTTGATTAAGCAGAGGATGAAGGCAACCCAAGACCGTCAGAATTCGTATGTAGATAAGAGGAGGAGGGAACCTGAGTTCAGCGTAGGAGACTTGGTTTTTGTAATGGTTTCCCTTATCAAGAAGACTGTCCGATTTGGGAGGACTGGGAAGTTGGATCCCACATTTATTGGGCTTTTTCGAATAATCGAGAGGATATGATCTTTGGCGTATCAAGTGGATCTCCCAGAGCACCTATCGGGAATCCATAACACTTTTCATGTATCTCATCTGAGAAAGTGCATTCATGATTCTACTATTGACTCGAACTTGACAAGATTGGGGACATAGAAAGCCTTGAGATGGAGTTTAGGGTGCCCCATGCCACTGCAAATATTGTAGAGCACGGAATCAGAAGACTCCGCAATAAGACCATTCGCCTTGTCTGAGTACAATGGGGAGATGACCCAGCGGAAAGTACTTGGGAGACTGAGGATAAGATGAGGCAGACCCACCCAGAGCTTTTCTCAAATAATTTTCCCTCTAAGTTATGTTTATGGATGCATTGGGATTGCTAGATTGTATGTAGGGAAATGGATGCAACACAATTGCATAACATACTGATACAGAAATATATGCATATTATGATGTTTTACATACATACTGCATCACTTATTTCACAGACAGGCTAGGATTGAGCTCACTTTAGAAAGTCTGCGATTCATAATCACTACGAGTCATGAATATTTATAGATAAATTAAGAATAACATGGGTGTATAACACGGATGTTTAGAGCGAGTTGTGTTTTTCGCCCCATCAAATAGATTTCGGGAAGAAATCTATTTTAAGGGGGAAGAATGTAACACCTAGTAAACATATGCTAAATAAACTAAGATGTTTAATGAATAAATAAACAATAAATTTAAAACGGCGGGACTGAGAATTTTGGACAAATAGGAATTTGGCCATGAAACTATTATATTTATATTCATGACGAAATTCTGATATGTTTTCATATATAATATGTTGAAAACGAAGTATGTATGAAGAAATAATAATAATAATAATTTGAAATCATATGGTGAATGTATACATATAAGATTTTTAATTAATCATATGTATAAATATCTAAGGGATATAACAACATAATTAGAATAATTAAACATCCCCTTAGGTGAACTTGAAATTCAAACTAATAGATAAGTACTAGGGGACAAAGAATGTATCGCATAAGGAAAGCAATTTGTAACATAATTAATTAAAAATACATGCCACCAGGCTTATGTGCGTTTTCACCCTAAAGCGGTCGACACCAAGGGGTCGACCGCCCTTCATGAGTGGGTGCCAACCGGTTGGTGCGGCCCAGGCCTGGTGAGGTAGGTGTTTAAACTAGTTTTTATAGGAAATGGATAGCTACAGTTAATGTATATTAATCTAATGGCTGCCATTTATTTACACTCCTATAAATAACACCTCCTTCACCTCACAATTCCCTAAACCCTCTCATTTTGCTGCTAATATTCCAGAAATTAAATTAAATTAGGTTTCTTCTATCCTTAATCCATTTCTTTTCTACTCTATTTATATTCAGATTTTATTCTGGAATTTCTATAGTTTATACATGAGACTCAAATTTGTAGGATTCTCTTGTATAATTTTGCAGTAGGATTGAAGAACGACGAGTATAACACTTAGTGTTATTTTCTTTGCCTCAATCACTATAAGCGGAAATAATATTTGATTAAACTAAACTCTATATTTTCTAGATTTCATATTGATTTGTATGCCTAAGGAGGTTTGGGTTTTCATGATAACATCATAATAAACCCCCCAATCTACTATCTTTATTTATCACAAAGTTGTCAATCAATATTTTGGGTTTGTGAATTATTTGGGTTATGTTTGAGGAATGATTTGGTGATTCTGCTTTCGTTTAGTTGGATTTTCCATTTTCAATTTAGAAGTGTTTGTGGTATTAAAGGGTTAAGATTTGGTTTCATTATTTGGATAGGTTTAGATCATCATTCTTAAATGGAGAATTTGAACGTATTCAAATTTGAAATAATCAAATATGAACGTTTTTATGTGCAACATAGAAAAAGGGTGAATATTATTCAGAAAAAGTTTATGTATATATATATATATTTGTGTGTGTGTGTGTGTGTATGTGTGTGTGTGTTGAGTATGTATGTACGTAACACCTTGTTTCTCTTTCACTATCTAAATAATTCCAACAAGCCTAGGATACAAGTTTGAATGGTTTAGTTGATATTTTTCCATTTGTTGCGTGTTATTAATTATTCATGAATTGAGTAGTTTAATATGGGAATTAGGGTTGTATATCATTTATGTGAAAGGGATTAAAAAAATTCACCGTTAGAACATTTCTTAATTCAAACGGAAATTAGCGTTTACAGCACGTATTAAATTATATATTTATATAGCGTAATCAGTGTAATCAAACGTAAAAAATACGTTAGAATAAGATTAGAAATTTGTAAATGTCCCTATATGAATCGTTGCTTTCATGTGTGTATAAATGGCTTATATACATACTAAATAATGACACATAGACACGAGATTAGTTGTCATTTGTGGTAGAAGTCTGCCCGGAACCAACTGGGAAACCCAACAACCACAAGTGAGTTTGGCTAATGTGTGAGGTTTGGATCTCATGGGCCGTTAAACATAATACACTATGACACAAGGTTAAGCCCGCTTATAGTAGAAGTCTACCCTGAACCGCCTGACATATCCAACATCTACAAGTAGTTGGTTAAATGTGAGAGGTATGGTGTATATATACATACCTACTATGTATGTAAATAGGTAGGCTTACTACCCGCCTTGAGAAGGTCTTAAGTGGTAGACTTTCTTCTTATCTAGTTTAGGTCCTAAGCGGTTTGGACTATCCCCGTTCCGAAGGTTTATTCCTTGGATTTAGGCCAAAGTCATGGGGCCCAAACTTATTAGATTCAAAGTAGTCTATGGATACTCATTCTCTAAAGTGGTCTAGTCATTATGATAACATAGTAGGGCAGTTTACCGGAATGTCCACTTCCTCTAGGAGCATTGTGAGAGATAATCTAGGGACGAGTTTGGTACACATGGGATGTAGCATGCAATTTAATTAACCAACCATCTAATTGAAGTCTTAAGCGGCATAGGTCTACTACCGTAATTTCAGTTAAGTAGTAACATGAGGCATCCACCGAAGGGGTCTTTAATGGCTATACGCGGGCCTTCCCTAAACCGATACTAAGCAGCGAGGTACTTCTTCTCATATTACTTGTGAGAATATATATATATTTATATAATTAAGACGTTGACCTGTTAGGATGGGGATCCAAAGTGGCTAGTATCCTCCTTAGGGTCATTATAGATCATACGAATCCACCCTTAATAAATATACTAGAATGGGCCTTAAGTGACCAAGAATATCCACCTCGTTCGGTCTTAAGTGATTGTTGATCCACCATAAATACATTAATGAAGGTCTTAAGCGTATGACTCAGATATCCCCCTCATTAATTAAAATATACCTTTGTGTGTGCATACCTGTGTATTTCACTGACATACTTTGGAATATATATAACCTGTAAAATTTAGAATATAGTCTTTAAACACATGTAATTTTCAGTCAACAGAACTTTATGTTATGACCCTTCTTTTTAACATATCTAGCAAGTTAGTAGGTGGGGTGTAGGCATGGTGGATGAGAAAATGTTGGAGCCTGAAGAAGGCAACGAGACTATTATTATGCTATTAGCTGTTATTACTCTTTTACTGTTAGAAGCTCTTGATGGTGAATAATAATGATGTACCGTTGTAAACATATGAATTTAGTGTTTGGTATTTGAATTTGTGGTTTTTGAATAAATGGTACATCTTATTTTGATTACTATATTTTCTCATTCTACCGTGTGAGATTCCATCTTGTTATATTATTCTGTATTTTATGCAAATGTAATTCCTTATAGGAACCAATGACCTATTTAGAGTGGCTCTAAGTTTCGATGGGCCTTTTCAGGGTTGAAATTTAGGCCCACTCTGGGCAGGTTGTTACAGGTAACCTAAAGCTTTAGTACTAGCAACATCACACAATGTGTCATAAACTTCCAAATAGTAAACCAAGTAGTGGTAATAGTGTGTCCCATATTACATATTCCCACATATAGATTTACTACTCGTTTGCTAATTCCACACTAAAGTAGCTTCGATTAGTTAAGTCTGGAATTAGCTGATATGATTAACTTATGTGTCCTATACCACATGGTTTACTACATTGTCTAAGTCACGTTTTCATTATGTCGAAGAGTGCCAAAACATGTGGTTTTATATAAGAAAATATATTTTGAGAAAAAGAGTTAAAAACAATTTCATAAAACTATTTCTTCAAATATCGTTTTGTTATAGAGAATATATATATATATATATATATATATATATATATACCATTCAAATAATCATAGATTTAAAATTTGGTTTTGTAAAACATTTATCTTAAAACGATAGTTTTGTACATTACATTTTCTTTTGAAAATGATTTATAAAATACGTGCAAGATGTAACAAAATCATGAAAAGTTCGTGAAATTAACACACAAAAAATCACATGAAAACTCTTTAATCCTTAGTACATATCAATGATAAGGTTTGCTCCCCATCGTAAAAACAAGCATGTTAAAGACACTTGAAATATAGGTTAACGAAACATTCGGAATCACTTAGGAAATCAGTTAAATATCATTAGGAAAAAGGATAAAAACTTCAGGAAATAATCTGTGTTCAATGCAAACCCAAGGTTGAACTTTCATGGTCTCAGGTCGACGTTAATCATCCTTGGGTCGACCTATATGTTGACCCTTAAAGATCTAGGCCGACCTCAAGTGTCGCAACTTACATGAAAATTTCCTGATTCATACTCAATTTAGGATAGAAGTTTGAACTATTTTCAAGTGAATTTCAAGCTTGATTTCGAGAATGCATGAAGAGTAACATTCAAACATCGATTTAGCATAAATTTGTGTAACAACCCAGAAATGCGAGCCAATTTATAAATTTTAAATTGGTGAATTTAGGGAATTTGATTATTTAAAATGAATTATTTTAAATAATAACGATGAGAAATTTATTTTGAATAGAATTCGAACGTATATATTTATTCGAATCATCGTTAGAATATAAATATTTATTTTAAATTATAAAAGGAATTGAAAATAGCGCGGTAGTTCGATAATTCGATTTCAAAATTCAAATGAACATACCGGGTGCAAAATAAACCGGAATTTAGTGAAACAAAAAATATTCGAATCTATTCAAGAATATCTTTCCAACGAATCCGAAAAATTGAAATTTCATAGCGGGGATCAAAAGATATGTCCAGTTGAAAATTCTGAATAGTCGCTATGGAATTTAGGCCCTTAAAAATGAAAATTTTGCAAACGACCTCGGATTTCGACGAAACCACTTTTGTTGGATCCGCGATGTCAAATTATTGCTAGGTTTCAAATTTCATAATTTTAAGATTCAATATGTGAGCGTGGCAAAGGAAAACGCGTTTGACCAGTTTCAGTTGAATTTAATCGACTGGAAAATGGCCATTTTTCAAACGATCTCAGAATTCGACGAAATTAGTTTTTTTCGGACCGTATCGTCAATACGAAGCTAGAAAATATTTTTCGGGAATTTTTCTAGTTAGTATGTGGCCCCAGTAAATGGAAATGCGCGTTCAAATTCAATATATAGAGTTATATTTTGATTTTGATGAAAACTGATCGAAACAGCCGAACTGGCTTACCGGACATATCCCATTATGTCCGGAAGGGGGGTATTTAGTTAGGGGTGATAGTCGTTGGGTGTGATTTGAAGTCCGTAACGGCAGACATGTATTTTTGAAAATTGAAATAATTAAATTATATAAATACATAAACAAGTCAAACCCTAGGTCAATGATACATTCCACGGTCAAACCCGTTCATTGCACCCCCCCCCCCAAAGAAATGAACGGCGATTCTTTTTCCAATCAATCCCTCGTTCAATCCGCAAATCCCCACTTCGATTCAACCAACCATCAACACGAAATCATTCAGAGTTAGGAGATCTTCAATTTGAGAGTACTTTGATGAATTATCATTTCGTGATTCGCTCGATTTCTCAGCTGGAAACCGCCGCCGTCGAAGCCTTCTTCTGGATGCCTCGAGCTGAGAGCCACCACCACCGTTGAGAGGTGCCACGAGGGTGCACATCGTGAGCCCCTCTGATTGAGTTCTGGCCCTCTCGTTTGGCGTGTGTAATCAAGGGATGAAGTAGAGCCATGGTTTTCTTCGTTCCAGAAGAGATGAACGAAGAGGTAGGTAGTTAAGGTGAGGTAAATTTAGTTTTAATTACTTATTAATGGTGCTTAGGAAATCAGTTTTGAAATATATATGACAATGTTTTATAAATGAAAAGAACTGTATAAAAATATAATCTTTGTTTTGAAAAGAACTGAATAAAAATATGATTTTTATATTATAGAAAGAATAAAAATATGATTTTTAATGTATAGAACATCATATTAAAAATGTGATTTTAATATGAACCGCGTGGAGAAGACTACGTTGGAGGTACGGGCAAATCCAGGCTATTCTGAATTTCAGAAATTTCTATGGAGGAGTGGAACCCTCGGTGAGAACTTCTCACTTTAAATCTTCTTTTCTAGTATAAAAATATACTAGGATGCATACGGTGTTTAGTAGCACCTGACACCTATCGTCCACAGACCATGGACGGCTTGTTTGTTTGTTTGTGTGTAGTTGATTGTGTGATATGAAATGAAGTAAAATATTTATATAGTTAAAAATATTGTATGGTTAAAAATAGAATTTTTAACGTGTATATGAAATGAAATAAATAGATATAAACAAATCAGACGATTTGTATAAATACACACTGATTTGACTGATATTGATTGGGATAATAAATTTTACACATCGCCCAACTGCACAAATAAAAATCTGAGTTTGGTTGTTTGCAACCCCACACGGGTATTGGGATAATATACGACATACACTCATCCTAATAATTGGTTGTATGTCGATCGATTGATTGAAGGCTGTTATAAGCGTTAGATATCTATATTTGATGCTTATACAGTGTAGTGCACTTTGGATGATGGTTGATTATGTATCGTTGCTATTATATACATGTGTTGTATGGAATCCATATAATTAACTTTGTATGGTAATTGATTGGGCCTCATTCCAATTTAGAAAATAAAGAATATTATAAAATAAAGGTTCATGTGTTGACCGTACTCATCCGTTGAGATTAGTCATGTATTGAATGAAATATTTTAAAAATAAAATTTACACCTTTACCATTATAAAATAAAGGTTCATGTGTTGACCGTACTCATTCGTTGAGATTAGTCATGTGTTGAACGAAATATTTTTACAATAAAATTTACATCTTTATCATATATAAAATTAGAAACTAACTGGAAAATAGATAAGATGAGTGGTCTCCTGGATATTGATCTGATGTTGGTTTCGGCCTTTGGGGTTAATATTCAGGGAATCGTTCTCTTACTAATTTACGGTTGGAGTCTGATTTGAAATCAAACGAAAGATACCATAATTTTTATAAAATATATTAAATAACAATAATAGTCACACGTGGACAGTACTCATTCGTTGAGATTAGTCATGTGTTGACAAAAATATAGATTCATGTATTGAATAGGATAAATATTCATTTGTTGAATAGAATAACGGAATTATTGAAATATATAAAGCCGTGGTTATTAGAGATGCGCTATTTTGACACGAACGATATTTATATCAATTATATTCATTTTTAAAATGAATATTGAAAAGAGATAAAATTCGAATATTTATAACACGAATTCGAATTGAATTGAATTTAATTGATTTGAAAAGAAAACGAATTGAATTGAATTTAATCGAATTGAAAAGAAAACAAATTCGAATTGAATTGAATTTAATTGAATTGAAAAGAAAACGAATTAGAATTGAATTGAATTTAATTGAATTGAAAAGAAAACGAATTCGAATTGAATTGAATTTAATTGAATTGAATTGAAAAGAAAACGAATTCGAATTGAATTGAATTGAATTGAAAAGAAAACGAATTCGAATTGAATTGAATAGAAAATGAATTCAAATTGAATTGAAAACGAATTGAAATAGAATAAAAATCAATTTGAAATGAATTCAAATTGAATTGAATTGAATTGAAATGAATTTAAAACGAATTTATAAGGAAAAATTAAATTTTGATTTGAATTTGAAATGGAAGTTGAAATTGTTTTTGAAACGAATTTAAAACCATTTATAAAATTCATTTTAAATAGTAATCGACGAAATATATATTATATATATAACATAATGGCCTGAATAGAACGCGCCGCGCCGCGGCAGTTCGCGAATTTCGACCATTGACTTCGAACGGATATTACGGGAGATCCGACCATCGGATTCTCCTAAAACCGGAACCGTTGGGTTCGTATCGAAAAGAGCTTTCTAGCGAATATTAGAAATTTGAAATCTAACGGTTGGATTTGGAGATACAAACAAATCAAATTTGGAAAAGGTCGTTGTAAGTGCAGTTCGATGGCCGTTGTTGGAAATCGACTGTACGGGCCTTGATAAAATTATTAAAAATACCATTAATTTGTGTAAAATCATAAGAAATGATTTGGGAAAAATTGGGATGAAAAACTCCATATCTGAAAAGATAAAAATATATTTTTTTATCGAAATGCACTAGTTTTGAACAAAATTTAAAACCCAATTATTTTTAAACAAATAAATTGGATTTAAAAGTGGTTTTAAATAGTCGGAATTTCTGATATATTTGAGTGGAATTGAATTAGAATTGATTTGTGGGTTTATCGTGAATAGTGTTTTAAATAACACTTGTTCTTTAACCCGATAATAAATAGAAAGTGATTTGGGTTTATCGTGAACTGCGTTTTAAATGACATTAGTTCTTTAACCCAGTAATAGGAGTTTTAATGAATCTGTAATTAGATTGAAATATGAATTGATAATGAACATTATCAAATTTGGAAAGTGAGCGAGAATGGAGTATCACCAGTTTTGCTCCAAAGCGATAGTTAAATCTTTAATTAGATTTGAACGTGAAATGGTAATTAATTTTACCAATAAAACCGTGATGTTAGATATGGAGTATTACCAGTTTTGCTTCATGGGATGAATAGGTTAGGATGGGGAAATAAAATAAAATAATTACTTCGGTGTGGTTCGCTAATCCCGACTAGTTTGGAAAACCATAATCTGGTTTGAAATGACATCCAAAGGAAGATTAAAGAATATATTTAAAAGAATTTATCTTTGATAGAATTAAAGGGGAACCTTTCCCTAAGAATGTGAAATATAGAAACTAATTGTAGGTTAGTCAAGAAGGATGGCTTTCTGGGTATTGATTTGATGTTGGTTTCGGCCTTCGGGGTTAATATTTGGGAAATTGTTCACTTGCTAATTTACGGTTAGTGACTGCTGAATTGGAATGAGGCGTATGTTGTGTTTGTGTAACATTTGTTTATTATACGCGGGTCATCCAGAAAGGTCGGGTTTTATACCCATTCTGAATAACCGATTCGACGATAAGTCGAAGATGATGACATTGGTCGAAGACCGGAAGTCTTCACATCGTTTGGGTGATTACTGATGATCCGGATTGGGCTGTACACCCAAGAGGAGGGAAATAGTTGGTGGTCGTCCAGACGTACTTGGAGATCGACGAATATGCGAGGAAAGTGCCTCCGGTTTCGTTCAGACCTAGAACGAACTTGTAAATGGATGGTGTGTCTGACATTGTATTCCTTTATATTGTATTCGTTGATCTCTGCTAAATATATATATGTTTGGCGGCGGAGAATTTATTGTCTTGCTTAACGCCCTTCTCTGAGACATACGAGCTCAGAGGTTATATATTGGCAGAAATCAGTGGTACGATATGGATTGATAGTGTGACATGCTGAGATGCAGTGATCCAGACTTTTGTTGAAAAGCAAAGTTTGGTGGATGATGATCAAAGCACAGCTTTAATATAGCATGGCCTTGTGTATAGCGTTGATTCACGAGCCTCACACCCCGGTATGGTGGTAAACTGATGGTTTGATCAGTATGCTTTTTAGTGGATGGGAACCTTAGTGGTGTCGTGGATTCGGTCGACCGAGAAGAGCTTAGTGCTCAGAGGGATAGAGTAAGCGGTGTTTTCTCTCGCTGGGACGTAAGCCGCGGTGATACTCTGGTCCCAAAAGTGCGGATGTGCATTACGGTGTTTTCTCTTGCTCGGACGTAAGCCGTGGGGACTTACACTACGCGATCGATCTTTCGAATCAGGATCCACCATGATGGAAATCCAACTTTCCAATACGGGTATTTCGGTTTTATTTGTAGAGCCTAGTATGACGACATGATATATGGTACCCATGCCGTCTATGATTGATATTTATGATTGAAATTGTTTTGACACTATACACTTATTATAGTATCAAATGATTTGGTTTTAAAATGTACCAAGCATGTTTGGCTATTATAAGGGAAAACCCTATCCTCCGGCTTGCGTTGCATTGTGTGATGGGACCTGGGTCTTATAATAGCTTCATTTTTAGAAAAAGCATTGCGCTGTTTACTTATATGCACTGGTATTCTTGGGAGGAAACCCGTTCCGTGTTATACGGCGTGGTCCCTTGATTTACCTAACTTTGAAAATAAAGATAAATAACTGTTTTAATTCTCACACCAGTCCCATGACTGACCTGGAGTTTATTGTTTTAACCTAAACTCTGGGTGCCCTTATTTTGACACGGGCAGCTAGTAGTTTTGGTTTTGCAGATTTTTATTCACAGGATCCTGGTTTATAGCTGGAACGATATCCAGAAAGCTTTGTATCCGTATATCTCTTCTAGTTGTGTATTGAATTTTTTTCCGCTGCGTTGTATTTAAATGTAATTTAAATCTCTGATATTTCTGTGTAATATTCATTTATACTCTGTATATTCTTGTAATCTGATGAATTGTTGTAATCTACTATGAAATGTTCTTCTATCTGTGTTCCATTGTGTGTTGTTCTCAAAGTATCCGCTCTTCCCTTACCAGGGAAGTTACGGGTCCTTACAGTTGGTATCAAAGCTTTGGTTTACAAAGCTCAGAGAACAAGACACATTAGAACCATACGAAAGAATTCATCAGATATTGGATTAGTAATATCCAATGGAATGACTCGTTAGAGATGGGATCAGCAGTATCCTAGAACGAGTGTGAAGAGTATATTTTGAAAATGAAAAAAAAAATTGTTTTGAATATTTAAATCAACTATTTGTATTTGATTAGTTATTATGTTTGAATTTGGACAATCCAGTATATATAGATTTTGCGTATACGTCTGATCCGCGTGTATTCGAAGTTTTAATATACTGGATAGATATAGAATCAGACTCTAGTCGCCCGGAGATGGTACTGATGATAGCACGTGCATCATTAGTGTTTATGTTCGAGTTTTGAAAGTGTGATGTCTATATATTTCCAATTGACTGGTGTGAGAACCGAAACTAGATAGGGCCTATTGTTGTGATTTCGCACCAAAAATGTGATTTTTGACTATGTATCAAAATTATGAATTTGAAAAGCTAATCAACTAATTGATTGACGGTTGTGTTGTTTGATTATTGGTTGATTAATTAAATGTTGAACCTTTAACCAGATTGAATCAAATAGTGAGTTGTATTGAAAATTTGTCGCATTTGCATGCACGTACATGTACTTACATTGAACAGGTCATAGCAAAGAGGCTAGAGCAGAAGAATAAAATTGTTTGCCCGAGAAATAGGTACATGTTTACCATAATTTACTGTTTTGTTTGGGTGATGATGATTTTATGAGCCGATTGGCTTTTTCTATTTGAGATCAGAGGGCCTGTATGGCAATTTCGGGATTTTCCCGGTGCTCCCGGTGCATGGGAGGTTATGGCGAAATTTTTCGAAAATTTAGGGTGTTAGCCAAATTTTTGAAAAATTTGGTAAGTTCTTAGAAACTGAAAAGTTGAAGAACTTAAGCCGTAGTCAAAATAATGAAAGTTGAGTTGGTAATTAAAACAACTTTCGGCTTCGTTCCTTTTCGGGGACGAAAAGTTTTAAGTGGGGGAGATTGTAACAACCCGGAAATGCGAGCCAATTTAAAAGTTTTAAATTGGTGAATTTAGGGAATTTTGATTATTTAAAATGAATTATTTTAAATAGTAACGATGAGAAATTTATTTTGAATAGAATTCAAACGTATATATTTATTCGAATCGTCGTTAGAATATAAATATTTATTTTAAATTATAAAAGGAATTGAAAATGGCGCGGTAGTTCGGTAATTCGATTTCAAAATTCAAATGAACATACTGGGTGCAAAATAAACCGGAATTTAGTGAAACAAAAAATATTCGAATCTATTCGAGAATATCTTTCCAACGAATCCGAAAAATTGAAATTTCATAGCGGGGATCAAAAGATATGTCCAGTTGAAAATTCTGAATAGTCGTTATGGAATTCAGGCCCTTAAAAATGAAAATTTTGCAAACGACCTCAGATTTCGACAAAACCACTTTTGTTGGATCCGCGATGTCAAATTATTGCTAGGTTTCAAATTTCATAATTTTAAGATTCAATATGTGAGCGTGGCAAAGGAAAACGCGTTTGACCAGTTTCAATTTGAATTTAATCGACTGGAAAATGGCCATTTTTCAAACGGTCTCAAAATTCGACGAAATTAGTTTTGTTAGGACCGTATCGTCAATACAAAGCTAGAAAATATTTTTCGGGAATTTTTCTAGTTAGTATGTGGCCCCAGTAAATGGAAATGCGCGTTCAAATTCAATATATAGAGTTATATTTTGATTTTGATGAAAACTGATCGAAACAGCCGAACTGGCTTACCGGACATATCCCATTATGTCCCGAAGGGGGGGGGGTATTTAGTTAGGGGCGACAGTCGTTGGGTGTGATTTGAAGTCCGTAACGGTAGGCATGTATTTTTGAAAATTGAAATAATTAAATTATATAAATACATAAACAAGTCAAACCCTAGGTCAATGATACATTCCACGGTCAAACCCGTTCATTGCGCCCCCCCAAAGAAATGAACGGCGATTCTTTTTCCAATCAATCCCTCGTTCAATCCGCAAATCCCCACCTCGATTCAACCAACCATCAACATGAAATCATTCAGAGTTAGGAGATCTTCAATTTGAGAGTAGTTTGATGAATTATCATTTCGTGATTCGCTCGATTTCTCAGCTGGAAACCGCCGCCGTCGAAGCCTTCTTCTGGCCGCCTCGCCGCCTCGAGCTGAGAGCCACCACCACCGTTGATAGGTGCTGCGAGGGTGCACATCGTGAGCCCCTCTGATCGAGTTCTGGCCCTCTCGTTTGGCGTGTGTAATCAAGGGATGAAGTCGAGCCATGGTTTTCTTCGTTCCAGAAGAGATGAACAAAGAGGTAGGTAGTTAAGGTGAGGTTAATTTAGTTTTAATTACTTATTAATGGTGCTTAGGAAATCAGTTTTGAAATATATATGACAATGTTTTATAAATGAAAAGAACTGTATAAAAATATAATCTTTGTTTTGAAAAGAACTAAATAAAAATATGATTTTTATATTATAGAAAGAATAAAAATATGATTTTTAATGTATAGAACATCATATTAAAAATGTGATTTTAATATGAACAGCGTGGAGAAGACTACGTTGGAGGTACGGGCAAATCCAGGCTGTTCTGAATTTCAGAAATTTCTATGGAGGAGTGGAACCCTCGGTGAGAACTTCTCACTTTAAATCTTCTTTTCTAGTATAAAAATATACTAGGATGCATACGGTGTTTAGTAGCACCCGACACCCGTCGTCCACAGACCATGGACGGCTTGTTTGTTTGTTTGTTTGATATTGATGTGTAGTTGATTGTGTGATATGAAATGAAGTAAAATATTTATATAGTTAAAAATATTGTATGGTTAAAAATAGAATTTTTAACGTTTATATGAAATTAAATAAATAAATATAAACAAATCGGACGATTTGTATATATACACACTGATTTGACTGATATTGATTGGGATGATAAATTTTACACATCGCCCAACAGCACAAATAAAAATCTGTGTTTGGTTGTTTGAAACCCCACACGGGTACTGGGATAATATACGACATACACTAATCCCAATAATTGGTTGTATGTCAATCGATTGATTGACAGGATGTTATAAGCGTTAGATATTTATATTTGATGCTTATACAGTGTAGTGCACTTTGGATGATGGTTGATTATGTATCGTTGCTATTATATACATGTGTTGTATGGAATCCATATAATTAACTTTGTATGGTAATTGATTGGGCCTCATTCCAATTTAGAAAATAAAGAATATTATAAAATAAAGGTTCATGTGTTGACCGTACTCATCCGTTGAGATTATTCATGTGTTGAACGAAATATTTTAAAAATAAAATTTACACCTTTACCATTATAAAATAAAGGTTCATGTGTTGACCGTACTCATTCGTTGAGATTAGTCATGTGTTGAACGAAATATTTTAACAATAAAATTTACATCTTTATCATATATAAAATTAGAAAATAACTGGAAAATAGATAAGATGAGTGGTCTCCTGGATATTGATCTGATGTTGGTTTCGGCCATCGGGGTTAATATTCAGGGAATCGTTCTCTTACTAATTTACGGTTGGAGTCTGATTTGAAATCAAACGAAAGATACCATAATTTTTATAAAATATATTAAATAACAAAAATAGTCACACCTGGACAGTACTCATTCATTGAGATTAGTCATGTGTTGACAAAAATATAGATTCATGTATTGAATAGGATAAATATTCATTTGTTGAATAGAATAACGGAATTATTGAAATATATAAAGCCGTGTTGATTAGAGATGCGCTATTTTGATACGAACGATATTTATTTCGATTATATTCATTTTTATAATGAATATTGAAAAGAGATAAAAATTGAATATTTATAACACGAATTCGAATTAAATTGAATTTAATCGAATTGAAAAGAAAACGAATTCGAATTGAATTGAATTTAATTGAATTGAAAAGAAAACGAATTCGAATTGAATTGAATTGAATTTAATCGAATTGAAAAGAAAACAAATTCGAATTGAATTGAATTTAATTGAATTGAAAAGAAAACGAATTCGAATTGAATTGAATTGGAAAGAAAAGGAATTCGATTTGAATTGAATAGAAAATGAATTCAAATTGAATTGAAAACGAATTGAAATAGAATAAAAATCAATTTGAAATGAATTCAAATTGAATTGAAATTTGAATTGAATTGAATTGAAATGAATTTAAAACGAATTTATAAGGAAAAATTCAATTTTGATTTGAATTTGAAATGGAAGTTGAAATTGTTTTTGAAACGAATTTAAAACCATTTATAAAAGTCGTTTTAAATAGTAATCGACGAAATATATATTATATATATAATATAATGGCCTGAATAGAACGCGCCGCGCCGCGGCAGTTCGCGAATTTCGACCATTGACTTCGAACGGATATTACGGGAGATCCGACCGTCGGATTCTCCTAAAACCGGAACCGTTGGGTTCGTATCGAAAAGAGCTTTCTAATGGATATTAGAAATTTGAAATCTAACGGTTGGATTTGGAGATACGTCCAAATCAAATTTGGAAAAGGTCGTTGTAAGTGCAGTTCGATGGCCGCTGTTCGAAATCGACTGTACGAGCCTTGATAAAATTATTAAAAATATCAATAATTTGTGTGAAATCATAAGAAATGATTTGGGAAAAATTGGGATGAAAAACTCCATATCTGAAATGATAAAAATAGATTTTTTTTATCGAAATGAACTAGTTTTGAACTAAGTTTTAAAACCCAATTATTTTTAAACAAATAAATTGGATTTAAAAGGGGTTTTAAATAATCAGAATTTCTAATATATTTGAGTGGAATTGAATTAGAATTGATTTGTGGGTTTATCGTGAACAGTGTTTTAAATAACACTTGTTCTCTAACCCAATAATAAATAGAAAGTGATTTGGGTTTATCGTGAACTGTGTTTTAAATGACATTAGTTCTTTAACCCAGTAAAAGGAGTTTTAACGAATCTGTAATTAGATTGAAATGTGAATTGATAATGAACATTATCAAATTTGGAAAGTGAGCGAGAATGGAGTATCACCAGTTTTGCTCCAAAGCGATAGTTAAATCTTTAATTAGATTTGAATGTGAAATGGTAATTAATTTTACCAATAACACCGTGGTGTTAGATATGGAGTATTACTAGTTTTGCTTCATGGGATGAATAGGTTGGGATGGGGAAATAAAATAAAATAATTACTTCGGTGTGGTTCGCTAATCCTGACTAGTTTGGAAAACCATAATCTGGTTTGAAATGACATCCAAAGGAAGATTAAAGAATAAATTTAAAAGAATTTATCTTTGATAGAATTAAAGGAGAACCTTTCCCTAAGAATGTGAAATATAGAAACTAACTGTAGGTTAGTCAAGAAGGATGGTTTTCTGGGTATTGATCTGATGTTGGTTTCGGCCTTCGGGGTTAATATTTGGGAAATTGTTCTCTTGCTAATTTACGATTAGTGACTGCTGAATTGGAATGAAGCATATGTTGTGTTTGTGTAACATTTGTTTATTATACGCGGGTCATCCAGAAAGGCCGGGTTTTATAACCATTCTGAATAACCGATTCGACGATAAGTTAACTCATGAGTGGATTCAGTCGACCGAGACGAGCTTAGTGCTCGGAGGGATAGAGCAAGCGGTGTTTTCTCTCGCTGGGACGTAAGCCGCGGTGATACTCTGGTCCCAAAAGTGCGAATGTGCATTACGGTGTTTTCTCTTGCTGGGACGTAAGCCGTGTGGAATTGCACTACGCGATCGATCTTTCGAATCAGGATCCACCATGATGGAAATCCAACTTTCCAATACGTGTATTTCGGTTTTATTTGTAGAGCCTAGTATGGCGACATGATATATGGTACCCATGTCGTCTATGATTGATATTTATGATTGAAATTATTTTGACACTATACACTTATTATAGTATCAAATGATTTGGTTTTAAAACGTACCAAGCATGTTTGGCTATTATAAGGGAAAACCCTATCCTCCGGCTTGCGTTGCATTGTGTGATGGGACCTGGGTCTTATAATAGCTTCATTTTTAGAAAAAGCATTGCGCTCTTTACTTATATGCACTAGTATTCTTGGGAGGAAACCCGTTCCGTGTTATACGGCGTGGTCCCTTGATTTACCTAACTTTGAAAATAAAGATAAATAACTGTTTTAGTTCTCACACCAGTCCCATGACTGACCTGGAGTTTATTGTTTTAGCCTAAACTCTAGGTGCCCTTATTTTGACACGGGCAGCTAGTGGTTTTGGTTTTGCAGATTTTTATTCACAGGATCCTGGTTTACAGCTAGAACGATATCCGGAAAGCTTTGTATCCGTATATCTCTTCTAGTTGTGTATTGTATTATTTTCCACTGCGTTGTATTTAAATGTAATTTAAATCTCTGATATTTCTATGTAATATTAATTTATACTCTGTATATTCTTGTAATCTGATGAATTGTTGTAATCTACAATGAAATGTTCTTCTATCTGTGTTCCATTGTGTGTTGTTCTCAAAGTATCTGCTCTTCCCTTACCGGGGAAGTTACGGGTCCTTACAATTTGATGGGTTCAAGACAAAATGCAAGGAGGTACAACCTCACAAAGATCAAAATAGACTCCATTTTACAATAAACATAGAAATTTTAGAATGTGCTTGTAGTAGACTGTAAATTCACAGACAAAAACAGATTCAACTGTATACACAGCTTGCTCAAGCTAGAAAATGTGAGATTTACTCAACTTTGATTAGCAGTGCTTTAGTAAGGAAGGTTAGCATCCAGGAAGTTTCAATGACCAGTTAAAATCAAATATAGGAGAATGCAAAGAAGGATGAAGATTATTATAACCCATTTTCTCAAAATCAAAGAAATGGATGAAACATTTTTTGGTTTGAAGTGATTACCTATTTAAAACTGAAATTTGCAAGCTTTTCTTAACTAATTTAAATTATTACTTAAGTCTGAGGATTTGGAAGAAGAGGTATAATTTTCTTCTCAGGTTATTTTACTAGGGAAGAAGGAGAGTAAAGAAAAGAAACTGTATTCCTTTTTCTAGATTTTTCCTGTCACTTAATTTTGGTTGATGGACTAGTTTAGGCCTAATTAAGTTATGTGCCACTTAATTTCAACTAATTAAGCCTTTAACCCATCTTTTACACCTACTAAGAAAAATAATATGATTTGGATGTCATTTCTTATGTTGGACTCATATTGGCGAGCTCTAAGCCTTAAATCTAGTTTGAACTAATTTGGCTAAGGTAAGTGATGTTGTCACTCACTAACTGTAATTGTTTCTGCAATAAATAACTTATATTTTATAGTGACTTATAATCTTAAAATATAATTTCTAGTATAGTTAAACCTAGTAAATAGTAAATTAAAATTAAAAAAGTGATTTAAGTAGTTTCAACCTAATTATCACATTTACACATTTACGCCCTATTATATTATATTTTGACCACGCTGCTACATTTAGACTATTTAGGTGCTTATTACAATTTGACCACCATAGATAACTTCTATTTTATCTATTAATCTTGTTATGGATTCTTATATACTAGTTTAGGAGTTTGTATGATTATTGGTTGCATGGTTAAATTGCATGCTTAGTTTAGCTAAAAACGTCATTAATATGCAATATAGTATTAGAAAAAAAAATCTTGATTGTTAGAGTTTGGGATGCTTATCAATCAGACACTCAAGTTCATTCATATTGATTAAGTGCAAAAGGATGACGAACCCGAACATATGAGATAAATTCACGAAGGATTCTCAAAATGTAGATTGCATTCGAGGATGGATTAACATTTGAGCTTAGCGGAAAATATGATGCGACACTGGAGCATGATGGTTGAATTGAAGATGGAGGACAGACTTAGCGATGAATGCAGGACATTTTCCCTGGATGTATATTTAACTTGTTTTGGATAAATACATGATCCAAGTAGTTGTTATTGATTACAATGGAATGGTCGATATCGATTGCTATTGTTATTGGATATTCTGACCAATCTAACATGGACGATGGTGCGACTTCGTAGACTAAGGCATGATAGTTTGTTCTATTGTGGTTTTGATATAGTGGATCTTTAATCTGTAACTTTGGCTTGAGGCAAGGATGTGTTACGTCTATGTAGTGATTCATAATTCGACGGCGGTGATTCCATGATAGAAAGCGAGGCCGCTGGGACAAGTGGTTTTTCCTCGAGATGCAAAAATGATGACATTGGTCATATTGATATGAGTGCCAAAGAGAGTGACGTAGGACATCTGATGATATCCTACAGAATATGATGACCATTGGTGATAGTCCCTAAATTGTGATGACTTCGGATGGAGTCTTATGGACAGTCTAGAAATGGACTCCTCTACGTAGAATGTGTAAAATGTGGTTGCTGGTATTCATGACTTCGCTGCACCTTTAATAGAATGGCACTAGGATAGATTAGAGTTCCTTAATGTAGAACCTGGTTTGTCGGGACCTAAGAGTTATCGATGTTTTTGGCCTGGGTAGGGTTATTGTCTCTAGTCATTGATGTTATGACTGGTCGATAATCTTGCAGATGTCCTTGATGTTGAACCCGTCGGTGCCTCAACTGATTGGGTGGTTGAAGTACTGGATCCGGTATGATTTATGCATTGGGTATGTTAATGTGAGGATGGATGACGGATGTTATGGTTGTTTACTTGTTTATCATAAACATTTATCTCACCCTTTTTATGTGATGTTTAGCATAATGTAGCATATATTGATTGTTATGCCTAACTCTATGGATGTTAGGGCAAGACATATATGGCTCTCTATGCCATCCATGCCATATGGTATTAAGAATTTGGAAGTACTTTGATATTTATAGGGACAAATCTTGAGGAATATGTATTGATAATTTTTCTTGTTTCTTCGGGTGCTCCCTCAATAAAAGAGAAGGAGAAACGACATCTCCATCGATATATGTTCCCCACCAATGGGTTCTCATATGTGTTTTATTTTGAATTTGAGGTTTCCTCTGATTTACAATTTGATGGATGGAACTGGATTAGGGCTCATGTTAATTAATTCACTTTTCTTAACTGTAATATACCACGTTGAGGGGTAAATTATACTATATTATTGTGTAACGTCCCTTGTTTGGTTGTTAGATAGTGATAACTTGAAGGACTAGAGCATCCATAGTGCTAGTTTCAAGCCACGAGGTGAGGGAGTGTTACAGCATAGCTTATCTATACTTGGCAGTATACATGGTTCATCAGAAACTCAAATCTCAAGTAATAATTATTTGTTTACTTGTTGTTGATTGTTTGAGCTTAACTAAATCCAATATTTGGGTATAGTAGTAAACTAGCTGGGAGAATATGGAATATCAGTGGTTGTAAGAGGTTGTTTGTGGTGATAGTGGGCTAAGACATTTAGCTCTTTAGTAGTGAATCGTCCTCAATTTAGTAATAGTGGGCTGTAACTTTAGTCTTCATTAGGGAAATCGCTTATGGTTGGATGATAGCGAGTGGAGACAATGAGTTTTCTAGTAGTGAGTCAACATCTGAACTTGCAGCTTGAGAACATCTGGACACATTCGATGAGGTGACTAGATTACCACTGCAACAATCCGAATTTCAATAGATCAATTTTTTCAAGAATCCAAATCTATTAGAGCTTGAGCTAGTTTATCTGGTATCCTACAAAAAGTCAAAGATAAATATATTAGAGCTCAAAATAGAAATCTCACAGTGGAAGGGAATAAAATATAATAGTAAGTAAGTAAATACTCACCAATATAATGACACTATCTAACAAGTGTCTCTGAGCTACAAAATATTAACCACCTGTCTAACCTATGGGTTTGTTAAGAGGAGGGGGTCATAAAAAAATTCGGTGAATGGATAAATTGTACTTTCTACAAGTAACACTATATGTACTATTTTATCACTAGTTCATATTTATTAAGTTATTTGAGTTTATTTCACAATACACCTTTGATTTTTCCACATAAATCGTACCCACTCCCTAATAGACTAACTTAACAAATAATATATATATAGCTATATACCTAATATCTAGGTACTTCCCAAGGTACCCTCCTTGGGTGGTCCCCACCGTCATACTACGAAAACGTACTGGACCTCCATCTCCATGCTACAAAAGTGTACTAGGCTATGATGCAAAAGCAAATAAAACTTTATCGTTGCACCCTAAAAGGTGCCTTAATCCCTGAATTTCTCCATGAAACTCAGTCTAGGGCTTTACACACGCCTGTAAAGGACAGCCTTGTTAGACCTATAGTATAGATATCCAAATTTAGGTCTGCCTCCTCGATGGTTCTCCAAGGCCCCACTCCATCCTACCCCAATCTGAGGAAATACTATTAAAAAGAGCTAAATGGCTGTCCTACCATCCAATCTAAACAAACATGTGATTCCTTATCCAATGACCTAATAATAAAATATCATTGGCCTCTTAGGTTAACTCCAATATTTCCCGCACACGCTTCGACTGACGGTGACATGTATCCGACGACCAACTATCCTTTGTTGTGTCATGACAAAGAAGCCTCCTCCCTTGAGACAGCCGCTAAATCATCCTAAGATCATTCTTTTATTAGTTTTTAGGTTGTCCATCATCTAAGATTCAGCTAAGGAAAACTCAATAGATGGAACGTACAAACCATGCCTCTATAGGTACAACTTCATCAGGCATACCATAGAGGGCCATCACAAAGTGTCCTTACATCCTATGGATGTCCCGCACTTCCTTTTAGTCCCTTCAAATAGTAAGCTGGATGTGCTCCTCTTGTGCATCCAGACACCCACAATGAACTTCCCCGTTAGGTCTTCATCCCAAACGTACAGACTGGTCCAAGCACATCTTATCGTTACGTTATTAGACCCTATGTCTAATCTTCAACTACGCGCTTGTTTTACTTATCGCATTACTAACTAACTTGAACATTTCACTTGTTTATTCTGTATTCAAGTTATTTACTTATTAGCTTCAGTTGGTCACTTATTATTATATTCATTAAACTTAATCCCTCAATTATATTTTATTTATAACAAGCCTACTTCATTATTTTCCTTTTTATTTTCGCCTTTACAATTTATCCTTTAGGAAGTTATGCTTATCCCTAATTGATTGGATACTAAAAAAACTATATAAGAGTCTATTTCCATAGCTTAAGGTAATTACAACATTGGAGACCAATACTTGCAAGACATTTTCTTTTTCAATTATTTTAAGCTATCGAATAGTGCGCAATACAGAAACATTCCTTATTTCGCACTGTCACTTCATCTGTCTTAAGCTTGCAATTATGTTTTCCACTTTTCTTAAGAACTAAACTATGGAAATATATCCTATTTTTACTAACCAATAAATTTAGGCTATTACTAACTTCCTAATTAATTTGAGATATATTAATTCCCATTTTTATCTTATTTTCCCCATTTTTTACAAATCTCCATGAATTTGCGCATAACCATGATTTAATTAATCTGTGCCTAACCATAATTTTTCTTATTTTACACATAACTGCATCTAACTTAATTTGCACTTAATAACATTTCAATTATGTTTGCATGCAACCACAATTCCATAAAGTTAGCACATAGTCATGATCCCATTAATTTGCGCATAACTGAAATTTTGCATTGAATGTATGTTTTGACATAGAAAAGCGGGAAAGAAGAAGAAGAGCATATCATAATTTTCAGCACGAATCAAAAGATATATTATATCATTACTAGAAAATATAATTTAAATCCACTTACCTAACTGCATATAATTCTTGAATCTGATTCTAATCGGGCACTCGTGGTCTTCCTAATAGAATTTATTATTGAAATAACCACGGATTTACAAGTCTGATGCTAAAACAAGGAGAAGAATCTCAAAAATCTAGATTTATAGAATATACCTTAGCAGACGAGAAAACGGAGCACCTATAGCTTGGATGTACATTCTTTGTCTCCAAATCTTGAATCAAAATCCTAAAATTAATATAATCTTATTTCTGAAGGATTTAGAGGAGAAAGAAAATGGCAAAGCTTTGGCGTCGACCAGGGCTTCGGGTGGGCCAACCCCTGGGTTGACCTAGGCCTAAGATGGGTCGACCCCTGGGTTGACCCGCTTATAGCATGGGTAGACACATTTACCAGGTCATGAACGTTAATTTTGCTCCTGTTTAATGTTGCACTCAATGTTATTTTTCTTACCTGTTAACTTTCCCTATATTAATTCCTTTCGTTTATAATGTACGTGTTAGATATCAAATCCAAAGTTGCACATATATATTCGCGCATAACTTCATAAACTTTTGCTTGTTAATAACTTCCTCGTACGAACTCTGTTTAGGGCAAGTCATATATGAAAATTAATCCGAAAGTTGCCACCAACACAATGGTACTTGCTTCGAGGCCAAATTTTAAAACCATAAAACATCGATATTTCTCAGCAAATATTTTAAGTATTTATATAAAAAATACGGGGGGTTACAACCACAATATTTTAGTTGAGCTTCATATTGACTTGGTTATAAATGTTGAACCATAAGTTATGCCTCAATTTAATATGGTTCCCATGGAGCAAGGGGCGAGAAAGATTACATTCCTGTTGATTACTGGCTTATGCGATTAGCTTTGGGATGCAAGGATGCTTTTTTACCATTTGGAAATCCAAAGGATTTGTTGCCAAATAGCAGTGGCTGGAAGGTGTATGTTGATTTCAATGTTTTATATGCTTCTTCGATTTTGATTGGGTTGTTGTGTCGTTCGGGTTAACTAGTGAGTCAACATAGTCTCTTGATTTCTTAGACCATGTTCCAAGATATTATTTAGATGAGTTATACTTGTGCTATCTAGTTGTATTTTTATCTTTCTATAGATGAATAGAGAACACATGGAAAAAATTGTTATTGTGTTATAGTTGTTGAGAAAACATCATTTATTAGTTAGCTTGTTGGATTTTCACTTTTTGGTAAGAAAGTGAAGTGCTTGGTTTATGTCGTCTCGAGTAGAACGTCGCTATAAATCCTGCAAAGGTTATAATTATTTATAACTCAAAGTTAACTCATGAGTGTATTGGTTATTCATTTTGAGTAGAAACGATGAGATGATAGGACAAATTTGGCTATGTGGATGGTTTATGTGCGGTGTGTTTTTTAATGGAAGGTTGTCGCATCCTACTGGATAACCAAAACCACGCGAGGAGTATCTGACTTTTGATTCGAAGTTGGCTACGATAAAACTGGCTTCAGAGATTTGGAGGTGCAAGGTATTAGGAAAGGAGCTAGAGTTGTTTAATGACATCACATCACTAGAGTTTTCTCTTCGAGTGTTATCTCAACCTTCACCAGTAGTGACGACTATAATCTCTAGCCTCCTACAACTTTGTTGTTTCCTGTATGTACATATGGGATATATGGTGGTTTGTGTGTGCCGAGTTGATGATGTATTGGTTCGTAAGCGATATCCCACTAATGGGTGTTGCTTTTCTTGTAAATAGTCATGACCCTATAACTTGATGTGATATAGCAAGGACCCAACTGAGGCAGTCGGTTTCATATGGAAAAGGTATTGCTAGTTCCCGACATCATTGAAAGGGTTGGTTGAGCATTCATTCCATGATGGATGTGACGTCGACTATCTAGTGCTTAACTGAATGAATCAAATAGTTTTCTAAAACTATTTGATATTCTCAAATGGACGCGGGATTAATTATCGATGGTTTTCATTGGTAGGTTTCCATAGAGTTAAGGATAGCATGATAAAGCTTGTGTTATGTTTGATTCATTGGAAAAAGACGCTAGATTAATGTTTCTCATTTTTGGAATGACAATCAAGTGTCGAGACACATATGGATTTCGTATTATATTGGATGTCGTATATTAGTTAGGGTCGTTTCCCGCATGCTAGGGTGGATATGGATGTTATATTTATGATTGTTATTTTTTTGCCTATGCATGTTTGATTGATGATGGTTGACATCATTATTTATGTTTATATGATTCTTATGTATACAAGATAATTATATTCTATTTTATCTCATTTATTCCTATATACGACTTGACATGTTTGTGTTAGAAAAATTCTATTTATTTAACATGCTTAATTTCTTGTTGTTACTTCTATTATGCTTGATCCTCTTTGTTAGGTACATGCCTAGGTACAAAGAAGCAAGGACTAATTGTTTGGATGCTTACTCGATTTTATTTGCATTTAAATGCTAATCTTGCTTTAAAGGAGGTATACAGTGGATGTAGAGTGGTGGTTTATGTCGTTAGTTAATTTTTATGATTCAATTCCTAGATATAGGAGGACGATTTTGGGATTTTGTTTGATTGGGCCATATTTGATAAGTTGTAGTTTTCTCGAAATAAAGTCGCGCAAAAGAGAAGCTACCAAAATTTAAAGAAAAATCAATATAGGATGTTAAATTGAATTGTCTTCCAACTAATGAGTCATCACTTTTATTTTCATTATCTTTTCGTTTGGAAATAAGTGTACAACTTAGATGTTTAAATACATCGATCTCAGAATAAATTGCGATTGTACTTAGGGAGGAGAATCATGGCTCCATGCAAAATTCTAAGTCTATTTTTATTATTATGATTGCTTTCAATGGTTGTTCATAGTAGCAGTGAGTGACGATTTATTTTGCATCATCACTTTGCGAAACTTGGGTTGAGTTGTTTTTCCCTTGAGGATTTCAGGGACGAAACCCTTTAAGGAGTAGAGAATATAATGAACAACATTTTAGCAATCACATATTTTAATATTAATTGTTAATTGGGTGATGATTTCAAAGATGTTTTTTTTCAAACAATCAAATCAGGAATCAAAACCACTCCCAATGAGTTCGGATGGCTCGTTTTTTGGAGAAAAAGAATATGGATCGCTATATTTTGAGTTCAGACCGTTTGTTAGTCAAAACAATCACAAATACGTGTAAATTGTCATTATGTGGTACATTCTTAGATTACAATGAAACTTACACCACCGGAACCATATCATTAAGGTGACGCATACCATCAAGTTTTATAGCGATCAAGCGTACCATTTGATCATACAGAATAAAAAAGTGCATTGACTTTTATTTGAGAGTTCAAGCTAAAAGAAAATAAAATAAAAATAATCAAAACCTTAATCCTACTCATACTCGCTTACTATTCAACTCTATCCACTTCCGTATTTCTACAGTTCTATCATGAACTGTATGCCATATCCTTCAAATCAAAAATCTTAAATAAGCCTAAAATTCTACAATAAATCATGATTTGTTAGAACTCGGGAGTGAAGACAAAACACTAGTGCAGGTTTGAGTGAGTTCGATGATGGTCAACCTTAGTTAATCTCAACAATTCGGAACTAAGGTTGACATTTTTTGATATCATGATCAAAGATAAGGGAAATGATAGAGGCATTAGATCTAGAATTGAGAAGCGCATCGGCAGCTTGAGTTTGACGAGGTCTGGCTACACACGGGTGATCTAGACTTAAAGTGAGGATGACTAAAAGCTAGAGGTGCCAATTGAGACATCGTTATTCATAGGGGGCTTGGACGATCAAGTTTTGGGTATGGATGAATCAAGTTTGAGGCGAGAAGGTGTAATGTGCGAAGATTTTGAATTCCATGGCGTGATTCCCCATATCACTCTTGTTGGGTGCACGGGAAGATAGTATTCTTGAGGCTATGAAGTGTATTATGGATTTGATGAAGAGAGGGATTTTTATGATGTAGATTATTAATTACTCTAATTTTGATTATAGTTAGGACAATCAACAATTTGATAAAATCCGGTAACTTATATATTTTTATCTTACGCATACGAGATCCGATATGTAAGCCGTTTTGTTGACACACTTTTTGGTAAAAGCTATCACACTGAATATCTGGATAGCATCGCGCTCGGATATGGAGAACATCTTCAAAAGACAGGAAGCGATTTGGTCAAAGTCGCATCATCAACAAAGAACTGCCCGAAACTCCTACTAGATGACCTTTTCTGGGCCCGAAAACAGCAATTACAGAGCTAAGCTCTGTAACTCTTGTAGATCTCTGAATTAGATTCAATTTGAGCTTTCGTTTGGCTCAATCAGACTTACGGTTTGAAAGTTACACCCATTTCAGCGAAGTGGTGTAAATTAGCATCGACCGACGAACACTTGGATGAAGTGACGAAGCATCATTGGCTTGGTTCATGGGACCGGCTCGTGGGACCTACCTTGGCTCGTGGATCACCATCTCCTCCTGGCTCGTGACGCACCTTAGCTCGCGCACCCTCCCCGGCTCGTGGAACTCATGTAGACCATGACCCGACCACTCCAGCTCGTCACCACTTCACATCTCACCATCATGAACCACCGGCTCGGCTCGCCCTATGTGACCACGACCTGACCCCCGAACCTGCTGTTACGCAGCTTGTTCTAACCTATTCTCAAGTCTTTTCACACTACTATTTTCCCGGATCGGGTGTCACGTACCCTATCACGAACCGATCTTCCCAGAAGCTCTCCTACAGCTATAAATACACCATTTGAAGGCATTTTCAAGGATCTTTTGGCTCTAACTCCTCAGAACTTCCACCATTGCTCTCTGCAAAGCAATTTCAGTAGCAGAGGAGCCAAATTCCACATCATAACACGAGGATTTCATGTACAATCTTATGATTTCTTACCCCTTTTCATTGTAAACACGAGGATTTCGTGTATAAACCGAGAGAATTGTACTTGTAATTTCTTAGGATTTAAGAAGAGATAAAGTGGACATAGGCTTGGTTTGAGCCGAACCACTATAAAAACTTTGTGTGTCTCCTCTTTATTTACTTTTTTCTGCATTTTTGTGATCTGAGATCTGCATTTGGGTGTTAGGCACAGATTTTGGTCTAACAGTTTGGCGCGCCAGGAGGGGGGCACATGACACTACTTCAATTTCTAGCTCTAAAGGAATCAATTTGCTTGGCTATTGGATTAATGGTTAAAAAAAGAAGGATGGAACTTTCTCCCGTACTGAAGGAGCTGAGGCCGAAGCCATGAGAAACGAGGAAAGCGAGGAAGCTTCCTCTCACGAAAACCCATCAGCATTTTTGACTAGAGATGAGATGGACGGCGTTCTCGCTGAATTGAGAGATTAAATGGCAAGGCAGGACGATCTCCTCAGGAAACAATAGGAGATGATCGATGGATTCTTCGCTCGGATGGATAGAAGGATGAGCAACGCTCAAGTCACTGGAAATGAAGCCACTGAAGTGGCTTGCGCATCATCTGGACTTGGGGGCAACCCCCTTGCTCTTGCAAATGTTCAGGTTCAACCTACTTCAGCCCCAGTTCAAATGGAAACAAGGACGGAAGCTCTCGCTCCTCAACTGCAACTGGATCGTGATGGAGATCCAGAAGCGGCTCGTGATAAGGCATCACGACCCGATCGGATCGCCCCCCCAGACTCACGAACCGTGCTCCATGATCCCGCCTCACGAGCTGACCCCCCTTGATCCAAGAACCACGACCCGCTCACGACAACTCACCACCAGCTTCCTTCTCTCGCGCTCAACGCTGGGGGCACCAGCTCTGATCTTGGAAATTTGCAACAACTTTTTGAAGGAAATCGGCTAGCAGAACGGATTGAACGCCTCTCGAGAGGCCGTACTTATCAGAATGACGTGGATGACGTCATCCACACTCCTTTCACTCAGGAAATCTGGAATTCTCGTAATCCCCCAGATTTCAAACTTCCACAACTAGAGCCCTACAATGGCAGGACCGATCCAACCGTGCATCTGATGCGCTACAAACGGCATATGGAAGTTCAATCGGCATTGGAAAACGTCATGGCAAAGTGTTTTCTCCTCTTTCTGACTGACATAGCCGCTATGTGGATTCGGCAGTTAGAAACGGAATCGACCGGCAGTTGGAACATGGTGGTTGCGCGCTTTATTGAACAATTTTGGCTTCACATCGCTCGACCCAAGAACGTCATGTCACTTACTACAATCAAGCAGAGGCCCAGAGAAACTCTGCATTCATTCCTGGAAAGATTCAATGTTGCAGCAGCATCAGTTGACCGACCTGAACCATCGATGGTGCTGATGGCAGCAGTATCCGGTGCTTTGTATAGCTTGGAGTTCAAAAAGTCCTTGTACCGAGACCCACCGCGAAACCTCAGCGAATTTTATCTTGAAGCAGACAGATTTCTGCGGGAAGAAGATGCAACCTCCGAGAAGAAAGTTCTTGATGTCAACATGCTTAAAGACGGAGAACCGTCCGATTCTGGAAATGGCAAAGAAAAAGCCACCGTCAGGAATGACCGCAAAACTCAGCCCCGGAGAGGGCCCAGATATGAAAAGTACACTGAACTCAATTCCCCACTCTCAGACATCTATCTGGACATGAACGGTGCTATTTCCTACCCAAAGCCCGCTAGGATGGAGCCATCACAAAGAGAACGCGATTCTGGAAAGCACTGCATATTTCACGTTATGGACGGACATGACACAAATGACTGCAGGCATCTTCGTGATTTGATTGAGGAACGGGTTAGACGTGGAGAGCTGCCCGAGTATGTGAAACTACCGACAGTGCCTGCACCTGCGCTGCTACCTCCTGCTCCCCGGAGAGGGAATGACCCTGGATCGAGCTCTCGTGGGCTCATCATCAACTGATCTGGATGAGATCAACTTTCATTTTCTGCATTTCTTAGGCTTTAAGATTTTTTTTGCTTTCACTAGGTTTTCCGATTGGTTGAATCAGAGTACACACGTTAGGGGTCAGGATGTAGCCCTAAAGCGTGCTCTGGACTCGGTGTCAAACCAATCAGGATTTGCTTTGGTTTCGAATTTTGAATTGAATAAGGACTTTCCAAGCATGGATTATGTTTGGGGAATTTAAGTATCTTGTCAGGATGTGGTAGGATCCTCAACTTCGGTTAAAGTATGGCTTATACTTATTACGGAACTCTAGGTATGGATTATGCCTAGGGATGGACTGTCTTGTTAGGCTATGGCAAGCGTAGCTCTACTTCAAGTCTGAGTATGGTTTATACTCACTTTGGAATCTTAAGTATGGATTATACTTAGGAACGACAAATGGTCTTGTCAGGATGTGAAAAAAGAAATCGGGTATGGATTATACTCGGTATGAACTTTTGGGTATGGATTATGGCCTGCAAACGGTCTTGTCAGGATGTGAAAAAAGAAATCGGGTATGGATTATACTCGATTTGGACTTCTGGGTATGGATTATGCCTGGAAATGTTGGCCCTTGCCAGGATTTGGCAGGATGATTCAAACGTCCCCTGAGTATAGTTTGTGCTCATTGGACGTTGAAGCATGGTTTATGCTCATAAAATTTGAACAATACTGCCAGGATTTGGCACATTTGCTTTACCTTTATCTCTTTATAGATATGGATTATATTTGTAGCTAGCAGACCCAGCATGGTCACGGCATTATTGGATTTCTATGGCTTATGGACTTCCGGGACTATTAAGAACACATCTTCCTTCAACCAGCAAGATATGTTCTGGGAGGGCAAACTTGTTGACACACTTTTTGGTAAAAGCTGTCACATTGAATATCTGGATAGCATCGTGCTCGGATATGGAGAACATCTTTAGAAGACAGGAAGCGATTTGGTCAAAGTCGCATCATCAACAAAGAACTACCCGGAACTCCTACTAGATGACCTTTTTTGGGCCCGAAAACAGCAATTACAGAGCTATGCCTTGAAACTTTTGTAGATCTCTGAATTAGCTTCAGTTTGAGCTTTCATTTAGCTCAATCGGACTTACGGTTTGAAAGTTATGCCCGTTTCCGCGAAGTGGTGTAAATTGGCATCGACCGACGAACACTTGGATGAAGTGACGAAGCATCATTGGCTCGGATCGTGGGACCGGCTCGTGGGACCCACCTTGGCTCGTGGATCACCATCTCCTCCTGGCTCGTGACGCAGCTTAGCTCGCACACCCTCCCTGGCTCGTGGAACACATGTAGACCACGACCCGACCACTCCAGCTCGTCACCACTTCACATCTCACCATCATGAACCACCGGCTCGGCTCGCCTTATGTGACCACGACCCGACCCCCGAACCTGCTCTTACGCAGCTTGTTCTAACCTATTCTCAAGGCTATTCACTCTCTATTTTCCCGGATCGGGTGTCACGTACCCCATCATGAACCGGTCTTCATAGAAACTCTCCTACAACTATAAATACACCATTTGAAGGCATTTTCAAGGATCTTTTGGCTCTAACTCCTCAGAGCTTCCGCCATTGCTCTCTGCAAAGCAATTTCAGTAGCAAGGGAGCCAAAATCCACATCATAACACTAGGATTTCGTGTATAATCTTATGATTTCTTACCCCGTTTCATTGTAAACACGAGGATTTCGTGTATAAACCGAGAGAATTATACTTTTAACTTCTTAGTATTTAAGAAGAGATAAAGTGGACGTAGGCTTGGTTTGAGCCGAACCAATATAAAAACTTCGTGTGTCTCCTCTTTATTTACTTTTTTCTGCATTTTTGTGATCTGAGATCTTCATTTGGGTGTTAGGCCTAGATTTTGGTCTAACACGTTTCTTCCACTGGGCTTGTGTTAGCGAGCTCTACGCCTTAAAATTAATTTGGACTAATTTGACTAAGGTAAGTGATGGTGTCTCTCACTGAACTATAACTTTTTATATGGTAAATAACTAACATTTTAAAGCAATATGTAATCTTGAAATGTAATTTTTAAGATATTTGAACCTACTAAATAATAAATAAAATGATTAAAAATTTATTTAAGTAGTTTCAACATGATTATCAAAATTTACCCATTTATGCGCTATTATGCGTTATTCTGACCAAACTGCTAGATTTAGACTATTCATATACTTATTGCACTTTGTCTGCGATAGATAGGTTCTCTTTAATTTGTATGATCAATTGTTTGCATGGTTGAATTCCTTGCTTTGTTTAACTAAAAACGTCTTTCGTAGGCGATCTAATATTAGGAAAAAAATTGATTCGCCAGAGTTTGGGGTGCTTGTCAATTAGATGCACAAGTTGATGCACGATGATTGAGTGCAATGGATGAGATAAATTCACGGTGGATCCTCAAAACACATATTGCATTAGACGATGGAGTAGCATTAGAGCTTAGTGATTGATTTGATGATAAGGTGACATTGGAGCTCGATGATCGATCTGAGGACGGAGTATAGACTTGGATATGTGTGGATTTTGCGACGAATGACAAATGTTTTCTCTAGATGTGTATTTAACCAGATTTGGTCAAATACATGATCCGACCAGTCATTGTTGATTACTATGGAATAGTTAATATCGAGTGTTATTGTCTATTCTGTCTAATATGACATGGAAGATGGTGCGGATTCGAGGAGCAGGACATGACGGTTCGTTTGATAGCGGTTTCGATACAGTGGATCTCTGATCAGCAGCTTTGGCATGAGGCAAGGATGTGGTACTTCCATAGATTGACTCATCGTTCAACGATGGTGATTCCATGATGGGAAGTGAGGTTGCTACGACATATGATTTTTCTCCAAGATGCAGAAAAGACGATATTGGGTCATATTGACATGACCTTCGGAGAGAAATATGGGAGACATAGGATGATATCCTATAACATACGATGATCGTCCAATCCCCAAATCATAATGAATTGGGATGGGAGTCTTATGATAGTTCAAAGATGGATTCTCCTGCGAAGAACATGTGCAAAGGGGTTTCTGGTGTTCGTGACTTTGGTACACCTTTAAGGGAGTGTCATAAGGATATATTAGGGTTCCTTAATGTAGAACCCGATCTTCCTAATCCCCAAAGAATGTCAATGTTTTTTACGTCGGTAAGGTTTTCATGTCCAGTTAGTTAGGTCAGGACGAGTCGATAGTCTGGTAGAGTTCCTCGATGTAAAATCTGTTGGTGTCTCAATTGAAAGGGAAATCGAAGTACTAGATCCTTATGTTTTATGCACTGAGTGAGTGAATGTGAGGATGGATGTTATGCTTCTTTTTGTTTATCACCATTTAGTACTTAGACATCTATTACACCATTTTTACATGATGTTTAACATAGTGTAGCATATATCCATTGTTACATGCTAACTCTTATGGATGCAGGGCCAAGACAGGTTTAATTCTCCGTACCCACCATGTTGTATACTAATATGACTTTTATAGTACTTTGAGATTTGTTTATCGCGCATAACAGACTGTTGTCCGACCCAAGGTTTTATGTTTCCTCTTATTACCTTAGGTGCTCACAATGATGATGAGTAGGCGAGGTAATAGATATGAATATCACCAAAGCTATGCATGTAGATCAGCAGGAGGTGATGTCTTTCATATTTGAATTTATTATTATTGCTTATTCAGTTGCATGACACCGTGGAGCCTTGAGAATGTTATGTATCCTTGTTAAATACAATTTATAAGTTTAAGCTTATTTATCTCTTGTATAAACTCTATTAATATTTTGTATAATTATATAAGATGTATTCTTTGATTATGTGGTCTATATAGTTATTATTGTCTCGTCTATTTTATGTCTTCTATTTTTATTATTATATGTTACATAATGCACTAATAGATATACGATGGTATCTGTGATTGAGTTTTGTTTCTTCCTTTCTTTTCTATTTTCTTATTTTCTTTCACATTTGCCTTATATTCTCTTATTTCTTTCTCTTGATAATCATCTTATATCGATCGGGTAATTGGGTTATATAAGTACTAATGGTGTATGTCAGTCGTCACATCCATTAAAATGGGAAGGAATGGTCGTGTACCCTCGGCGGTGTATCCTAGTGTTGGTGTAAGCGACATGTTGGTGTAAACAAGGAGTTTGGCTATAACATGATTTTTCCATTAGCCATTGATATAAGCGAGGATAGTCATACAATTTATCAATGTATTCATGGCTTTAAAAGGTAATGATTATGAACTATGGTGGTTGATGTGGATGCTATTATCTTCTTTCTTTGGTATTCCATCACCTATAAGATTTTTGGAAGAGGATGGAGAGTGGAGCCAGGGTTGTCGGTTGTTTTGATTCTTCTGTCCTGATCAATATCCTTTATTGTTTGTTTATTTTAGTAGCATATATTACCTAGTTATTATTTTTATCTCCTTGGTTGCAGGTACATGTCAGGTATGGGATTTAAACCTATCTAATTGCATATATTTTATATAACTGTTGGCAGTCATTTATCGCTCACAACAGACTATTTTCTAACCCCAAGGTTTTACGTTTTTTCTTATCATCATAGGTTCTTACTGTTGTTTTCATGGGTAGACATTGTTGAAGAGTAGAGTATATAACAGGCTTAGGTGGTGTTTAAGCTATAATGGAGATGAACTTTGAAAGCTTATCATATTAATATCTTATTCTCCATTGTTTGCTTGAATGTACTTTGAGAGAATGTACTGAGGATTTTATGCATGGAATATTTTCCTAAATGTACATAGCTTTGGGTTTTTATGTTGAAGGTATTTCCATAATAATAGTACACTAATATTCTGTTGTATATGTTCATATTATATTTTGCCTATACCCTGTGATATATACGGCATATTGCTTTTGACTCTTTACTGAAAATCGTCCCATAACTGCCAGCACACTGCAGTGCACTTTTTTTCCCATTATGTGCAAGTGGCATGCGGTGGCCATCACATTCGCCTGGGATAAGCTGCTTCCATAAATAGTGCATCATTCTCTACCTTTAACTTCCGATTCTCTTGTGTGATGGCTTTATTGTATCTTCAAGTGCAGTAGTCTCAAAGAGGTATTGTCCAAGCCGCTTTGAAATCGATCTCAATTCCCGTTAGCTTCTTTTATAATATCCTTAACTTATTTCTCTTGTTCAACCATCTTAAATTTTTAGTTGGCTACCTTTGCGTTGGTATGTTTGATTTTTTTTTCCTTATCAAATTCGACCTAAAGCTTAACATTGGCGATATCTATCTCCAAATCCATTATAATGTTAGTGAGTTTCTCAATCACTTGGATCATTTCTCTATACTATATACCCACATCGAAGACCCAATCTGTGGTTCTGATTACGTGGGGGATCAAATGGATCTTCGAAAAAAAAATTCAGCCTATTGAAGATAAGCTAGGGAAATAGATCCTAAATCTTGTGCTTTTGTTCCTACGCAGAGATGCTTAGCATAGGAGGCTATAATAACCTATATCATTTTTTTAAACTTTTCAGTGTGGGTAGATGATTTCATTGTTTGGTCCAAACCCTCTTCTTTGTAACTCTGACTAGTATGCACTGGTGGTGGAGGAACTTAAAGAGAGGCTTGGAGAGGCACCCTTGATTGTTCGGTATCGCAAGATGATTTCTCAAGCTTCCTTTGCGACGATGATCGTGATATCAAATGATATTACATATTGAAACCATTGCATTCTTTGCCTCTAAGATCACTATTGTCGTAATGCATGTGCTCTGAGTTTGATTGGTGCCATGGTGTTAATATATGCTACTTCCTAGATTGTAATGTTAGCGGATCTGTCTTACCATTGTACCCGCAACATGGAAAATGGTAATCAAAATCAAAGGATGGAAGCACGTACAAGTGTTGTGAAGTGCAGTTCTTGTGTTATGTGCGTCCTAATGTCCCGCTTAATGGACTAGTTTCTATAGCTTTACTCGATGTAATAATCCCTTCAACATTAATGGGAGTGTCTGTCCTCTCTGGACTAGAGAGAAAGGTGTTAAGATTAACGTCCTCGATAACAAACGACGATTTTTGTCTATGAATCATGACATAGAGTTGCGCCATCGCCTTTAATTTGGCGTTGAGTCCATTTAATTTCATGCTCTAGCACCGAGGGTATGACAAGGTTGGCATCCCTAAATGTTTCTTCTTCACCGACACCTTCATCTTCCACTCAGGAGAGTTACAGATCTTTAATTCCATCATGAATGATGCTTATTCCATTCTCTATTAGGCCAAAGCCATGAAGAAGTTCATCAATGATAAAGTTTTGAGTATTCTATAGTTTGCTGGAATGCCACGTAGTGTGGTGGGCGCCTCATAAAGCTTGCTGCTATATGGCCTAGCCGGATTTCATGAATTAAAGAAAGATTCATATCAGCTATAAAAACAATGCCTTGACCAAACTGAAATATTGGCATAAGTTTAAAAGGTGAGACACCATTCTATCTATCGCCTAGAACAGTTATCGAAACATAGGATGTAGAACCAATCTGATTTATAACCATTCAGCTTGTTTCATCCTTTGATCAATATTCAATTGTTCTAAGAAACCTTAAAGTATGTGGAAGATAGTTCACCTTTTCTCCTGTTAAACTTCGATAAAAATTGAACATCAACAATGGTAAACACTCGGTTCATGTATTTGAGATACAAGATGTAAACGCAAAGCAAATATTGTTAACCTACCTTTCAAGGATATTACAATTTGTATTTGGATGTTCAGATAGCTTGAAAAAGATTTTGGCTAGGTTCTGATTCGGTATGAATTCGGACTACAGTAACAAAACCCACAATTGTACTTAGTCCAGGATAAATATGAATTTAGAGCATAGAAAAAGAACCTAGAATTTAGTTCATGTATTGATATGAGTCCTGAGAATAGAGATAGAACCCAGAATTTGGCTAAGTCAAGGATCGATATGAATCTGGAGCACATAAAGAGAACTTAAAATTTGGCTAACTCAAGGATTAGTATGAGTCCAAGACATGTAAATTTAGATTTCAAAATGCACTTACATCAATAACTGAAGAATTAAATGACAAATCATCTCACATAAGCATCAAATAAGAACCAAATAGAACCCATCTTTAGGGTCACACCCTATAGGGTGCAATCATGAAGGGGAAATGGAAGCCTCACTCCATAGGCCAATTTGTCTCCTCCTGATGGAACTTCTGCATTTATTAGTCAATTCAACTTCCCACTTTAGCTATAAATAGACCTCCAAGATTTAGAAAAAGTGTTATTCTCTTTTCAATGTGGAAGCTTTACTAAATCTTGGAGATAAATTCATCTCTTATTTCTTCATTCATACAAACAAGTAACCGTAGCTGTGATCAACGGTATAAAAATGATTACTTCAAGTGGAAATACGCTAGAGTTTACCGAATAAAATTTTTGTCTCTTTTATTGTAATACTCATTCTTTATGATTGTTCATTAGTTGTGATATGTAAATTATTTATGATTTGCTTTAATTACAAGTTATTTGGTGTGTTAGGCTCGATTGACCAATTTCCAGGCTAATAGATAGACATGGGCTTTTGGATGGAGATGCAAGACAACAAGCCTAATACGATAGAGAATGTTGCGATTATAGGAGTTAAAAGGTGGGAAACAATCAGTTATGCAAATATACTGATTATACGCAGTACATCCTTCCAGAGGCATGCGTGCCCTATCACCATGACATGGAATCAACAAGTTCTCTAATGGAATCTTATGCTTACACAGATCCTTTTTAGCTTCACTTCATCGATGGTAGAAGGCACAAAATCGACTAGATTATCTATCTGTAAGACTCCTTCCAAAGTTTCAAAAGATGGAGCGACATGACCACCTGAATCGTTCATGATCTCCTATCGAATGCCAGGTTATTTAGTTTGCTGATCGAAGTTATCCTATCGGAAGCTGTAGAGAAGATGGAATCTACATCCGAATCCTTATAATCTATTTCACTAGTGTAGCGACACAACTTGAATGTATCAATTACTTCACTATGAATCTCAACAAATAATACAATTACATCAACTAACATTTTCCCTCCCTTGCATGCAATTTTGTGCAATATAGAATAGATGTAACGTCCCTTATTTTTACGGTATTATAATTAATTAATTTAATTATTTAATTATTTAATTAGTGATTTAGAGAATTAAAGGGTTGTTTAATTAAATAATATTGAATAATTAATTAATTTAAATAATAGAATAATATATTTAATTCCGAAATAATCGGAAATAGTGAATTGACAATATAATGTGAACTGGACAATTTAAAATATTTAATTCAGCTTAGAATTTGAATTAGAATAACGAATATATTATTTGAACGACAGTTAAACGTATAATTTATATTATAATTATAATCGAGCTCGAAATGGCGCGACAGTTTGTTATTTGGCGATTCGAACATCATTTGAACATACAGAATCCGTTTTAAGCTGGATTTCTATGAAACAAGAAACGTTCGGAGCTGGTGAAGTATATATTTCTATTGGAAGAGAAAAATTGAGATTTCATTGTAAAGATTATTGAGTTATGTCCAAATCAAAATTTCGAAAAGTCGCTATGGAATTCCTTTATAAAGTATAACGATTTATTTACATTATAAAAGGATTTTTCAATATAAATTGAATATCGATTCAACCGGGATTTGAATATCGAGTTATAAATCCAATTGGAGCAATATGATATTGTAATGTGAATATATACAATAATATTAATTTATTAATATTAAATTTAATTGTTTTTAAATATATTTATATTTTTAAATGGGTTATTTAGGCTTTAGAAAATTGCCACTTTTGCAAACGAGCTCTGTTTTTGACGAAACTAATTTTGTTGGATCCGGAATAGTAAATTATTGTTATATTTCAATTTTCGTGATTTTTGGAGTCAGTATGTGGCCGTATGGGATTTTAATGTGAAAAATGGCCAATTATTCGACCTTAAAAATACGCTGTGTGAGCAAACGGTTTCGGAATTCGATGAAACAAGTTTTGTTGGGTCCGTAATGTCGAACTGAAGGTGTATGTCCATTTTTGTGATTTTTGGATATTGTATGTGATCGTAGGAATTTTTAAACAATAAATATCAACAAAGATTGATTACATCTGAATATAAAATTAATTAAATTAATGTTTCCCACCCCTATAAATATCATTCTAAGGTCTCCTAAACCTAAAAACTTTCATTTTCTATTCAACTAAAAATCGGTCGCCAATATTGTCTTCCTTACAACAAAATTCTCATTTCATAATTCCATAGTAAATCATAGAAAATCCTAAATTCTAAAACAAGGATATTTAGGATCTTGGTGTAAATCTCTTCAACCCAGCAGGCATTTTGGAGTGTTCGATGCATCACCGCTCGCTGGAATGGTATAGATGCCGACCTAGGGTTTGGTTTTGCTTGGAACCAGGGAAGCATTAGTTTATTTTGGAGTTATATTCAGGTTTATAGTGTCGAATGGAGTGGATTAGCAAAGATTGGTGGAGTTCGGAGGATATTTGTGTCGATGTTGTCTATGTTGTGCGCGTTCACTGACTAAGGGCGGAAACTGCAATGGGCGATCGAGTTAAGCAAAGAGGGGTTGAAGATGGTGAGTTTTGAATGAGGAGATTAGCGACAATCTCGATTTGGTTGGTAATGAAATATTTAATAAGAAAATGGGGTTTGAAATCATTGTGAATGGGTTATATGAACAGGCGACGGGTTCTTAATTCCAGAAAGAACAAATGGGGAAGAAAGGGAAAGAGCGGGGGTGGTTTTAGAAGGGTGTAGGGCTGGAGTCTTGGCTTTGGTAAAGGCCCAATGAAAATGAATTTAAGTTTCAATTAAATATTGATAGTTGTTAGTATCATTTTTCTGAGGTTGGGAATCTTGTTTGGTGAAGAAAATGGAGATCGGATTTATGGAAATAGTGCTAAATACCGGAGGGAGTATTATCGGGAGAGAAGAAGTATTGGGGAGGGCCAGGAAAATTGAATGGGCCAACATGATATTTAAAAAGGGGTTAGGCCCAATTGAAAACAATTAACTTAGTTTTAAAATTTTAAACTATTTAAATTGTTTATATAAATATGTGATTACAACATTTCACTCGTGCAAATTCAGAATCAAACGCCGTCTGAAGCGTTGGAACCGTATGAAAGAATACTACACAATGAAGTCGATTTTGAAAATAATTGGAGCTCGATACAATTTATAGCGTAATAAATTGCCTGGTCTGAATCAACCAACAATTTATTGTTATTTAACTATGAACTGCCAAAGTGAGTAAATCTCACTAACTCTGTACAGTTTATATTTTTATAAATATAATCTAGTATTGATAAATGATGATTGATTGCTGTGTGTTGATTGTTTGGTTGAATTGCTGATGTATTGTTTGAAATTGTAACGACCCGGAAAATCTGAACCAATTTAAAATTTTAAATTGGCTAAAAATAGTGGATTTTAAATATTTAAAATAAATATTTTAAACAATAGCAATGAAAGGTCGCTATGGAATTTATATAGCCCGTGAAATTGGACATTTTGCAAACGACCTCGGAATTCGACGAAACCACTTTTGTTGGATCCGGGATGTGAAGTTATTGCTAGGTTTCAAATTTCATAATTTTTGAAGCTAGTATGTGAGCATGGCAAAGGAAAACGTGTTTTGGTCAATTACAGTTAAATTGGATCAACCAGAAATGGGCCATTTTTCAAACGGTCTCAGAATTCGACGAAACTAGTTTTGTTGGGACCGTATCGTCAAAACATAGCTAGATTTATTTTTCGGGAATTTTTAGAATCAGTTTGTGGCCCTAGCAATTTGAAATGTATGTTCAAATCGAATATTGAATGTTTTATATTTAAAGTTGAAGGAAAACTGACTAAAATAGTCAAATAGTCTTACGAAACATATCCCATTGTGTTCGGAGTGGGGGTATTTAGCTAGGGACGACAGTCGTTGGGTTTGGATTGGAGTTTGTGTGTGAAAGGGGGTATTTTTGAAATTATAAAACCACCGGCCAATCATATTTTTTATAAAAATAACCTTTTTATCTCTCCCCGATCTCGACGGCGGCCCGTGTTCTTCCCTTCCCTTCCATTTTTTGGCAAATCCGTTCACCTTTAGCCCCCACTCCAGTTAGGGTTTTTGTAGATCTCGACCTAAGCTTTAAATCCATACTCGCCATCATCGGTTTCGTGGCCTGTAGGAGGAGAATCACCTCTGGGAAGTTGCGGTCTTCCCAGCGCCGCCGTGAGCAGCCGCCACCACCGAACTGCACCCTACCACCACGCGCGGGGGCGCCCCTCCTCCCCCTTCGACCTCGCGCAACCCGATCGTGGAACCGTTACACTGTTTGATCGAAAATCCAAAACCTAGATTTGAACCTCCTCTGAAAGGTACGGCTGTGAATTTTTAAACTGGTTTTGACACTTTAAAGTGTCGCGAAACTCGACCATCTTTGAAAAATCGTATGTTTTCCATGTGTTGACGAAATTCGATGAAACAGGAAACATCGGACTCGTAGCAACGTCTTCTACATTCTAGAAGAGACCGCATATTTTTCTGAGCCTTCTGCTATTTTTGGTGGAGTGGAACCCAATGTGAGATTTCTAATTTATAAACGATATGGAAAACGACGATGTATAAATTATATAGTCGATGTATGAGTTATATAAGCGTTGTACACCTCTTGTATAAGCGTTGTATAAGTTGTACGTTCGATGTATAAGTTGTATATGCATTGTAAAAATTATATATGTGTTGAAATAGAAGTGAAATGCTATATATATATATATATATATATATATATATATATACGCCCCTCGTCCACAAACCATGGACGATATTTATTGGTTGTGATTGGTGTGAAAATTGATTGATAGCGAATGGTTGATTGGAATTGTTTGTGGTTGATATTGATTGATTGTGGTTGAAAGATACCCGTTTGTGGTTGAGAAATATTTGGTATCAGAGCTTTGGTTAAGCTTAGTTCTGGAATATAACATATTAACGAACTCGTCAGAAATAGAACCAGTAGTGTTTTAGGATGGGTAACTCTATACAGATAGGATCAGTAATATCCTAGTATGAGTAAAGCAGAATGAAATACACCCCACTAGACACATTTACATTGGAAGTATGTGTTTCTATATTTTAAAATACCTTTAATGTGACCTGACACTTGATCTGCCATTTGCAGAAGTGCAGAAAAATGAGTGCCAGAAACAGAAGAAATGCAGAACCCGATCCAGAGGCTCTATTAAAGAGATATCGAAATCTGAACGGAGCACAGTTCTCGGGCAATGAATCTATAATTCAGACTCAAGCTTGGATGAGTTCTGTCGAAAGAATATTTGAACGTATCCAGATGAGAGATGATCAGAAAAGATTAGTAGCGTCTTGGGCGCTCAAAGAAGAAGCTTTAATCTGGTGGGAAACAATCATCAAAGATAATCCAGAAGGTTATATCACCTGGGATAGATTCAAAGAGATTTTCCTAGAAAGATTTACTCCTCCGGAGGTGACGAAGCGATTATGTGATGAATTCTCTTATCTGATACAAGGAGATATGACCATTCCAGAATATCATAAGAAATTCAACGAACTTTCTCACTTTGCTCCTCATCTGATTCAAGTTCCAAAGAGGAAGAATCTGAGATTTATTCATGGCCTGCAATGGAGATATAAGAATAGTGTAATGAGGAATGTTTTCCTTTTTCAGAAATGATTTATATGGCTTATCAGTATGAAGATCTCCATAAGAAAGGTATGTTGCGCGACGAAGAGGAAGTCTGTTCTATTAACAAAGAAGAGTCGGAAATTGATATTCTTGAAGCCATTACGAGGTCTGAGGTCAGTAAGAAGCCCAGTGCCAAGAGAAAAAGGGCTGAATCTGGGAACGAACCTGTAACGATAGCTGTATGCAATAACTGCCATCAATAGGGGCATTTGTCGATAAATTGCGGGCCTTTAAAGAAACAAAGCAAGGGTGGATTCAAACCCGGTGGGAAGTCTTGAGAAGTTAGGAAATGCCAGAAGTGCCATCATGCTAGTCATATTGAGAAGAATTGCCAGCTATTAAAGAAAGAATCTGAAGCAGTACATATAAATGAAGTAGCAGAAACTTCTGAGCCCTCAGCTAGTCAAGAAAGGCCGGAAGTTTTAGAAGGCACGGTTACTGTCAAAGATATTCCATTTAAAGTACTGTTTGACACAGGAGCGTCGTGAAGCTTTGCTGCAAAGAATGCAGCTAAGAAGCTGGATTTGAATTTGAAGAAGCTCAAGGAACCAATGACTGTCCAGAATCCGGTTGGGGGTTACATTGATCTCAGTTGGGTTTGTGGAGTGCCGGTTTCTTTTTCTCGTTATCGGCTTCCTACTATCGCGGTCGTCATGAATTTTACAGAGTTTGATCTTATCTTGGGGTTAGACTGGTTGACCAAATATGAAGCTGAAGTTAAATGCGCCGACAGAGTCGTAAAGGCGAAGATAAAATCAGGTGATTATATAACCATTCCCCATGAAGGTCAGAATTCTAATAGAAAGGACTTCTGGGCAGCTTTGGATGTTTCTCCTGTTCAAATAGAAAATATCCCTGAAGTCACAGAGAATATCCCCGACCTAGTGAAAGATATTCCTGTCGTCAAGAACTATGCGGATGTGTTCGAAGAAGTTGTTCGCTTACCTCCGCAAAGAGAAATTGATTTCAAAATTGCTTTAATTCTGAATGCAAGACCGGTAGTTCACGCTATTTGAAGAATGTCCTTGAAAGAGAAAGAGGAATTAGACAATCAAACAAGACAGCTTGTATGGAAGGGTCTGATCCGGCCTAGTTTCTCTGATTGGGGAGAAACAGTGGTGTTTGTCCCAAAATCAGACGGTACTCTGCGACTATGTGTGGATTATCGCGATTTGAACAAGAAGACGATAAAGAACAAATATTCATTGCCGCGAATTGATGATTTATTGGATCATCTGAATGGAGCACAGGTATTTTCAAGGATGGACCTAGCTACAGGCTTCCATCAGCTTCGAATTGCCGAAGAGTGTGTTCCAATGACAGCATTCAGAGGTCCAGACTTATTCTACGAGTGGTTAGTAATGCCGTTCGGCTTATGTAACGCTCCAGCTTACTTCGTCGATTTGATGAATAGAGTGTTCAGAGGGGTTTTGAATAAATTTGTTCTGGTTTTTATTGACGATATTCTAATCTTCTCTAAATCAAAGGCCGAACATGAAAAACATTTGGAACAGGTTCTGGAAATCCTCAGAAGGAGTGTATTAAAAGCAAAGTTTTCCAAATGTATATTCTGGCAAGAAGAAGTCAAATTTCTCGGCCACGTAGTGTCAAAGCAAGGAATTTCAGTGGATCCCAGTAAGATCACTGCTATTCAGAATTGGAAACAGCCTCGCACGCCAACAGAAGTTAGAAGTTTTCTCGGGATAGCCAGTTATTATCGGAAATTCATTAAGGATTTCGCGAAGACATCTAGTTCCTTAACAAAACTGACTAAGAAACATTCGAGATTCAGTTGGACTCCGGTATGTGAGGAAGCTTTCCAGGAGCTGAAATTAAAACTGACAACTGCTCCAGTGTTAACAATAATAGATGACAATGAGGACTTGAAAGTCTGGACTGACGCTTCTAGAGAAGGCCTTGGCGCAGTGTTAATGCAAAAAGGTCAAGTGATTGCATATGCTAGCCGTCAGTTAAAACCACAAGAGAAGAACTACGTAACTCATGATCTTGAGTTGTTGGCTATCGTATTCTTTTTGAAAATCTGGAGACACTATCTTCTGGGTGAGAAATTCGAACTGTATACAGACCATCAGTCATTGAAGTATCTGTTCACCCAGAAGGACTTGAATCCGAGGCAGCAACGTTGGCTAGTGTTCCTTGCAGCATACGATTTTGAGATTATATACACTCCAGGGAAAGCCAATGTAGTGGCCGATGCATTAAGCCGAAAGAATGAAATGATCGTCAGTTTTATTATCACGACTTCATTGATAGATAAAATATATGCTCTTCAGAAGGATGATCACTTCATTCAGAAGATTAGATAAATAATTCAGAAAGGCGAACCCTCGAGTTTCCAAGGATTACCCTTGCCGCCGTCAGTACGGGGTTCGGGGTCGTCTCGGAAATTATATATAACGATATATATAAATCATTAATCAAATATTGATTATGTTTATCAGAATATTTCATATCCAAATGAAATCGATGTTATTAAATTTTTTATGTAGGGAAACAGGTCGGAGGAATCCAACTAGATTCCTCAACATTTATTTTACTGTTTTTCATATATTGTAATATATGATGTGATATATAATCTGTTCTTAATTATGTGTGTTTGGATGATATTGATCATGGTTATTTGGTATTTTAAATACCATAAGAAATACTGGAATGTATAATGGGAATTTTCAAAGTGTGTGTTGAAAAGAAAATAATTATAAAATCAAAGGATTTTTATAAATGGAATTATTTATTTGTTAAATAGAATTATATAAAAGGATTTATATAGAATAAATAGGATTTTTATAAAAGGAAATATTTATGGAATAAATAGAATTTTTATAAAAGGAAATATTTATAAAATAAAAAGGAATATTTAATTAGAAAGTAAATAGATCTATAAAAGGGTAACATTTGGAAAATGAATAGAGTTTATAAAAGGAGAATTTTACATTATGAAGGTTTAGACCAGTGCTTCTCACACAAGTGTAACATGATATTGATTTAAAATAGATATTTTGCAAAAAAATATTATAAAGGATTTTGGGGTTTGAATTAGGAATTTAAATGGAATTACTGAAATTAGAAACTGACTGGAATTTAGTCGAGTTGAATAGCTTTCTGTGTGTTGATCTGATGTTGTTTTCGGCCTTCAGGGTTAATACGTAGGGGGTTATTCTCTTACTAATTTACAGTTAGAGACTGATATATGTGAGAAGATAGTGATGCGTGAATCAAAAATGGAAACGTTTTCCAATGATTAATAATGTATATTTTCTAAATTTAGAAAATAAGGATTTGATCAATATATGGAAACGAGAAATGGGGAAATGAATACGTTTGATTGATGATTGATCGATAGAATTTCCATTTGGAAATAATATCGTTGTTTGCACACATGTTTTCCTTTGATAGTTAAATCACCGACTATCGAAGATTTTGACCATTTCCGTTGTCAATAAGGAGATACCGGGATCAGATGTATTATCTGAAAACCATTCAGTATGGCATTAGCATTGCGAATCAAATATGATGAAGATAATTGAAGATGGAGTTATGCAAGGGCTGTTCTGTAAATCCTAGGTAGAAATTGCCTAAGATGGATTTACAGAATAATTCCTTCGGGTTTTCCAGTCCCAGGACAACTTGAATGGATGAATGTCTGATAGAGTATATCTGGTAGATCGCGTAAGTTGATCGTTTCAAACGTATTTATGTTGGTGGAGGAGGAATTCGTTTCTCTTAGCTTATACCCGTGGTATTTTTTGGGGAATCAATTTTTGATTTGACGGGTATGACAAAGTGGCATTCAAAGTAAATAAAGGAGTGATCTGTTAAAAGATATGTTATGACCTCAAGCCTCATCAATTGGGAAATGATAGAAATCGGGCAGGCAGCATGGCTAAGTGGGTCGCACCTAAGGTATATTGTCACCATCTAGAGAATATTCATACTTGTTACTTCTTTCAATTCTGTATCGTCCGGGTACAGATATGTTGGTATACCAACCGTAAGGTGACAATATATTCAGAACATTCAAGCGAAATGAATGGTCAGTCATGTGTGGCCGAGCTGCAAGATGTTCTTGTTGAATTCCAGTGTATCGCTTCTAGAGTACACTGATCGAAAGGTGGATCCATACCTTGTCATAGTTGGATTCCATTACCCAATAAGAGCCCGTAGTTTTTGATTGTATAATATATGTAGAAAGTGAGATGAAAGCGTTCTACTAGATTTCTATTTATTTGATTTAGACATTATTATAATATAAGAAGAGCCTTGATATAAAGAATTATTTGGGTTATCTTAAGGTAAAAACCATCTGTGTTTATGTGTGGATCGGTCTTACGATTATCATTTCTTTAGAAAGGAATTTAGAAGTTAAACAAATGATTGGAGTTTACTCACACCAGTCACATGACTGATGCAGAGTTTATTTTGTTTTGTTTTCCATAAACTCTTGGGTGCCCAATTTTGTACAGGCAGTCAAGTAGTCAGGATTTTTCAGATACTTGAAGAGCCAGAGCAGGAGGCTTCAGGATTATATAGCTATTGTTATTTCCGCTGTGTTGTAAGTGTTATACTCTAATAATGGTATTGTATACAGATACTGTTTTATTTCAAAGTTATGTTATGAAATATATTTATTCGTTCCGTTGTGAGATTCGTGTTTACTCTGATGTTGTGATGTTCTTCTCCTTCTTCTATTCTAATTTTCTATCCTATGTATTCTCACCCTCTATTTTCTTTCATTAACTATCTGGTATTTCCGATGCTTGGATATACAACAATGAGTTTATGTCGATAACCAGGATCGCGAAAACTCGGGTCATTACGTAGAGATATAAAACTCAAAATTAAAATAGTTTCAAAAATGTGGTATAAATTCCAATCGGAGTGACCATCACTCCTGTAATAACCCGAAAATCTGGGCCAGTTTAAAATTTTTATTTTGGCAATTTTAGCGAATTTTGAACATTTAAAATAGATTATTTTATATAATATCGACGAGAAATTTATTTTGAATATAATTCGAACGTATATATTATATACGTCGTCGTTAGAATATAAATATTTATATATAATTATAAATAGAATTGAAAATGGCGCGGTAGTTCGATAATTCGATTTCAAACTTCAATTGAATGTACAGGGTGCAAAACAATCCGGATTTTAGTGAAACCAAAAACATTAGGATCTAATTGATGATATCTTTCCAACGAATCCGAATAATCAAGATTTCATAGCGGGAATCAAAAGATATGTCCAGTTGAAAATTCTGAATAGTCGCTATGGAATTCAGGCCCTTAAAAATGGACATTTTGCAAATGACCTCAGAATTCGACGAAACTAGTTTTGTTAGGACCGTATCGTCAATACGAAGCTAGAAAATATTTTTCTGGAAATTTTCTAGTTAGTATGTGACCCCAGTGATTTGAAATGTACGTTTAAAATTCAATATAGTGATTTAAATGTAAATTTAACGGAAACTGATTCAAACGATCAAATCAACCTACAATACATATCCCATTGTGTTCGGAATGGGGGTAAAACGCTATGGACAACAGGCGGTGGGCCTCGTTTAGAGGTCGTATGTGAAAGTCAACTTTTTGAAAAATAAAATAATTAAATTAATAAAAAAAAGTTTAAACCTCTCCTTTAACCTGCTGCCCCCCCTTTTTCTCAAATCGATTTCAAAAAAAAAAAAAAAAAGAGAGACGGGGGGGAGAGCCGCCGCCGCCACATCGCGCCCCCCCAGCGACGCTGCCGCCGCCGCTGCTTCCTCTTCTTCCTCCTTCCTTCTTCTCCTTCCTCCCCACGACCGCAGCCTCAGCCGCATCGCCCCCCCCCCCCCCCCCCCGATGAGCCACCGCCGCTTCCTCCTCCTCCCCTTCCCTTCGCCTGCGACGACCGACCCCACCCAGACCCGAACCCGCAAACCCCCCCCCCCTTCTTCGGCAAATTGACTGTAAGTTTTTTTTCATGTTAATTTTGTTTTTATTTATATACTTTATTTACTTTATTATTTATTTTTCAGATTAGGATTTTTAAAATATAAAAGTTTGATTTTTAAATTAGAAAAGATTTGATTTTTAAAATATAAAAGTTTGATTTTTAAATTAGAAAAGATTTGATTTTTAAAATATAAAAGATTAGATTTTTAAAATGAAAAGACGATATTTTGAGATGAGTAGTGAAGTAAAAATATAATTTTTATATAAGGAAGATAATCAAAATATGATTTTTATATTTTTAAAGTATTAAAAATATAATCTTTACTATATAGAAGTGGTAAAAATATAATTTTTACATGTTAGGAATATTTAAAATATCATCTTTTTATAGGTAGCAAAATAAAATGTGATTTCTATAGGGATGAAATTGAAAAGGTAAAATCTTTAAAAATAAAAAGACGATATTTTAAAAATAGAAAAGGCAAAAACTTTATTTTTATAAAGGCGAAAACTTTATTTTTATAAAAAGGCAAAAACTTTATTTTTATAAAGGCGAAAACTTTATTTTTATAAAGGCGAAATCAATATTTTTGAAATGGAATTTTTATCTATATGACACCATAGTAAAAATTCGATTTTTATATATTGAATAGCATAGTAAAAATTCGATTTTTAAAATATATAGTGATTATAAAAATATGATTTCTAAATTGAAAGTGAACAAATAAAAATGTGATTTTTATTTTAAAGACATCAAATATAAAAATGTGTGATTTTTATATATGTAGTGAAAGCGGACAACGAAAGCAACGAAAGGCGAGAACGACGAAGATTTCTATAAATGAAGTGTCGTGAAGTTGGATAGCTATCGGTGAGAACTTCTCACTCAAATTCTCTTTTTCTAAGTTATATATATATACTAGGATGCAGACGGTGCTTAGTAGCACCCGACACCCGTCATCCACAGACCATGGATGACTTGTTTGTTAAATTGATTGGTTGTGTAGTTAGTTAGTCTAATTGGTTTGAATTGAATTGTTTGGTGATACGGAATGGATTTGATTGATGTGTGAATGGCGTGGGCCTTCACTAGACCGGGGATAAGGCTAGGCCTTGTTCCGTTTCTAGTATCGTGCCGTTATCCCGCCGAAATTTTCTAAAATATGTTAGAAAAATAAAAATATCATTTTATTGAATAAATGAACTAATAGAAATTCATGTGTTAAAATAAAATGTTTATCATTAAAAATATAATTTTTAACGTGAAAGTGGATAAATGAATATTTATAAACAAATCGGCCGATTTGTTTATATACACTGATTAGACTGATATCGATTGGGTCGATAAATTTTACACGTCGCCCAACTGCACAAATAAAATCTGTGTTTGATTGTTTGAAACCCCACACGGGTGTTGGGATGAAATTTGAAGTTCACTCATCCTGATTGATTAAATATGTCGATCGATCGATTGACAGGCTGTTATAAGCGTCAGATATCTATATTTGATGCTTATACAGTGTAGTGCACTTTGGTTGATTATTTTTCAATGCTATTTTATACATGTGTTGTATGGAATCCATATAATTAACATTATATGGTGATTGATTGGGCCTCATTCCAATAAGGAAAATAATGAATATTATAAAAGAAAATTCATGTGTTGAATATAAAAATAGTCATGTGTTGACAATGATCATGTGTAGAAACTATTCATGTGTTGAGTAAAATATTTTAAATAAAATAAATTACATCTTTATCATATTTACAATTAGAATCTACTTCACGGTGGAGTCTAATTAAAAATCAAACGATAGATACCATAGTTTTATAAAATATTTTACATAACAACAATAGTGATGTGTTGACAGCACTCATGTGTTGAGATTAGTCGTGTGTTGAAAGAAATATAGATTCATGTGTTGAATGGGAAAAATATTCATTTGTTGAATAGAATCAAGAAGTTCTGAAAAATATAAAGCCGTGTTGATTAGTTTTGCGCCATTTTGACGTGAACGATATTTATATCGATTTTATTCAAATTGAAATGAATATTATAGCAAATTCGAATTGAAACGAAAACGAATTTGAATTGAATATAAAAGGACCTCGAATGGAATTGAATATAAAACAAATTCAAGTTGAATTGAAAACGAACTGAAATTTTATTGAATTCGAATCGAAATTAAATTGAAATCAATTTGAATTGAAACGAATTTGAATTCGAATTAAATAAAATTGAAATGAATTCGAGTTGAATTGAAATCAAATCGATTTGAAATTGAATATAGAAGTTGAATTGTTATAGAAGTTGAATTGTTTTAGAAACGAATTTAAAACGATTTATAAAATTCGTTTTAAATAGAAATCGACGAAATATATATTATATATATTATATATATAATATAATGGCCTGAATAGAACGCGCCGCGCCGCGGCAGTTCGTGAATTTCGACCATTTATTTCAAACGGACATTGCGGGAGATCCGACCGTCGGATTCTCCTAAAATCGGAACCGTTGGGTTCGTATCGAAAAGAGCTTTCCAATGAATATTAGAAATTTGAAATCCAACGGTTAGATTTGGAATTATGTCCAAATCAATTTCAGAAAAGGTCGCTGTAAGTGCAGTTCGATGGCCGTTGTTGGAAATCGACTGTACGGGCCTCGATAAAATTATTAAAAATATTAATAATTTGTGTAAAATCATAAGAAATGATTTGGGAAGAATTGAGCTGGAGAATTCCACATTTGAAAAGATAAAAAAATAGATTTTTATCGAAATGAACTAGTTTTGAACTAGAATTAAAATCAATTTATTTGTGAAATAAATAAACTGAATTTGAAAGTGATTTTAAAAATAATCAATATTCCCAATATGTGAATTGGACTGGAGCTGAATCGAAATTATCTTCGGGATATTTCGATGTTGGGTTTCTTGACTATACAATATTGTTATGGGGATTTGAAAGATATATTCATATCGTTATTTCCAATACGATATTTGTTGGTTTCAGAATTTGATATTGAATATAAGCCGATATATTTTCTATTCAGAGCCTTGTATTTAATATCAAATGTGATTTGGGTTTATCGTGAATCGTGTTTTAGATGACATTGGTTCTTTACCCCAGTTAAAGGCAAGATGTTGATTTTTGAAAAGATTAAAACTAAGTGGAGTTTTAGTGAATCTTTAATTAGATTAAAATGTGAATTGATAATTTAAATTATAAAACCTGAAAAGTGATCGAGAGTGGAGTATCACCAGTTTTGCTCCAAAGCGATAGTTAAATCTTTAATTAGATTTGAACGTGGAATGGTAATTAATTTTACCGATAACGCCGTGGTGTTAGATATGGAGTATTACCAGTTTTTCTCCATGGGATATATAGGTTGGGATTGGGAAATAAAATAAATAATTAATTCGGTGTGGTTCGTTAATCCCGACTAGTTTGAAATGATATCCAAAGGAGGATTAAAGAATGAATTTAGAAGAATTTATCTTGGATAAAATTAATGGGAACATTTCCCTAAGAATGTGATTTTGTGAATAAAAGAATATTCTGAATTGGAATGAGGCGTTTGTTGTGTTTGTGTAACATTCGTTTATTATATACGTGGGTTATTCAGAAAGGCCGGGTTTATACCCATTCTGAATAACCGATTCGACGAGATGTCGAAGATGAAGACGGTGGTTGAAGACCGGAAATCTTTACATCGTTTGGGTGATTACTGATGATCTTGATTGGGCTGTACACCCAGGATGAGGGAATCAGTTGGTGATCGTCCAGACGTACTTGGAGATGGATGGATATGCGAGGAAAGTGCCTCCGGTTTCGTTCAGACCCAGAACGAACTTGTAAATGGATTGTGTGTCTGACATTGGATTTTATTCTGTGTTGATTGATCTCTATTAAATATACATCTGTTTGGCGGCGGAGAATTTATTCTCTTGCTTAACGCCCTTCTCTGAGACATACGAGCTCAGAGGTTGTATATCGATGGACATCAGTCGCATGGAATGAATTGCCTGTGTGGCACGCGTAAGTGGCAATTGATTAAGGCTTCTGTTGAAAAGCAAAGTCTTGTGGTTGATGATCAAAGCACGGCCTGTGTGGCGTAGCTTTGTGTATAACGTGAATTCGCGAGCCTCACACCTCGGTATGAGTCAAAAACGGGATACGGACCCAAGGAGTGCACGACGTTTCTTTCTAGCTAGGGTGGTGTCAGTGACCTACCAGCCCTGACATTTATATACTTTTCACCTGTGTGGTTGTTGGATACGAGGCACCTCGGATATAGGTCTGTAAGGACCGGGAAACGTGTGTTCAGGAATAAGTAATCCTCAAAAGTAAGAGAGGACCGGCCTTGGAGGTTCCAAAGGATCATAGTGGGGTCCTGAGGCATTTGCTAGAGTGTCTCGCACGCGGAGAGGAGCTTGCCCTTTGCCTCGACTCATGACGGAAATCCAATTTCCAATACGTGATAATTCGGTTTTAATTGTAGAACTAGTATGGCGACATGATAGATGGTACCCATGCCGCCTATGATTGATATTTATGATTGAAATTGTTTTGACACTATACACTTATAATATTATCAAATGATTTGTTTTAAACGTACCAAGCATGTTTGGCTATTATAAGGGAAAACCCTATCCTCCGGCTTGCGTTGCATTGTGTGATGGGACCTGGGTCTTATAATAGCTTCATTTTTCCAAAGAGCATTGCGCTGTTTTGTTATATGCACTAGTATTCTTGGGAGGAAACCGATTCCGTGTTATACGGCGTGGTCCCTTGATTTACCTAACTTTAAAAACAATATTAATAACTGTTTTAGTTCTTACACCAGTCCCATGACTGACCTGGAGTTTATTGTTTTAACCTAAACTCTGGGTGCCCCTATTTTCCACACGGGCAGCTAGTAGTTTTGGTTTTGCAGATTTATATTCACAGGGTCCTCATTTACAGCTGGAACGATGCTCGGAAAGCTCTGTATCCGTGTATCACTTTCAGTTGTGATTTTGTATTATTTTCCGCTGCTATGTAATTTATTGTAATCTCTGATATTTGTCGAATGTAATTTATTCATTTATACTCTGTATATTCTTGTATCTGATGGAATTGTTGTAATAACAATGAAATGTTCTTCTGTATGCGTTCTATTTTGTCTTGTCCTCAATTCTATCCGTGCTTTCCTTCATGGGGAAGTTCGGGTCGTCTCAGTTTGGTATCAGAGCTTTGGTTTACAGAGCTCGAGAACAAGACACATTAGAACCATATGAAAGAATTCATCAGATATTGGATTAGCAACATCCAATTAGAGTGACTCGTTAGAGATAGGATCAGTAGTATCCTAGAACGAGTGTGAAGAGTATATTTTTCAAATGAAAACAATTTTGTTTTGAAATTTAAATCGTTTTATACGTATTTGAATATTTATTTATTTTGAATATGGACAATCGAGTATATAAAGATTTTGCATATACGCATCATGAACGTATATTCGAAGTTTTAATATATTGGATAGATATAGAGTCACATTCTAGACACCCGGGGATAATTCTGGTGATGTGGCCACATCATCAGTATTTATATTCGTGTTTCGAAGGTGTGATATCTATATATATTTCCATTAGACTGGTGTGAGAACCAAAACTTATATAGCTAGAACACATTGTTATGAATTGGCATCAAAACATGATTTTTTGTATATGTATCAAAATTATGAATTTGAAACTCTAATTCACTAATTGATTGATGTTTTGTGTTGTTTGTTTATTTGTTTGCTAATTTTGAACCATTATGCCTAATTGAATCAAATATTGAATTGTATTGAAAATGGGTCGCATTTGCATGCATATACATATATTTACATTGAACAGGTCATAGCAAGGAGGCTAGAGCCGAAGAATAGAATTTGTTTGCCCGACAAATAGGTACATGTTTACTACATAATTTACTGTTTTGTTTGGGTGATGATGATTTTATGAGCCTATTGGCTAGCCGCTTGGCTTTTTCTTTTTCTTTTTGAGATCTGAAGGACCGGGGAAGCTATTTGAAATTCCCCGATGCTCCCGGTGCAGGGGAGGTTATGGGGAAATTTTTCGAAAATTTAGGGTGTTAGCCAAATTTTTGAAGAATTTGAAAATTCTCAGAAACTGAAAAGTTGGAGAATGCAAGCCAGATCGAACGTAGAGTTAATTGATCAAACCACTTTCGACTTTGTTCCTTTTCAGGGACGAAAAGTTTTAAGTGGAAGATATTGTAATAACCTGAAAATCTGGGCCAGTTTAAAATTTTTATTTTGGCAATTTTAGCGAATTTTGAACATTTAAAATAGATTATTTTAAATAATATCGACGAGAAATTTATTTTGAATATAATTCGAACGTATATATTATATACGTCGTTGTTAGAATATAAATATTTATATATAATTATAAATAGAATTGAAAATGGCGCGGTAGTTCGATAATTCGATTTCAAACTTCAATTGAATGTACCGGGTGCAAAACAATCCGGATTTTAGTGAAACCAAAAACATTAGGATCTAATTGATGATATGTTTCCAACGAATCCGAATAATCAAGATTTCATAGCGGGAATCAAAAGATATGTCCAGTTGAAAATTCTGAATAGTCGCTATGGAATTCAGGCCCTTAAAAATGGACATTTTGCAAATGACCTCAGAATTCGACGAAACTAGTTTTGTTAGGACCGTATCGTCAATAAGAAGCTAGAAAATATTTTTCTGGAATTTTTCTAGTTAGTATGTGACCCCAGTGATTTGAAATGCACGTTTAAAATTCAATATAGTGATTTAAATGTAAATTTAACGGAAACTGATTCAAACGATCAAATCAACCTACGATACATATCCCATTGTGTTCGGAATGGGGGTAAAACGCTATGGACGACAGGCGGTGGGCCTCGTTTAGAGGTCGTATGTGAAAGTCAACTTTTTGAAAAATAAAATAATTAAATTAATTAAAAAAAAAAGTTTAAACCTCTCCTTTAACCCGCTGGCCCCCCCTTTTTTCTCAAATCGATTTCAAAATAAAAAAAAATAAAAAAAAAGAGAGACGAGGGCGACGGGGGAGGGGGGGGGGGGGAGAGAGCCGCCGCCGCCACATCGCGCCCCCCCAGCGACGCTGCCGCCGCTTCCTCTTCTTCCTCCTTCCTTCTTCTCCTTCCTCCCCACGACCGCAGCCTCAGCCGCATCGCCCCCCCCCCCCCCCCCCGATGAGCCACCGCCGCTTCCTCCTCCTCCCCTTCTCTTCGCCTGCGACGACCGACCCCACCCAGACCCGAACCCGCAAAACCCCCCCTTCTTCGGCAAATTGACTGTAAGTTTTTTTTATGTTAATTTTGTTTTTATTTATATACTTTATTTACTTTATTATTTATTTTTCAGATTAGGATTTTTAAAATATAAAAGTTTGATTTTTAAATTAGAAAAGATTTGATTTTTAAAATATAAAAGTTTGATTTTTAAATTAGAAAAGATTTGATTTTTAAAATATAAAAGATTAGATTTTTAAAATGAAAAGACGATATTTTGAGATGAGTAGTGAAGTAAAAATATAATTTTTATATAAGGAAGATAATCAAAATATGATTTTTATATTTTTAAAGTATTAAAAATATAATCTTTACTATATAGAAGTGGTAAAAATATAATTTTTACATGTTAGGAATATTTAAAATATCATCTTTTTATAGGTAGCAAAATAAAATGTGATTTCTATAGGGATGAAATTGAAAAGGTAAAATCTTTAAAAATAAAAAGACGATATTTTAAAAATAGAAAAGGCAAAAACTTTATTTTTATAAAGGCGAAAACTTTATTTTTATAAAAAGGCAAAAACTTTATTTTTATAAAGGCGAAAACTTTATTTTTATAAAGGTGAAATCAATATTTTTGAAATGGAATTTTTATCTATATGACACCATAGTAAAAATTCGATTTTTATATATTGAATAGCATAGTAAAAATTCGATTTTTAAAATATATAGTGATTATAAGAATATGATTTCTAAATTGAAAGTGAACAAATAAAAATTTGATTTTTATTTTAAAGACATCAAATATAAAAATGTGTGATTTTTATATATGTAGTGAAAGCGGACAACGAAAGCAACGAAAGGCGAGAACGACGAAGATTTCTATAAATGAAGTGTCGTGAAGTTGGATAGCTATCGGTGAGAACTTCTCACTCAAATTCTCTTTTTCTAAGTTATATATATATACTAGGATGCAGACGGTGCTTAGTAGCACCCGACACCCGTCATCCACAGACCATGGATGACTTGTTTGTTAAATTGATTGGTTGTGTAGTTAGTTAGTCTAATTGGTTTGAATTGAATTGTTTGGTGATACGGAATGGATTTGATTGATGTGTGAATGGCGTGGGCCTTCACTAGACCGGGGATAAGGCTAGGCCTTGTTCCGTTTCTAGTATCGTGCCGTTATGCCGCCGAAATTTTCTAAAATATGTTAGAAAAATAAAAATATCATTTTATTGAATAAATGAACTAATAGAAATTCATGTGTTAAAATAAAATGTTTATCATTAAAAATATAATTTTTAACGTGAAAGTGGATAAATGAATATTTATAAACAAATCGGCCGATTTGTTTATATACACTGATTAGACTGATATCGATTGGGTCGATAAATTTTACACGTCGCCCAACTGCACAAATAAATCTGTGTTTGATTGTTTGAAACCCCACACGGGTGTTGGGATGAAATTTGAAGTTCACTCATCCTGATTGATTAAATATGTCGATCGATCGATTGACAGGCTGTTATAAGCGTCAGATATCTATATTTGATGCTTATACAGTGTAGTGCACTTTGGTTGATTATTTTTCAATGCTATTTTATACATGTGTTGTATGGAATCCATATAATTAACATTATATGGTGATTGATTGGGCCTCATTCCAATAAGGAAAATAATGAATATTATAAAAGAAAATTCATGTGTTGAATATAAAAATAGTCATGTGTTGACAATGATCATGTGTAGAAACTATTCATGTGTTGAGTAAAATATTTTAAATAAAATAAATTACATCTTTATCATATTTACAATTAGAATCTACTTCACGGTGGAGTCTAATTAAAAATCAAACGATAGATACCATAGTTTTATAAAATATTTTACATAACAACAATAGTGATGTGTTGACAGCACTCATGTGTTGAGATTAGTCGTGTGTTGAAAGAAATATAGATTCATGTGTTGAATGGGAAAAATATTCATTTGTTGAATAGAATCAAGAAGTTCTGAAAAATATAAAGCCGTGTTGATTAGTTTTGCGCCATTTTGACGTGAACGATATTTATATCGATTTTATTCAAATTGAAATGAATATTATAGCAAATTCGAATTGAAACGAAAACGAATTTGAATTGAATATAAAAGGACCTCGAATGGAATTGAATATAAAACAAATTCAAGTTGAATTGAAAACGAACTGAAATTTTATTGAATTCGAATCGAAATTAAATTGAAATCAATTTGAATTGAAACGAATTTGAATTCGAATTAAATAAAATTGAAATGAATTCGAGTTGAATTGAAATCAAATCGATTTGAAATTGAATATAGAAGTTGAATTGTTATAGAAGTTGAATTGTTTTAGAAACGAATTTAAAACGATTTATAAAATTCGTTTTAAATAGAAATCGACGAAATATATATTATATATATTATATATATAATATAATGGCCTGAATAGAACGCGCCGCGCCGCGGCAGTTCGTGAATTTCGACCATTTATTTCAAACGGACATTGCGGGAGATCCGACCGTCGGATTCTCCTAAAATCGGAACCGTTGGGTTCGTATCGAAAAGAGCTTTCCAATGAATATTAGAAATTTGAAATCCAACGGTTAGATTTGGAATTATGTCCAAATCAATTTCAAAAAAGGTCGCTGTAAGTGCAGTTCGATGGCCGTTGTTGGAAATCGACTGTACGGGCCTCGATAAAATTATTAAAAATATTAATAATTTGTGTAAAATCATAAGAAATGATTTGGGAAGAATTGAGCTGGAGAATTCCACATTTGAAAAGATAAAAAAATAGATTTTTATCGAAATGAACTAGTTTTGAACTAGAATTAAAATCAATTTATTTGTGAAATAAATAAACTGAATTTGAAAGTGATTTTAAAAATAATCAATATTCCCAATATGTGAATTGGACTGGAGCTGAATCGAAATTATCTTCGGGATATTTCGATGTTGGGTTTCTTGACTATACAATATTGTTATGGGGATTTGAAAGATATATTCATATCGTTATTTCCAATACGATATTTGTTGGTTTCAGAATTTGATATTGAATATAAGCCGATATATTTTCTATTCAGAGCCTTGTATTTAATATCAAATGTGATTTGGGTTTATCGTGAATCGTGTTTTAGATGACATTGGTTCTTTACCCCAGTTAAAGGCAAGATGTTGATTTTTGAAAAGATTAAAACTAAGTGGAGTTTTAGTGAATCTTTAATTAGATTAAAATGTGAATTGATAATTTAAATTATAAAACCTGAAAAGTGATCGAGAGTGGAGTATCACCAGTTTTGCTCCAAAGCGATAGTTAAATCTTTAATTAGATTTGAACGTGGAATGGTAATTAATTTTACCAATAACACCGTGGTGTTAGATATGGAGTATTACCAGTTTTTCTCCATGGGATATATAGGTTGGGATTGGGAAATAAAATAAATAATTAATTCGGTGTGGTTCGTTAATCCCGACTAGTTTGAAATGATATCCAAAGGAGGATTAAAGAATGAATTTAGAAGAATTTATCTTGGATAAAATTAATGGGAACATTTCCCGAAGAATGTGATTTTGTGAATAAAAGAATATTCTGAATTGGAATGAGGCGTTTGTTGTGTTTGTGTAACATTCGTTTATTATATACGTGGGTTATTCAGAAAGGCCGGGTTTATACCCATTCTGAATAACCGATTCGACGAGATGTCGAAGATGAAGACGGTGGTTGAAGACCGGAAATCTTTACATCGTTTGGGTGATTACTGATGATCTTGATTGGGCTGTACACCCAGGATGAGGGAATCAGTTGGTGATCGTCCAGACGTACTTGGAGATGGATGGATATGCGAGGAAAGTGCCTCCGGTTTCGTTCAGACCCAGAACGAACTTGTAAATGGATTGTGTGTCTGACATTGGATTTTATTCTGTGTTGATTGATCTCTATTAAATATACATCTGTTTGGCGGCGGAGAATTTATTCTCTTGCTTAACGCCCTTCTCTGAGACATACGAGCTCAGAGGTTGTATATCGATGGACATCAGTCGCATGGAATGAATTGCCTGTGTGGCACGCGTAAGTGGCAATTGATTAAGGCTTCTGTTGAAAAGCAAAGTCTTGTGGTTGATGATCAAAGCACGGCCTGTGTGGCGTAGCTTTGTGTATAACGTGAATTCGCGAGCCTCACACCTCGGTATGAGTCAAAAACGGGATACGGACCCAAGGAGTGCACGACGTTTCTTTCTAGCTAGGGTGGTGTCAGTGACCTACCAGCCCTGACATTTATATACTTTTCACCTGTGTGGTTGTTGGATACGAGGCACCTCGGATATAGGTCTGTAAGGACCGGGAAACGTGTGTTCAGGAATAACTAATCCTCAAAAGTAAGAGAGGACCGGCCTTGGAGGTTCCAAAGGATCATAGTGGGGTCCTGAGGCATTTGCTAGAGTGTCTCGCACGCGGAGAGGAGCTTGCCCCTTGCCTCGACTCATGACGGAAATCCAATTTCCAATACGTGATAATTCGGTTTTAATTGTAGAACTAGTATGGCGACATGATAGATGGTACCCATGCCGCCTATGATTGATATTTATGATTGAAATTGTTTTGACACTATACACTTATAATAGTATCAAATGATTTGTTTTAAACGTACCAAGCATGTTTGGCTATTATAAGGGAAAACCCTATCCTCCGGCTTGCGTTGCATTGTGTGATGGGACCTGGGTCTTATAATAGCTTCATTTTTCCAAAGAGCATTGCGCTGTTTTGTTATATGCACTAGTATTCTTGGGAGGAAACCGGTTCCGTGTTATACGGCGTGGTCCCTTGATTTACCTAACTTTAAAAACAATATTAATAACTGTTTTAGTTCTCACACCAGTCCCATGACTGACCTGGAGTTTATTGTTTTAACCTAAACTCTGGGTGCCCCTATTTTCCACACGGGCAGCTAGTAGTTTTGGTTTTGCAGATTTATATTCACAGGGTCCTCATTTACAGCTGGAACGATGCTCGGAAAGCTCTGTATCCGTGTATCACTTTCAGTTGTGATTTTGTATTATTTTCCGCTGCTATGTAATTTATTGTAATCTCTGATATTTGTCGAATGTAATTTATTCATTTATACTCTGTATATTCTTGTATCTGATGGAATTGTTGTAATAACAATGAAATGTTCTTCTGTATGCGTTCTATTTTGTCTTGTCCTCAATTCTATTCGTGCTTTCCTTCACGGGGAAGTTCGGGTCGTCTCAACCCCTATCCTCCAAACAGGCCTTCAGATCTAAAATTTTAAAGTTTAACCAAGTGTTAGGATAAACTGTCGATAATTAGAAGTTAAGTATTCTTTCTTAAGTCATCACAGTTCCCTATGCTGGTGCATATGCATTTTATTTAGTGTTTAAATAAGAAATATGCTCTAGTCCTAAGTTCCAGGTTTCAGGTTCGAAGTTCTTATTCGGGGTCCAACGTTTGTAAAGGTTTGCTTACAACATGCATGTTCAAATGGATGGTTAAGGTTAGGCCTAAACTAGAATTACTCCAATCCGAACATTCCAGATCATATGCCAATTCCAACTCCTACATGCATTGATCTGAGTCCTCGACTTCACACTAATCTACATCCAAAAATATGCATCGGTCCATATCAACCCGCTTCTTCAATTCTCTCTCTCCAATAAGTTCCACTCACCATACTGATCCAGATCTAAATCATTATATCAATCCGAATCTTTGACACTTCTCCAAAACCCACATTAAGCCATATCTCCATTATCTTCTCTTTCCTTCTTCATCGAACCAAAATCTATTTTTCTTTTCTCCCCGTCTACTTCCCTGTTATTCAATCATCTCTACCATTCAGTCAAACATCACCACCTTTGTATAATGGTCTGTGATCATTTTAGATAGAACCTGTTAGAAAAATGATTCGTTTTTTATAAAGATGAATTATTTAAAAAAAATGGATAAGTGTGAGGTGACTCATATATGAATAGTCCCACATCATGAGACTATATGAAGAGAAAAAAAAAATTGAGATCCAATTTTTTAGATCTGAACCGACTTCCTCTACATGTATTACCGTGTTTATTTATTGCCGAACTACTCAAAAAAAAATTTTGTTCTTATCTCTCTCTTCTTCTTCCTCCACCATTAAAAGTTCTTTAAAAACAAAATCAGAATGAGTAGTAAAATTTAAATTAAAAGTGCAAATCTGAATTGGTTTATTGTGCAAGCAAATCAATTATTTTTCTTAGAAGGTTGTTTTATCCCAGAGGTCGCGGCGACAAGTACGAACTAGTTTGCACCACCGACTGTATCGCCGAATCATCTTCAAGAAAGCGACCAAGTCCGCGGCTCTGCCATTGTTTCCCAACAATTTGAAGACGATCTCGAAACAATGGCTGCAACCCTAACTTGCTTGAAGGTGCTGCCATCTTCCTCTATCTACTCAACGCTTTGAAATACTCAATGCCTTGAAATCTTACTCAATTTGTAACTGCGACTCCTTCTACTATCTTCCCTGGCAACGAGATATCGAAAGAAAAAGTAGAAAGATTTGATGTGAAATCCTTATTTGTTGTCATCTACATGGAATCGGGTTTAAAAGGTGGACAATTTGGTCGGCATGGAAGGTGGCTTCGCGCTGCAGTTACGTAGTAGCATCATGTAATCCAAGTTTGTGAGAAATAGATCGATGGGTTGCAGTATTATTTATTGTTATGGCCCCCACCAGGATGAGCATCAGAGAAAGGTAATATAATTTTTTAAACCCTTTCTAATGCATGCTTAAATTGATAGCTGGTTCTGCCAGGTATTATGGAAAATTCACTAGAAAGGTATCAGGTATTAGGTAATTAACATATTCTCTTTTGGCTTGTTAAGTACCAACATAGAGGTTTCTTGGCTATGCCTTCTTTTTCCAACGAGCTTAAGTCACCTTCTGAGTTGCATTTTAATCAGAATCCTTTAGAAAAAGAAAATAGAAGCCAAAAAGGAAGCTTAATGTATGAATTTCATTGGACATGGAATGATACAAACTATAAGTTACTGTTGGTTGTCATTGATATAATAGACTTAGAGAACTGTAAGCATGTCATCTTTGTAGTTGTAAAATGGTAGCATGTGGAAATTGGTTTATAAAACTTTGAAATTTGATAACTAATCATGAACCTTGCTCATTATCTTGTACTGTAGTTTTGGGTTACACTAATCACTTTGCTTGAGTCCTAAGAGTGTGCATTATTTGATTGGAACAATGTTAACTGACTGAACCTAAGTATTTTTTGAACCCAAGTGTTTTGATACCTTGGTTTATGTAGTCTCTATATGTGATGATTAAATTTACCATGTAAGTTGTTTACCTTTAATGTAGTCCACAAGTGTGGTGGAATGGTACAAATGCAGAAAATAATATTTTATGTGAATAACTTATGTTAGTCTATGAGTTTACGTATATTTTTCTATAAGAAAAAAATAAATTTTCAAACATATTAACATCTCAGGTAATAGTAAGCCTGCACAGCCGGTCAGTTGAGAATAGAAATCCACAAGGAAACCATAAAGGACAACAACAACCAACCAAAAAGAATGATTCTGGACAGTTGCTTCTATATTACAACTGTGGAAAACCAGGTTATATGGCACGACAATGTTGGAACAGGCTAAGCCCTGCACGTCAAGCAAACCTGACCGAGAAGCCTTTAACGACTATAACTACTAAGATTCACTTTGATGGTGGATCAGAGAGTTGGTGAGTAGACACTGGTGTTTCTCGTCATGTCTGCTATGATCGTGATATATTCACAATATACACAGGTGCTGATGATTAGAAAGTGGGTGGGAGATCCTCACACCACTAAAACTGTAGAGATTGGTAATGTCAAAATAAAGCTTACAATTAGAAAGACAGTGTTTCTTAAAATTGTGATGCATTAGACATGTTTGAGACATTAAAAAATGAAATTGAGTAATAAGAAAATTAAGAGAATTCGTAGTGATAGAGAAACAAAATATGAATCTAGTTTATTCTATTTTTTTTTTTACATGGTATAGTACATGAGAGAACTACACCATATTCGCTTGAAATGAACGGTAAAGCTGAAAAAAATAGGACCTTTACCGAATTAGTAATTGCCGTTTTACTAAATTTCGGTGTAGCAAAACATTGGTGGGGGGATATTTTAATTGACTGCATGCTATGTTCTGAATAGAATCCCCTAATCTAAGAATAAAATTTCACTTTATGAAATTTTAAAGAATTATAAATCCAATGTGTCATATTTTAGAATTTGGGGTTGTTTAGCATATGTTCGCATTCCAGACCCTAAGAGAATAAAATCAGCAAGTAGAGCATATGAATGTGTATTTATGGCTATGCTATTAATAGCAAAGCATACTGATTATTTGACCTAAATGCACATAATATAATTGAATCAATTGATGCCGATTTTTATGAAACAAAATTTCCTTTTAAATTAAGGAATAGTGGGGGCACATTAAGTATGCATATTGGAACAGAACTTAATTAAAGTTCTGAAACTGAACCCAGAAGAAGTAAAAGAGCAAGAACCGTAAAAGATTTTGGTTTGGATTTTTGTGCCTTTACTATAGAGGAGGATCCCTTAAACATCTAATAGGCCTTATCTTCTTTAGATGTCGATTTTTGGCAAGAGGCTATACATGATGAGATGGATTCTCTGGAATCCAATAAGACTTGGCATTTAGTAGATTTATTCTCTAGTTGTAAATCTATAGGTTGTAAATGGGTGCTTAAAAAGAAACTAAAACCTGATGGCACTATTGATAAATATAAAGCACAATTAGTAGCTAAAGGTTTTAAGCAAAGAGAAAATATAGATTTCTTCAACATTTTTTCTACCTGTAACTAGAATTACATTCATTCGGGTATTAATCTCACTTGCTTCCATTTGTTATTTATTAATACACCAAATGGATGTTAAAACCACGTTCTTTAAACGGTGAATTAGAAGAAGAAATTTATATGGACCAGCCTGAAGGATTTGTAGTTCATGGTCAAGAACATAAAGTATGCAAATTAGATAAATCATTATATGGTTTAAAACAAGCACCTAAACAATGGCATGAAAAAATTTGACAACTTAATCATTTCTTATGGTTTTAAAGTTAATGAAAGTGACAAATGCATTTATTAAAAATCTGAGAATGACATTTTCACTATTATATGTCTTTATGTAGATGACCTTCTCATCGTTGGGTCAAATATTCATGCCATAAACTCAGTCAAATCCTTATTAAATGCCAATTTTGATATGAAAGATCTAGGTAAGGCTAGTGTAATCCCTGATATTAAGATTACTAGGTAAAAAGTGGGATTTTCTTTGGATCAATCTCATTAAACTGAGAAGACTCTAAAGAAATACGATTACTTTGACTGTAAACTTGCATGTACACCATATGATCCTAGTGTAAAGTTATTTAAGAACACTGGTGAATGTATAAGATTGTCTGTTTAAGCGAGAATCATTGGCAGCCTTCGAATGCTATTGATTGTACTAGACCCGACATTACCTATGTCATGGGATTATTATGCATGTTTTTCAGTAGACCTAGTATAGAGCATTAACATGCTAATGAGAGGGTTATGAGATACCTATAATAAACTTTGAATCTTGGATTATATTATGAAAAGTTTTAAGCTGTACTTGAAGGATATTCTGATACAGGCTGAAATACTTTATCTGATGATTCTGAAGGACCAGTGACTATATATTTAGCATCGTTGAAGAAGCTGTCTCTTGAAAACCCAAGAAACAGACTTTTTTGACTCATCCTACTATAGAGACTGAGATAATAACACTAGCCACAGCTAGTTAAGAAGCGGAGAACTAAAGAAATCTGCTATTTGAGATCCCCATAAGGGAAAAACCGACACCAGTGGTGTAATCGATTGCGATAGTACCGCGACTATTGCAAAAAGTATAGAACCGTTATTACAACGGTAAAAGACGACATCGTAAGTACAATACTTTAAGAGAACATCACATACATAGTGATGAAAATTTGACAACCATTGAAAGAAGGACAGAACCGATATTACAATGGTAAGAAATGACAGTCATATGCACAGTATTGTTAGAGAACATCACATATGAAGTGATGACAATTTGGCAGATCCTTTGACGAAAGGATTGACCTGAAAGAAAGTCCTTAATGATTCTAAAAAAAGGGACTATTGCCCAGAGATTGTGGAATCACGCACGATGGTAACCTGACCTAAATGACTGGAGATCCTAAGAACTAGGTTCAATGGGTAAAAACAAGTTGTGTAGTGATAGTAGATGAACATGCTAAATTTTTGTATTAAGAAGCGTGTATTCCTGAAGTGATTAGAGGATGAGTTGATATAAACTCTTAATGAGATCTATACTCTAATTGCAGTGGAGTACCTACCTTCAAGAGTACTCTTGATAGACTCACCTATGTGAATGTGGAAGTGTAGTTGTTTCCTATGGAGTTTTGGGCAAGATTCCTAGAGCATTCACTAAATTGGATAGACGTGCATGACCATTAATGCAGGGGCTTATTTGATTGTACTATAGAAAAGGTTGTGTGTGGTCTGATGTCAGGAATAGAGTTCAAGCCTACATGTCACTCCAGTAAAAAACTGAATCTTATTCACTATGCAAAGGTTCAAGTCAGATGACACCTTTGTTTATGCAAAATCTTATGTTTCTAGACACTGCTCGAAATATTTAAAAAAAAAATTCAAGTGGGGGATTGTTGGAAAAATGATTCATTTTTAATATAGATGAGTTATTTAAAAAAATTGGATAAGTTTGAGGTGACCCATATATGAATAGTCCCACATCATGAGACTATATGAAGAGAAAAAAAACCAGTTTTTTTATTTGACTTGGTAAAAAATTGAGATCCATTCTTTCAGATTTGAACTGACTTCCTCTACATGTATTACCATGTTTATTTATTGTCGAACTACTCAGAAAAAAATAACTTTTTATTCTTATCTCTCTCTTCTTCCTCTTCCCCCATTAAAATTTCTTCAAAAACAAAATCAGAACGAGCAGTTAAATTTAAATTGAAAGTGCAAGTCTGAATTGGTTTGTTGTGCAAGCATATCAATTATTTTTCTCAGAAGGCTGTTTTATCCCAGAGGTGGCAGCAACAAGTACGAACTGGTTTGCACCACCGACCAGATCGCTGAATCATCTTCAAGAAAGCGACCTAGTCCGCGACTCAGCCATTGTTTCCAAACAAAACCGAACAAGATACAAAGGATGAACCTACTTTGTAATTAGTTAGGCGGTGATGAAGATGAAGAGTATGATTATCAAATGCGCAACGACGATCTATAACCATAGAGGAAACATGTGGATGAAGTTAGATGGTTAATTAAGTTTTGGTCTTAAAGAGAGAAAACTCGGTTTAAAGCAAGGAATAAAACTAGTAGGAAAAAAGAGGAACTTCAAATTCATATACGGGGACTTTGAACCAGTGTGACCATTCCTCTCCCCATGCTTTGGAGAGAGAAACCAGATTTGTACCGATCTAGGATGCTACATAACTAGTTGGATCATAACTGATCTAGAGTACTAGAGAAAAGGAAACCAAGACAAGGATAAGAAGGAGAAATGCACAGACACTTTCACATGTGTGACTACGTATGCGGATGTAAGACTATGCTCGATAATTAACTGTTTACATTCTAATATACTTAGGAACCGATGAGTTAAAGTGTATCTCTATACATGCAAGCACATACATATTATCGACGTTCAGTTTCTTAATTCGTCGAAGATTGAACCATCTCCGGTAGACTCTAAGGATAGACCCATTTCAAATTATCAAGGACTCTTGATTTAGAGTACTTGTTAAATGGAATTGAACGAAGATAAAAACCAATAAGATTCACTCACATATTTATGCGGATAAAAGCCTACAAAGCCTCAAAATAATTTCGAGAGACATGACTATTCACTAATGCAACTCCCGAAGAAGGTGATTATTCCAGAGGGAAAATAACATATTCCCAGACAGTAAACCCTAATTCAATTCAAAGCACACCACGCTTGCAGCAAGATGTGCTTTGAAGGGAAAATGTAAATGTCCTTTAGAACAGGCTACTCCAGGCTATTTAGACAAGTGTGGCTTCATGATTACCGAGCGAATGACCCAAAGCGATGATCCAAAAGCTTAGTTATTAGGTATAGAATAAGCCATAGGACAATTTCCATGAAAACTCATAAGAATGACACAATTGAGTGCTCAAAACAAAGTTTAGAAGCCTATGATTCTGAATAAGTACATCTGGATCGGTGTATTGAAGACTCGGAGATTCTGATCGATACATTTGGGTTGGTGCACTCCCTGTCTCAGTAATCCATATCGATAAATGTCCAAGGCTATACTAAACTTTAGATCGGCTTGCTTCAGTACTTACCTATGAACCTTGATCAATCCACCATATCCTTATTTCCATGAATCTGGTTCGGACTATTTCCACACTTGATCTAGTTAAGGCTAGTCATTCTAAATTGGTAAGTTCAACCGTTTTAAGACTCTGGATTAGGGTACCAACTGAACCACATGAGAAAAGCAAGTTCAAAAAGAGAAGTACACAACTTAGTTTCTCAAAAAATGGATGAATTTGGGTCGGTATTCGTATTGACCCTGTTCGATTCTAATCAAAAGTCCAAGTTTGAGATATCCTATCCTTATTTTGAGAACAGGTCGTCCTATTAACTCCATTAACCTCGACTTCTTTGTTGATCTTTCTATCGATTCAAGCTCATCCTCATCTATAAACATAAGTTGCCTCAGAAGAATTCAAGACTTATTGGCTTTTGAGAATTTCAACGTTTTCTTGTACTCCTATTCTTCATCGTTTTGAATCACTATAATATCGAATAATCAGTAAAAGAGTGAGAATTTTGAACGTAAATGTATATTCCTTAACGGCGAACCGATATAAATGACTATGTGTGACTTTACTACTTTTCTATTCACTAATCATTTAGTTTTCTGCACTAATTTTTTTTATCAAACTTCTTTATAGGTTTTAATGATACTTTTAGCACCAACATGTAATAATAAGCATCATATCCTATATATATTGGTTATCCTTTTCTATTTATTGATATTGAGAGACAATGATATATGCAAGCCTAACTATACTTGGTAATAACCTTATAAATGTTTTCCCTATTTTGACAATGATTTTGAATATGTATGATTTACCCATTTGATGTTGATTATGTGATTATGTAAATTTTGATTTGATATGAGTCTATATAGATGTTGACATCGTTTTTGCATGGTTTTGTGATTTGAATGTTATGTGATGCTTTGGTGATTTTCAATGATGTTATAATTATACATAGTGCAAAATTTTCCAAGTGTATATATACATAGATTGACCTTGTGATCATTGACCTGAGTTATTATAACATTGTTTTCATGTTATTATTCCAAGCTTATACTGTGTTACATATGTTTATTGATGCTTGACTTAGACATAGTCTAACTCTTGTATTATTTATGCAGTTTTTGAGTCCATCGTTTGAGACATTACAATTTCAAGGACAGCATGACCGACTCATGCTTGTGGGTATAGCGAATACTTAATACTTAAGATTTTTGTGTACCATTTGTGTTCGATATATTAATTTTAAAAATGTTATCATGATGTGCATATATATATTATACACATTATATTAATTTGACGGAGAGAGGGAGAGAGTTAACATTTAAAGTTTTTGCACGCCTGTTGTCTTATATATTTTATATTAACGATGTGATTCTAACCTTATTCTCTTTGTTATTTAAGTATATTGTGTTTTATTTTACCAAGAAGGTATACGTACTTTTTTGTTCTAATATTATGCATGCATACATACATACATACATATACATACATACATGCATACATACATACATATACATACATACATATATATATATATGTATATATGAGTCATGAATTATATATTTAAATATGTACTAGTGTTAGCCTATAGAATATCTACATGTCTAATCTATATAGTCATATTCTTCTATTATTTGATAGTATTACCTCTTGGATTATGTATATGTGTGTGTGTGCATGCATGTGTAGTGGTGGTGGGGTCTCACATTGAATTTTATTTACTTTCTATTTAATTCTTGAATTTTGAGCTTACTTAAAGTAAAGTAGGACCATCCATAAGCAGACATATATTGACTGAATTTCATGTAAACCATGCTACATATTTATGATTGATCTATGTAATTTGGTTGTATAGTTTATACGAACATTGATGGAGTTATTGTAATATTAGTATATCAAACATCATCACTTTGATCTTTTTTTTAAATGTCAATGAACGAGACTGTTTTAGATATACCATGCATTATGAAATTGCAAAAAGCTGGAAGCTCAAAGTTTAAACAAATTTACAATGGTACTTAAACGATTCAAGTCGGGACTATTGTGAAAATTAACATATGATGCTATATATATGCATATAATACACACATACACACACACGCACATATATATCAAATAAAGAAACAACAACTTTGCCTGGAAACCCTAAAACCGATTCAACCTCAACTGCCTCTGAAAAAGACAAATCAGGAGACAACGTGAGTGAAAACTAATGGTAGGAGGTTAGGTGAAGAAAAGGAAAGACTCCTATTATGGAAAAGAAGAAAGATGCGGCTACATATTGTGGAAGATCTGTGACTGGAACGAATAAATCAAAAACACAAAGCATTAAAATCGGTTCCACTTCCAGATCGTGGGCACAAGCTTTAACTGGAAATACTTAAATTGATGGAGGTATTGAGAATTATAAATTTGAGACAGATGAGGATGGTTATTATGCAGATCTGGATGATGTAGTCTTTGAGGCAGCAAATAAAATGTGGAATAACTCTATTTACATTTATTTGACTGGGAAACGACCTTATTACATTCACTTAAATTCATATATAAACGGGAGCTGAAGCCAACAGGAAGTTGGGAGAATTTTGCTCGTGAAAATGGTTTTTATCTTGTAAATTTGTGAATGAATTTGATTGTAAGAGAGTACTTGTTGGATGTCCATGGTTCATGGATAGCAAATTAATTTTCATTAAAAAGTGGGAACCAAATCTAAGACTTGAATAGGATATGATTGAAACTTATCCGATCTGGGTTAAGATGCCTAATCTAAAAATATTAAGTGATTGAAATATATAAGAGTACTAATGGACATGAAAGCAAGTGACGAGTTTAAAAAACAGGTGAGAGCTAATGATAGACATGGGCATATATGCTTGCAAGACATTGAGTACGAATATATTCCTCCGATATGTAAACATTGCAAATGTTTTGGACATGAAAGCGAACAATGTAGCATCATTTCTAAGGTCAAGTAGGTATTGAAATAAAGAGAAAGTAGCACAAATTGCAGTAGATGATACAACTTAGACCATTAATATTTACATAGAGGATAATTTACATGTGGAGACTAATTGTGATAACTTGTTAGAAAAAAGTAGTAATAATATTCACATGTCAAAACAAGTAGATAATTCACATATAATGGCATAAACTGGTGATACTGCTAATTCTGCATCCCAAATGGAAAGTGATCAACATCCGCAGCAGGTGGTTGAGGAGAGTCTTGTTCAAGGTGAGAAGATAAATACTGATGTCCCTGCACAAACATCTTGTCAGAATATTTATTATGTTCCTACAAATTCATATCAATTGAAAGCTATAGAAATAAACTTGAAAAATGAAGAAGATGAATTGGAAGAAAAGAATAAAAATAATGAAAAGTACACAAAGCTTAACAAAGAGTATGGAAAACAATTGAAGAAAGGTGATGACAACAAAAAATGTGGCGATGAATTCGCGTGGACCTACTCCTAGGATAAGGTGGAGTAGTTCCACCAATTCTAAATGACTATAATAAGCTGGAATGTTAGAGGCTTAAATGGTGATTCTCGCCAATTAGACCTCTACAATATTAGAAGGAATTATGTTCCTTTTATGTTAAGTATTCTTGTAAATAAACTTGATGGTGATAATGCCAATTTTTTACTGCGAGTTTTGGTGATGAATGGCAATTTGTTCACAATAATGACACTGGTAGAAAAGGTAGAATTCTGTGTATGTGGTGTAAATCAATTTAGGTAAATGTTAGACAAATACTCTCAACAAATTACTCTGCTTGCAAAAAATACAAGAGGCTTAAATATGTATTCTACTACAGTTTACACTAGTAATTTGGCCTCAGGTAGATGTAGTTTGTAGGAGAAAATTAAACAACTTTTAAATGCAATCAACATACTATGGATGATAACGAGAGATTTTAACGTTTTGCTTAAATCAAATGAAAAAACTGGTGGACTTACATTGTGTGTATCCCAGCTAGAAGAATTTAATAACTGTGTCATTGGTGCTGGAAACCATCCACACAGGCCTAAAATACAAATGGAGAAGTTGGGAGAGTAAGAAAATATCATGTAAATACGTCAGGGTTCTTGTTAATGCAACTTGCATTAATAAATTTCCATAAATTAAAATCAAAATTCTGCATACTTCTACTAGTGACCACAACCCACTTTTAATAAATCTGTTAGAAAAGGAGGAGAATGTAAAAGCCAAGCCTTTCAGATATGTTATTAACTGGTTTATGAAAGAGGGTTATCATGAGATTGTGTACTTTAACAAATGTGGGTTACATTCTGGATCTGCATCTTACTTATTGCTTCAAAATTTAAAATTTTCTAAATCAAAATTGAAGCAGCGGAATAAAGAATGACCAAAAGATAATGACAAAATTTTGAAACTATAAAATAGAATTGAAGGGTACTACAACAAATTGATGATGGTAGAGAAACTATCTCAACATGGTCTAAATATTATGCTGCACAAAAAAAAAAAAAAAAATCTAAAGGAGCTGCTTAAAGCTAAAGCCATGGAATTAAAACAAAAGGCATAGGAGCACTGGTTGACGGAAGGGAACGAATGCACATTTTTTTTACACTAAAATGGCTATTCACACTCAAATGAATAATAACTTTCAGTTGATAAACCTAGATGGTTCTTAGTCTAATAACAAGAACATAACGGAATTTGCAACTTTAAATTATTATTATAATCTTTATAATGGTATTTATGAAACTAACTTACCCTGCATCCATTGCAGACAGTTGATTAATGACAGTGGAAGGAGGATGTTGGGTGATAGGTCACCATTCCTGAAGTGTGCGAGGCTATCTGATACATTCCTATCGATGCATCCCCGGGTCCCGATGGTTTGGGATCTAGTTTCTACATAAGGCATTGGGAGGTCCTGAAAGATTACGTAGTTGCATCAATTGAACAAGCTCTTGACACAGGGAAAATTCTGAATGAAAATAAATCACACATTCATTTATCTTATTCCTAAAGTCAAGAATCCAGCTAGAATTGAAGAGTACAGATCTATCGCTCGTTGTAATGTTATTTATAAAATATTTAGCAAGGTGTTGTTCAACAGAATAAAGAAAATATTACCAGACATTATTGCTAAGTCTTAGAGTGCATTTATTAAAGGTTGTAGCATTTCAGATAACTCTCTTCTGGCATATGAGATGGTAAGAAATTTCAATAAGAAGAGTGCAGACAAATTCTGTTTGAAAGTTGACCTCCACAAAGCATATGATATAATCAACCGTTGTTTCAGTATACATATGCTTTTGGCTATGGGGTTTCCCAAGAAATTTGTAAGTCTAATTAAAAAGTGTATTGAATCCCCTACATATTCCATACTGATCAATGGTGTTCCTAAAGGTCATATTAATTCCAATCATGGTATCAGGCAAGAAGATTCTCTACCTCCGTACCTATTCACTATTTGTAACACCCCGAATTTTGGGATAATACTAAAATTTACTAATTACAGGATAAATAATCTCAGACGTGGGAATTGGGGGAAACGGGCTGCGCCATTACGTTCGTCTCGGAAAAATACGCGAAATAGAGTCCGAGTTTTCGAAAATCGGAGTCCGTATGGCCCAGTTATGGCCCGATGAAGTTTGCAGAAAATTCAAAACTAAAACAGATTTAAAAAATTTAAAAATTCAGATTTGGAATGGGCCAGGCGGGGTCAGGCGGGAAGCTTCCCGCCCAACCCATGTCGACAGGGCTGTCGACAGGCCTGTCGACAGGGGTGTCGACATGCCTGTCGACTTGCCTGTCGACAGGGTGGCGCCGTTCTGTGAACCTGGGTGCACCAGGTTGCACCAGGTTGGGTTTCAGGCTGGCTAGGAGGGCTGGTTCTAGAGATTTCCTAAATCTAAGGGTCCTAATCTAATCTAGGGTTAATCTAAGGGCCTAAAACACTCACCTAATCCTATAAATAAGACCCCAACCCTACCCTAATTCATTCATAATTAAGTCTTGTAACTAAACTATGGCAAAATGAAATTTGAGCATGGCCTCCACTAGATCATAAAGAAAGTTGCAAGCTAATTCCTCTCTAATCAATCCTTAATCATCATTATCTTCATAGTTAGCAACTAATTCTACTTCATAAGGTTGCTAATCTTGAGTTTGGTGAGTTTCTATCACTTTAACATCAATTGTTAAAGTAAGTAGATTGGGTGTAATGAGATCTATGGTCTTAAATGCGGATTAGTGAGTATGAATCATGTATAATGATATGTTACTCTATGTTGTTCTATGTTTATGCATATTTGATGAGTTGGTTTATGCATGCTTAATAAGTTGATTTATGCATGTTTAACAAGTTGATATATGCATGTTTAATAAGTGGATTTATGCATATTTAATAAGTGGAATTATGCATGTTTAGTAAAGTGATATGCAAGTTAAGTGTATGTTTAAATGCAAGTTGAAAGTGATATGCAAGTTAAGTGTATGTTTAAATGCAAGTTGAAAGTGATATGCAAGTTATGCATGCTTATGCAAGTGTATGGATGCTTATGCAAGTCATATATATGTTTAATGCAAGATTTATGTGATATGCAAGTTATGCATGCTTATGCGAGTATATGAATACTTATGCAAGATATGTATATGCTTAAATGACATGATATGCAAGTTATGCAAGTATGTGAATGCCTATGCAAGTATGTGAATGCTTATGCAAGTTATGTGTATGCTTAAATGCATGTTTAACATGTTATGCAAGATTGAGAATGCCTATATGCAAGTTTAACATGTTATGCAAGATATATGTATGATAATATGCAAGTTTGGGTTATATGTAGTTGGGTTAATATATGCTCATATATGCAAGTTGACATCCTCTTAACCCATGACAAAGTTGTATGTTAAACCCATGATATTTGTGATGATCTTCCCCTTATTATGTCATGTAACGAGAACGATTTACGTGGGGAACGATGGGGTTGGTAAATATGTTAATAAATGAATGTTTGGGTATGATTAAGCATACCATAAAAAAATAAATTACCATAAGTGGGAATTTACCTATTGAGTTAGGTCTACCCCATGGGAATTTACCTATTGAGTTAGGTCTACCCATGTTATGGAAAACTTGATATTAATTAGGGATAATTAATATGGGGGTGATTAATTAGGTGTAATTAATCGACTAAGACACGAGGTTGGACTCATTTGTAGTGTAAAACTGCCCGGACCCGACCGGCTTAACCAGTTGCTACAAATGTCAGCCCAATGTGAGAGGTCTTAGCCATAAATTAAAAACGTGATTAAGGTAAAGACACGAGGTTAGACTCTGTTATGACGTAAGACTGCCCGGATTCTACCGGCTTAACCAGGCGGTCATAACAGCCAGTCTAATGTGGGAGGTCTTTACGGGAGATCACGGTCTTAATTAATTAAGAAACACTTAACCATAATAGCATGTAGTGGGACATGAGGGGTTAAGTGGATGCCTTGGGTGGCATGAGGAAATTTGGTGGTTGCCTTGGGTGGCATGTGGAATCTAGTGGGTTGCCTTGGGTGGCAATAGAAAATACGATTAGAATACTTAACCAAGTGGAAACATGTAATTAAACATGATTAAAGGGTTAAGTGGGATACACTAGATATTTGACAAGCTTAAGTGGGTAGCTTGTGGGGGCCCATTTCAACCAATATCCCAAACGTATCTTTGTGGGCTCGACCCATGTCGAGTGACGGGACACGCATATTGGGCTTGATTATAAGAGGCCAAAACGGGTTAGCGGTGGCAACGCAAGTCCAACGGGCTTCATATGCGTGTGTGGGCCCGGGCTGGTAGATAAGCCGTTGTTGCATCGTGTAGATATAAAGCCGTGCACCATTAGTATTGGGTTGCCACTTTAGGGGAGTGATACACCCCACTGTGGGACCAGCACGGGTATCTACGGTAGGGAGCCGATCGCTTGGGGAGTAGTGGGTACACCTAGTGGAAATAGGGGCAGACGGCACCTATGTAGGGGTACACGAAACTACTGGGTGAGAATTACTGGGTACACCTAGTGGAGATAGGGGCAGACGACACCTATGTAGTGGGCTAGGGGTACATGAAACTACTGGGGAAATTTTCTAAGTCCTTGGAAGGGATCAACCTTTAAGTAGGAATGACTGGAGTGGTGCAGTTAGTAATTATCCTTGGGTGGGTAGATGCGTCCTGACGATTATCTTAGTTTATCCTAAGTCTACCAAGCGGCTTAGTGTAGCCATTCATCCCCAGATATTACCGTAGGTCAAGTTTATGTCTTCTCTGGTTACTTTAATGATTGTATTGTTAAAGTTATAGGACTCACTCAGACTTATGTCTGACCCCGTTGTTTTTATCTTTTTCCAACCCTCAGGTCCTACGGTGGATCCTAGCGGTAGTAGAGCTTGATCGGATTTCTGTTTCCAGTCTTGAGGAGCTTGGGTAGATGTAAAGCTCCAGTTATCCAGCTATCTTTTCTTTTCTTATGGCTATTGCATGAGAGAGTGGGATTATGTACTTCTTTATTTTGACAGATATTGTACTTGACTTTTATCATGGTTTTATGATGTAACCAGACATGTTTATTTCCGCTGTTATGTGATGATGTTTTAAATTTCAAATACTGTTTATATCTGTCTTGGTGTAATTTTTCTGTTCTATATTCACTAAAATACTCCACCGATGCTATGGCATTCCCTTATGAGTGACTATAGCGGGAGTGGGGGGTTACACGTGGTATCAGAGCAAAGGTTACCGGAACAGATAAAATTTTTTGAAAACTATTCTTCTAAAACATTTTTGGAAAAAGATATTTTCAAAAACATGTCTTTTAAGAGAAAAGTTTTTGAAAGAAAAGCATAATCCTCAATAGCCATATCTATATCCTTCGAATTCTCCGTTTTGAATCTTTCCTTTTCGTTTCAGCATGGCCGAGAATATTAATCTTCCGGAGGGTGTAGCGGTACCAGTATGGTATAGGAGATTGATGGAGGCTAGGGCCACCACTACGGGTCCAGCAAATATTCCTCCACCAACCGTAGCACCCGATCTTCCTCCTCCCCCTCCTCCTCGCACGGATACTTTTGCTAAGACTTGCAAGGAATTTAAAGCTATGGGAGGGAAACCTTTTCAAGGATCTGAAACTTTTGTGGAGGCTAGAGATTGGCTTAAGGAGGTGGAAGAGTTGATAGATATCTTTGAGATGGAAGAAGGGAAGAAAGTCAAGTTGGCTGCTTGGTTAATGAAGGGAGAGGCCTCATTCTGGTGGGAGGTCACTAATGGAGAACGCCCCGTTGACTCTTGGGCTGATTTTAAGCAAAGATTTGTGGCAAAGTTTCTCTCAAGGGCGGAGGAAAACTTGTATATGGAAAGATTCTTGACTCTAAAACAAGGGAATCTTTCGGTGAAGGAATGTAACAACCCGCAAAATCAGGACCAATTTAAAATTTTATTTTAGAAAATTTTAATGAGTTTTGACAATATAAAATAATTTATTTAAATAATAATGATCACAAATTTGATTTAAATCGAAGTTAGAATGAATGATTTAATTTTAATTAACAAAAGAGTTAGAAATAACGCGGTAGTTTGAAAAGTCAAACTTGAACTTTGACTGACCGTACAGGATGCAAAATTTAACGAATTTTAGTGAAACCTAAAATATTAGAATCTATTTAAAAATATCTTTCTAACGAATCTGAAAAATCGAAATTTCATAACGGAAATCAAAAGTTATGGCCAATTCAATTTTTAGAAAGGTCGTTGTAGAATATATAGGGCCCGAAAGGCTACTTTTCACATATATAGGAATTTCAACTCGAAACCACTTCCATTGAGTTCGGAATGACGTTTCTGCATTGAAAAACAGTAAACACTTATATATTTTGAGTTTCGGGATTTATTTGTTTAAAAATGTATTTTTAATATTAAATATATTGGCCTTAAAAATAGTCATTTTTCAAACGACCTCCGTTTTCGACGAAACCACTTTTGTTGGAACCGGAATGTCAAATTATTGCTAGGTTTCAATTTTCAGAATTTTTCGAATTAATATGTGAGCGTGGCGAAATAAAATGTGTTTTGACTATTTACAGTTAAATTTGAACGCCTTAAAAATAGCCATTTTTCGAACAGTCTCAGAATTCGACGAAAATAATTTTGTTGGATTCGTATCGTCATAAGAAAGCTAAAAATATTTTTTTTAGAATTTTCTGAGGTCGTATGTGGCCCCGGCACATTTAAATGTATGGTAGGAATTAAATAATTAATTTAATATTGTAATTTCAATTAAAACCGAAAATAAAACGTGTAGACATCAGAATTGGACATTGGGACATAGCCCATCGCTTTTCAGAAGGCCTTAAAACGTTAAGATCGACAGTAAGCAGGCCCAAATCCGAGAAAGTTCAAAAATCCACTTTATTTCACGAAATTCGGAATTTAATATTAAAATAATATAAAAATCCGAAAACCCTAACCCTAACACTGTTCATGGCGGCCGCCGCCCAGAAAATGGAAGGCCAGAATTGCTCCAACTTCAAACGCTAATATCTCCCAATCCGTTCGTCGAAAATTTATGTATGACCTACCAAATCGAAGAGAATTCAGAGACCTTTCAATCTATACGGTTAAGATCGGATTTTGATGCACGGATTTCGCGAATTTTGGCCGAGAAGTCGCTGCGGTTTTCAGTGATTTGCGGGTGATTGGGGAGTCCGAGCTTCAGGCGGTGGGTGGCGTAGGCGGCTCTTGGCATGGTGGTTCGTGTGGCGGTGTCGGATCGGCGGTTGGTGGTCCGTGGGGTGGTGCGCACGGAAGCAAGAGGACGGCTTTGGGTTTTGTTTCGGCCGTGCGTTTCACGACGGGGAAGAAGGTCCTTTTCCTTTTTTTAATATTATTTTATTATTTAAATATTTAAATTATCCGATGTTTAAAAATTCATAACTCTCTCATACGAGGTCCGTTTGACAAACCGTAAATTGCGCTGGACTCGTCTTTCCGAGCTCTTCGCGATGGCGCAGACCACACCTGATTCTGAGACAGTTGATTTTCAGCCAAAATTTGGGGTGAGAGTTCAAATCTTTATTATTTAATTAATTATTAATTTATTTTCCCACATTAAAATAATTGTATGATGATGATGATTTAGTTCTGAAATGTTTGTGTGTATGAATTATCGATTGTTGCTTGTGGTGTGCTTATTGTTCATGTTATGCTTTAATCCGTCTTTATATTGTATATGTTATTGAGTTTAAATTGCAGTTGGAAAATTAAATCTAAATTTAGATTTAAAACATATTTTATTCAAATCTAGACGTTCTAATTTATTTTATTTTAATGTCATTTTCATTCTTCTGAAATGAACAAAGAAATGGAACGACAAATAAAACTTTATTTTATTTGTTGATGTTACAATGAAATTTGAACGACAAATAGAATATTATTTTTATTTGTTTGTTTACAATAGACTATGAACAACGAATAAAATATATTTCTTTTTGTTCGCCTTAAAGGTTAACTAACAAAGTCCTCATTTTTGGTTGCATAAAAAGAAAACAAAAACTCTCAATTTTGTTGCATTAAAAGTTAACAAACAAAAATTCATATTTTTGTCACCGAAGAAAAAAATGAAACGAGAACTGATATTTCTGTCATTGAATATAGATGAAACAAAAATCCATACTTTTTTTTCATTGGAAAAAAAAAGAAAATGAAAAAAAAAAGAAGAAGAAATTTTCCTTTTATTTGAATTGATGTGAAATATGGATTCAATGTTGATAAAAGAGGATTGTGTTTAGTTTGCATTTCTCAAACAGAAATGTACGAAGGAACAAAAAGATTGTATTTTGTTTGCTTCCCTTGATGCGAACAAAAATGATAAAATATAGATTTACATTTAGAATAAAAAGAGTTATATTTTTCTCGCATTTCTCAATGCAAACAAAATGTTTAAATAAAAAGAGAATTATGTTTTGTTTGCATCCCTTGACGCGAACAAAGTATTGAAATAAAGATTTACATTAAAATTTATATTTTTATTTGTGTTTTCAAGACACAAATGAACTTGAAACATACTTTTTATCTTTATTTTATTTATTCACATTTCATAATGTAAATATCACTTGAAAATAAAACTTACCTTTTTATTTATATTTTATAATGTAAATATGACCTGAAAACTAAAACTTATCTTATTATTTGCATATTACAATGCAAATGAGACTTGAAAACAAAACTTACATTTTTGTTAACGTTTCATGATGTGAATATAACTTGATGATAAAGCTATTTTTATTATTTGCATACTATAATGAAAATAGAACTTGAAGATAAAATTTACATTTTTATATGTAATTAGAAAGGGGATTTGCAATAAAATATAAAATTACATTTTTATATGTAATTTATAATGGGATATATAATTGTAAAATAAAGTTTACATTTTTATATGTATTAAGAAATTGAAAATTCGCATTGATAATAAGATAACACTTTTGTTAAGATATTGCAAAAGATAATTTTTGTCGCTTTTTCTTTTAGAAAAAAAAACCATATTTTGTCACTCTTTTCTTTTTAACATGAAAAGGGTCATTTGGTCGCTTCTTCTTTTTAACATTAAAAGAACATTTTTATGTCATGTTTCTTTTTAGCATTAAAAGAAGCATCTTTGCTGTTTTCCTTTTAGTAATAAAAAGAACATTTTGCTCTCATTTCTTATGATAATATTTTATCGTCATTTTGAATGCGGTAAAATTAGAGTTGTTAATGTTGAATATTTTATCGTCATTTTGAATGCGGTAAAATTAGAATTGTTAATGTTGAATATTTTATCGTCATTTTGAATGCGGTAAAATTAGAATTGTTAATGTTGAATATTTTATCGTCATTTTGAATGCGGTAAAATTAGAATTGTTAATGTTGAATATTTTATCGTCATTTTGAATGCGGTAAAAAATAGAATTGTTAATGTTGAATATTTTATCGTCATTTTGGATGCGGTGAAAATAGAATAGTTAATGTTGTCATTTTCATCGACATTTTTGGTGCGATAAAAATAGACAATGTTAGTGATTCATTTTTATCGACATTTTTGGTGCGATAAAAATAGACAATGTTAGTGATTCATTTTTATCGACATTTTGGTGCGATAAAAATAGACAATGTTAGTGATTCATTTTATCGACATTTTGGTGCGATAAAAATAGACAATGTTAGTGATTCATTTTTATCGGCATTTTTGATGCGATAAAAATAGCAATGTTAATGTTACATTTTTATCATCATTTTAGATGCAATAAAAAGAATATATTTTTGTGTTACATTTTATTGTCTTTCTAGAGACAATAAAAAGAATAAAATTAAAGAATTACAATTTTATGTAAAATTGCTTTCATTGAAAAGAATAAATATAGAAGACGAGACTTTTGTTGTTAATAATAAAAATAAAACAATGAAAAAGGGAACATGTACATTTTGATGTAAATAAACAATAAAAAAGGAAAATTACATTCAAAATGTAAGTTAGAATAGAAAGAACATTTTGTTAAGTAAAAATGTAAATTACAATAGAAAGTATAGAAATAAAGATCACATTTTTATTGACCGTTTATAGGCAATAAAAGGAATGCAATTAAAAGAGGCATTTTTATCGTTGTGTTACATATTGTATAATACACTTCCATAGACAAGTTACCCGACTTGTGTATGTGATTGGGACGATAATTTTCACACATCGCCCAAGTGCACAAATTAGTTTATCATTTGCTTGATTGGTTGAAAACCCCACACGGGTGTTGGGATGAAAATTTACATACACTAATCCCAATATTAGTTGTATGTTGATCGTTAGATCGACGGGCTGTGATGAGCGTTATTATTTAATTTTAACGCTTACACAGTGGAAAATTACACTTTGGATGTAATGGATGACTTGATGATTGTACTGTTATTGTCATATATATGATGTGTGTGAAATCCATATAATCCAAATTATATGGTAAATGTTTTGAGTCGCATTTCGATTCAAGTGTTCTTTTAAATAAGACTATTTTTACATTAGAAATCCTTTTTATATAAAGTATATATATTTTTTTAAAAAATATAGAATTTTAATTAAGTATATGTTAAAACAAGGAATATTTGTAGAAGATAAAGATTTGTAAAATAAAGAATACTTCTCATTTAGAATCTTTTATCTAAAGAATATTTTTATGATTATTTTAAAATATGTTTTTAAAGAGATTACTAGCATTTGCAATCATATTTTGTGATATGTAATAAATTGAGATGTGAAGTGGGTTTACCGTGGACGATGTTTTAAACGACATCTATCCTTTAATCCAATTTGCATTGAAATCATTATTTGGAACTTATAAATCTATTTTATAGAATTAAAAAGACATTTTCTATAAATCAAGTTTTTCAACTAATATATTAAATAGGAATTAAGTGGAAATTCTATTGGTAATAATTGAGATGGGCTTCTGTAAAAGAAGACCGATATTATATATGGAGTTTAAGAGGCTTTGCCGTTATTCCATTTATACTATTAGTCTAATACAGAAATCTATATCGATTATGTATTGATTGGATTTCTGTGGAATTCCATATTTTTAGAAATTGATTTATAGATTTTATTTTAAATATTTATCTTTGATAAAATTAATGAGAATCTTCTAAAACGAATATCTTATTAAAAGAATATTCTGAGTTGAGATGTGACGAAATGTGTGATTTTCCAATATTTGTTTAATCCCAAATTACGCAAGTTATTTAGAAAGACCGGGTTTAACCCATTCTGAATAATCAACACGACGATCAAGAGTCGAAGACGAAGACGATGATTGAAGACCGAAGATTTTCACATCGTTGGGATGATGATGACTAGTATCTTGAATTGGGATTGGCCTTCCAAGGCAAGGTATTTGGTAATGATCGTCCAAACGCATTTGGAGATCGACGGACACGATGTTTCGTTCAGACCCAGAACGGACTTGTAAATGGATAGCATGCCTGACATTGAAATTTATTTCATGTAATTAAATCGGTTTTTATTTAATATATAAATGCATGGTGGCGGAGGATTTATTCTCTTGCTTAACACCCTTTTGTATGTTAAATAATTACCGATCGCATGATATGAGTTGTTGATGTGGCACGCCAAGTTGCAATTGAACAAAGCTTATTGTTGCAAAGCAGAGCCTTGTATGATGATCAAAGCATAGTCTGGTATGGACATAGCTTTGTGTAATACGTTACTTCGCGAGCCTCACACCCCGGTTGAGTCTAAAACGGAGTAAGGGAACGCAGGGAGTGCGCACGTTTCTTTCTAGCTAGAAGTGGTGTCGGTGCTTAAACTGGCTGACATTTTACTTATGTGGTTGTTGGATTTGAGGTACCTCAGGTATATTGGTCGTATTGTGGCCAATCAGAGATCCGTTAGGATCGGGAAACGTGTGTTCAGGAATAACTAATCCAGTCCATTGCACCAGTTGGACAGAGTACCAACACGGGGACGGACCGGCCCTGCAGGATCCAAGGGTTGGACAGAGTACCAATCCTGGGGCATTGCTAGAGTGTCTCGAATCGGTAAGGAATTCGCTCCTAGCCTTGACTCAGATGGAAACCCAAATTTCCAATACGACATCACGCGGTTTTGATTGTATACCTATATATGGCGACATAGTGGGATGGGGCACTCATGCCGTCTAGGATTGATATATTTACTTTGATGTATTTCAAATTGGTTGCACACTATTATTATATACTACCGTGTTTATCGTATCAAGCATCTTTTGATCATTATAAGGTAAAACCCTATCCTCCGGTTTGCGTTGCATTGTGTGATGGGACTTGGGTCTTACAATGGTTTCATTTTTCTAAAAAGCATTGCGTTATTTTGACGATTTACTTTAGTCATGCACTGGCAATCCATAGGAGAAAACCCGTTCCGCGAAAGTGGCGTGGTCCTGTGATTAGCCTTATTATATTATATAGGTTAAGTAGAATTCTCACACCAGTCCCACGACTGACCTGTAGTTTGTTTCACTTTGCAAACTCGGGTGCCCTCTTTCCACACGGGCAGTCGAGTAGCTTATTTGACAGATAGATAAAACAAGATCCTGGATTGAAGATTGAAGCTGTGGCCATAGTGTTGATAGCCTTCCACCGAGATTAGTTCCGCTGCAATGTATTCATTTATTGTAATTTATTCTTCCGCTGTAATTATATTCCAATGTACTCTGATATGTATATTCTATACTCTGATGTAACATTTATTATAGATGTTATAAAAGTCTGTGTTTTTGTTCTGATGTGTTGTATGCCCAAAGTTAAAGTATTCGTAGATTTTCACCTTTTGGGTCAGACCTGTGTGGTTTATGGTCGATTCAAAGGGTGGGAATTTGCGGGTCTTTACAGTTGGTATCAGAGCTTAGGTTAGCTCAAATCTTTGGGGTACAACTTGTTAGAACTGAACGGAAGACTCATCAGAGATTGGATCAGTAATATCCAATAAGAATACTCATTAGAGATAGGATCAGCAGTATCCTAGAATGAGTGAGCTCGTTAGAGATGGGGTTAGTAATGCCCTAGAACGAGTTAAGAGTTACGAATTTATAATTAACGTATTTTCGATATATATAATCTATTCTTTGAAATATGATTTTTATAAATATAAAGTTATATATATTTTGAAAAGATAATTAACCATTAAAATTAAAATTGAGATAGTTAATTTTACAATTTTTAGCTACGTTCCTTTTCGAGGACGAAAAGTTTTTAAGTGGGGGCGATTGTAACAACCCGCAAAATCAGGACCAATTTAAAATTTTATTTTAGAAAATTTTAATGAGTTTTGACAATATAAAATAATTTATTTAAATAATAATGATCACAAATTTGATTTAAATCGAAGTTAGAATGAATGATTTAATTTTAATTAACAAAAGAGTTAGAAATAACGCGGTAGTTTGAAAAGTCAAACTTGAACTTTGACTGACCGTACAGGATGCAAAATTTAACGAATTTTAGTGAAACCTAAAATATTAGAATCTATTTAAAAATATCTTTCTAACGAATCTGAAAAATCGAAATTTCATAACGGAAATCAAAAGTTATGGCCAATTCAATTTTTAGAAAGGTCGTTGTAGAATATATAGGGCCCGAAAGGCTACTTTTCACATATATAGGAATTTCAACTCGAAACCACTTCCATTGAGTTCGGAATGACGTTTCTGCATTGAAAAACAGTAAACACTTATATATTTTGAGTTTCGGGATTTATTTGTTTAAAAATGTATTTTTAATATTAAATATATTGGCCTTAAAAATAGTCATTTTTCAAACGACCTCCGTTTTCGACGAAACCACTTTTGTTGGAACCGGAATGTCAAATTATTGCTAGGTTTCAATTTTCAGAATTTTTCGAATTAATATGTGAGCGTGGCGAAATAAAATGTGTTTTGACTATTTACAGTTAAATTTGAACGCCTTAAAAATAGCCATTTTTCGAACAGTCTCAGAATTCGACGAAAATAATTTTGTTGGATTCGTATCGTCATAAGAAAGCTAAAAATATTTTTTTTAGAATTTTCTGAGGTCGTATGTGGCCCCGGCACATTTAAATGTATGGTAGGAATTAAATAATTAATTTAATATTGTAATTTCAATTAAAACCGAAAATAAAACGTGTAGACATCAGAATTGGACATTGGGACATAGCCCATCGCTTTTCAGAAGGCCTTAAAACGTTAAGATCGACAGTAAGCAGGCCCAAATCCGAGAAAGTTCAAAAATCCACTTTATTTCACGAAATTCGGAATTTAATATTAAAATAATATAAAAATCCGAAAACCCTAACCCTAACACTGTTCATGGCGGCCGCCGCCCAGAAAATGGAAGGCCAGAATTGCTCCAACTTCAAACGCTAATATCTCCCAATCCGTTCGTCGAAAATTTATGTATGACCTACCAAATCGAAGAGAATTCAGAGACCTTTCAATCTATACGGTTAAGATCGGATTTTGATGCACGGATTTCGCGAATTTTGGCCGAGAACTCGCTGCGGTTTTCAGTGATTTGCGGGTGATTGGGGAGTCCGAGCTTCAGGCGGTGGGTGGCGTAGGCGGCTCTTGGCATGGTGGTTCGTGCGGCGGTGTCGGATCGGCGGTTGGTGGTCCGTGGGGTGGTGCGCACGGAAGCAAGAGGACGGCTTTGGGTTTTGTTTCGGCCGTGCGTTTCACGACGGGGAAGAAGGTCCTTTTCCTTTTTTTAATATTATTTTATTATTTAAATATTTAAATTATCCGATGTTTAAAAATTCATAACTCTCTCATACGAGGTCCGTTTGACAAACCGTAAATTGCGCTGGACTCGTCTTTCCGAGCTCTTCGCGATGGCGCAGACCACACCTGATTCTGAGACAGTTGATTTTCAGCCAAAATTTGGGGTGAGAGTTCAAATCTTTATTATTTAATTAATTATTAATTTATTTTCCCACATTAAAATAATTGTATGATGATGATGATTTAGTTCTGAAATGTTTGTGTGTATGAATTATCGATTGTTGCTTGTGGTGTGCTTATTGTTCATGTTATGCTTTAATCCGTCTTTATATTGTATATGTTATTGAGTTTAAATTGCAGTTGGAAAATTAAATCTAAATTTAGATTTAAAACATATTTTATTCAAATCTAGACGTTCTAATTTATTTTATTTTAATGTCATTTTCATTCTTCTGAAATGAACAAAGAAATGGAACGACAAATAAAACTTTATTTTATTTGTTGATGTTACAATGAAATTTGAACGACAAATAGAATATTATTTTTATTTGTTTGTTTACAATAGACTATGAACAACGAATAAAATATATTTCTTTTTGTTCGCCTTAAAGGTTAACTAACAAAGTCCTCATTTTTGGTTGCATAAAAAGAAAACAAAAACTCTCAATTTTGTTGCATTAAAAGTTAACAAACAAAAATTCATATTTTTGTCACCGAAGAAAAAAATGAAACGAGAACTGATATTTCTGTCATTGAATATAGATGAAACAAAAATCCATACTTTTTTTTCATTGGAAAAAAAAAGAAAATGAAAAAAAAAAGAAGAAGAAATTTTCCTTTTATTTGAATTGATGTGAAATATGGATTCAATGTTGATAAAAGAGGATTGTGTTTAGTTTGCATTTCTCAAACAGAAATGTACGAAGGAACAAAAAGATTGTATTTTGTTTGCTTCCCTTGATGCGAACAAAAATGATAAAATATAGATTTACATTTAGAATAAAAAGAGTTATATTTTTCTCGCATTTCTCAATGCAAACAAAATGTTTAAATAAAAAGAGAATTATGTTTTGTTTGCATCCCTTGACGCGAACAAAGTATTGAAATAAAGATTTACATTAAAATTTATATTTTTATTTGTGTTTTCAAGACACAAATGAACTTGAAACATACTTTTTATCTTTATTTTATTTATTCACATTTCATAATGTAAATATCACTTGAAAATAAAACTTACCTTTTTATTTATATTTTATAATGTAAATATGACCTGAAAACTAAAACTTATCTTATTATTTGCATATTACAATGCAAATGAGACTTGAAAACAAAACTTACATTTTTGTTAACGTTTCATGATGTGAATATAACTTGATGATAAAGCTATTTTTATTATTTGCATACTATAATGAAAATAGAACTTGAAGATAAAATTTACATTTTTATATGTAATTAGAAAGGGGATTTGCAATAAAATATAAAATTACATTTTTATATGTAATTTATAATGGGATATATAATTGTAAAATAAAGTTTACATTTTTATATGTATTAAGAAATTGAAAATTCGCATTGATAATAAGATAACACTTTTGTTAAGATATTGCAAAAGATAATTTTTGTCGCTTTTTCTTTTAGAAAAAAAAAACATATTTTGTCACTCTTTTCTTTTTAACATGAAAAGGGTCATTTGGTCGCTTCTTCTTTTTAACATTAAAAGAACATTTTTATGTCATGTTTCTTTTTAGCATTAAAAGAAGCATCTTTGCTGTTTTCCTTTTAGTAATAAAAAGAACATTTTGCTCTCATTTCTTATGATAATATTTTATCGTCATTTTGAATGCGGTAAAATTAGAATTGTTAATGTTGAATATTTTATCGTCATTTTGAATGCGGTAAAATTAGAATTGTTAATGTTGAATATTTTATCGTCATTTTGAATGCGGTAAAATTAGAATTGTTAATGTTGAATATTTTATCGTCATTTTGAATGCGGTAAAATTAGAATTGTTAATGTTGAATATTTTATCGTCATTTTGAATGCGGTAAAATTAGAATTGTTAATGTTGATTATTTTATCGTCATTTTGAATGCGGTAAAAAATAGAATTGTTAATGTTGAATATTTTATCGTCATTTTGGATGCGGTGAAAATAGAATAGTTAATGTTGTCATTTTCATCGACATTTTTGGTGCGATAAAAATAGACAATGTTAGTGATTCATTTTTATCGACATTTTTGGTGCGATAAAAATAGACAATGTTAGTGATTCATTTTTATCGACATTTTGGTGCGATAAAAATAGACAATGTTAGTGATTCATTTTATCGACATTTTGGTGCGATAAAAATAGACAATGTTAGTGATTCATTTTTATCGGCATTTTTGATGCGATAAAAATAGCAATGTTAATGTTACATTTTTATCATCATTTTAGATGCAATAAAAAGAATATATTTTTGTGTTACATTTTATTGTCTTTCTAGAGACAATAAAAAGAATAAAATTAAAGAATTACAATTTTATGTAAAATTGCTTTCATTGAAAAGAATAAATATAGAAGACGAGACTTTTGTTGTTAATAATAAAAATAAAACAATGAAAAAGGGAACATGTACATTTTGATGTAAATAAATAATAAAAAAGGAAAATTACATTCAAAATGTAAGTTAGAATAGAAAGAACATTTTGTTAAGTAAAAATGTAAATTACAATAGAAAGTATAGAAATAAAGATCACATTTTTATTGACCGTTTATAGGCAATAAAAGGAATGCAATTAAAAGAGGCATTTTTATCGTCGTGTTACATATTGTATAATACACTTCCATAGACAAGTTACCCGACTTGTGTATGTGATTGGGACGATAATTTTCACACATCGCCCAAGTGCACAAATTAGTTTATCATTTGCTTGATTGGTTGAAAACCCCACACGGGTGTTGGGATGAAAATTTACATACACTAATCCCAATATTAGTTGTATGTTGATCGTTAGATCGACGGGCTGTGATGAGCGTTATTATTTAATTTTAACGCTTACACAGTGGAAAATTACACTTTGGATGTAATGGATGACTTGATGATTGTACTGTTATTGTCATATATATGATGTGTGTGAAATCCACATAATCCAAATTATATGGTAAATGTTTTGAGTCGCATTTCGATTCAAGTGTTCTTTTAAATAAGACTATTTTTACATTAGAAATCCTTTTTATATAAAGTATATATATTTTTTTTAAAAATATAGAATTTTAATTAAGTATATGTTAAAACAAGGAATATTTGTAGAAGATAAAGATTTGTAAAATAAAGAATACTTCTCATTTAGAATCTTTTATCTAAAGAATATTTTTATGATTATTTTAAAATATGTTTTTAAAGAGATTACTAGCATTTGCAATCATATTTTGTGATATGTAATAAATTGAGATGTGAAGTGGGTTTACCGTGGACGATGTTTTAAACGACATCTATCCTTTAATCCAATTTGCATTGAAATCATTATTTGGAACTTATAAATCTATTTTATAGAATTAAAAAGACATTTTCTATAAATCAAGTTTTTCAACTAATATATTAAATAGGAATTAAGTGGAAATTCTATTGGTAATAATTGAGATGGGCTTCTGTAAAAGAAGACCGATATTATATATGGAGTTTAAGAGGCTTTGCCGTTATTCCATTTATACTATTAGTCTGATACAGAAATCTATATCGATTATGTATTGATTGGATTTCTGTGGAATTCCATATTTTTAGAAATTGATTTATAGATTTTATTTTAAATATTTATCTTTGATAAAATTAATGAGAATCTTCTAAAACGAATATCTTATTAAAAGAATATTCTGAGTTGAGATGTGACGAAATGTGTGATTTTCCAATATTTGTTTAATCCCAAATTACGCAAGTTATTTAGAAAGACCGGGTTTAACCCATTCTGAATAATCAACACGACGATCAAGAGTCGAAGACGAAGACGATGATTGAAGACCGAAGATTTTCACATCGTTGGGATGATGATGACTAGTATCTTGAATTGGGATTGGCCTTCCAAGGCAAGGTATTTGGTAATGATCGTCCAAACGCATTTGGAGATCGACGGACACGATGTTTCGTTCAGACCCAGAACGGACTTGTAAATGGATAGCATGCCTGACATTGAAATTTATTTCATGTAATTAAATCGGTTTTTATTTAATATATAAATGCATGGTGGCGGAGGATTTATTCTCTTGCTTAACACCCTTTTGTATGTTAAATAATTACCGATCGCATGATATGAGTTGTTGATGTGGCACGCCAAGTTGCAATTGAACAAAGCTTATTGTTGCAAAGCAGAGCCTTGTATGATGATCAAAGCATAGTCTGGTATGGACATAGCTTTGTGTAATACGTTACTTCGCGAGCCTCACACCCCGGTTGAGTCTAAAACGGAGTAAGGGAACGCAGGGAGTGCGCACGTTTCTTTCTAGCTAGAAGCGGTGTCGGTGCTTAAACTGGCTGACATTTTACTTATGTGGTTGTTGGATTTGAGGTACCTCAGGTATATTGGTCGTATTGTGGCCAATCAGAGATCCGTTAGGATCGGGAAACGTGTGTTCAGGAATAACTAATCCAGTCCATTGCACCAGTTGGACAGAGTACCAACACGGGGACGGACCGGCCCTGCAGGATCCAAGGGTTGGACAGAGTACCAATCCTGGGGCATTGCTAGAGTGTCTCGAATCGGTAAGGAATTCGCTCCTAGCCTTGACTCAGATGGAAACCCAAATTTCCAATACGACATCACGCGGTTTTGATTGTATACCTATATATGGCGACATAGTGGGATGGGGCACTCATGCCGTCTAGGATTGATATATTTACTTTGATGTATTTCAAATTGGTTGCACACTATTATTATATACTACCGTGTTTATCGTATCAAGCATCTTTTGATCATTATAAGGTAAAACCCTATCCTCCGGTTTGCGTTGCATTGTGTGATGGGACTTGGGTCTTATAATGGTTTCATTTTTCTAAAAAGCATTGCGTTATTTTGACGATTTACTTTTGTCATGCACTGGCAATCCATAGGAGAAAACCCGTTCCGCGAAAGTGGCGTGGTCCTGTGATTAGCCTTATTATATTATATAGGTTAAGTAGAATTCTCACACCAGTCCCACGACTGACCTGTAGTTTGTTTCACTTTGCAAACTCGGGTGCCCTCTTTCCACACGGGCAGTCGAGTAGCTTATTTGATAGATAGATAAAACAAGATCCTGGATTGAAGATTGAAGCTGTGGCCATAGTGTTGATAGCCTTCCACCGAGATTATTTCCGCTGCAATGTATTCATTTATTGTAATTTATTCTTCCGCTGTAATTATATTCCAATGTACTCTGATATGTATATTCTGTACTCTGATGTAACATTTATTATAGATGTTATAAAAGTCTGTGTTTTTGTTCTGATGTGTTGTATGCCCAAAGTTAAAGTATTCGTAGATTTTCACCTTTTGGGTCAGACCTGTGTGGTTTATGGTCGATTCAAAGGGTGGGAATTTGCGGGTCTTTACAAGGAATATGTTAACAAGTTTAATCAATTGGCAAGGTTTGGCCTAGATATGGTGAATACACCGGAGAAGAAGGCTTTGAGGTTCGTGAAAGGCTTGAATGAACCTATGCATGGGTTGGCTATGACTCACATCCCTATGGGGGCCACCTTTGAGAAGCTAGTTGACATGGCACTCATGTATGAGGAAGAGAAGGGTCCTAATGCTAATAAGGCACCCGAGAAGAAGGGAGATCAAAAGAGACCTCAACAACAGCAAAGCAAAGGTGGGAAAGGCAATGGTGGCAAGGGCAAGAAGAAGAAGTGTTTCAATTGTGGGACACCTGGCCACCTAAGCAAGGATTGTCGCAAGAAGAAGAAGACTGGCTGCTTCCACTGTGGCGAGGCAGGGCACTTAGTGAAGGATTGCCCTAAGAAAGGGCAAAGGACGGGACCTACCTCAGGAGGACAGGTGCAAGCTCTTATGGCACCGAGTCAGGCTAGGGGGCAAGTACAGGCTCTCGCGGTTCCACCGATTCAGGAGAGAGGTAGAACTATTTCCATTGAAAGTCTGGTTTTTCTATTTGACCATCCTGTCCGTACATTGTTTGATTCAGGCGCATCGCATTCGTTTATTTCATCATCATTAGTTGAGTCACTGCACCTAGACACCAGTCTGGTAGATGATCCCTTGGTTGTTTCAAACCCAATTGGGGGCTCCACTTATTTGTCCATGATATGTTTGGGTTTGAAGATTTCTATACTTAGCATTGAGTTTAGATGTGATGCTTTTGTATTGGGCTTCACGGGCTATGGGTTGATTTTGGGCATGGACTGGTTATCCAGTAATGGTGCCGTTCTTGATTGCGAAAGGAGAGTTGTTAGGCTCATGACCCGTTTGGGTAACACTCTCGAGATTTCTTGTAATCCCATGGATTCTGTTATGCTAAGTTATCTTGAATCGCTTGACGCTTCGGTCGAGAGTTTGCAATCTATGAGAGTGGTCCGGGAATATCCGGATGTGTTTGAGGAGGTGAAGGGCTTACCTCCGAAGCGGGAGATTGACTTCCGAATATATTTGGTGGATAATGCAAAACCGGTATCTTTACCAGTGCGCCACATGGCTCCTCGTGAGAGGAGGGAACTCCACAAGCAAGTAGGGGAGTTACTTGAGAAGGGGTTCATAAGACGGAGCATATCGGAGTGGGGTGCTCCAGTAGTATTTGCTACGAAGGCGGATGGGTCCCTCAGACTTTGTGTAGACTATAGAGAACTCAACAAGCTCACAAAGAAGAATAGACACCCATTGCCGAGGATTGATGATCTTTTCGATCAGTTGGTTGGCGCTTCAGTATTTTCTCAGTTGGACTTAGCCACGGGGTTTCATCAGTTGAGAGTGGCTGAGGATAGCATAGACAAGACTGCCTTTAGAACTCCGGATGGCTTCTATGAGTGGCTGGTGATGCCATTTGGATTGACGAACGCCCCGGCATACTTTGTTGATTTGATGAGTAGGGTGTTCAGGGAGTTCCTTAATAAATTTGTGGTGGTCTTTGTGGATGATATCTTAGTATTTTCTAAGAGTGAAGAAGAGCATGCCCTACATCTTGGGGAAGTGTTGAAGACTCTTCGAGCACATAGCCTTAAGGCTAAATTCTCTAAATGTCACTTCTGGAGGAGGGAAGTGCGGTTCTTGGGGCACGTGGTCTCCAAGGAAGGGATAGCTGTGGATCCTGTGAAGGTAGTATCAATTCAGGATTGGAAGGTTCCGAAGAATGCTACCGAAGTAAGAAGTTTCTTGGGGTTGGCGGGTTATTATAGGAAGTTTATCAAAGACTTCGCGAAGATATCAGCCCCATTAACCCGCTTAACAAAGAAGAATCTTGTTTTCACATGGGACGTAGATTGTGATGATGCGTTCCGACGGTTAAAGAGAGCTTTAACCACGGCTCCAGTTTTAGTGTTGCCAGATGGGAGCAAGCCATTTGTTGTCTATACCGATGCCTGTGGGACAGGACTTGGCGCAGTCTTAATGCAAGAGGGAAGGGTAATAGCCTATGGTGGAAGGCAGTTGAGGGCGCATGAGAAAAATTACCCTACCCATGATCTAGAGCTGGCCGCTATTGTTTTTGCGCTTAAGATTTGGCGCCATTATCTTCTTGGTGAGAGATTCGAGTTGTTCACTGACCATAAATCATTGAAGTACTTATTCTCTCAGAAAGATTTAAACTTAAGACAGCAAAGGTGGATGGAGTTCTTAGCATCCTATGACTTCGAGATATCGTATACCCCTGGCAAGGGTAACGTGGTGGCGGACGCCTTGAGCAGGAAGAGGTTGTCCTTGAGTCCATTGTTCGTAGAACGACGAAGCTTGGAATTTATCTCGATGTTTGATTTCAGACCTTCTGTTGACTATGTACCCGGTTTGCTAGCTTCTTTGGAAGTTAGACCTACTCTCTTGGGGGCGGATTGGAGAAGCACAGAGGGGCGACCCACAGTTGGTTGAGTTAGTAGAAAAACTCATAAGGGGGGAGTCGTCCAGCCATTTGAGTAGGTACACCCTAGACGATAGGGGGTGCTTGCGTAGAGACGGTAGACTTTGTGTACCGCAAGATGAAGGGTTGAGGAAGGTTATTCTTGATGATGCACACCGTTCTAGGATGACCATTCATCCCGGTGGGGATAAGATGTACCAAGACATGAAAAGGGTTTTCTTCTGGGCCAGTATGAAGAAAGATGTGGCCAATTATGTCGCTCGATGTTTGGTGTGCCAGCAAGTGAAGGCGGAGCAAAGGAAACCAGGTGGGTTGCTTCACCCATTGGAGGTTCCGCAATGGAAGTGGGATAGCGTCATGATGGATTTTATTGACGGGTTACCCAGGTCGAGGAAGGGTAATACAGGAATTTGGGTGGTGGTAGACAGACTTACTAAGAGCGCCCATTTCATACCTGTGAAGAGCAAGAGGACTGCTCCATGGCTAGCTTCAGTATATCTTCGAGAGATAGTTCGATTACATGGGGTCCCCTCTAGCATAGTTAGTGATCGAGATCCTATCTTCACTAGCGAGTTCTGGAGAAGTTTGCAAGAAGCAGTGGGGACTCAATTGTGTCTGAGCACCGCATATCATCCTCAGACAGACGGCCAGACTGAGAGGGTGAATCGTGTTCTAGAAGACCTTTTGAGGCTTTGTATCTTAGATTTTGGAGGTACATGGGAAGAGCATCTTCCACTGGTGGAGTTCGCATATAATAACAGCTTTCAGTCCAGTATTGGTATGGCTCCTTTCGAAGCTCTCTATGGAAGGCCTTGTCGATCACCTACATGTTGGTGGGAATCTACGGATAAGATCTTGCTTGGGCCCGATATGGTTAGGGAGACTTCTGAGAAGATTGACTTGATTCGAAGAAGGATGAAAGCAGCGCAGGATAGGCAAAAATCTTATGCGGACAAGAGAAGGACGGATCTTGAGTTTGAGGTTGGGGATATGGTTTTTGTCAAGGTATCTCCGTTGAGAAATGTTGTTCGCTTCGGATCCGTTGGGAAGTTAGCACCAAGGTTTGTTGGGCCGTTTCCTATCAAGGAAAGGATTGGACGGATGGCATATAGAGTGGGGTTGCCTGACAGACTTAGTGGTGTCCATGATGTATTCCATGTGTCCCATTTGAGGAAATGCTTACATGAGACCGCAGAGGTGGTAGAGCCGAGCTTGCTTAGGGATATGGAGGTTGAGCGTGATGCGACGATTCGACGAGCTCCTACTCGCATCCTTGGGTCAGAGACTAGGAAATTGAGGAATCGAGAGGTTCAACTAATCAAAGTGCAATGGGGAGAAGATGAGAGCAACGCAACTTAGGAGACGGAAGCGAAGATGCGTTCGTTGTACCCATTTCTTTTTGAGGGTATGCCTTTACTTTCTCCTTTATCGCTTGTCTAGTACTTATCTTATCTTTAGTATGTCCTCTCGTTAGTACCTTTGACCTTTAGATAGGGTAAACCTATGGTTGAAACATGTGTTTGAGACATGTTATGTTTGATGGATGCAAGTGGATGCAAGTGTTTGCTAGTGGTTGCTCGTGGATGCATATACACACACTCTAGGCACTAGATCGGCTCAGTCACTTCATATTGCATATTGCATAAAATTGTGTGTAGGAAAATATATTTATGGATGTATAATGGTTGTGTTATCACATGGATGATGCATTTTGGTGAATGATTGTGCACTCATGTAGATATTGTATGTGTCGATAGGGTTTCTCGCATACATAATGGATGCATGGCACTATCATGGTTTGCATATGTTCATACATTAGATAGGGAACATATACACACACTTTTTGCATATGCTCATACATCATTAGAAATTGTTTTAAGGACAATGGATGCCCGTGGTCGATGATTTGAGTAGATGGTTGTTTGGATGGTAGGATATGCATTCTCCTTAGCCTAGAGATTTCGGGGACGAAATCCTTTAAGGAGGGGAGAATATAACACCCCGAATTTTGGGATAATACTAAAATTTACTAATTACAGGATAAATAATCTCAGACGTGGGAATTGGGGGAAACGGGCTGCGCCATTACGTTCGTCTCGGAAAAATACGCGAAATAGAGTCCGAGTTTTCGAAAATCGGAGTCCGTATGGCCCAGTTATGGCCCGATGAAGTTTGCAGAAAATTCAAAACTAAAACAGATTTAAAAAATTTAAAAATTCAGATTTGGAATGGGCCAGGCGGGGTCAGGCGGGAAGCTTCCCGCCCAACCCATGTCGACAGGGCTGTCGACAGGCCTGTCGACAGGGGTGTCGACATGCCTGTCGACTTGCCTGTCGACAGGGTGGCGCCGTTCTGTGAACCTGGGTGCACCAGGTTGCACCAGGTTGGGTTTCAGGCTGGCTAGGAGGGCTGGTTCTAGAGATTTCCTAAATCTAAGGGTCCTAATCTAATCTAGGGTTAATCTAAGGGCCTAAAACACTCACCTAATCCTATAAATAAGACCCCAACCCTACCCTAATTCATTCATAATTAAGTCTTGTAACTAAACTATGGCAAAATGAAATTTGAGCATGGCCTCCACTAGATCATAAAGAAAGTTGCAAGCTAATTCCTCTCTAATCAATCCTTAATCATCATTATCTTCATAGTTAGCAACTAATTCTACTTCATAAGGTTGCTAATCTTGAGTTTGGTGAGTTTCTATCACTTTAACATCAATTGTTAAAGTAAGTAGATTGGGTGTAATGAGATCTATGGTCTTAAATGCGGATTAGTGAGTATGAATCATGTATAATGATATGTTACTCTATGTTGTTCTATGTTTATGCATATTTGATGAGTTGGTTTATGCATGCTTAATAAGTTGATTTATGCATGTTTAACAAGTTGATATATGCATGTTTAATAAGTGGATTTATGCATATTTAATAAGTGGAATTATGCATGTTTAGTAAAGTGATATGCAAGTTAAGTGTATGTTTAAATGCAAGTTGAAAGTGATATGCAAGTTAAGTGTATGTTTAAATGCAAGTTGAAAGTGATATGCAAGTTATGCATGCTTATGCAAGTGTATGGATGCTTATGCAAGTCATATATATGTTTAATGCAAGATTTATGTGATATGCAAGTTATGCATGCTTATGCGAGTATATGAATACTTATGCAAGATATGTATATGCTTAAATGACATGATATGCAAGTTATGCAAGTATGTGAATGCCTATGCAAGTATGTGAATGCTTATGCAAGTTATGTGTATGCTTAAATGCATGTTTAACATGTTATGCAAGATTGAGAATGCCTATATGCAAGTTTAACATGTTATGCAAGATATATGTATGATAATATGCAAGTTTGGGTTATATGTAGTTGGGTTAATATATGCTCATATATGCAAGTTGACATCCTCTTAACCCATGACAAAGTTGTATGTTAAACCCATGATATTTGTGATGATCTTCCCCTTATTATGTCATGTAACGAGAACGATTTACGTGGGGAACGATGGGGTTGGTAAATATGTTAATAAATGAATGTTTGGGTATGATTAAGCATACCATAAAAAAATAAATTACCATAAGTGGGAATTTACCTATTGAGTTAGGTCTACCCCATGGGAATTTACCTATTGAGTTAGGTCTACCCATGTTATGGAAAACTTGATATTAATTAGGGATAATTAATATGGGGGTGATTAATTAGGTGTAATTAATCGACTAAGACACGAGGTTGGACTCATTTGTAGTGTAAAACTGCCCGGACCCGACCGGCTTAACCAGTTGCTACAAATGTCAGCCCAATGTGAGAGGTCTTAGCCATAAATTAAAAACGTGATTAAGGTAAAGACACGAGGTTAGACTCTGTTATGACGTAAGACTGCCCGGATTCTACCGGCTTAACCAGGCGGTCATAACAGCCAGTCTAATGTGGGAGGTCTTTACGGGAGATCACGGTCTTAATTAATTAAGAAACACTTAACCATAATAGCATGTAGTGGGACATGAGGGGTTAAGTGGATGCCTTGGGTGGCATGAGGAAATTTGGTGGTTGCCTTGGGTGGCATGTGGAATCTAGTGGGTTGCCTTGGGTGGCAATAGAAAATACGATTAGAATACTTAACCAAGTGGAAACATGTAATTAAACATGATTAAAGGGTTAAGTGGGATACACTAGATATTTGACAAGCTTAAGTGGGTAGCTTGTGGGGGCCCATTTCAACCAATATCCCAAACGTATCTTTGTGGGCTCGACCCATGTCGAGTGACGGGACACGCATATTGGGCTTGATTATAAGAGGCCAAAACGGGTTAGCGGTGGCAACGCAAGTCCAACGGGCTTCATATGCGTGTGTGGGCCCGGGCTGGTAGATAAGCCGTTGTTGCATCGTGTAGATATAAAGCCGTGCACCATTAGTATTGGGTTGCCACTTTAGGGGAGTGATACACCCCACTGTGGGACCAGCACGGGTATCTACGGTAGGGAGCCGATCGCTTGGGGAGTAGTGGGTACACCTAGTGGAAATAGGGGCAGACGGCACCTATGTAGGGGTACACGAAACTACTGGGTGAGAATTACTGGGTACACCTAGTGGAGATAGGGGCAGACGACACCTATGTAGTGGGCTAGGGGTACATGAAACTACTGGGGAAATTTTCTAAGTCCTTGGAAGGGATCAACCTTTAAGTAGGAATGACTGGAGTGGTGCAGTTAGTAATTATCCTTGGGTGGGTAGATGCGTCCTGACGATTATCTTAGTTTATCCTAAGTCTACCAAGCGGCTTAGTGTAGCCATTCATCCCCAGATATTACCGTAGGTCAAGTTTATGTCTTCTCTGGTTACTTTAATGATTGTATTGTTAAAGTTATAGGACTCACTCAGACTTATGTCTGACCCCGTTGTTTTTATCTTTTTCCAACCCTCAGGTCCTACGGTGGATCCTAGCGGTAGTAGAGCTTGATCGGATTTCTGTTTCCAGTCTTGAGGAGCTTGGGTAGATGTAAAGCTCCAGTTATCCAGTTATCTTTTCTTTTCTTATGGCTATTGCATGAGAGAGTGGGATTATGTACTTCTTTATTTTGACAGATATTGTACTTGACTTTTATCATGGTTTTATGATGTAACCAGACATGTTTATTTCCGCTGTTATGTGATGATGTTTTAAATTTCAAATACTGTTTATATCTGTCTTGGTGTAATTTTTCTGTTCTATATTCACTAAAATACTCCACCGATGCTATGGCATTCCCTTATGAGTGACTATAGCGGGAGTGGGGGGTTACACTATTGCTATGGAATTTTTTTCTTTGCAGATGGAGTTAGCAGAGTATGATGGTAACATTCAGCCTATACATAATTTGAAGCCTAGCCTCACTCATTTACTATATGCTGATGATTTGATTATTTGTACTAAGGCATCAGACAAAGCAGCTGTAACTATTACAAGTGTTTTTGGTGAACTTGCAAATTTTGTGGTCTTAAAGATGAATGAACAAAAATCAAAATGCTATTTAAATAAATACTTAAAATGTAAAGATACCATTAAAGGAATTTTGGGCGTTGAAGAAGGTGAATTAACGGTAAGATACTTGGGTGTTCCTTATCTAATGATAAAATCAGTGATAGACATTGTGCGGCTCTGGTCTCTAACATTAGAGAGAAATTACAAGGATGGATTTCAAAGCTATTATCGTTTGTTGGCAGAATTGAATTCATTCACACTGTTATTCATCAAAAAGTCAATTTACGGATGCATACTTTCCAAATACCAGATGCTTTAATTAATAAGATTGAAAAGGTTTGTGCTAATTTCATTTGGAAGGGGGATGCATTATATAAAATTTTCTGATTTGTGCAAACTAAAAGAGGAAGGCGGAGTTGGAATCAGTAATTTTCGAGACATGAGACAAATTTTTATTCTAGAACAAGGCTGGAAAATTATTCAATCCAATTGTTTAAGGGCAAGATGAATGAGGAGAAGGTATCTGAAAGATAATTTTTGTCATGTGAGTATTGATAATAATGCATCTGCTAATTGGAAAGCGGTTCTCAGAGTTAGAAACATTTTAGTTATGAATTGTGAGAGAGAATTTGCAAGAGGAAAAGAAACGGATCTATGGTTTGATCCATGGATAGATGGAAGCATTTGTGGATAGATTGGTTTGGGATACAAATTCTGCATTTGGTTGTCCTGTTTCTAAGGTGGATGATTTAATTTTCAACAACGAATAGAGATGTTATAACTTACTATGTAATAAAGAAATAAAATCAAAAATCAAGGGAATGCCTCTATTTTTTGACATGGAGTATGATATATGGAATTGGAAACTCAACAAAGATGGGTCACCACAAAAACAACTTGGGAAAACACTCAAAATAGAGCTAATTTGGTGAATTGGAGTTCGGTTGTTTGGATTTTGCTATTAGTCCTAAAATGTGTAACACATTGTGCAAAGTTGTACTTCAAAGACTTCCTACCAGAGACAGACTTTGCAATTGGGGGATTACTAATGAATTATGATGTGTCTTATGTAACTCAAAAGGCGAAAATCATGACCAACTTTTCTTTGAGTGTAACTATTTAAAAGCAGTTCTACATTACTGCTGCAGTTATTTTGAAACTACAATAGAAAGCGTTCAAATTCAGGAAATTGTTAATTACCTGGCCTTCCAAAACCATGTGGTGAACTTGGAAACCAGACTCCAAAGATCCATCGATGCATGTGTTGTTTGGACGTTGTGGAGAGAAAGGGATCACAGAATATTTGAGAAGAAAGACAGAAATGCGTCAGTTTTAAGAAAAATCATGGTGAATGAAATTCATGAGTAGAAGGATCAAAAATCAAAACCGAAAGCTTGAGACGAACATAAGATGTGTATGGAGAAGAGGATTGTCAATTGTCAACGACAGAAACTCCCAAAACCAGCTATATGAACATGGACCATCTGCCATTACTAGCTGCAGAAAGAAGACGAGTAGTCTCTAGAATGGGTTAATTGATGCTTATTTCATTTTGGGAATTATTTAGTTTAAAAGCCACGTGGGCCAAAGGCTATGTATGTACACAATTTTTAGCACTAGTTGCCCAATAAAGATTAACTCATTTCCATATATATATATATATATAATTTATTTATTTTGAAAATTGGTAACTATTATTGCAAATACAATCATATACTTCATTTATATGCCTAATCAAAACCTTATGCCCCCCAACCTATATGGGTACCACATAAGGAAAAAGAGCACATATAAAATCCATATATTTACATTACATCAACAAACCTCTATAACCATCATTACAACACAACCATTATACATACATCAAAATGACCAAACAACAACAAAAATATACAAAATTTCAGCCTGTATCTAGAAGTTCAACACCCCATTACCTTAGAAAATCTTCATTTGCAACCGATCTTTTCATCTTTGCACCATTTTTATTCACCAAGTATTGGATTTCTCTTTCTATCATCTGCAATCTCGTCACTTTTGCAACTTTCCTGTCATTAAAAACTCTCGCGTTTCTTTCTTGCCAAATCTAGTAAATAGCAACTGTGTAAACTGCACATGCTATGTCAAATAACTGATCTTTACACTTGAACTTATTCAGTATCTTCATTGCATCCTCCTCCAAGTGACCCACATCCATAACATCAAAACCAAATTTGAACATTAGAGAAGAACAAATAAACCAAGAGTACTCACATTGAAAAAAGAAACGACTTACAGTTTCTTTACCATTGTTGCAAAGAAGACATTCAATCTCCTCGACAATACCAAATCTTCTAAGCCTCCCTCTTGTATTCAGTATGTTGCTTGCAGCTAAAAAAGCAACCATAGATATTCTCTTTGAATTCTTCTTATGACAAATTATTTTTAAAAACTCTTTAATAGGTTGCCTGCACCTCACTTTAGCCCATGCATTGTGAAATGAAAATTGACCATCTTCTCCCCATTCATAATAGTCATCAGAAGCATCAGTTTTAACCTTTATTTGATTAACAGTTTCTTGAATTTCAATTGTAGCAGGATGCAAATTTCCTACTAACTTACCATCAGAAACTATACAGGAAACCAAATCATCATTTCTAGCAAGTATTTGTAATTTGGATAGACCAATAATATCAACTAACCATCTAGCATTAATCCAGGGTTCATACCAAAAGAGGTTGATGAACCATTAACAATACCTTTATTGAAAAGTTGTCTACCAGAATTTTGAAGTCTTAACATTGTTTTCCAAGAGCTTGAGGCATTATTATCAATATTTAAATTCCAAAATCGCTTACCCCAATAGTATATTCTCTACATCCATTGACTCCATAATGTTTAACTTGTTAAAAAGTTGTAACGGCAAGGAATTTCGCTCGATCCGAATCAGTCGTTAAAACGACCAAGACCATTCGAAACCCCTGATCGTTTGAGAACAGGACAAATCAGAACGCAGACGGAAGAACATTTCATTGTTAATCACAAAAATTCCATCAGAATACAAGAATATACAAAGTATGAATAAATATTACACATTTGACAAATATCAGAGATTACAATAAATTACATAGTAGCGGAAAATAATACAAAACACAACTGAAAGTAATACACGGATACAGAGCTTTCCGAGCAACATTCCAGCTGTAAATCAGGATCCTATGAATATAAATCTGCAAAACCAAAACTACTAGCCGCCCGTGTCGAAAATAAGGGCACCCAAAGTTTAGGTTAAAACAATAAACTCCAGGTCAGTCATGTGACTGGTGTGTGAACTAAAACAGTTATTCAAAACTTTGCTTTAAAAGAGTCATTCAAGGGACCACGCCGTATAACACGGAACGGGTTTCCTCCCAAGAATACTAGTGCAAATAACGAAACAGCGCAATGCTTTTTGGAAAAGTGAAGCTATTATAAGACCCAGGTCCCATCACACAATGCAACGCAAGCCGGAGGATAGGGTTTTCCCTTATAATAGCCAAACATGCTTGGTACGATTAAAACAAATCATTTGATACTATTATAAGTGTATAGTGTCAAAACAATTTCAATCCTAAATATCAATCATAGACGGCATGGGTACCATATATCATGTCGCCATACTAGTTCTACAATTAAAACCGCAATATCACATATTGGAAATTGGATTTCCATCATGAGTCGAGGCAAGGGGCAAGCTCCTCTCCGCTTCGAGACACTCTAGCAAATGCTCAGGACTACACACTCTGGGCAGCCACTTGGATCGGTTGGGCCGGTCCTCTCTTACGTTTGAGGATTGGCAATTCCTGAACACATGTTTCTCGGTCCTATCAGACCTAATATCGAGGCGCCTCATTCCAACAACCACAAAGGTGAAAAGTATATAAATGTCAGGGCTGGTAAGTCACTGACACCACCAAAGCTAGACAGAAACGTCGCGTTCTCCCAACGGTCCGTATCCCGTTTTTGACTCATACCGAGATGTGAGGCTCGCGAATCCACGCTATACACAAAGCTGCCACGTAGGCCGTGCTTTGATCATCAGCCACAATACTTTGCTTTTCAACAGAAGCCTTGATCCATGCAACTCAGCGTGCCACACAGGCAATTCATTCCATGCGATTGATATCTATCTGTAACACCCCACACCCGCTACGGTCACTCACTAAGGGAATGCCATAACATCGGTGGAGTATTTTAAGTGAATATAGAACAGAAAAATTACAACAAGACAGATATAAGTAATATTTGAGAATTTAAAACATAATTTCATTGCAGCGGAAAGTAAAACATGTTTGGTTACACCAAAACCATAAACAAGAGTCAAGTACATAATATCCATCCTGATAAAACAAAAGTACATAATCCCACTACATAACTTAATAGCCATAATAGAAAAGATAAACTGAGCTTTACATCCACGGTCCAAGCTCCAAAAGATAGATAAAGCAGTCTGATCAAAGCCCACTAGTGCTAGGCCCACTCTGAAAACCTGAGGGTTGGGAAAAAGATAAAAAAACAACGGGGTCAGACATAAGTCTGAGCGAGTCCTATAACCTTAACAATACAATCATTAAAGTAATTAGGGTATGATATAAACAAGGTACGGTACCTCTGGGGATAATGACTACACTAAGTAGCCAACTAAACACAGGATGTACTAAGATAACCGAAAAGACGCATTTACCCACCCAAGGATAATTACTACACTGCACCACCCCAGATCTACCCACCCAAGGGTAATTCCTACACTGCACCACACCAGTTCTACCCACCCAAGGGTAATTCCTACTTAAGGTTGATCCCACTAAGTGTACTTAGTAATTTTTAATAGTAGTTTCGTGTACCCCTAGCTGACTACATAGGTGTCGTCTGCCCCTATCTCCACTAGGTGTACCCACTACTCCCCAAGCGATCGGCTCCCTAACGTAGATACCCGTGCTGGCCCCACAGTGGGGTGTATCATTCCCCAAAGTGGCAACCTGATAATATCAACGGTGCACGGCTTATACCTACACGATGCAACAACGTCTTACTTACCAGCCCGGGTCCACACACGCATATGAAACCCGTTGGACTTGCGTTGCCACCGCTAACCCGTTTTGGCCTCTTACAGTCAAGCCCAATATGCGTGTCCCGTCCTCGACTTGGGTCGAGCCCACAAAGATACGTTTGGGATATTGGTTGAAATGGGCCCCCACAAGCTACCCACCTAAGCTTGTCATTTCTAATGAATCCCACTTAACCCTTTAACCATGTCCACTTACATGTTATAAATTTTGGTTAAGTCTTTTAATCATATTTTAATTGCCACTCAAGGCACCCACTAGATTTCCACATGCCACCCAAGGCACTTACTTGATTCCCACATGCCACCCAAGGCACTTACTTGATTCCCACATGCCACCCAAGGCACTTACTTAACCCTTTAATCATGTTTAATTACATGTTCCACTTTGGTTAAGTATTCTAATCGTATTTTCTATTGCCACCCAAGGCAACCCACTAGTTTCCTCATGCCACCCAAGGCACCCCCACTAGTTACTACATGCCACCCAAGGCACCCACTTAACCCCTCATGCCCCACTACATGCTAATTTGGTTAAGTGTTTCTTAATTAATTAAGATTGTAACCTTTGTAAAGACCTCTCACATTAGACTGTCTTTTATGGAAGCTGGATATGCCGGTTGGTTCCGGGCAGCCTTACACCATAACAGAGTCTAACCTCGTGTCTTTACACTTGTCACGTATTTAGTTTATGACTAAGACCTCTCACATTGGGCCAATCATTTGTAGCCGCTGGATTTGTCGGTTGGTTCCGGGCAGTCTTATGCTACAAAAGGGTCCAACCTCGTGTCTTAGTCGATTAATTACACCTAATTAATCACCCCCATAATTTGTATTAATTATCCCTAATTAATTACCAATTTCAAGAATATGGGTAGACCTAACTCAATAGGTAAATTCCCAATTCCATAATATGGGTAGACCTAACTTAATAGGTAAATTCCCAATTCCATAATATGGGTAGACCTAACTTAATAGGTAAATTCCCAATTATGTCCATTCACTTTATGTTATGCTTAAGCATACCCATTTCACACCATTTTATTAACATGCATATTAACCCCATCGTTCCCCACGTAATTCGTTCTCATAACATGACATAATAAAGGGAAGATTCATCACAAATGCCATGGGTTTAACCAATCATAGCATATAACTTTATCATGGGTTTAAAAGGTGTCAACTTGCATATATGAGCATACATTAAACCCAACTAGCATTTAACCCAAACTTGCATGAAGCACATATGTCACAAAGGGGGTAACTTGCATATGATTCTTATGTCATACAAAGGTGTGAACTTGCATAGCATGTCACATGTTAACTTGCATATAACCAAACACATAACTTGCATAACATGTTACATATGAACTTGCATATAATCATGCACATAACTTGCATATAACCAAACACATAACTTGCATAACATGTTACATATGAACTTGCATATAATCATGCACATAACTTGCATATAACCAAACACATAACTTGCATAACATGTTACATATGAACTTGCATATAATCATGCACATAACTTGCATTACATGTTACATATGAACTTGCATATAATCTCACATATAGCTTGCATAACATGTTACATATGAACTTGCATATAATCTCACATATAGCTTGCATAACATGTTACATATGAACTTGCATATAATCTCACATATAGCTTGCATAACATGTTACATATGAATCAATGTTCAACATAGTGTTTTGCATAATGAGCATCATAAAACATAGCATTAAACTTGCATAACATATAGCATAAAACTCGCAAAACACACAACATACACTATACTAAACTTGCATAAACACATTGATCCACAAACATAGCCATATCTTATCATATCCTATCATAATCGATTTAACAATTGATTATTAAGGCTATAGAAACTCACCACTAAACTCCAATAAGCAAACCCTTGCCAAAAATCACCCAAAAACTCTATCCTTGAAAATAAAGCTTGCAACTTGATGATGAATGCAAGCTAATGATCACTCATACAACTTAAAAATGCTTGTATGAACATGAAAGCCTTCATAGAAATAGTTTAGAAAGAGGATGGAGGCTAGGGTTTTGAGTGGAGGCCATGATCATAGAAAATTTTGGCATAGTTTAGTTAGAGGATAGGATTATGATCATTTAGGGCTAGCTTAGGGTCTTATTTATAGGATTAGGATGTGTTTTAGACCCTTAGATTAACCCTAGGTTAGTTTAGGTCCGTCAGATTTCGTCCCAAGCCCTCCAACCCAGCCCAAAACTCAACCAGGTGCACCCAGGCCAGAATCAGCCGACAGGGCAAGTCGACAGCCCTGTCGACTGCCAAGTCGACAGGCATGTCGACAGGCAAGTCGACAGCCCTGTCGACAGCCAAGTCGACTTATCTGGGCGGGAATTTTCCCGCCTGGCCCCCATTTCTGCATGTTTCGAAATTCAAATTTCCCAAAAACTTCTTTGGGCCTTAACCGGGTCATACGGACTCCGATTTACAAAATTTCGGACTCTATTTCGCGTATTTTTCCGAGACGAACACAATGACGTAACCCGTTTCCCCTGATTCTCACATCTGAGATTACTAATTCTGTAATTAGTGAATATCAGTGTTAACTGAAATTCGGGGTGTTACATTCTCCCCTCCTTAAAGGATTTCGTCCCCGAAATCTCCAAGTTAAGGAGAATGCATATCCTACCATCCAAACAACCATCTACTCAATCCATCAAACACGGGCATCCATTGTCCTTAAAACAATTTCTACTGATGTATGAGCATATGCAAAAAGTGTGTGTATATGTTCCCTATCTAATGTATGAACATATGCAAACCGTGATAGTGCCATGCATCCAATATGTATGCGAAAGAACCCTATCGACACATACTATATCTACATGAGTGCACAATCATTCACCAAAATGCATCATACATATGATAACACAACCATTATACATCCATAAATATAGCTACCTACACACAATTATATGCAATATGCAATATGAAGTGATTGAGCCGATCTAGTGTCTAGAGTGTGTGTATATGCATCCACGAGCAACCACTAGCAAACACTTGCATCCACATGCATCCATCAATCATAACATGTCTCAAACACATGTTTCAACCATACGTTTACCCTATCCAAAGGTCAAAGGCACTAACAAGAGGACATACTAAAGATAAGATAAGTACTAGATAAAGGAGAAGTTAAAAGACATACCCTCAAAAAGGAATGGGTATAATGAACGCATTTTCGCTTCCGTCTCCCAAGTAGCGTTGCTCTCATCTTCTCCCCATTGCACTTTGACTAGTTGAACCTCCCTGTTTCTCAACCTCTTAATCTCTGACCCAAGGATGCGTGTAGGAGCTTGTCGAATAGTCGCATCACGCTCTATCTCTACTTCTCTAAGCAAGCTCGGCTCTACCACCTCTGCGGTCTCATGTAGGCACTTCCTCAAATGTGACACATGGAATACATCATGTACACCACTAAGTCTGTCGGGCAACTCCACTCTGTAGGCCATCTGTCCAACCCTTTCCTTAATAGGAAACGGTCCAACAAACCTTGGTGCTGACTTCCCAACAGATCCAAAGCGAACCACATTCCGTAACGGAGATACTTTGACAAAGACCATGTCCCCAACATCAAACTCAAGCTCTGTTCTCCTCTTGTCCGCATAAGATTTCTGTCTGTCTTGCGCCGCTTTCATCCTTCTTCGAATCAAATCAATCTTTTTCGAAGTCTTCCTAACCATATCGGGCCCAAGCAAGATCTTATCCGTAGATTCCCACCAACATGTAGGTGATCGACAAGGCCTTCCATAAAAAGCTTCGAAAGGAGCCATGCCAATACTAGACTGAAAGCTGTTATTATATGCGAACTCCACCAATGGAAGATGCTCTTCTCATGTACCTCCAAAATCTAAGATACATAGCCTCAAAAGGTCTTCTAAAATGCGATTCACCCTCCCGGTCTGGCCGTCCGTCTGAGGATGGTTTGCGGTGCTCAAACACAGTTGAGTCCCTATCGCCTCTTTCAAACTCTTCCAAAACTCGCTAGTGAAGATAGGATCTCGATCACTCACTATGCTGGAAGGTACACCATGCAATCTAACAATCTCTCGAATGTAGATTGAAGCTAGCCATTGAGCAGTCCTCTTACTCTTCACGGGTATAAAATGGGCACTCTTAGTAAGTTTGTCTACCCCAACCCAAATTCCCGTATTACCCTTCCTCGATCTTGGTAATCCATTGACGAAATCCATCGAGACACTATCCCACTTCCATAGCGGAACCTCCAATGGGTGAAGCAACCCACCGGGTTTCTTTTGCTCCGCTTTTATTTGTTGGCACACCAAGCATCTAGCGACATACTCGGCCGCGTCTTTCTTCATACCGGCCCAAATGAAAACTCGCTTCATGTCTTGGTACATCTTGTCCCTACCGGGATGAATGGTCATCTTCGAACGATGTGCATCATCAAGTATAGCCTTCCTCAAACCCTCGTCTTGCGGTACACAAAGTCTACCGTTTCTACGCAACCACCCCTTACCATCTAGGGTGTACCTACTCAAATGGCTGGACGACTCCTTCTCCTCATGAGCTTCTCTACTAACTCAACCAACTGTGGGTCGTCTCGCTGCGCTCCGCCAATCCGCCCCAAAAGAGTAGGCCTAACCTCCAAGGAGGCTAGCAAACCGAGTACAAAGTTAATGGAAGGTCTAAAGTCAAACATAGAAATAAACTCTAAGCTCCGTCGTTCAACGAACAATGAACTCAAGGACAACCTTTTTCTACTTAAGGCGTCTGCTACCACGTTACCCTTGCCATGGGTATACGCTATCTCAAACTCATAGGATGCTAAGAATCCCATCCACTTTTGCTGTCCTAAGACCATGCGCTCGAAGAGTCTCCAACACTTCCCTAAGATGTAGGGCATGCTATTCTCCACTTTTAGAGAAAACCAGGATATTACCCCATCCAAAATCATCACAACTGTCCATCTCTCACGCATACCACCCTAGTCGAACTCGACATCCCCCAAATGCAAGCCCCAAAGGCCTAAACCGATATCAGACAAACACCCAAGGGATACCTCCTTCGAATTCAGACGACCTACGTGAGATGATACTAGTAAAAACGGCTAAATAATTAAGCCCTTGTCCAACTCTGGATGTCCTCGCCAGTCTCGCTCCAAAACCACCGTTTATCCCATAACTGGCTTTGCTCAACCTATTGAGCACATACGAAAACTTATTTCGCTACTAGAAATGACCAAAATGTCATTTACAAAGACCATCACGAACTTATTTAGGTACTCCCTGAACACCCTTCTCATCAAATCAACAAAGTATGCGGGGGCGTTCGTCAAACCAAATGGCATCACCAGCCACTCATAAAAACCATCCGGAGTCCTAAAGGTAGTCTTCTCTATGCTATCCTCAGCTACTCTCAACTGATGAAACCCCATGGCTAAGTCCTACTACGAAAACACTGAGGCGCCAACCAACTGATCAAAGAGATCATCAATCCTCGGCAATGGGTGTCTATTTTTCTTTGTTATCTTGTTAAACTCCCTATAATCTACACAAAGTCTGAGGGACCCATCCGCCTTCATAGCAAAAACTATTGGAGCACCCCACTCCGATATACTTCATCTTCTAAACCCCTTCTCAAGCAAATCGCCTACTTGCTTATGGAGTTCCCTCCTCTCACGAGGAGCCATGTGGTACACTGGCCAAGATACTGGTTTGGCATTGTCTACCGGATATATTCGGAAGTCAATCTCCCGCTCCGGAAGTAAGCCCTTCACCTCCTCAAACACATCCGAGTATTCCCGGACCACTCTAACAGATCGCAAACTCTAGACCGACGTGTCAAGCGATTCTAGATAACTTAGCATAACAGATTCCATGGGATTACAAGAGATCTCGAGAGTGTTACCCAAGCGGGTCGTAAGCCTAACAACTCTCCTTCCACAAACAAGAACGGCACCATTACTGGATAACCAGTCCATGCCCAAAACTAACCCATAGCCCGTGAAGCCCAAGAAGCATCACATCTAAACTCAACGCTAAGTATAGAAACTTTCAAACCCAAACACATCATGGAGCCCCCAATTGGGTTTGAAACAACTAAGGGATCATCTACTAAACTGGTGTCTAAGTGCAGTGACTCAACTAACAACGATGAGATAAACGAACTCGACGCGTCAGAATCAAATAAAGTTCGAACCGGATAATAAAGAAATCCAAATTCCAACCTAGACGGTCTTATCCCCATCTGGTACACTAGCCGTAAGGGAATACAACTACCCTCCAGAAGATTCCATACCTTGCCCTTGCCCCTTTGGACAACCCTAATAAGGTGTCCTATTCCTCCCAAAAGGATAACTACTCGCCTTCTTCTTCCCATTCTCCACTCGTAACCTCCCACCAATGAGGTTTCATCCTTCATTAACCAAACAACTATTTGAGCCTTCCTCCCATCGTCTATCCAATAGGTACCTACCAGTCCTCCTCCTTCTTGAACCAACTTCTAATCCGACTAATGTCTAAGTCCCTTGAAGTGGTTTTCCATTCTTATCTATCTTAGAAAGATCATCTATACACGGAGGGGAAACTCAAAACGAGAGAGGAAGAGATTCAAAACGGAGAATTCGAAAGATAAAGATATGGCTATCGGGGATTATGCTTTTCTTTCAAAAACTTTTCTCTTAAAAGACATGTTTGAAAATACTCCTTTCAAAAATATTCTTAGAAAATAGTTTTTATAAAAAATTTATCTGTTCTGGTAACCTTAAGCTCTGATACCACGTGTAACACCCCACACCCGCTACGGTCACTCACTAAGGGAATGCCATAACATCGGTGGAGTATTTTAAGTGAATATAGAACAGAAAAATTACAACAAGACAGATATAAGTAATACTTGAGAATTTAAAACATAATTTCATTGCAGCGGAAAGTAAAACATGTTTGGTTACACCAAAACCATAAACAAGAGTCAAGTACATAATATCCATCCTGATAAAACAAAAGTACATAATCCCACTACATAACTTAATAGCCATAATAGAAAAGATAAACTGAGCTTTACATCCACGGTCCAAGCTCCAAAAGATAGATAAAGCAGTCTGATCAAAGCCCACTAGTGCTAGGCCCACTCTGAAAACCCGAGGGTTGGGAAAAAGATAAAAAAACAACGGGGTCAGACATAAGTCTGAGCGAGTCCTATAACCTTAACAATACAATCATTAAAGTAATTAGGGTATGATATAAACAAGGTACGGAACCTCTGGGGATAATGACTACACTAAGTAGCCAACTAAACACAGGATGTACTAAGATAACCGAAAAGACGCATTTACCCATCCAAGGATAATTACTACACTGCACCACCCCAGATCTACCCACCCAAGGGTAATTCCTACACTGCACCACACCAGTTCTACCCACCCAAGGGTAATTCCTACTTAAGGTTGATCCCACTAAGTGTACTTAGTAATTTTTAATAGTAGTTTCGTGTACCCCTAGTTGACTACATAGGTGCCGTCTGCCCCTATCTCCACTAGGTGTACCCACTACTCCCCAAGCGATCGGCTCCCTAACGTAGATACCCGTGCTGGCCCCACAGTGGGGTGTATCATTCCCCAAAGTGGCAAACTGATAATATCAACGGTGCACGGCTTATACCTACACGATGCAACAACGTCTTACTTACCAGCCCGGGTCCACACACGCATATGAAACCCGTTGGACTTGCATTTCCACCGCTAACCCGTTTTGGCCTCTTACAGTCAAGCCCAATATGCGTGTCCCGTCCTCGACTTGGGTCGAACCCACAAAGATACGTTTGGGATATTGGTTGAAATGGGCCCCCACAAGCTACCCACCTAAGCTTGTCATTTCTAATGAATCCCACTTAACCCTTTAACCATGTCCACTTACATGTTATAAATTTTGGTTAAGTCTTTTAATCATATTTTAATTGCCACTCAAGGCACCCACTAGATTTCCACATGCCACCCAAGGCACTTACTTGATTCCCACATGCCACCCAAGGCACTTACTTGATTCCCACATGCCACCCAAGGCACTTACTTAACCCTTTAATCATGTTTAATTACATGTTCCACTTTGGTTAAGTATTCTAATCGTATTTTCTATTGCCACCCAAGGCAACCCACTAGTTTCCTCATGCCACCCAAGGCACCCCCACTAGTTACTACATGCCACCCAAGGCACCCACTTAACCCCTCATGCCCCACTACATGCTAATTTGGTTAAGTGTTTCTTAATTAATTAAGATTGTAACCTTTGTAAAGACCTCTCACATTAGACTGTCTTTTATGGCAGCTGGATATGCCGGTTGGTTCCGGGCAGCCTTACACCATAACAGAGTCTAACCTCATGTCTTTACACTTGTCACGTATTTAGTTTATGACTAAGACCTCTCACATTGGGCCAATCATTTGTAGCCGCTGGATTTGCCGGTTGGTTCCGGGCAGTCTTATGCTACAAAAGGGTCCAACCTCGTGTCTTAGTCGATTAATTACACCTAATTAATCACCCCCATAATTTGTATTAATTATCCCTAATTAATTACCAATTTCAAGAATATGGGTAGACCTAACTCAATAGTTAAATTCCCAATTCCATAATATGGGTAGACCTAACTTAATAGGTAAATTCCCAATTCCATAATATGGGTAGACCTAACTTAATAGGTAAATTCCCAATTATGTCCATTCACTTTATGTTATGCTTAAGCATACCCATTTCACACCATTTTATTAACATGCATATTAACCCCATCGTTCCCCACGTAATTCGTTCTCATAACATGACATAATAAAGGGAAGATTCATCACAAATGCCATGGGTTTAACCAATCATAGCATATAACTTTATCATGGGTTTAAAAGGTGTCAACTTGCATATATGAGCATACATTAAACCCAACTAGCATTTAACCCAAACTTGCATGAAGCACATATGTCACAAAGGGGGTAACTTGCATATGATTCTTATGTCATACAAAGGTGTGAACTTGCATAGCATGTCACATGTTAACTTGCATATAACCAAACACATAACTTGCATAACATGTTACATATGAACTTGCATATAATCATGCACATAACTTGCATATAACCAAACACATAACTTGCATAACATGTTACATATGAACTTGCATATAATCATGCACATAACTTGCATATAACCAAACACATAACTTGTATAACATGTTACATATGAACTTGCATATAATCATGCACATAACTTGCATTACATGTTACATATGAACTTGCATATAATCTCACATATAGCTTGCATAACATGTTACATATGAACTTGCATATAATCTCACATATAGCTTGCATAACATGTTACATATGAACTTGCATATAATCTCACATATAGCTTGCATAACATGTTACATATGAATCAATGTTCAACATAGTGTTTTGCATAATGAGCATCATAAAACATAGCATTAAACTTGCATAACATATAGCATAAAACTCGCAAAACACACAACATACACTATACTAAACTTGCATAAACACATTGATCCACAAACATAGCCATATCTTATCATACCCTATCATAATCAATTTAACAATTTATTATTAAGGCTATAGAAACTCACCACTAAACTCCAATAAGCAAACCCTTGCCAAAAATCACCCAAAAACTCTAGCCTTGAAAATAAAGCTTGCAACTTGATGATGAATGCAAGCTAATGATCACTCATACAACTTAAAAATGCTTTATGAACATGAAATCCTTCATAGAAATATTTTAGAAAGAGGATGGAGGCTAGGGTTTTGAGTGGAGGCCATGATCATAGAAAATTTTGGCATAGTTTAGTTAGAGGATAGGATTATGATCATTTAGGGCTAGCTTAGGGTCTTATTTATAGGATTAGGATGTGTTTTTGTAACAACCCGGAAAATTTGGGCCAGTTTAAAATTTTTATTTTGGCAATTTTAGCGAGTTTTGATTATATAAAATGAATTATTTTAAATAATATCGACGAGAAATTTATTTTGAATATAATTCGAACGTATATATTATACGCGTCGTCGTTAGAATATAAATATTTATATATAATTATAAATAGAATTGAAAATGGCGCGGTAGTTCGATAATTCGATTTCAAACTTCAATTGAATGTACCGGGTGCAAAACAAGCCGGATTTTAGTGAAACCAAAAACATTAGGATCTAATTGACGATATCTTTCTAACGAAGTTAACAAACTGAGATTTCACTTTAGAAATGATAAGATATGTCCAGTTGAAAATTAGAAATAGTCGCTGTGGAATTTATATATATTTATATATATATAAGGCCCTTAAAAATGGACATTTTGCAAACGACCTCGGATTTCGACGAAACCAGTTTTGTTGGGTCCGTGATGTTAAGTTATTGCTAGATTCCAAATTTCATAATTTTCCGAATCAATATGTGAGCGTGGCAAAGGAAAACGCGATTGACCATTTTTCAGTTGATTTTAATCGACTGGAAATTGGCCATTTTTCAAACGGTCTCAGAATTCGACGAAACTAGTTTTGTTAGGACCGTATCGTCAATACAAAGCTAGAAAATATTTTTGTAGAATTTTTAGAGTTAGTATGTGGCCCCGGTAATTTGAAATGTGCGTTTAAAATTCAATATAGTGATTTAAATGTAGATTCAAAGGAAACTTACCGAGACGATCGAATCAGCTTGCGGTACATATCCCATTGTGTTCGGAATGGGGGTAAAACGCTATGGACTACAGGCGGTGAGCCTCGTTTAGAGGTCGCAGGTAAAAGTCAACTTTTTGAAAAATTAAATAATAAAATAATTAAAATAAGTTTTAATTTCCCCCTCTCTCCTTTATATCCTTTCTGGCCCCCCCCTTTTTTTAAAATCAAATCGCTCAGGGAAAAAAAAAAAAGAAACCCTAAACCTAACGATCGCCGAGCCACCGCCGAACCACCGCCGAACCACCAGCCTCCCACCGCTCCGCCCAGTTCGACGCTCGACCAGCCTCCCACCGCTCCGCCCAGTTCGACGCTCGACCAACCTCCCACCGCTCCGCCCAGTTCGACGCTCGAGCCATCGCCACCCAGTTCGACTCCCGAAGCCGCCCCTCTCGAAACCCGAAGCCCCCCCCCTGATCGTACTATCTCCGACGTCGTCTCCTTCCCCCCCCCCCCCCCCCGTTTCTGTAAGTTTTTAATTTTTTAATTTTGTTTTATTTTTATTTATTTTATTTTTATTTTATATATGAACTGATTTGTTTAAATTATAAAAACTGATTTTATTTCGAAAAGAAAACTGATTTGTTTATAAAGATTAAAACTGTTTTTTTTTGAAAAGTTAAAACTGTTTTTAAAGAAAGTTAAAAACTGATTTTTAGATAAGAAATTTAAAACTGGATTTTTTGTAAAGAAAGTAAAAACTGATTTCCTTTAAAAGAATTTTAAAACCTGATTTTTAAAGTTATAAAAACTGAATTTTAATAGCAAGGAAAAACTGAATTTTTTTTAAAGAATAAAAACAGTTGATTTTTAAAAAAAAGGTTAAAACTGATTTTAATTTTAAGTTTAAGCAAAAGGTTTAAACTTTAAAAAGATCGGATTTGTAGTCGAGATAAAAATCATATTTTTATATATTGAACTTCGAAGAAAAATATAGTTTTTACATATTGAACTTCGAAAGAAAAATATAGTTTTTACATATTGAACTTCGAAAGAAAAATATAGTTTTTACATATTGAACTTCGAAAGAAAAATATAGTTTTTACATATTGAACTTCGAAAGAAAAATATAGTTTTTACATATTGAACTTCGAAAGAAAAATATAGTTTTTACATATTGAACTTCGAAAGAAAGATATAGTTTTTATATATTGAACTTCGAAAGGAAAATATAGTTTTTATATGTTGAACTTTGAAATAAAAATTCGATTTTTATATATTGAACTTTGAAATAAAAATTCGATTTTTATATATTGAACTTTGAAATAAAAATTCGATTTTTATATATTGAACTTCGAACTAAAAATATGATTTTTATATATTGAACTTCGAACTAAAAATATGATTTTTATATATTGAACTTCGAACTAAAAATATGATTTTTATATATTGAATAGCGATGTAAAAATTCGATTTTTACATATGTAGTGAAAGCAGCAACGAAGGTGACAAAAAGGCGAAACGACGAAGACTTCTGCAAAAGAAGAGCCGTGGAGCTAGGATAGCTATATGTGAGAATTTCTCACCGTTCAATTTATTTTTCTAGTTATATATATATATACTAGGATGCAGACGGTGCTTAGTAGCACCCGACACAATCGTCCACAGACCATGGACTTGTTTGTTTGATTGTTTGGTGATTGATTGCGATATTGGTTTGAATGTGGTTTGTGATGTGAAAAATCGAATTGATAAATTGGTTAGGATTAGACGTGCGCCGTTATAAGGCGAAGGAGTAAGGCTAGGTTAGACTCTTACTCCAAATTTTGTGGTTTGCATAACGAAATTGATTTGATTGATGTGTGAATGGCGTGGGCCTTCACTAGACCGGGGATAAGGCTAGGCCTCGTCCCGTTTCTAGTATCGTGCCGTTATGCCGCCGAAATTTTCTAAAATATGTTAGAAAAATAAAAATATCATTTTATTTAAAGAATGAACTGAATAGAAATTCATATGTTGGAATAAAATGTTTTATCGTTAAAAATATAATTTTTAACGTGAAAGTGAATAAAATAGAATATTCATTTACAAACCAGACGGTTTGTTTATGTACACCTATTTGAATGACATTGATTGGGACGATAAATTTTACACATCGCCCAACTGCACAAATAAAATATTTGTTTGATTGTTTGAAACCCTACACGGGTGTTAGGATGAAATATGCAGTTCACTCATCCTGATTGATTAAATATGTCGATCGATTGATTGACAGGCTGTTATAAGCGTTAGATCTCTATATTTGATGCTTATACAGTGTAGTGCACTTTGGTTGATGGTTGATTATTTTTCAATGCTATGATATTCATGTGTTGTATGAAAATCCATATAATGAACTTTATATGGTAATTGATTGGGCCTCATTCCAATTTGAAAAATAAAAAAAATAAAAGTTCATGTGTTGACAGTACTCATCTATTGAGATTGGTCATGTGTTGAACGAAATATTTTAATATTAAAATTTACATCTTTATCAATATAAAATAAAGTTCATGTGTTGACAGTTTCATTCATTGAGATTGGTCATGTGTTGAACGAAATATTTTGATAATAACAACGATTTTGAAGAAGAAATATTTGAAATAGAATATTTGAAAATAGAAATTTGTGAAGCCGTGTTGGTTAGATTGACGCCATTTTGACGTAAACGATATTTATATCGATTTATTCGATTTCGAATAGAAATGAATTGAAAACGATTTCGAAATGAATTGAATTGAAAACGATTTCGAAATGAATTGAATTGAAAACGATTTTGAAATGAATTGAATTGAAAACGATTTCGAAATGAATTGAATTGAAAACGATTTCGAAATGAATTGAATTGAAAGCGATTTTGAAATGAATTGAAAATGAATTCAAATTGAATTGAAATTTGAATTGAATAGAAATGAATTTTGAAACAAATTTATAAAGAAGAATTCAATTTTGATTTGAATTGAAATGGAAGTTGAAATTGCTTTTGAAACGAATTTAAAACTATTAATATAATTCATTTTAAATAGAAATCGACGAAATATATATTATATATATTATATATATAATATAATGGCTGGAATAGAACGCGCCGCGTCGCGGCAGTTCGCGAATTTCGACCATTTATTTCGAACGGACATTACGGGAGATCCGACCGTCGGATTCTCCTAAAACCGGAACCGTTGGGTTCGTATCGAAAAGAGCTTTCTAATGAATGTTAGAAATTTGAAATCTAACGGTTGGATTTGGAGATACGTCCAAATCAAATTCGAAAAAGGTCGTTGTAAGTGCAGTTCGATGGCCGTTGATGGAAATCGACTGTACGGGCCTTGATAAAATTATTAAAAATAGTAATAATTTGTGTAAAATCATAAGAAATGATTTAGAAAGAATTGGGATGAAAAACTCCATATTTGAAAAGATAAAAATAGATTTTTATCGAAATGAACTAGTTTTGAACTAGAATTATAATTCTATTTATTTTTAAATAAATAAATTGAATTCGAAAAGGGTTTTAAAAATAACCAAAATTTCCAATGATTGCATTGGAGTGGATTTGAATCGAAGTTGTCTTCGGAATATTTCGATGTTGGAATTCGTGATTATACAGGTGTTGTTATGGAAATTTGAAAGATATATATTGATATCGTTATTTCCAATACGACATTTGTTAGTCGTAGAATTCGATATTGAATATAAGCCGATATATTTTCTATTCAGAGCCTTGTATTGAATATCGAATGTGATTTGGGTTTGTCGTGAATGGTGTCTTCACTAACACTATTCTTGAACCCAGTTGAGAAAAGATTAAATCTTTTTATTTAGATTTAATGAAGTGTACCAATTAAATAATATTTAATTGGAATTGAATTGATATTGATTTTTGGGTTTATCGTGAGCAGTGTTTTAAATAACACTCGTTCTTTAACCCGATAATTAATGAATGTGATTTTGGGTTTATCGTGAACCGTGTTTTAAATGACACTGATTCTTTAACCCAGTCGAAGATTAAAACTAAGTGGAGTTTTAATGAATCTTTAATTAGATTGAAATGATCGAAAGTGGAGTATCACCAGTTTTGCTCCAGGCGATAGTTAAATCTTTAATTAGATTTGAACGTGAAATGGTAATTGAATTTACCGATAACACTGTGGTGTTAGATATGAAGTATTACCAGTTTTACTTCATGGGATGAATAGGTTGGGATTGGGAAATTAAAACAAATGATTACTTCGGTAAGGTTCGCTAATCCCGACTAGTTTGAATTGATATTCAAAAATGGATTAAAGAATAAATTCAAGGAATTTATCTTTGATAAAATTAATGGGAATCTTTCCCTATGAATGTGAAATTTAGAAACTAACTGTCGGTTAGCCAAGCAGAATGGTTTTCTGGATATTGATCTGATGTTGGTTTCGGCCTTCGGGGTTAATATTTGGGGAATTATTCTCTTGATTAATTTACGGTTAGTGACTAATGAATTGGAATGAGGCGTATGTTGTGTTTGTGTAACACTTTTATAAAATATACGCGAGGTATTCGGAAAGACCGGGTTCAGCCCATTCTGAATAACTGATACGACGATAAGTCGAAGATGAAGACGATGGTCGAAGACCGGAGGTCTTCACGTCGTTTGGGTGATAACTGATGATCTTGATTGGGCTGTACACCCAAGAAGATGGAAACAGTTGGTGATCGTCCAGACGTACTTGGAGATCGATGGATATGCGGGGTACTAGGTGCCTCCGGTTTCGTTCAGACCCAGAACGGACTTGTAAATGGACTGTGTGTCTGACATCGGATTTCATTCTGTGTGACTGATATCGGTTGCATAGGATGGTTTGCCTGTGTGGCATGCCTAGGTGGCAAATGATCAAGGCTTCTGTTGAAAAGCAAAGTCTTGTGGTGATGATCAAAGCACGGCCTTTGTGGCGTAGCTTTGTGTAACGTTTGCTTCGCGAGTTTCACACCCGGTATGAACCAAAAACGGGAGAGGACCTCAGGGAGGGCATGCGTTTCTTTCTAGTTAGAAGTGGCGTCAGTGGTTTTACACGCCCTGACGAGTTTGACTTATGTGGTTGTTGCTGTTGCGAGGCGCCTCGGATTGATCGGTCGTTCTCGAACCGATGGAGTCATTTAGTTGGCTCGTTTACGCCCCATAGGGCGGGGAAACGTATTGTTCAGGCACTATAATCCACATCGGTGGACCGGCCCTGTCGCTCCATGGGGCAGTTGCGGCTGTTCCTGTGGCTCGGGCTAGAGAGTCACGAATCGGTGGAGGACGATCCCTGGCCTCGGTTCATAGACGGAAATCCAATTTCCAAATACGCGACATTTGCGGTTTTAATTGTAATCCTATATATGGCGACATAGTGGGATGGGGCGCTTATGCCGCCTATGATTGATACTTATGATTTGAAGTTGTTTTATACACTATGCACTTATAATAGTATCAAATGATTTGTTTTAAACGTATCAAGCATTCTTGGCTGTTATAAGGTAAAAACCCTATCCCCCGGCTTGCGTTGCATTGTGTGATAGGACCTGGGTCTTATAACAGCTTCATTTTTCTTTATTTAGCATTGCGCTGTTGTTTTATGCACTGGTATTCTTGGGAGGAAACCCGTTCCGTGTTATACGGCGTGGTCCCTTGATTTACCCAATGATTGAAAATAAAGATTTATAACTGTTTTAGTTCTCACACCAGTCCCATGACTGACCTGGAGTTTATTGTTTTAACCTAAACTCTGGGTGCCCCTATTTTGACACGGGCAGCTAGTAGTTTTGGTTTTGCAGATTTATATTCACAGGATCCTGGTTTACAGCTGGAACGATATCCGGAAAGCTTTGTATCCGTATATCTCATTCTAGTTGTGTATTGTATTATTTTCCGCTGCGATGTATTTAAATGTAATTTAAATCTCTGATATTTCTGTGTAATATTCATTTATACTCTGTATATTCTTGTAATCTGATGCACTGTTGTAATATAAAGTGAAATGTTCTTCTGTATGCGTTCTGTTGTGGCTTGTTCTCGAACTATCCGACGCTTTCCTTTACGGGGAAGTTGCGGGTCTTCACAGTTGGTATCAGAGCTTTGGTTTACAAAGCTTAGAGAACAAGACTCATTAGAACCATACGAAAGAATTCATCAGATATTGGATTAGTAAAATCCAATGGGAATGACTCGTTAGAGATAGGATCAGTAGTATCCTAGAACGAGTGTGAAGAGTATATTTTTAAATGAAAACAATTTTTGTTTTGAAAATTTAAATCAATTATTCGTATTTGATTATTTATTTATATTGATTGTGGACAATTCAGTATATAAAGAATTTGCATATACGCCTTGCAAACGTATATTCAAAGTTTTAATATACTGGATAGATATGGAATCACATTCTAGTCGCCCGGAGATGATATTGATGATAGCGATCGCATCATCAACATTTATGTTCGAGTTTCGAAGGTGTGATTTTCTATATATTTCCATTAGGCTGGTGTGAGAACCAAAACTTATATATAGCTAGAATATATTGTGGTGATTTGGCATCAAAAATCTGATTTTTGTATATGTATCAAAATTATGAATTTGATAATCTAATTCACTAATTGATTGATGTTTGTGTCGTTTGTTTATTTGTTTGCTAATTTTTAACCAATTAGCCTAACTGTATCAAATATTGAATTATATTGAAAATTGGTCGCATTTGCTTGCATATACATATCTTACATTGAACAGGTCATAGCAAGGAGGCTAGAGCCAGAGAATAAAATTTGTTTGCCCGACAAATAGGTACATGTTTACTACATAATTTACTGTTTTGTTTGGGTGATGATGATTTTGTGAGCCTATTGGCTAGCCGCTTGGCTTTTTCTTTTTCTTTTTGAGATCTGAAGGACCGGGGAAGCTATTTGAAATTCCCCGATGCTCCCGGTGCAGGGGAGGTTATGGCGAAATTTTTCAAAAATTTAGGGTGTTAGCCAAATTTTTGAAATTTTGAAAGTTCTCAGAAACTAAAGAGTCGGAGAATGGACGCCTGATCGACCGTAGAGCTGAATAATCAAACCACTTTCGACTTTGTTCCTTTTCGGGGACGAAAAGTTTTAAGTGGGGGAGATTGTAACAACCCGGAAAATTTGGGCCAGTTTAAAATTTTTATTTTGGCAATTTTAGCGAGTTTTGATTATATAAAATGAATTATTTTAAATAATATCGACGAGAAATTTATTTTGAATATAATTCGAACGTATATATTATACGCGTCGTCGTTAGAATATAAATATTCATATATAATTATAAATAGAATTGAAAATGGCGCGGTAGTTCGATAATTCGATTTCAAACTTCAATTGAATGTACCGGGTGCAAAACAAGCCGGATTTTAGTGAAACCAAAAACATTAGGATCTAATTGACGATATCTTTCTAACGAAGTTAACAAACTGAGATTTCACTTTAGAAATGATAAGATATGTCCAGTTGAAAATTAGAAATAGTCGCTGTGGAATTTATATATATTTTTATATATATAAGGCCCTTAAAAATGGACATTTTGCAAACGACCTCGGATTTCGACGAAACCAGTTTTGTTGGGTCCGTGATGTTAAGTTATTGCTAGATTCCAAATTTCATAATTTTCCGAATCAATATGTGAGCGTGGCAAAGGAAAACGCGATTGACCATTTTTCAGTTGATTTTAATCGACTGGAAATTGGCCATTTTTCAAACGGTCTCAGAATTCGACGAAACTAGTTTTGTTAGGACCGTATCGTCAATACGAAGCTAGAAAATATTTTTGTAGAATTTTTAGAGTTAGTATGTGGCCCCGGTAATTTGAAATGTGCGTTTAAAATTCAATATAGTGATTTAAATGTAGATTCAAAGGAAACTTACCGAGACGATCGAATCAGCTTGCGGTACATATCCCATTGTGTTCGGAATGGGGGTAAAACGCTATGGACGACAGGCGGTGAGCCTCGTTTAGAGGTCGCAGGTAAAAGTCAACTTTTTGAAAAATTAAATAATAAAATAATTAAAATAAGTTTTAATTTCCCCCTCTCTCCTTTATATCCTTTCTGGCCCCCCACCCTTTTTTTAAAATCAAATCGCTCAGGAAAAAAAAAAAAAAAAAACCCTAAACCTAACGATCGCCGAGCCACCGCCGAACCACCAGCCTCCCACCGCTCCGCCCAGTTCGACGCTCGACCAGCCTCCCACCGCTCCGCCCAGTTCGACGCTCGACCAACCTCCCACCGCTCCGCCCAGTTCGACGCTCGAGCCATCGCCACCCAGTTCGACTCCCGAAGCCGCCCCTCTCGAAACCCGAAGCCCCCCCCCTGATCGTACTATCTCCGACGTCGTCTCCTTCCCCCCCCCCCCGTTTCTGTAAGTTTTTAATTTTTTAATTTTGTTTTATTTTTATTTATTTTATTTTTATTTTATATATGAACTGATTTGTTTAAATTATAAAAACTGATTTTATTTCGAAAAGAAAACTGATTTGTTTATAAAGATTAAAACTGTTTTTTTTTGAAAAGTTAAAACTGTTTTTAAAGAAAGTTAAAAACTGATTTTTAGATAAGAAATTTAAAACTGGATTTTTTGTAAAGAAAGTAAAAACTGATTTCCTTTAAAAGAATTTTAAAACCTGATTTTTAAAGTTATAAAAACTGAATTTTAATAGCAAGGAAAAACTGAATTTTTTTTAAAGAATAAAAACAGTTGATTTTTAAAAAAAAGGTTAAAACTGATTTTAATTTTAAGTTTAAGCAAAAGGTTTAAACTTTAAAAAGATCGGATTTGTAGTCGAGATAAAAATCATATTTTTATATATTGAACTTCGAAGAAAAATATAGTTTTTACATATTGAACTTCGAAAGAAAAATATAGTTTTTACATATTGAACTTCGAAAGAAAAATATAGTTTTTACATATTGAACTTCGAAAGAAAAATATAGTTTTTACATATTGAACTTCGAAAGAAAAATATAGTTTTTACATATTGAACTTCGAAAGAAAGATATAGTTTTTATATATTGAACTTCGAAAGGAAAATATAGTTTTTATATGTTGAACTTTGAAATAAAAATTCGATTTTTATATATTGAACTTTGAAATAAAAATTCGATTTTTATATATTGAACTTTGAAATAAAAATTCGATTTTTATATATTGAACTTCGAACTAAAAATATGATTTTTATATATTGAACTTCGAACTAAAAATATGATTTTTATATATTGAACTTCGAACTAAAAATATGATTTTTATATATTGAATAGCGATGTAAAAATTCGATTTTTACATATGTAGTGAAAGCAGCAACGAAGGTGACAAAAAGGCGAAACGACGAAGACTTCTGCAAAAGAAGAGCCGTGGAGCTAGGATAGCTATATGTGAGAATTTCTCACCGTTCAATTTATTTTTCTAGTTATATATATATATATACTAGGATGCAGACGGTGCTTAGTAGCACCCGACACAATCGTCCACAGACCATGGACTTGTTTGTTTGATTGTTTGGTGATTGATTGCGATATTGGTTTGAATGTGGTTTGTGATGTGAAAAATCGAATTGATAAATTGGTTAGGATTAGACGTGCGCCGTTATAAGGCGAAGGAGTAAGGCTAGGTTAGACTCTTACTCCAAATTTTGTGGTTTGCATAACGAAATTGATTTGATTGATGTGTGAATGGCGTGGGCCTTCACTAGACCGGGGATAAGGCTAGGCCTCGTCCCGTTTCTAGTATCGTGCCGTTATGCCGCCGAAATTTTCTAAAATATGTTAGAAAAATAAAAATATCATTTTATTTAAAGAATGAACTGAATAGAAATTCATATGTTGGAATAAAATGTTTTATCGTTAAAAATATAATTTTTAACGTGAAAGTGAATAAAATAGAATATTCATTTACAAACCAGACGGTTTGTTTATGTACACCTATTTGAATGACATTGATTGGGACGATAAATTTTACACATCGCCCAACTGCACAAATAAAATATTTGTTTGATTGTTTGAAACCCTACACGGGTGTTAGGATGAAATATGCAGTTCACTCATCCTGATTGATTAAATATGTCGATCGATTGATTGACAGGCTGTTATAAGCGTTAGATCTCTATATTTGATGCTTATACAGTGTAGTGCACTTTGGTTGATGGTTGATTATTTTTCAATGCTATGATATTCATGTGTTGTATGAAAATCCATATAATGAACTTTATATGGTAATTGATTGGGCCTCATTCCAATTTGAAAAATAAAAAAAATAAAAGTTCATGTGTTGACAGTACTCATCTATTGAGATTGGTCATGTGTTGAACGAAATATTTTAATATTAAAATTTACATCTTTATCAATATAAAATAAAGTTCATGTGTTGACAGTTTCATTCATTGAGATTGGTCATGTGTTGAACGAAATATTTTGATAATAACAACGATTTTGAAGAAGAAATATTTGAAATAGAATATTTGAAAATAGAAATTTGTGAAGCCGTGTTGGTTAGATTGACGCCATTTTGACGTAAACGATATTTATATCGATTTATTCGATTTCGAATAGAAATGAATTGAAAACGATTTCGAATAGAAATGAATTGAAAACGATTTCGAAATGAATTGAATTGAAAACGATTTCGAAATGAATTGAATTGAAAACGATTTCGAAATGAATTGAATTGAAAACGATTTCGAAATGAATTGAATTGAAAGCGATTTTGAAATGAATTGAATTGAAAGCGATTTTGAAATGAATTGAAAATGAATTCAAATTGAATTGAAATTTGAATTGAATAGAAATGAATTTCGAAACAAATTTATAAAGAAGAATTCAATTTTGATTTGAATTGAAATGGAAGTTGAAATTGCTTTTGAAACGAATTTAAAACTATTAATATAATTCGTTTTAAATAGAAATCGACGAAATATATATTATATATATTATATATATAATATAATGGCCGGAATAGAACGCGCCGCGTCGCGGCAGTTCGCGAATTTCGACCATTTATTTCGAACGGACATTACGGGAGATCCGACCGTCGGATTCTCCTAAAACCGGAACCGTTGGGTTCGTATCGAAAAGAGCTTTCTAATGAATGTTAGAAATTTGAAATCTAACGGTTGGATTTGGAGATACGTCCAAATCAAATTCGAAAAAGGTCGTTGTAAGTGCAGTTCGATGGCCGTTGATGGAAATCGACTGTACGGGCCTTGATAAAATTATTAAAAATAGTAATAATTTGTGTAAAATCATAAGAAATGATTTAGAAAGAATTGGGATGAAAAACTCCATATTTGAAAAGATAAAAATAGATTTTTATCGAAATGAACTAGTTTTGAACTAGAATTATAATTCTATTTATTTTTAAATAAATAAATTGAATTCGAAAAGGGTTTTAAAAATAACCAAAATTTCCAATGATTGCATTGGAGTGGATTTGAATCGAAGTTGTCTTCGGAATATTTCGATGTTGGAATTCGTGATTATACAGGTGTTGTTATGGAAATTTGAAAGATATATATTGATATCGTTATTTCCAATACGACATTTGTTAGTCGTAGAATTCGATATTGAATATAAGCCGATATATTTTCTATTCAGAGCCTTGTATTGAATATCGAATGTGATTTGGGTTTGTCGTGAATGGTGTCTTCACTAACACTATTCTTGAACCCAGTTGAGAAAAGATTAAATCTTTTTATTTAGATTTAATGAAGTGTACCAATTAAATAATATTTAATTGGAATTGAATTGATATTGATTTTTGGGTTTATCGTGAGCAGTGTTTTAAATAACACTCGTTCTTTAACCCGATAATTAATGAATGTGATTTTGGGTTTATCGTGAACCGTGTTTTAAATGACACTGATTCTTTAACCCAGTCGAAGATTAAAACTAAGTGGAGTTTTAATGAATCTTTAATTAGATTGAAATGATCGAAAGTGGAGTATCACCAGTTTTGCTCCAGGCGATAGTTAAATCTTTAATTAGATTTGAACGTGAAATGGTAATTGAATTTACCGATAACACTGTGGTGTTAGATATGAAGTATTACCAGTTTTACTTCATGGGATGAATAGGTTGGGATTGGGAAATTAAAACAAATGATTACTTCGGTAAGGTTCGCTAATCCCGACTAGTTTGAATTGATATTCAAAAATGGATTAAAGAATAAATTCAAGGAATTTATCTTTGATAAAATTAATGGGAATCTTTCCCTATGAATGTGAAATTTAGAAACTAACTGTCGGTTAGCCAAGCAGAATGGTTTTCTGGATATTGATCTGATGTTGGTTTCGGCCTTCGGGGTTAATATTTGGGGAATTATTCTCTTGATTAATTTACGGTTAGTGACTAATGAATTGGAATGAGGCGTATGTTGTGTTTGTGTAACACTTTTATAAAATATACGCGAGGTATTCGGAAAGACCGGGTTCAGCCCATTCTGAATAACTGATACGACGATAAGTCGAAGATGAAGACGATGGTCGAAGACCGGAGGTCTTCACGTCGTTTGGGTGATAACTGATGATCTTGATTGGGCTGTACACCCAAGAAGATGGAAACAGTTGGTGATCGTCCAGACGTACTTGGAGATCGATGGATATGCGGGGTACTAGGTGCCTCCGGTTTCGTTCAGACCCAGAACGGACTTGTAAATGGACTGTGTGTCTGACATCGGATTTCATTCTGTGTGACTGATATCGGTTGCATAGGATGGTTTGCCTGTGTGGCATGCCTAGGTGGCAAATGATCAAGGCTTCTGTTGAAAAGCAAAGTCTTGTGGTGATGATCAAAGCACGGCCTTTGTGGCGTAGCTTTGTGTAACGTTTGCTTCGCGAGTTTCACACCCGGTATGAACCAAAAACGGGAGAGGACCTCAGGGAGGGCATGCGTTTCTTTCTAGTTAGAAGTGGCGTCAGTGGTTTTACACGCCCTGACGAGTTTGACTTATGTGGTTGTTGCTGTTGCGAGGCGCCTCGGATTGATCGGTCGTTCTCGAACCGATGGAGTCATTTAGTTGGCTCGTTTACGCCCCATAGGGCGGGGAAACGTATTGTTCAGGCACTATAATCCACATCGGTGGACCGGCCCTGTCGCTCCATGGGGCAGTTGCGGCTGTTCCTGTGGCTCGGGCTAGAGAGTCACGAATCGGTGGAGGACGATCCCTGGCCTCGGTTCATAGACGGAAATCCAATTTCCAAATACGCGACATTTGCGGTTTTAATTGTAATCCTATATATGGCGACATAGTGGGATGGGGCGCTTATGCCGCCTATGATTGATACTTATGATTTGAAGTTGTTTTATACACTATGCACTTATAATAGTATCAAATGATTTGTTTTAAACGTATCAAGCATTCTTGGCTGTTATAAGGTAAAAACCCTATCCCCCGGCTTGCGTTGCATTGTGTGATAGGACCTGGGTCTTATAACAGCTTCATTTTTCTTTATTTAGCATTGCGCTGTTGTTTTATGCACTGGTATTCTTGGGAGGAAACCCGTTCCGTGTTATACGGCGTGGTCCCTTGATTTACCCAATGATTGAAAATAAAGATTTATAACTGTTTTAGTTCTCACACCAGTCCCATGACTGACCTGGAGTTTATTGTTTTAACCTAAACTCTGGGTGCCCCTATTTTGACACGGGCAGCTAGTAGTTTTGGTTTTGCAGATTTATATTCACAGGATCCTGGTTTACAGCTGGAACGATATCCGGAAAGCTTTGTATCCGTATATCTCATTCTAGTTGTGTATTGTATTATTTTCCGCTGCGATGTATTTAAATGTAATTTAAATCTCTGATATTTCTGTGTAATATTCATTTATACTCTGTATATTCTTGTAATCTGATGCACTGTTGTAATATAAAGTGAAATGTTCTTCTGTATGCGTTCTGTTGTGGCTTGTTCTCGAACTATCCGACGCTTTCCTTTACGGGGAAGTTGCGGGTCTTCACAGTTTTAGACCCTTAGATTAACCCTAGGTTAGTTTAGGTCCATCAGATTTCGTCCCAAGCCCTCCAACCCAGCCCAAAACTCAACCAGGTGCACCCAGGCCAGAATCAGCCGACAGGGCAAGTCGACAGCCCTCTCGACTGCCAAGTCGACAGGCATGTCAACAAGCAAGTCGATGCCCTGTCGACAACCAAGTCGACTTGGCTGGGCGGGAATTTTCCCGCCTGGCCCCCATTTCTGCATGTTTCGAAATTCAAATTTCCCGAAAACTTCTTTGGGCCTTAACCGGGTCATACGGACTCCGATTTACAAAATTTCGGACTCTATTTCGCGTATTTTTCCGAGACGAACACAATGACATAACCCATTTCCCCTGATTCTCACATCTGAGATTATTAATTCTGTAATTAGTGAATATCAGTGTTAACTGAAATTCGGGGTGTTACACTATCGATATATAACCTCTAAGCTCGTACGACTCAGAGAAGGGGTTAAGAAAGAGAATAAATTCTCCGCCGCCAAACAGATATATATTTAACAGAAATCAATCAACATAGAATAAATTCCAATGTCAGACACACAATCCATTTACAAGTTCGTTCTGGGTCTGAACGAAACCGGAGGCACTTTCCTCGCATATCCATCGATCTCCAAGTACGTCTGGACGACCACCAACTGATTCCCTCATCTTGGGTGTACAGCCCAATCAAGATCATCAGTAATCACCCAAATGATGTGAAGACTTCCGGTCTTCGACCACCGTCATCATCTTCGACTTATCGTCGAATCGGTTATTCAGAATGGGTATAAACCCGGCCTTTCCGAACAACCCGCGTATATTAAAAACAAATGTTACACAAACACAACATACGCCTCATTCCAATTCATTAGTCACTAACCGTAAATCAGTAAGAGAGAAACTCCCCAAATATTAACCCCGAAGGCCGAAACCAACATCAGATCAATACCCAGGAAACCATTCTTCTTAACTAACCTACAACTAGTTTCTAAATTTCACATTCTTAGGGGAAAGTTCCCATTAATTTTATCCAAGATAAATTCTTTAAATTTATTCTTTAGTCTTCCCTTGGATGTCATTTCAAACCAAATTATGGTTTTCCAAACTAGTCGGGATTAGCGAACCACACCGAAGTAATTATTTATTTTATTTCCTAATCCCAACCTATTCATCCCATGAAGAAAAACTGGTAATACTCCATATCTAACACCGTGGTGTTATCGGTAAAATTAATTACCATTTCACGTTCAAATCTAATTAAAGATTTAACTATTACTTTGGAGCAAAACTAGTGATACTCCATTCTTGCTCATTTTCCAAATTTGATAATTTAAATTATCAATTCACATTTCAATCTAATTGCAGATTCATTAAAACTCCTTTTACTAGGTTAAAGAACTAATGTCATTTAAAACACAGTTCACGATAAACCCACAACTCAATTCTATTTATTACCGGGTTAAAGAACTAGTGTTATTTAAAACACCGTTCACGATAAAGCCACAAATCAATTCTATTTAAAACCCGTTTCAAATCCAATTTATTTATTTAAAAATAAACGGGTTTAATTTTAGTTCAAAACTATTTCATTTCGATAAAAATCTATTTTTATCTTTTCAAATATGGAGTTTTTCATCCCAATTTTTCCCAAATCATTTCTTATGATTTCACACAAATTATTACTATTTTTAATAATTTTATCAAGGCCCGTACAGTCGATTTCCATCAACGGCCACCGAACTGCACTTACAACGACCTTTTCCAAATTTGATTTGGACGTATCTCCAAATCCGACCGTTAGATTCCAAATTTCTAATATTCGTTAGAAAGATCTTTTCGATACGAACCCAACGGTTCCTGTTTTAGGAGAATCCGACGGTCGGATCTCCCGTAATGTTCGTTCGAAGTCAATGGTCGAAATTTACAAACTGCTGCGGCGCGGCGCGTTCTATTCAGGCCATTATATTATATATATAATATATATTTTGTCGATTCCTATTTAAATTCAATTCAAATTTCAATTCAATTTGAATTCATTTCAAATTTGTTTTCTATTCAACTCAAATTCAATTCGTCTTCTATTCAAATCAAATCAAATTCGTTTTCTATTCAATTCAAATTCAATTCGTTTTCTATTCAAATCAAATTCGTTTTCTATTCAATTCAAATTAAATTCGTTTTCTATTCAATTCAAATTCAATTCGTTTTCTATTCAATTCAAATTCGTTTTCTATTCAATTCAAATTAAATTCGTTTTCTATTCAATTCAAATTCAATTCGTTTTCTATTCAATTCAAATTCGTTTTTCATTTTCTAAATATTCGATTTTTAAATCTCTTTTCAATATTCATTATAAAACGAATATAATCGATATAAATATCGTTCGCGACAAAATAGCGCATCTCTAATCAACACGGTTTTATATATTTCAATAATTCTGTTATTCTATTCAACAAATGAATATTTATTCTATTCAATACATGAATCTATATTTTTGTCAACACATGACTAATCTCAACGAATGAGTACTATCCACATGTGACTATTTTTTTATTTAATATATTTTATAAAAATTATGGTATCTATCGTTTGATTTAAATCAGACTCCAATCGTAAATTAGTAAGAGAATGATTCCCTAAATATTAACCCCGAAGGCCGAAACCAACATCAGATCAATATCCAGGAGACCACTCATCTTATCTATTTTCCAATTAGTTTCTAATTTTATATATGATAAAGATGTAAATTTTATTATTAAAATATTTCGTTCAACACATGACTAATCTCAACGGATGAGTACTGTCAACACATGAACCTTTATTTTATAATGTTCTTTATTTTCTAAATTGGAATGAGGCCCAATCAATTACCATACAAAGTTAATTATATGGGTTCCATACAACACATGTATATAATAGCAACGATAAACAATCAACCATCATCCAAAGTGCACTACACTGTATAAGCACCAAATATAGATATCTAACGCTTATAACAGCATGTCAATCAATCGATCGACATACAACTAATTATTGGGATTAGTGTATGCCGTATTTCGTCCCAATACCCGTGTGGGGTTTCAAACAATCAAACACAGATTTATTTGTGCAGTTGGGCGATGTGTAAAATTTATCGTCCCAATCAATGTCCTTCAAATAGGTGTACATAAACAAACCGTCCGGTTTGTAAATGAATATTTATTTATCCACATTCACTATATTCATATTCACGTTAAAAACTATATTTTTAACGATAAAATATTTTATTTTAACACATGAATTTCTATTCAGTTCATTTACAAAGTAAAAATGATATTTTTATTTTTCTAACTTATTTTAGAAAATTTTGGCAGCATAACGGCACGATACTAGAAACGGGACAAGGCCTAGCCTTATCCCCGGTCTAGTGATGGCCCACGCCATACACATATCAATCAATTCGATTTCAATTCACCAAACAACCAAATTCAAATCAAATAATCTATCCAACTACACAACCAAACAAACAAGTCCATGGTCTGTGGACGATGGTGTCGGGTGCTACTAAACACCGTCTGCATCCTAGTATATATATATATATATATATATATATAACTAGAAAAAAAAATTAGAGTGAGAAGTTCTCACCGACTAGCTAATCCAATCATCTTGACTCTTCTTATGTAGAAGTCTTCGCCGTCTGACACTTTTGTTGCCCGTAGCCTCTACATATATAAAAATCATATTTTTATATTGTTGCTATGTATATAAAAATTCTATTTTTACACCGCTACTATATAGACAAAAATTCTATTTTTACATCATTACTATATAGATAAAAATTCTATTTTTACATCGTTACTATATAGATAAAAATTCTGTTTTTACATCGTTACTATATAGATAAAAATTCTGTTTTTACATCGCTACTATATAGATAAAAATTCTATTTTTACATCGCTACTATATAGATAAAAATTCTAGTTTTACATCGCTACTATATAGATAAAAATTCTATTTTTACATTGTTACTATATAGATAAAAATTCTATTTTTATCATGCTATTCTTCATATAAAGATTTCGCCTTTTCAAATACAAAGATTTCGCCTTTTCAAATATAAAGATTTCGCCTTTTCAAATATAAAGATTTCGCCTTTTCAAATATAATAAAAAATCATATTTTTTTCTCTTTCTATAATATAAAAATCATATTTTTTATTCTTTCTTTTCAAATCTACACTATAAAAATTTGATTTGTACAACGCAACTTCATATGACAAACCATATATTTTTAAGCGAACAAAAATCATATCTTTTTATGAATGAAAAATATAATCTTTTCACTTGAAAAATATAATCTTTTCGCTATTTCATTATAAAAATCTCACCTTCATTATATAAAAATATCGCCATTCACTTATATAAAGATCTAATCTTTATATTCTATAGAAATCAAATCTTTTTATACTATAAAAATCGAATCTTCCTCTAATTTAAAAATCTAATTTTTAAATTGTCTTTCATATTATAAAAATCCCACCCTTTTATTTTAACTCCTATCATATAAAAAGAAATTTTAATTAATGACTTTCACACAAGAAAAACTGTTTTGGAAACATTAAATAAAAATAAATAGAAGAACTTACTGAAGGTGGAGAACAAGGCGGGGTGGCGCTGCGTCTAGGTGGCAGGAGGGGTTCGGCGAGGGTGGTCAGGTGGCGGTGGAGGTTGGTGCAGGCGGCGGAATTGGAAGCGGAGAGGGAGTTCGCGAGCAAGGGGGAGGTCGAGGTCGATGGCGAGGGGGCGGAGAGGAAGGGGAGGAAGGAGGCTGGGGGGGGGGGGGGGGGGGGGGCGTTCAACAGCGCGGTGACGAGATCCGTCGCCCCCTTTTTTTCTTTTTTCTTTTTTTTTCGAATGATTTTGAACCGGGGGGGGGGGGGCAGAGGAGTTAAAGAGGATGAGAGAGAAGGGTTTCATATTTAATTATTTTATTTCAAAAAGTTAACTTTTTCATACGACCTCTAAACGAGACCCACCACCTGTTGTCCATAGCTAATTAACCCCATTCCAAACACAATGGGATATGTATCGTAAGCTGATTCGACTGTTTCGATCAGTTTTCGTTGAATTCAAAATATAAATCTTTATATATTCAATTTAAACGCACATTTCAATTTACCGGGGTCACATACTAACTCTATAAATACTAACTCTATAAATCCCAGAAAAATATTTTCTTGCTTCGTATTGAAGATACGACCCTAACAAAACTAATTTCGTCAAATTTTGAGACCGTTAGAAAAATGGCCATTTTCCAATCGATTAAAATCAACTAAAACTGGTCAAACGCGTTTTCCTTTGACACGCTCACATATTGATTCGAAAAATTATGTAATTTGGAATCTAGAAATAAATTGACATCATGGATCCAACAAAAGTGGTTTCGTCGAAATCCGAGGTCGTTTGCAAAATTCCCACTTTTAAGGGCCTGGATTCCATAGCGACTATTCAGAATTTTCAACTGGACATATCTTTTGATTCCAGCTATGAAATCTTGATTTTTCGGATTCGTTGGAAAGATATTCACAATTAGATTCAAATATTTTTGGTTTCGCCAAAATCCGGATTATTCTGCACCCGGTATGTTCATTTGAATTTTGAAATCGAATTATCGAACTACCGCGCCATTTTTTATTCCTTTTATAATTATAAATAATTATTTATATTCTAACGACGATCTATATAAGTATATACGTTCTTATTCTATTCAAAATAAATTTCTCGTCGTTTTATTTAAAATAATTCATTTTAAGTATTCGAAATTCGTTAAAATTGCCAAAATAAAAATTTTAAACTGGCCCAGATTTTCGGGTTGTTATAATAGTTCTAGAGCATTTTAATTCCGGCTGCTCTTTTCAAATCTAAAAAAGAATTTAATCCAATTCTTCCTTCTAACTTTGGTAAACATAGCTTTTCCCAATTTAACTTGTGTGCAGCCCCTTCCCAAAAAAATCAGCACATAACATATGAATTTTATCAGTCACATGCTCAGGTAATTGATATACAAACAACCAATACAAGACAGTAGGTGTTATTACTGATTGGATAAGTTCAGGTCAACCTGCAAAGCTTAGAAATTTCACATCCCAACTTTGAATTTTCTTTTGTACACTATTGAGAAGAGATCGACATTCATTATAGTGAACATAATTGGATGACAATGGTACTCCAAGATATCTAACTGGTAGTTAGCTTAACTGAACTCCCAAAACTAAAGTAATTTCCTGCACATTTCCTAGCATATGTACTAAAAAAATACCTTAGTTTTATTTTCACTTACTATAAGACAATATAAATGCTTAAGTTTTTCAAATATACTCCTCAAAGAAAATGCACACACAGGCAATCTATTACCAAAAATCAATAAATCATCTGCATACAAGAGGTGAGAAACCATAGGCTCAAAATTGTAAACTGGTAAGAATTTCTTCTGAAGTGTCAATTCATTCAAACGAAAGGTGAAGAATTCCATGGCTCAAAATCTGCATACAAGATTGAGATTTTTTTTTCATATATGTATGTATGTATAATATAAGATAGGATCGGCAAAACCCCTACTGTCCCCCTAATTTCTATCACACATTTTTTCTCTCTTCTCACTAACTTATTTTAATACAACCCTTTTGCCTGATGTAAGTGGTGTGCTATCAAATAAAGGAACCCTGGAACGCTGTATATACAAATATAATAAAATATGTTATCTTTTGCCTTTGTACGTAGACACGGTGATCGAACTAGAAAATGTCAATATTAAAAAGAAGTATTAACATGATTAAATTACACTAGCTCTAATTATTCTATAATACTTGTTTTTTTGAAATAATGTATGATTTGGGGTTTCTGTTTAAAAGATCAAATTAGTACTTCCTTTGATTAATAATCACTTTAGGTGTTGTTGTTGAAGTTTATTTACTTTCCATTATCTTTTTTTCAGTTAAATAAGTTGAATTATATATTGTTACTATCGGGTTTCATGATTGACTAAATCTTGTATTAAATTATAAGGTATAGCATCACATCTGAAAGATATAAGCATAAGTATAACTTAATCCAAATAATAATACCTTAGCAAGTATCTCCAGTGAAGATAACTTCACATACAATACACTTTCTTGAAGGTCACTTAGAAGCAAACAATTTCTTCTTTGAGATTCTGTTCGCTTTAAGCATATAATCCAACAATTTGGTATATTTCTTTGACATTTTGCTATTTTAACCTTCAGCATAACCATTTCCATGTTTTGGAAAATTAATAAGGCATAAGCACTGTGTTCTTTCCCCTTCTCCTCTTCATCTTCCTTCTGTTGCTTCTCCTCTACTACATACATACATAAATTGTTTCAATTTGTTTTGAACAAGTTCCATATATAACAAATTAATGTTGAAAAAGATACCTTGAGATTTAGTTCTAATATCTAGCATCTTCGCTTTTTCCTTATTTTGATCAATTATGGAAAATTCCTTCATTGTTGTGTTTTGCTGACCTTTCTCAGTATCTAGATTTATCACATGCTAGTTACCTTGGAAGAATTCAGGATTTTTTGACTTTTGAGAATTTAAAATATTTCTTGTATTCTAGATCCTTGTCGACCCAAATCTCTATAATCTGAAAAAATCAATAAAAAGATTGAGAATTTGGAAAGTGGATGTAAGCTTGTTGAGGTTGAACCAATATAAAAGACCATTTGTGATTTTGTTGCTTTCCTACTCATTTTTTATTTATTTTTCTTTATTAGTCTGTTAACAAACCCATTTCTAGGGGTTAGTGCCACTTTTAGCACTAACATAACTAGTAAGGGTTGCGTTTTGTGATATTCAATCACATGTATGTTGAAGACAATGATGAGTGCTTTGTAGCGGAGAAGATGGTGTGTGAACCGAAGTTTGGAGGAAGACTGTGCAGCAGCTCAAGGGGGCATTTTTGTGTTGTGCTTCAACTCAGACATCTGAACCATCTTGGTCAAACGTCTGAGTTATCAGGGTTTTATAATCCGAGAGCTTGGACAAACGTCTGACCAAACCCGGTCAGATGTCTATGGTGACTTTCCTGTTATTGACCGGTCATTTAGGGAATATATTCATAATATATTCTAAGGGGCAAATTGGATATTTTGCCAAGGCCTTCTATTCTTCTATAAAAGACTTATTTAGGGTTGGATTAAAAGCATGGAACTGAGACCGAGATTATTAATCCAAGGGTTTGTCGTCGTTCTTCATTGTTCTCCTTCTCCAACAAGTCATAGTCACCCGGATATTTGTAATAACCCTGATTTTCAGAACCAGTTTAAAATTTTTATTTTAGCTATTTTAATTGATTTTGAATATTTAAAATGATTTATTTTAAATAATAACAATTTAAAATTTATTCTAATCGAAGTTAGAACGTATATATTTACTTTAATTATAAAACGAGCCTAAAATGGCGCGGTATTTTGAAAATTCGATTTTAAATTTCAATTGAATGTACAGAATTCAAAATAAATCGGATTTCAGTAAAACCAGAAATATTTGAATCGGTTTAATTATATCTTTCTAATGAATGTGAAAAATTCAGATTTCATAATATAAAGTGAAAGTTATATACAGTTTAAAATTAAAATAGTCATTATGGAATTTATATATATTTAATATAATATATAGCCCTTAAAATAACCAGTTTGCAAAAGATCTCTGTTTTTGACAAAACCACTTTTGTTGGATCCAGAATGTCAAATTATTGCTAGATTCCAATTTTCATAATTTTTTGAATTAATAGGTGAGCGTGGCAAAATAAAACGTGTTTTATCAATTTCAGTCAAATTGTATCGACCAGAAAATGACCATTTTTTAAACGGTCTCCAAATTCTAAGAAATTAGTTTTCTTAGGACCGTATCGTCAAAACATAGCTAGAAATAATTTTTTTTGTGATTTTTGGAGTTAGTATGTAGCCACGGTAAATTAAAATGTACGTTGAAATCAATTTTGAATATTAAATTAATTTATATTTTATTTTTGACTAAATGTAATAACCCGGAAATCTGGGCCAATTTAAAATTATTATTTTGGCAATTTTGATGAATTTTGAATATTTAAAATGAATTATTTTAAATAATAACGACGAGAAATTTACTTTGAATAGAATTAGAGCATATATATTTATATAGATCGACGCTAGAATATAAATAATTAATTTTATTTATAAAAGGAATTGAAGATGGCGCGGTAGTTCGAAAATTCGATTTCAAAGTTCAAATGAATGTAAAGGATTCAAAATAAATCGGATTTTAACGAAACCAAAAATATTAGAATCTAATTGAGAATATCTTTTCAACGAATCCGAAAAATTGAAATTTCATAGCGGGATTCAAAAGTTATGCCCAGTTGAAATTTCAGAATAGTCGCTATGGAATTCTTGCCTTTAAAAATGGAAATTTTGCAAACGACCTCTATTTTCGACGAAGCCACTTTTATTGAATCCAGGATGTCAAATTATTGCTAGATTCCAAAATTCATAATTTTTCGAAGCAATATGTGAGCGTGGTGAAGTAAAACGTGTTTTGACAGTTTCAGTCAATTTCGATTGATCAGAAAATGGCCATTTTTCAAACGGTCTCAGAATTTGACGAAATTAGTTTTGTTAGGACCGTATCGTGAATACGAAGCTAGAAAATATTTTTCGAGAATTTTTAGAGTTCATATGTGACCCCAGTAAATTGAAATGTGCGTTCAAAATCAATATATAAATTTATATTTTGATTTTGACGGAAACTGATCGTAACAGCCGAATTGGCTTACGATAAATATCCCTTTGTGTTTGGAATGAGGGTAATACGCTAGGGACAACAGTCGACGGGTTTGATTTCGAGTTCAAATGGAAAGGGTACTTTATGAAATTCAAAATAAATAATAAATAAAATATAAAAAAAACTTAAATCCCTTTCCTCCCTCTCACAGTCAGCACCCGGTCAAAACGAAAAGAGAAAAAATATAAAATAAAAAAAGGCGATGTCGATCTCGCGCTGCCATTGCCGCGTCGCCTCCACCTTCGCTCCTTCCTCCGCTAAACCGCCCTCCGTCGATGGCGCGCCAGTCCCCCCAGACACCCACCTCGCAGACGACCCCCTCCTCCCCCAATTCGAATGGAAAGCCCCAAACTGACCCCCACAGTCCACCGCACCCCCAACCACCGATGGCGCTGCCACTTTCCCAACCCCCTCCGACGATCTCGAGCGCCCAGACCCCCTACCTCCCATCGACGGTGAAACCCCCTCTCCACCTTATTTCGCAGAAAACCTCCCTCCTTTCCACTTTAATTCGCAGAAAGCCCCCTCCAATTATAAAGTAAGTTTTTAAACTTATATTTATTTATTTTATTCATACGATTTAATCTGTTTATATATATGTACAGATTAGCATTTCTGAGATTTTTAAAGTGTGTTCATAGTGTAAAAGAACTGATTTTTATAGTAGTAAAGCTTCGATTTTTAGCAAATAAAACTATGGTTTTGATATGTAAAAATATAATTTTTATATAAGTATGATATTAAAAATATGATTTTTATTAGATGTGAACATTAAAAATATAATCTTTTCTATATATATAGCGTTGTAAAAATATAATCTTTTCTATATATATAGCGTTGTAAAAATATAATCTTTTTTATATATATAGCGTTGTAAAAATATAATCTTTGTATATATATAGCATTGTAAAAATATAATCTTTTCTATATATATAGCGTTGTAAAAATATAATCTATCTATACAAGTAGCGATGTTAAGAATGTTATGTTTAACATGTACTGCGTGAAACAGATCTCGTGGAAAACACGGCGAAGATTTTCTATATATGAAGAGTCGTGGTGTTTGGTTTAGCTTCTCGGTGAGAACTCCTCACTTTTATTTTGATTTCTAGTTGAAATATATACTAGGATGCAGACGGTGCTTAGCAGCACCCGACACCCGTCGTCTACAGACCATGGATGACTTGTTTGTTTGATTTCTGTGTGGTGAAATTTGACTGTTGATTGTGATGTGTGAAATATATATTCTTGTGTTGAAATAAAATATATATTCATGTGTTGAAATAAAATATATATTCATGTGTTGAAATAAAATATATATTCATGTGTTGAAATAAAATATATATTCATAGGTTGGAATAAAATATATATTCATGTGTTGAAATAAAATATATATTCATGTGTTGAAGTAAAATATATATTCATTTACAAATCGAACGATTTGTTTATGTACACCCATTTGACTGATATTGATTGGGACGATAAATTTTACACATCGCCCAACTGCACAAATAAAATCTGTGTTTTTTGATTTGAAACCCCATATGGGTATTGGGATGATATTTGACGTACACTAATCCCGATTGTTTAGTTGTATGTCAATCGATGGGTTGACAGACTGTGTAAGCGTTAATTATTTATATTTAATGCTTATGCAGTTGTGTGGTGCACTCTGGATGATGTTGATTGTTTATCGTTGCTATTATATACATGTGTTGTATGGAATCCATATAATTAACATTATATGGTAATTAATTGGGCCTTATTCCAATTTGGAAGATAGTAATAAAATTCATGTGTTGAATAGTAATAAAATTCATGTGTTGAATAGTAATAAAATTCATGTGTTGAATAGTAAGAAAATCCATGTGTCGAATAGTAATAAAATTCATGTGTCGAATAGTAAGAAAATTCATTTGTCGAATAGTAAGAAAATTCATGTGTTGAATAGTAAGAAAATTCATGTGTTGAATAGTAAGAAAATTCATGTGTTGAATAGAATAACGAAGTTATCGAAATATATAAAGCCGTGTTGATTATATTGACGCCATTTTGACGTGAATGATATTTATATAGATTTTATTTGTTTTTATAATGAATATAGAAAAGGAAATGATTTCAAAATATAACGTTTTGAAAATATTATCATTTATAGATTAATGATATGGAATATTCAATTTTGATTTGAAATTGAATATGAAGTTGAAATCATTTTGAAAACGAATTTAAAACGATTTATAAAATACGTTTTGAAAGGAAATCGACGAAATATATATAATATATATATTATATATACAATGGCCTGAATAGAATGCGTCGCGCTGCGTTAGTTCGCGAATTTCGACCATTGAATTCGAATGGATATTACGGGAGATCCGACCATCGGATTCTCCTAAAAACGGAACAATTGGGTTCGTATCGAAAAGAGATTTCTAAAGAATTTAGAGATTTTAAATCTAATGGTTGTATTTGGAATTATGTCCAAATCAAATTTGGAAAAGGTCGCTGTAAGTGCAGTTCGATGGCCATTGATGGAAATCGACTGTACGGGCGTTGATAAAATTATTAAAAATAGTAATGATTTGTGTAAAATCATAAGAAATGATTTGTGAAGAATTGAGATGAAAATTTCCAAATTTGAAAAGTTAAAAATAGATTTTTATCGAAATGAACTAGTTTTGAACTAGAATAATAATATATTTATTTTTGAAATAAATAAATTGGATTTGAAAGGGTTTTAAAAGTAACCCGAAGTTTCAATAATTGAATTGGAATGGAATGTGATTTTGGGTTTATAGTGAACGGTGTTTTAAATGACATTGGTTCTTTAACTCAGTTAAAGACAGGATATGATTTCCCAAGTTAAGCGATCATTGATGTTGATTTTTGGGAAGATTAAAACCAAGTGGAGTTTTAATGTATCTTTAATTAGATTGAAATGATCGAGAATGGAGTATCACCAATTTTGCTCCAGGCGATAGTTAAATCTTTAATTAGATTTGAACGTGAAATGGTAATTGAATTTACCGATAGCACCGTGGTGTTAGATATGAAGTATGACCAGTTTTACTTCATGGGATGAATAGGTTAGGATTGGGAAATAAAATAAATGATTACTTCGGTGTGGTTCGCTAATCCCGACTAGTTTGAATTGATATTCAAAAGAAGATCAAAGAATAAATTTAAAGAATTTATCTTTGTTAAAATTAATGGGAACCTTTCCCAAGGTATAAGAATATTTGAATAAAAGAATATTCTGAATTGGAATGAGGCGTATGTTGTGTTTGTGTAACACTTGTTTATTATATACGCGAGTTATTCAGAAAGACCGGGTTTATCCCATTCTGAATAACTGATTCGACGTGGTGTCGAGGATGAAGACGGTGGTCGAAGACCGGAGGTCTACACATCATTTGGGTGGTTACTGATGATCTTGATTGGGCTGTATACCCAAGAGGAGGGAATCAGTTGGTGATCGTCCAGACGTACTTGGAGATCGATTGATATGCGAGGTACAAGGTGTCTCCGGTTTCGTTCAGACCCAGAACAAACTTGTAAATGGACTGTGTGTCTGACATTGGATTTTATTCTGTGTGATTGATTTCTATTAAATATATATCTGTTTGGCGGCGGAGAGTTTATTATCTTGCTTAACGCCCTTCTCTGAGACCTACGAGCTCAGAGGTTATATATTGATGGATATCAAACACATGGAGTGAATTGCCTGTGTGGCATGCCTAACTGGCAGTATGATCAAGGCTTCTGTTGAAAAGCAGAGTCTTGTGGTTGATGATCGAAGCATGGCCTGTGTGGCATAGCTTTGTGTAACGTTGATTCGTGAGCCTTACACCCCAGTTGTGAACCAGAAACGGGAGAAGGATCCCGGGAGGGCATGCGTTTCTTTCTAGCTAGGGTGGTGTCAGTGACCTACCAGCCCTGACATTTATATTATTTTCACCTGTTTGGCTGTTGCGGTTGCGAGGAGCCTCGGATATATCGATGACTGTGTGGAGCCGATGGAGTCATTTGGCTCATTTATGCCCCGAAGGGCGGGGAAACGCAGTGTTCAGGCATTTTAATCCACATCGGTGGACCGGCCCTGTGGCTCCTAGGTGCAGTTGCGGTTGTAGCCTAAGACATGGTAGGCTAGATTGTCTCGAATCGGTAGAGGATGATCCCTGGCCTCGTTTCACGGATGGAAATCCAACTTCCAATACGTGACTTTGCGGTTTTATTTGTAGAGCCTAATATGGCGACGTAGTGGGATGAGGCACTTATGTCGTCTATGATTGATACTTATGATTGAAATTGTTTTATACACTATGCACTTATAATAGTATCAAATGATTTGTTTTTAGCGTATCAAGCATTCTTTGGCTATTATAAGGTAAAAACCCTATCCTCCTACTTGCGTTGCATTGTGTGATGGGACCTGGGTTTTATAATAGCTTCATTTTTCTTTATTTAGCATTGCGCTGTTGTTTTATGCACTGGTATTCTTGGGAGGAAACCTGTTCCGTGTTATACGGCGTGGTACCTTGATTTACCTAATTTTAAAATAAAGATTAATAATTGTTTTAGTTCTCACACTAGTCACATGACTGACCTGGAGTTTATTGTTTTAACCTATACTCTAGGTGCCCTTATTTTGATACGGGCAGCTAGTAGTTTTGGTTTTGCAGATTTATATTCACAGGATCCTGATTTACAGCTGGAATTATACTCGGAAAGATCTGTATCCGCGTATTACTCCTAGTTGTGTATTGTATTATTTTCCACTGCTATGTAATGTATTTAAATCTCTGATATTTTCCATGTAATATTGATTTATACTCTGTAAGATTCTTGTATTCTGATGGAATTGTTGTAATATAAAATTAAGTGTTCTTCTGTTTGCGTTCCGATGTGGCTTGTCCTCAATTCAATCTGGGTTTTCCTTGCCGGGGAAGTTATGGGTCTTTACATTTTGGTATTAGAGCTTTGGTTTACATAGCTCGGAGAACACGACACATTAGAACTATACGAAAGAATTCATCAGAGATTGGATTAGTAATATCCAATAAGAATGACTCGTTAGAGATAGGATCAGTAGTATCCTAGAACGAGTGTGAAGAGTATATTTTTAAAATGAAAACAAATTTTGTTTTGAAAATTTAAATCAATTATTCGTATTTGATTATTTATTTTATATTGATTTGGACAATCAAGTATATAAAGATTTTGCGTATATGTCTGATCAACGTGTATTTGAAGTTTTAATATAATGGATAGATATAGAGTCACGCTCTAGCCGCTCGGGGATAATTCTGGTGATGTCGCGACATCATCAGTATTTGTGTTCGAGTTTCGAAGGTGTGATATTTATATATTTCCAATTGACTGGTGTAAGAACCAAAACTAGATAGGGCTTATTATTGTGATTTGGCACCAAAAATTTGATTTTTTGAATATGTATTAAAGCTATGTGATTGAAAAGATAATCAACTAATTAATTGTTGATTGTGTTGTTTGATTATTGTTGTGATTAATTTAAATGTTGAATCTTTAGCCAAATTGAACCAAATAGTGAGTTGTATTGAAAATTTCTCATATTTGCATGCATATACATGTACTTACATTGAACAGGTCATAGCAAGTAGGGTAGAGAAGATGAATAAAATTGTTTGCCCGACAAATAGGTACATGTTTACAAATTTATTGGGTTTGGATGGTTTTATGAGCTGATTGGCTAGCCGCTTGGCTGTTTCTTTTTCTTTTTGGACTAATGAGGGCCATAGGAGGCTATTTGAAATATCCCGAAGCTCCCGGTGCAGGGGAGGTTATGGAGAAATTTTTCGAAAATTTAGGGAGTTAGCCAAATTTTGGAAAATTTTGAAAAGTTCTTAGAAACTGAAAAGTTGAAGAACTTAAGCCGTAATGAAAATAATGAAAGTTGAGTTGATTTGTGAAACAACTTTCGGCTTCGTTCCTTTTCGGGGACGAAAAGTTTTAAGTGGGGGAGATTGTAATAACCCAGAAATCTGGGCCAATTTAAATTTTTTATTTTGGCAATTTAGATGAATTTTAAATATTAAAATGAATTATTTTAAAAATAACGACGAGAAATTTACTTTGAATAGAATTAGAACGTATATATCTATATAGATCGTCGTTAGAATATAAGTAATTATTTTTATTTATAAAAGGAATTAAAAATGGCGCGGTAGTTCGAAAATTCGATTTCAAAGTTCAAATGAATGTACATGATTTAAAATAAACCGGATTTTAGCGAAACCAAAATTATTAGAATCTAATTGAGAATATCTTTTCAACGAATCCGAAAAATTGAAATTTCATAGCGGGAATCAAAAGTTATGCCCAGTTGAAACTTCAGAATAGTCGCTATGGAATTCTAGCCCTTAAAAATGGAAATTTTGCAAACGACCTCTGTTTTCGATGAAACCACTTTTGTTGAATCCGGGATGTCAAATTATTTCTAGATTCCAAAATTCATAATTTTTTGAAGCAATATGTGAGCGTGGTGAAGTAAAAGATGTTTTGACAGTTTCAGTCAATTTCGATCGACCAGAAAACGGCCATTTTTCAAACGGTCTCAGAATTTGATGAAATTAGTTTTGTTAGGACCGTATCGTGAATACGAAGCTAGAAAATATTTTTCAGGAATTTTTAGAGTTCGTATGTGACCCCAGTAAACTGAAATATGCGTTCAAAATCAGTATATAGATTTATATTTTTATTTTGACGGAAACTGATCGTAACGGCCGAATTGGCTTACGATACATATCCCTTTGTGTTTGGAATGGGGGTAATATGCTAGGGACGACAGTCGGCGGGTTTGATTTCGAGTTCGAATGGAAAGGGTACTTTATGGAATTCAAAATTCAAAATAAATAATAAATAAAATATAAAAAAACCCTTAAATCCCTTTCCTCCCTCTCATAGTGAACACCCGGTCAAAACGAAAAGAGAAAAAATATTTAAAAAAAAGGCGACGTCGATCTCATGCTGCCACTGCCGCGTCGCCTCCACCTTCGCTCCTTCCTCCGCCAAACCACCCTCCGTCGATGGCGCGCCAGTCCCCCCAGACACCCACCTCGTAGACGACCCCCTCCTCCCCCAATTCGAATGGAAAACCCCAAACTGATCCCCACAGTCCACCGCACCCCCAACCACCGCCGGTGCCGCCACTTTCCCAACATCTCCGACGATCTTGAGCGCCCAGACCCCCCTGACCTCCTACCGAAGGTGAAACCCCCTCTCCAACTTATTTCGCGGAACCCCCCTTTCCACTTTAATTCGCAGAAAGCCCCCTCCAATTATAAAGGTAATTTTTTAAACTTATATTTATTTATTTTATTCATACGATTTAATCTGTTTATATATATGTATAAAGTAGCATTTCTGAGATTTTTAAAGTTTGTTCATAGTGTAAAAGAACTGATTTTTATAGTAGGAAAGCTTCGATTTTTAGCAAATAAAACTATGGTTTTGATATGTAAAAATATAATTTTTATATAAGTATGATATTAAAAATATGATTTTTATTAGATGTGAACATTAAAAATATAATCTTTTCTATATATATAGCGTTGTAAAAATATAATCTTTTCTATATATATAGCATTGTAAAAATATAATCTTTTCTATATATATAGCATTATAAAAATATAATCTTTTCTATATATATAGCGTTGTAAAAATATAATCTATTCTATACAAGTGGCGATGTTCAAAATGTGATTTTTAACATGTACTGCGTGAAACAGATCTCGTGGAAAGCACGGCGAAGATTTTCTACATATGAAGAGTCGTGGTGTTTGGTTTAGCTTCTCGGTGAGAACTCCTCACTTTTATTTTGATTTCTAGTTGAAATATATACTAGGATGCAGACGGTGCTTAGCAGCACCTAACACCCGTCGTCCACAGACCATGGATGACTTGTTTGTTTGATTTCTGTGTGATGAAATTTGACTGTTGATTGCGATGTGTGAAATATATATTCATGTGTTGAAATAAAATATGTATTCATGTGTTGAAATAAAGTATATATTCATGTGTTGAAATAAAATATATATTCATGTGTTGAAATAAAATATATATTCATGTGTTGAAATAAAATACATATTCATGCGTTGAAATAAAATACATATTCATATGTTGAAATAAAATATATATTCATGCGTTGAAATAAAATATATATTCATGTGTTGAAATAAAATATATATTCATGTGTTGAAGTAAAATATATATTCATTTACAAATCGAACGATTTGTTTATGTACACCCATTTGACTGATATTGATTGGGACGATAAATTTTACACATCGCCCAACTGCACAAATAAAATCTGTGTTTGTCGATTTGAAACCCCATATGGGTATTGGGATGATATTTGACGTACACTAATCCCGATTGTTTAGTTGTATGTCAATCGATGGGTTGACAGACTGTGTAAGCGTTAATTATTTATATTTAATGCTTATGCAGTTGTGTGGTGCACTCTGGATGATGATTGATTATTTATCGTTGCTATTATATACATATGTTGTATGGAATCCATATAATTAACATTATATGGTAATTGATTGGGCCTCACTCCAATTTGGAAAATAGTAATAAAATTCATGTGTTGAATAGTAATAAAATTCATGTGTTGAATAGTAATAAAATTCATGTGTTGAATAGTAAGAAAATTCATATGTTGAATAGTAATAAAATTCATGTATTGAATAGTAAGAAAATTCATGTGTTGAATAGTAAGAAAATTCATGTGTTGAAGAAAATATTCATTTGTTGAATAGAATAACGAAGTTATTGAAATATATAAAGTCGTGTTGATTAGATTGACGCCAATTTGACGTGAACGATATTTATATCGATTTTATTCATTTTTATAATGAATATAGAAAAGGAAGTGATTTCAAAATATAACGTTTTGAAAATATTACCATTTATAGATTAATGATATGGAATATTCAATTTTGATTTGAAATTGAATATGAAGTTGAAATCGTTTTGAAAACGAATTTAAAACGATTTATAAAATACGTTTTGAAAGGAAATCAACGAAATATATATATATAATATATATATATATATATATATATAATGGGCTGAATATAACGCGCCGCGCTGCGGCAGTTCGCGAATTTCGACCATTGACTTCGAATGGATATTACGGGAGATCCGACCGTCGGATTCTCCTAAAACTGGAACCATTGGGTTCGTATCGAAAAGAGCTTTCTAACGAATATTAGAGATTTGAAATCTAATGGTTGGATTTGGAATTATGTCCAAATCAAATTTGGAAAAGGTCGTTGTAAGTGCAGTTCGATGGCCATTGATGGAAATCGACTGTACGGGCCTTGATAAAATTATTAAAAATAGTAATATTTTGTGTAAAATCATAAGAAATAATTTGTGAAGAATTGAGATGAAAAATTCCAAATTTGAAAAGATAAAAAATAGATTTTTATCGAAATGAACTAGTTTTGAACTAGAATAATAATTTATTTATTTTCGAAATAAATAAATTGGATTTGAAAGGATTTTAAAAGTAACCCGAAGCTTCAATAATTGAATTGGAATGGAATGTGATTTTGGGTTTATAGTGAACGGTGTTTTAAATGACATTGGTTCTTTAACTCGGTTAAAGACAGGATATGATTTCCCAAGTTAAGCGATCATTGATATTGATTTTTGGGAAGATTAAAACCAAGTGGAGCTTTAATGAATCTTTAATTAGATTGAAATGACCGAGAATGGTGTATCACTAGTTTTTCTCCAGGTGATAGTTAAATCTTTAATTAGATTTGAACGTGAGATGGTAATTGAATTTACCGATAACACCATGGTGTTAGATATGAAGTATGACCAGTTTTACTTCATGGGATGAATAGGTTGGGATTAGGAAATAAAATAAATGATTACTTCGGTGTGGTTCGCTAATCCCGACTAGTTTGAATTGATATTCAAAAGAAGATCAAAGAATAAATTTAAAGAATTTATCTTTGATAAAATTAATGGGAACCTTTCCCAAAGTATAAGAATACTTGAATAAAAGAATATTCTGAATTGGAATGAGCATATGTTGTGTTTGTGTAACACTTGTTTATTATATACGTGAGCTATTCAGAAGAACCGGGTTTATCCCATTCTGAATAACTGATTCGACATGGTGTCGAGGATGAAGACGGTGGTCGAAGACCGGGGGTCTTCACATCGTTTGGGTGGTTACTGATGATTTTGATTGGGTTATACACCCAAGAGGAGAGAACCAGTTGGTAATCGTCCAGACGTACTTGGAGATCGATGGATATGCGAGGTACAAGGTGCCTCCGGTTTCGTTCAGACCCAGAACGAACTTGTAAATGGACTGTGTGTCTGACATTGGATTTTATTCTGTGTGATTGATTTCTATAAATATATATCTGTTTAGCGGCGGAGAATTTATTCTCTTGCTTAACGCTCTTCTCTGAGAAGTACAAGCTTAGAGGTTATATACTGATGGATATCAAACACATGGAGTGAATTGCCTGTGTGGCATGCCTAAGTGGCAATATGATCAAGGCTTCTATTGAAAAGCAGAGTCTTGTGGTTGATGATCAAAGCACGGTCTGTGTGGCATAGCTTTTTGTAACGTTGATTCGCGAGCCCCACACCCCGGTTGTTAACCAGAAACGGGAGAAGGATCCAGGAAGGGCATGCGTTTCTTTCTAGCTAGGGTAGTGTGAGTGACCTACCAGCCTTGACATTTATATTATTTTCACATGTGTGGTTTTTGTTGTCGTGAGGCGCCTCGGATATATCGGTGACTATGTGGAGCCGATGGAGTCATTTGGCTCATTTACGCCCTAAAGGGAGGGGAAACGCAGTGTTCAGGCATTTTAATCCACATCGGTGGACCGGCCCTATGGCTCCTAGGTGCAGTTGCGGCTGTAGCCTGAGACATGGTACACTTGATTGTCTCGAATTGGTAGAGGACGATCCCTGGCCTCGGTTCATAGATGGAAATCCAACTTCCAATACGTGACTTTGCAGTTTTATTTGTAGAGCCTAGTATGGCGACATAGTGGGATGGGGCACTTATGTCGTCTATGATTGATACTTATGATTGAAATTGTTTTATACACTTTGCACTTATAATAGTATCAAATGATTTGTTTTTAGCATACCAAGCATTCTTTGGCTATTATAAGGTAAAAACCCTATCCTCCGGCATGCGTTGCATTGTGTGATGGGACCTGTGTCTTATAATAGCTTCATTTTTCTTTATTTAGCATTGCACTATTGTTTTAAGCACCGGTATTCTTGGGAGGAAACCCGTTCCGTGTTATACGGCGTGGTCCCTTGATTTACCTAACTTTAAAATATAGATTAATAACTGTTTTAGTTCTCACACCTGTCATATGACCGACCCGGAGTTTATTGTTTTTACCTAAACTCTGGGTGCCTTTATTTTGACACGGGCAGCTAGTAGTTTTGGTTTTGCAGATTTATATTCACAGGATCCTGATTTACAGCTTGAATTATACTCGGAAAGCTTTGTATCTGAGTATTACTTCTAGTTGTGTATTGTATTATTTTCCGCTGCTATGTAATGTATTTAAATCTCTGATATTTTCTGTATAATATTGATTTATACTCTATAATATTCTTGTATTCTGATGGAATTGTTGTAATATACAATGAAATGTTCTTCTGTTTGCGTTCCGATGTGGCTTGTCCTCAATTCAATCCGGGCTTTCCTTGCCGGGGAAGTTACGGGTCTTTACATTAAAATTGATCGAAATAGTCGAATGGGATGGCGAAACATATCCGTTTGTGTCCGGAATGAGGGTGCTTAGCTAGGGGCGGCAATCGTTGGGTTTGAATTGGAATTCGAACGCGAAACAAATTATTAAATGAATTAAATATGTGTATATATAATTGGACCCGGTCAAAACCCTTAAAGAAAATCATTCGTGGTCAACCCTTTTAAAGTCGCCGCTCCTCTAAACCGACATCAGAAATACTTCGACACTTCCTTCCCTCAGATCCTTCAATCTTATCAACCCTGTGAGAAAAATTCAACTGCGAAAATGGTAGGGGTGGCGAGCTCAAGGTTCTAAACGGTGATTATCACCGTTGGTGGCGCGGGAGGAGAGGAATCGAGTTGTTAGGGTTCATTGTTCGAGTGTGATTTCTAGGATGTACGGGCGCACAAGTTCGTGGAGGCTCCTGGCATTGAAGGAGAAGGTGACAGCGAGTTCGGGGATGCCGGATGATCAATTTATGATGGCCGGAAATCTCTGGCGTGGCGGTTTTTGTGAACGAGCATAGCAGGAAGAAGGTAGCAGCAATTGTGATTTTTTTGTAAAAGAATTGTTTAAATATGATTTTTAATATATATATAGAAAGGTTTAAAAATATGAATTTTAATATATAAATAGCATTATATAAAAATGTGATTTTTATTATGAAATAGCTCGAAATAAAAATATGATTTATATATATAGCATTGTTTTTAAATATATACATAACATCATTTTAAAATAAAACATAAAATATGATTTTTATTACAAATGACTTAGTTTAAATTTGTGATTTTTAAATAAAAAGCACTGTATTAAAAATGGGTTTTAAAAATATAAATAGCATGGATTTTTAAAAGGGTCTGTTTGGCACAGGTCCCTATTAAGTTTCAAAATTAGGCTCACATCCGGTCCAACTTTTCATGTAAATTTAGTCCCTATTTTTCAAAAATACACTAAAAACAAAAAAATATAAGAAAATCATGAAAGTTCGTATTTAAATCAAACATGTACTCACCTAAAAAAACAGCTTGTAAAAAAATTAAAAAAATGCATCAAAATCAAAAAATACAATAAAACAGCGAAAAATGCAGCAATTTGCATCAAATCATGCACATATTCGCAATACTTGCATTCATCTGTGCAAGTATTTCGAATGTTGAATTTGCGTCTGTTTTTTTGCATACATGTATGCAAGGTAAACAGATTCTTGCATACAAGTGTGCAACAATCTTCAGGCAAATTTTCGCTTCATATTTTTACATGTAATACTTGCATACATGCGTGCAAGTATTTCAAATAGTTGCATACATGTATGCAAGTTTTTATTTTTTTAATTTCTGTGAATTTCTGTTAATATTTCCAGATTTTAGAAATTTGTTTTTTTTTTGAATATTGTAGCGCTTTTTTTTTAAATATAAAGAAAAGGCCAAAGAAAAAAAGGGACAAAGTTACCCATTCGTTTCTATCCCCTCTTTTTGAGCTGCCACCTAATAATTTTTGTCCCTTCCGCCTTCCACCTCCTTCCACTTCGCCTCTTCCATTTTTTCACAAAAAAAAAAGCGCTCTTCCATAAAAAAAATTCTAAAATCTGGAAATATTCACCTCATTCCACGCAAATAAAAAAAAGTTGCATACACGTATGCAACTATTTAAATACACATGCAAAAAATACCGCAAACCTGCTGAATATTTGCATACAAATATGCTGCTATTCAAAATAGCTACATACTTGTATGCAGTAATGCGTTGAAAGGCAGAGGGCATGGCAATATGTGCATACATGTATGCAAATATTTGAAATATGTGCATGTTTTCATGCATTTTATTGCATATTCCGCTGTTTTGTGTATTTTTTGATTTTGACTTGTTTATCGATTGTTTTCCCACCTGATTTTTTGGCGTGAACATGTTTTATTTAATAATGAATTTTCGTGTTTTTTTATATTTTTTATATGTTTTTGAAAAATAGGGACCTAATTTACATAAAAAGTTAGACCGGATGCGAGCCTAATTAAGTTTCGTTTTAGGGATGTGTGCCTAATTTTCACTTTTTAAAAATAAAAATAGCATGGTTTTAAAAATATTGAAATATGATTTTTATATACATATACCATTGTATAAAAATATGATTTCTATAAATTACTTTGAATTAAAAATATGATTTTTTTATAAAAATAAATTAAATAAAAAATCTGATTTTTTATTATTATATACAAGGATTGAAATAAAAATGTGGTTTTATTTTTGTATATAGGGATGTTAAAAATGTGATTTTTATATATAAATACCATAGATAAAAATGTGATTTTTATATGTAAATAACTTTGTAATAAACATGTGATTTTTACTATGAACAACGTGAAACAGATTGTGTTGGGATCATTGTGGAGAATACTATGCACTGGAAACAAATCCAAATCTAAACCGTCCTCGAAAGAATGACAGAGTGGAAATCAAAGGTGAGAACTCCTTCTCATTTAAATTATCTTACAGTTAAACATATTTTAGGTTGCATACGGGGCTTAGAAGCCCCCGACACTACTTATTTTACAAACCATGTTGTTTGTTTTGGATTTGTATTGTGGAAATTTGGATTGTAGTTGTGAAATTGGTTGTGAATTGTATTATGGTTTGTGGATTGAATTGATTATTGTGTATGGCGCGAGCCAGTATCAGGAGAGGGGTAATGCTAGACTGACATTACTCCGGTTTTAATAACGTGTTGTTATAATGCCGAAATTTTCTGAAATAAGTATTTGTTCATTTTGAAAATATAATTTTTAATGTGAATATGAACTGTATAAAATATTCATGTGTTGAATAAAATGTTTGAACAATAAAAATATCATTTTTATTGGAAGTATGAACTAATAAAAATATTCATGTGTTGAAATAAATATTTTATCATTAAAAAAAAATATTTTTTAACGTATATATAAAATTCTCCTGTAATGAAAATAAATATTCATTAACAAATTGGATGAGTTGTTTATGTACACTCATTTAACTGACATTGATTGGGACGATAAATTTTACACATCACCCAACTGCACAAATAATATTCAGTATTTGTTGGTTGAAACCCCACACGGGTATTAGGATGATATTTGGCGTACACTAATCCCAATTGTTTAGTTGTATGTCAACTGATTGGTTGATAGACTGTTGTAAGCATTAATTATTTAATGCTTATGCAATTGTGTAATGCACTCTAGATAATGGTTGACTGTGCATAATTATGGTTGTGTACATGTGTATATGAAATCCATATAAATAACACTATATGGTAATTGACCGTGTCTGATTCCAATTCAAAAAGAACAAATATTTTAAAATAACGAATATTTTAAAATAATATTCGGTAATGGATTAAAATGTGAATTTGATGTCCGATTTTGGATGGACACGAGAATATTGAAATATATGAAGTCGTGCTAATAAGATTTGCGCCATTTTAACGCGAATGATATTTATATCGTTTTTATTCATTTTTATAATGAATATCGAAAAGGAAATTATTTCAAAATCAGATATTTTTAAAATATTATCATTTAAATATTATAATGATAAAGAGTATTCAATTTTGATTTAAAATTGAAATGAAAGTGGAATTGATTTTAAAACGAATTTATAAAATACGTTTTGAGAAAAATATATATTATATATTATATATAATATAATGGCCTGAATAGAACGCGCTGCGCAGCAACTGTTCGCGAATTTCGACCATTGACTTCGAATTGACATTGCGGGAGATTCGACCGTCGATTGTCCTAAAACCGGAACTGATGGGTTCGTATCGAAAAGAGATTTTCAATGAATATAAGAGATTTACATTTGAATGGTTGGATTTGCAATTATGTCCAAATAAAATTTGAAAAAGGTCGCCATGAATGCAGTTCGGTGGCCGTTATTGGAAACCGATTGTACGGGCCTTGATAAAAATATTAATAATTTGTGTAAAATCATAATAAATGATCTGGAGAGAATTGGGATGAAAATTTCCATATTTGAAAAGATAGAAATATATTTTTATCAAAATGAACTAGTTATTAACTAGAGAGATAATCCAACGTTTTAAAATAAATAAATTGGATTTGTGAACGGTTTTAATCTGACTAGAATTTTTCCAATATAAGATTTAGGATGGACATGAATAGAAACCATCTTCGGAAGATTTCGATATTGGATTCCGTGACTATATGGATATTTTGGAGGAATTTGGAAGACAGATATATATCGTTATACCCCATACGATATGTGTTGGTTTCAGAATTTGATATTGAATATAAGCCAATATATTTTTTGTTTAGAGCCTTATATTTAATATCAAAGTGGATTTCGGGTTTGTTGTGAATGGTGTCTTCAGTAACACTGTTCTTAACCCCGTGTGAAAAGAATAACATTATAATTAAGATTATTAGAGTTTCCAATTATATTTAGTAATTGGAATAAACTAGAATGTGAATTGGGATTATTGTGAACTGTGTTTTCAACAACATTCGTTCTTTAACCTAATTAACAGTGAAATGTGATTTGGAATATATAAATCTTTTATGAAGATTTAATGGAATTTTCCAAAGTAAAATTTACCAATTTAATAAAATAAATTGGAATGGAATGGAATTCGATTTATTGATAATCGAAGTGAGCTTCTGTGGAGGAAGACTGTTAATATATATTGAATTTAAAAGGCTTTGTCATTATTCCATTTATATTATTAGTCGGATACGGAAATTGATATCGATTATATATACTGATCTGTTTTCCGTGAAGATTCCATTGTTAATGGAATATGATTTTGGGTTTATCGTGAACCGTATTTTAAATGACATTGGTTCTTTAACCCAGTTAACGACAAGATTACATGTCTAACATTGTATTTCGAACTGTATTATTGATCTCTGCTAAATAAATAAATATATATATCTATTTGGTGTTAGAGAATTTATTATCTTGCTTAACACCCATTCTTAGACGTACGAGCTTAGAGGTTATATATCGGCAGAAATTAATGGTATGGTGTAGATTGTCGATGCGGCTTGTTTGATTTCCCAAAGTTAAATAATCATTAATAATGATTGTTGGAAGATTAAAACTAACTGAAGTTTTAATAAATCTTTAATTAGATTTAAATGTGAATGTGATAATTTAAATTATCAAATTTGAGAAATGATCGAGAATGGAGTATCACCAGTTTTGCTCCAAGCGATAGTTAAATCTTTAATTAGATTTGAACATGAAATGGTAATTAAATTTACCGATAATACAGCGGTGTTAGATATGGAGTATTATCTGCTTTGCTTCATGGGATGAATAGGTTGGGATTGGGAAATTAAATAGATGATTACTTCGGTAAGGCTCAATAATCCTGACTAGTTGATAAACCTTATTTTGGTTTAGAATTGATATCCAAAGGAAGATTAAAGTATAAATTTAAAAGAATTTATATTTGATAAAATTAATGGGAACCTATCCCTAAAGGATATGAATATTTGAATAAAAGAATATGCAGAATTGGAATGAGGCGTATGTTGTGTTTCTACAGCACTTGATTATAAGATACGTGAATTATTCAGAAAGCAGGGTTTATACCCATTCTGAATAATTGGTACGACGGTAAGTCATCCATGAAGACGGTGATTGAAGACCGGAGGTCTTCACATCTTTTGGATGATTACTGATGTCTTGATTGGGTCGTACACCCAAGATAAGGTAATAAGTGGTGATCGTATAGATGTACTTGGAGATCGACTGGATATGCGAATAAGTGGTGATCATCTAGATGTACTTGGAGATCGACTGGATATGCGAGGACCTCTCTCATGTATTGGACATATGGGACGCGGAATATGGTGCCTCCGGTTTCGTTCAGATCCAGAACGAACTAGTAAATAGATGTGTATCTGACATTGGATTTTATTCTGTGTTGATTGATTTCTATTAAATATATATCTGTTTAGTGGCAATTTATTCTCTTGCTTAACACCCTTCTCTAGGACGTACAAGCTTAGAGGTTATATATCGATAGACATCAGTCGCATGGCGTGAATTGTCAGTGTGGCATGCTGAGATGCAAATGATCAATGCTTTTTGTTGAAAAGCGGAGTCGGAGTCTTATGGCTGATGATCAAATCACGACTTTAAATAGCATAGTATTTTATACAGTGTTAAATCGCGAGCCTTACACCTTGGTATGAGTCAAAAACAGGATCGGACTGCAGGGAGTGTATGACGTTTCCTTCTAGTTATGGGCGGTGTCATGGAATGGAGCCCAGACATTTATATATTTTTACCTATGTGAAAAATGGATTGCGAGGCGCGTCGGATATATCGATCACTACGGGGCCGATGGATAGGTCTGATAGGACAGGGAAACGTGTGTTTAGGAATAACCAATTCACTAACATAAGTGTGGACCGGCTCTGAAGCATCCAAGGGTTCCCTGTGGGGGATCCTAAGGCATTTTCTAGAGTGTCTCGAATCGGTGAGGAGCCATCCCTGGCCTCGACGCATAGATGGAATCCAATTTCCAATACGTGACTTTTCGGTTTTAGTTGTAGAACTAGTATTGCGACATGATATATGGTACTCATGCCGTCTATGATTGATACATTTATATTTGAAGTTGATTTGGACACTATACACTTATAGTAATACCAAAATGATTTTTATTAAACGTGCCAAGCATATTTGGCTATTATAAGGTAAAACTTTGTCCTCCGGCCTGTGTTGCATTGTGTGATGGGACCTGAGTCTTATAATAGCTTCATTTTTATAAAAAACATTGCGTTGTTTGTTTTGCGCATTGGTATTCTTGGGAGAAAACCTGTTCCGTGTTATACGGCGTAGTCCCTTGATTTACTTTATTTTTAAAGTAAAGTTTTAAATAACTGCTTTAGTTCTCATACCAGTCCCATAACTGACCTGGGGTTTATTGTTTTAACCTAAACTCTTGGTGCCCATATTTTCCACACGGGCAGTTAGTAGTTTTGGTTTTGCAGATATTATATTCACAGGATCCCGGTTTATAGCTGGAGGTATATTCAGAAAGCTTTGTATCCGTGTATCTTTTTTAGTTGCGTTATGTATTATTTTCTGCTGTATCGTAATTTTAAATCTCTGATATTTTCCAATTCGTAATATTTATTCATACTCTATTATATTCTTGTACTCTGATGTAAATTATTGTAATAGCAATGAAATGTTCTTCTGTTTGTGTTCCGATTAGTCTTGTTCTCAAAGTAGTCCGCCTTCTTGTTTGGTTTAGGTCGGCCGGGAAGTTCGAGTCGCAACGCTTTGGTACCGAGCTCTGGTTTACAGAGCTCGAGAAAAAGACACGTTAGAACCAAACGAAATAATTCACCAGAGATTGGATTAGTAATATCCAATAAAATGACTCGTTAGAGATAGGATCGGTAGTATCCTAGAATGATTTAGAAGAGTATTATTTATTAAAAACAAATTTTGTTTTGAATATTTAAACCCTATTATACGCATTTGAGTATATAATTTTATTTTATTTTGGACAATCGAGTATATGAAGATTTTGCATATACGTGTCATAAACATATACTCGAAGTCTCAAATATACTAGTTAGATATAGAATCACACTCTAGTCGCCCGGGCATGATTCTGATGATGGCGCACCATCGTTAGTATTTGTGTTCGAGCTTTGAAAGTAGGATATCTATATATTTCCATTCGACTGGTGTGAGAACCAAAACATAGTTAGAATTTACTATTGTGATTTAGCACTAAAAATATGATTTTTGACTATGTGTTAATGTTATGTGATTGAAAAGCTATTCAACTAATTGATTGCTGGTTGTGATGTTTGATTATTAGTTAAGTAATAAAACCAACATGTGAATGAAAGGTGAATTTAGCCAAATCAAATCAAATATTGAACTGAATTGAAAATTTGATTGGAATTGCATATACGTACATTATATATAATGAACAGGTCATAGCATGGAAGTTAAGAAGAGGAATAATATTGCATGCCCAACAAATAGGTACTTGTTTACTATATTTCTTGGGTTTTGATGATTTTATGAGCCAATTGACAAGCCACTTGGCTTTTTCTTTTTGGATGATGAGGGCCCTACGAGTCAAGTTGTGGTTTTAAAGATCTCCATGTACAAAGGAGGTTATGGCGAAAATTTAGGGTGTTAGCCAAATTTTTGAGAAATTAGAAAATTCTTAGAAACTGAAAAGTTGAAGAATGAAGGCCAGAATGAAAGTTGAGTTGTTTGGTTAAACAACTTTCAGCTCCATTCCTTTTCGAGGACGAAAAGATTTAAGTGGGGGAGATTGTAACAACCCGGATTTTCAGAACCAATTTAAATTTTATTTTAGCTATTTTAATGGATTTTGAATATTTAAAATGAATTATTTTAAATTATAACGATCTAAAATTTATTTTAATCGAAGTTAGAATGTATATATTTATTTTAATTACAAAATGAGCCTGAAATGGTGCGATAATTTGAAAATTCGATTTGAAATTTCAATTGAATGTACAAAATTCAAAATAAATCGAATTTCAGTAAAACCAGAAATATTTGAATCTGTTTATTTCTATATCTTTCTAATGAATGTGGAAAATTCAGATTTCATAATTTGAATTAAAAGTTTTGTCTAGTTTAAAATTTAAAATAGTCGCTATGGAATTTATATATATTTAATATAATATATAGCCCTTAAAAATAGCCATTTTGCAAACGACTTCCGTTTTCAATGAAACCACTTTTCTTGGATCCGGAATGTCAAATTATTACTAGATTCCAATTTTCATATTTTTTGGAATTAATATGTGAGCGTGGCAAAAGAAAACGTGTTTTGTCAATTTCAGTCAAATTGGATCGACCAGAAAATGGCCATTTTTCAAACGGTCTTCAAATTCGACGAAATTAGTTTTGTAAGGACCATATCATCAAAACATAGCTAAAAATATATATTTTTTGTGATTTTTGGAGTCAGTATATGGCCCCGGTAAATTAAATGTACGTTGAAATCAATTTTGAACGTTAAATTAATTTATATTTTATTTTTGATTAAAACTGATCGAAACAATCGAATGGGCTGGCGAAACATATCCTATTGTGTCCGGAATGGGGGTATATAGCTAGGGGCGACAGTTGTTGGGTTTGAATTGGAATTCGGACGTGAAACAAATTAATAAATGAATTAAATAATTAAATATGTGTATATATAATTGGACCCGGTCAAAACCCTTAAAGAAAGTCATTCGTGGTCAACCCCTTTAAAGTCATCGCTCCTCTAAAACGACGTCGGAAATACTTTGACACTTCCTCCCCTCAGATCCTTCAATCTGTTCAACTTTGTGAGAAAATTTAACTGCGAAAATGGTGGGGGTGGCGAGCTCAAGGTTCTAAACGGTGATGATTACTGTTGGTGGCGCGGGAGGAGAGGAATCGGGCTGCTAAGGTTCGAAGTTTGAGCATGATTTATGGGATGTACGGGCGCGCGAGTTCGTGGAGGCTCCTGGCATTGAAGGAGAAGGTGTCGGCGAGTTCGGGGGTGCCGGATGATCAACTTCCGATGGTCGGAAATCTCCGGTGTGGCAGTTTTTCTGAACGAGCATAGCAGGAAGAAGGTAGTAGCAATTGTTTTTCAATGCGATTTTTTTTATAAAAGCATTGTTTAAATATGATTTTTAATATATATAGAAAGGTTTAAAAATATGATTTTTAATATATAAATAACACTATATAAAAATGTGATTTTTATTATGAAATAGCTCGGAATAAAAATATGATATATATATGTATAGAATTGTTTTTAAATATATACATAGCATTGTTTTTAAAAAATATAAAATATGGTTTTTATTATAAATGACTTAGTTTAAAAATGTGATTTTTAAATAAAAAGCACCGTATTAAAATTGGGTTTTAAAATTTTTTTTTTTTTTGGCAAGGCCGACCGGTTTTTATAGTGATCCGTAACACTATTTTATTTAAAACAAAAGAAAAAGCACATGATAGTGTAGGTGATTTGCAATCTACAAATCAACTATACAACGGATATAAATGTGTCCGCACACAAACAATTACGTGCATATACTCCTTGAGTAGACCTAACATGAAACGTTACATATTAGCTGACCTGGTAGGATAACAAAACCCACAAGAATGACGTTTAACCATTGTCAATGTTCCGCAACATTTCCTTTTTCATGCTATGAGTGATCGGTGTTTTCGCTCCAGGTTTGACTTCAAGCGGCCGCGTCTTTTTCCCGAAACGAAAGGTGAGTTCTAGCAAGGTCCCCTTGCTAGGTGGGTTATTTTTCCTTGTGGCTTCAAGCTTCATCAGCATGTTAGCCACTGAAACCAGTTTATCATTTTCCATTTTCTGTGATTTTATATTATTATAATACTCACTAAATTCCTTCTTGAAAACCTCTAGCTCTTCAATTTTATCTGGATTTTTGTTCAATTTGATATCCTCGTCGAGTCTATCCGAGATGTTACTGATCATTTCAGCGTCAGCACCAAGCAGTGCGATAACTTCAAGGTTTTCCATTGTTTCTTGCATGTCTTGAGCTTCACCTGACTGGTCAATTATATTATGATCACCATCTTTGTTGTTAATGCAAGCATCTGAACTGGTAGACGGCATAATTTTGCTCTCTTCTGCACCGCTAATTTCAGTTTGTTTCACAAACCTAGTTTTCTTGCCTTGATCGATTGTGTCACCTTTACCATTGGAATCGTGCATAATGTCATTTCCACATGTTCCTTCTTTAGTGTTATTTGCTTCCATATTCACAGGACCTTGCATAATTTCATTTTCATACGTTCCTACTTTTGATTCATGCATTTTTCATCAGTAATTGCTGCCTTATTTTCAACTGAGTGTGCCACCTTCTGCGCCAAGCTGTTGTCTTCAAGAACTACATCAAGCTTAGGTGAAAATGCCCTCGTAAGCATTTTATCAATTCCAGCAATCTCACCCTCTTCAAGTGTTAAGTCAATCTCATTCTCCTAACTGATTTGGTCCAGCACACCAAAGCAGTTAGTGGGTTTGACTACCACTTTCTCTACAGGTCCTGCCTTAGCTTTGTCTTGTACCTTCCATTAACTGTGCGTTCTCTTCCTATATGGTGCACCGAAGATACCCCTTCTCCTTACATTAACTCTACTCCATGCTTCAGCATTCACATTAGCAGGTCAATCATTTATTTCAGTCTTGCTTTCTTGAGTTCGCTTGTTCACTTGTTTTCCTTTCGATTTATCCTCACCACGTATGTCACCATTAGCATTCACTTCTAAATCATTACAGGTCCTAACCGTGTTGCGTGAAGTGTCAGGTTTAGCACACTGAGCTGTCTTATGTCCGAACACCTTACATATATCACAAACATCAGGTCGCCACAGATATTGTACAAAAAATGTGTGCTCACTACCATCGGGCAGAGCTTCTTGAAATTGATCTAACAGCGGTGAGTTAGAGTTTACTTCCACCATACATTTCGCATACTCCAGCCGGCCAAGTCTCTCTGTATTCGCATCCATACATAAGAACTTCCCAACAAGCATCACTAGCCAACTTATTCCAATTTTTGTCCAAGAATAGAGAGGAATACTCCTCAATGTTATCCACACTGGAACAGTTTTTTTATCAATCTAGCTTCACTTCCTAGCTGAACATCCCAATTTTTCACAATGAAAAGTTTATTATGGATTATTATCGGATCAGCATAGGCAATCTTTCTCCTAACCTCAGAGTTTGGAATTCGAAAGAAAAAACAGAACCGTTGGACTTAAAGTTTATACCTTCAGGTAGTTTCCAGTGTCTCTGCAAATGTTTGGAGACAGCAGTATAGCTTAACGGCTTGTCAAGGAAAAAGCCAACGAGATGCTCTTGCTATTGGTCCTTCGCTGCTTTCAGAATATCTTCGGATGGTAATATTTCTTTATCGCTGAACTGAAGTGTAATCGGAGGAGGCTCAAAAGCCCCAGCGTTCCTGGGTTTATCGTTGAATAAGGAAGAGAACTTCCTCAATTTGTCCTTAGCAGATTCCTTTGTCTAGGTGGAAAGCAATGAATGGGTGGCGGTAGGTGGTTGGGCGTCCTGGTTGTAGTTAGGTGGTGGTTCGGGTGAAGGTGGGAAAGGTTGATGTGGCGGGTATGAAATCGGTAGTGGTGGATGGATTTATTTGAGCGGCGTAGGGTTCGAGGAGAGATGTTGAGAGGAAGGGTCAACGTGGCTGCCACCATTAGTGAGGAGTGATGCCATGATTTTTTAGCTTATGGGTTTTAAAAATATAAATAGCATGGATTTTTAAAAATAAAAATAGCATGGTTTTAAAAATATGAAAATATGATTTTTATACATATATACCATACTATAAAAATATGGCTTCTATAAATTACTTTGAATTAAAAATATGATTTTTTTATATAAAAAATATTAAGTAAAAGTATATTTTATTATTATTATATATAAGGATTGAAACAAAATTGTGATTTTTATTTATATATATAGGGATGTTAAAAATGTGATTTTTATATATAAATACCATAGATAAAAATGTGATTTTTATATATAAATAAGTTTGTAATAAAGATATGATTTTTACTATGAACGGGGTGAAATAGATTGTGTTGGGATCACGGTGGAGAATACTATGCATTGAGAACGAATCCAAATCCAAACCGTCCTTTAAAGAATGAAGGAGTGGAAACCAAAGGTGAGAACTCCTTCTCATTTAAATTATTTTACAGTTAAAATTATTTTAGGTTGCAGATGGGGCTTAGAAGCCCCCGATACTACTTATTGTACAAACCATGTTGTTAGTTTTGGATTTGTATTATGGAAATTTGGAATGTAGTTGTGAAATTTATTGTGAATTGTATTGTGGTTTGTGGATTGAATTGATTATTGTGTATGGCGCAAGCCAGTACCAGGAGAGGGGTAATGCTAGACATTACTCGATTTTTAATATCGCGCCATTATAATGCCAAAATTTTCTGAAACAAATATTTATTGGTTAAAAATATAATTTTTAATGTGAATATGAACTATAAAAAATATTCATGTGTTGAATAAAATGTTTGAACAATAAAAATATCATTTTTATTCGAAGTATGAACTATTACAAATATTCATGTGTTGAAATAAATATTTTATCTTTAAAAATATAATTTTTAACGTATATATGAACGGCATAAAATTCTCTTGTAATGAAAATAAATATTCATTAACAAATCAGCCGATTTGTTTATGTACACCCATTTAACTGAAATTGATTGGGACGATAAATTTTACACATTGCCCAACTGCAAAAAAAATGTTCAGTATTTGTTGGTTGAAACCCCATTTGGGTATTGGGATGATATTCGGCGTACACTAATCCCAATTGTTTAGTTGTATGTCAATCGATTGGTTGATAGACTGCTGTAAGCGTTAATTATTTATATTTAATGCGTATGCAGTTGTGTAATGCACTCTAGATGATGGTTGACTGTGTATAATTGTTGTTGTGTACGTGTGTATGCCATATAAATAACATTATATGGTAATTGACTGTGTCTAATTCTAATTCAGAAATAACGAATATTTTAAAATACTGAATATTTTAAAATAACGAATATTTTCAAATAATATTCGATAATGGATTAAAATGTGAATTTGATGTCCGATTTTGAATGGACACGAGAATATAGAAATTTATGAAGCCGTGTTGATTAGATTTGAACCATTTTAATGCGAACGATATATTTATATCGATTTATTCATTTTATAATGAGTATCGAAAAGGAAATTATTTCAAAATTTGATATTTTGAAAATATTATCATTTAAATATTATAATGGTAAAGAGTATTCAATTTTGATTTAAAATTGAAATGAAAGTGGGAATCGATTTTAAACCAATTTATAAAATATGTTTTGAGAGAAATAAATATTATATATATATATATACACACACACACACAATATAATGGCCTGGAGAACGCGCCGCGTAGCGACCGTTTGCGAATTTCAGCCATTGACTTCGAATTGACATCGCGGGAGATACGATCGTCGGATTCTCCTTAAACTAGAACCGATGGGTTCGTATCGAAAAGAGATTTCCAATGAATATAATAATTCAAATTTGAACAATTGGATTTGGAATTATGTCCAAATCAAATTTGGAAAAGGTCGCTATGAATGCAGTTCTGTGGCCGTTATTGGAAACCAACTGTACGGGCCTTGATAAAATTATTACAAATATTATTAATTTGTGTAAAATCATAATAAATGATTTGGAGAGAATTAGGATGAAAAATTCTATATTTGAAAAGATAAAAATATATTTTTATCAAAATGAACTAGTTATTAGCTAGAAAGATAATCCAACGTTTTTAAATAAATAAATTGGATTTTTGAACGGTTTTAATCTAACCAAAATTTTTCCAATATATGAATTGGGATGGATTTGAATAGAAATCATCTTCGGAAGATTTCAATATTGGATTTCGTGACTATACAGATATTGCGGAGGAATTTGGAAGATAGATATATATCGTTATTCCCCAAATGATATGTGTTGGTTTCAGAATTTGATATTGAATATAAGACAATATAATTTATGTTTAGAGCCTTATATTTAATATCAAAGTGGATTTCGTGTTTTTCGTGAATGGTGTCTTCAGTACCACTATTCTTAAACCCCGTGTGAAAAGAATAAATCTTTTAATTAAGATTATTAGAATTTCCAATTATATTAGTAATTGGAATAAACCGGAATGTGAATTAGGTTTATTGTGAACTGTGTTTTTAACGACATTCGTTCTCTAACCCAATTAACAGTAAATGTGATTTGGAATATATAAATCTTTTATTAAGATTTAATGGAATTTTCCAAAGAAAATGTTTCCAATTTAATAAAATAAATTGGAATGGAATAGAATTTGATTTAGTGATGATCGAAGTGAGCTTCTGTGGAGGAAGACTGTTAATATATATGGAATTAAAAGGCTTTGTCGTTATTCCATTTATATTATTAGTCAGATACGTAAATTGATATCGATTATATATATTGATCTGTTTTCCGTGAAGATTCCATAGTTAATGGAATATGATTTTCGGTTTATCGTGAACCGTGTTTTAAATGTCATTGGTTTTTTAACCCAGTTAACGACAGGATTACATGTCTAACATTGTATTTCGAACTGTATTGTTGATCTCTGCTAAATATATATTTGTTTGGTGGTGGAGAATTTATTCTCTTGCTTAACACCCTTCTCTATGACGTACCAGTTTAGAGGTTATATATCTGCAGAAATCACTGGTACGGTGTAGATTGTCGATGCTTGCATGTTTTATTTCCCAAAGTTAAATAATCATTAATAATGATTGTTAGAAGATTAAAACTAAGTGAAGTTTTAATAAATCTTTAATTAGATTGAAATGTGAATGTGATAATTTAAATTATCAAATTTAGGAAATGATCGGGAATGGAGTATCACCAGTTTTGCTCCAAGCGATAGTTAAATCTTTAATTAGATTTAAATGTGAAATGGTAATTAAACTTACCGATAACACCGTGGTGTTAGATATGGAATATTACCATCTTTGCTCCATGGGATGAATAGTTTGGGATTGGGAAATTAAACAGATGATTACTTCGGTAAGGCTCAATAATCTCGACTAGTTGATAAACATTAATTTGGTTTAGAATTGATATCCAAAGGAAGATTAAAGTATAAATTTTAAAGAATTTATATTTGATAAAATTAATGGGAACATATCCCTAAAGAATATGAATATTTGAATAAAACAATATTAAGAATAGGAATGAGGCGTATGTTGTGTTTTTATAGCACTTGATTATAAGATACGTGAATTATTTAGAAAGGCCGGGTTTATACCCATTCTGAATAATTGATACGACAATAAGTCGACGATGAAGATGGTAGTTGAAGATCGGAGGTCTTCACATCGTTTGGATGGTTACTGATGTCTTGATTGGGTTGTACACCCAAGACAAGGTAATAAGTGGTGATCATCCAGACGTACTTGGAGATCGACTGGACATGCAAGGACCTCTCTCCTGTATTGGACATATGAGACGAGGAATAAGGTGCCTCCAGTTTCATTCAGACCCAAAACGAACAAACAAATGTTTGTGTGTCTGACATTGGATTTTATTCTATGTTGATTGATTTCTATTAAATATATATCTGTTTGGTGGCGGAGAATTTATTCTCTTTCTTAACACCCTTCTCTGAGACGTACGAGCTTAGAGGTTATATATCGATAGATGTCAGTCGCATGACGTGAATTGTCAGATGCAAATGATCGAGGCTTTTGTTGAAAAGCAGAGTCTTATGGTTGCTGATCAAAGCATAGCTTTAAATAGCATAGCTTTGTATATAGCGTTAATTCGCGAGCCTCACACCTCGGTATGAGTCAAAAAGGGGATCAGATTACAGGTAGTGCACAACGTTTATTTCAAGCTATGGGTGGTGTTATGGTATAAAGCCCAGACATTTATATATTTTTACATATATGGATGATGGATCGCGAGGGGCCTCGGATATATCGGTCACTACGGGGCCGATGGATAGGTACAATAGGACCGGGAAACATGTGTTCAGGTATAACCAATCCACTTACGTAAGTGTGGACCGGCCCTAAAGCATCCAAGGGTTCACTGCGGGGGATACTGAGGCATTTTCTGGCGTGTCTCGAATCGGTGAGGAACCATGCCTGGCCTCGACGCATAGATGGAATCCAATTTCCAATACCTGACTTTTTGGTTTTAGTTAGAACTAGTATGGCGACATGATATATGGTACCCATGCCATCTATGATTGATACATTTATATTTGAAGTTGATTTGGACACTATACACTTGTAATAATATCAAAATGATTTGTTTTTAAACGTACCAAGCATATTTGGCTATTATAAGGTAAAACTCTATCCTCTGGATTGCATTGCATTATGTGATAGGACCTGAGTCTTATAGTAGCTTCATTTTTTCCAAAAAGCATTGCGCTGTTTGTTTTATGCACTGATATTCTTAGGAGAAAACACATTCCGTTTATACGGCGTGGTCCCTTGATTTACTTTATTTTTAAAGTAAAGTTTTAAATAACTGCTTTAGTTCTAACTCCAATCCCATGACTGACCTGGAGTTTATTGTTTTAACCTAAACTCTAGGTGCCTATATTTTCCACACTGGCAGCTAGTAGTTTTAGTTTTGCAGATATTATATTCACAGGATCCTGGTTTACAGCTGGAGCTACATTCGGAAAGCTTTGTATCCATGTATCTCTTTCAGTTGTGTTATATATTATTTTTTGCTGCGTTGTAATTTTAAATCTCTGACATTTTCCAATGTGTAATATTTATTCATACTCTATTATATTCTTGTACTATAATGTAAATTGTTGTAATAGCAATGAAATGTTCTTCGGTTTGTGTTCTGATTAATCTTGTTCTCAAAGCAGTCCACCTTCTTGTTCGGTTTAGGCCAGCCAGGAAGTTCGGGTCGCAACAGTTATGGATATTCTTTCCCTTTCTCAGTAAGTTTATTGATTCTCGTAGTTTGTTTACTTTTGGTTTTGATCCATTCACTATAAACAAAATTTGTTTTTGTAAATCAATAAAAAGGGTAGTTGGGTGGAATATCTTGTGTTTGTGCGTGTAATTTCATATTTGTGTTATTGTTCCATAGAAATTATCTTTAAGTAATTGGTTGAAGAAGAACCTGATCTCTTCCAAAAAAAGGCACAATTTTTCCTAATAGTTAGCATCAGAGCTCAGATCATTGCATAGCTTAGACTGATTTTGGATTGAATATTGTAGATATTGGAGATAATGTTGCTTCCATAGATGACTACTTTTGATGGCAAATATTGGGGGATTTAGATGCCTGCGATGGTGGATGTTTCATATCTCAATGGCCTGATTGATGGAGATGAGAAGAAACCCTCTGATATGGATAAGGGAAAACGGAAGAAGACGAAGAAGAAGGCATGTGATGAATGAAGAACCTAGTCCACAGCAGAGTGGAGAGGTTAATACAGTCACTGATGTTTGGTCCATGGTGGAGGATCATGGTATCGACAAGGGTCTAGATGTTGATGATGCTTGAGGGATCCCGGAGATGAAGAGATCATGTCAAATGGAAGACGGATGTCGAGTTTTGAAATCCGTAAAGAGGAGATGGAGGTCTTTGCAGTATTACAGACACTTCTAGACCTTTAGTTTTGCGCAGTGCAGCTCAGGTGGTAGATGCATCTTTGGCATGTGGTGGGTTGTGTTTGTAATTGAGGTGTGGTCATAGTCCATTCAAGTCGACTGGGTTGTATCTCGTAAACATGAAATCGAGGTTGGTTTTAATTCAGAGTAGGTGTCTTTGAAAGAGCTAGGTTGACTTGTTTGAGGATTGTTGGAGATATGTTATATTTGAATCAAGGTAGAGTGTTGAATTTTTGATTCAAATATTTTATAAAGAGGATGTAATTAATTAATTGATTTGATTGATTGATCAGTTAATTGATTTAATTGACTTATTGATTGATTGGTGTGATTGATTGATTGATTTGATCATAGAAGAAAAGAAATGAATGATTATATTCTGGCGATATTTTGAAGGGGCAATTTGAATATTTGCCTAGGTCTTCTATTCTCCTATATATCCCGCCTTCTTGGTTAGATAAAATATCAACGAACCATGTGATTCATAGGTCTGTCGTCGTTCTTCATTGCTCTTCTTCTCCTACAGTACTTGTAGTCATCTAGATATTCTTTCCCTTTCTCAATAAGGTTATTGATTTAATTGTATTTTATTTATTTTTGGTTTTGATTCATTGAGTGTAAACAAAATTTGTTTTTGGTGAATCAATAAAGAGTGTGGTTAAGTGAAATATTTGTGTATTGCTATTATTTCTAATTTATTGTGTTTTTATTTTCAATGAAGTTCATCTTTAAGTGATTCGATGAAAAAGATCTGTTTTTCGAGTGTTTTTGTCAAACTTCCGCCGCGTACAATACCCCAACAGTAAGCGGTCTATCCTACATATATAGATGATGTTGTTCTATTTATTGAGATGTAGAGGAAATATTAGATGCAAGTTTTACTATACTAGGTAATATCCCCCTTATAAATGTTTTCTCGATTATGATGACGATTCCGGATATGGATGATTTACGCATTTAGAGTTGATTGTGTGGTTTTTGATTTGATGCGCTTATATGGATGTTGACATCTTTATGCATGGTTTTGTGATATTAGTGTTATGTGAAGCTTTGGTGACTATCAATGATGTTATAATTATATACTATGCATATGTTTCCATGTGCATATATACATAGATTGACATTGTGATCATTGATTTGAGTTATTATGACAATGTTATCATATTATTATTCCAGGATTATACCGTGTCTATATGTTTAAATGTAACACCCTGAATTTTCTATGATAATTAAAAGAACGAATTTAAGAATACTTAATTGTTAGATTGAGAATTAAGGGAAATGGGTTACGCCATTGCGTTCATCTCGAAATTCTGCTTGGAATAGAATCCAAGTTTTCGTAAATCGGACTTCATATGAGGAAGTTATAGCCCTCGGAAGTTTCAGTAATTTAAATAAATTAAAAACAATTCGGATCAAAATTCAAAATTCAAAATTCAAACGAGGAAGAAGGTTGGGCGGGATTTCTCCCGCCCCAGGCCGGGTCAACCAGGGGGTCGACCTCCCCTATACAGGTCGACCTACCCCCCGGGGCAGATCTGAAATGAGACGATCCTGACTTGTTGCCGAGTCTTTTCTGACCTGTTGCTGAGTCACTAGGGCATAGGTGGCAATTCTGGATAACTCTATCTAGCCAGGACAGTTGTGATTGCTCCTATGATAATCTAACGACTTCTATTGATTTAAACTTCTATATAAGAACGCATAGACTCAAGCTCTAAACCTAAACTAAATTAATCTCTTGGCCTCTATGCTGCTGCTAGAATAGCTCTTCTTCCTAAAGCTTAGGAATTGCAAGTCAGAATTCTAATACAAACGACGAACGAATTATTCTCTTCTCTAACCTGTCTTTGTGAGTACAATTTCTTTCACAAAATAATTAATAAATTAATTATGATGAGTTAAAATTGGGGTTATGAGAACATGTTTGTTGAATCATGTGATGTTATTTAACTTTGTTATCGTCTGTTGGTGAACATATGACAGTTTTGTTAACTTATGTTGGTAGATCGATTTCATATGTCCAATCACATATGTTTAACTTGATTCATTTTATGACATCAATTGATATGCAAGTTTAGGATGTAAATCATATTCTAGTTTGTATGTGAATCTTATGCAAGTCTGTTTCTACATATGCTGGTTTGTATGTGAATCTTACGCAAGTCTGTATGCGAATTATACACAAGTTTATATGTGAATCAAGTATATACATATGCTAGTTTATATGCAAAACATGTGATATTAGTTTACAAGTTTAAATTCATATGCAAGTTTGTAGGAATCCATATGCAAGTTTAAGGGAAAATTATATTCACATATGCAAGTTTAGGTGAAAACCATATTCACATATGCAAGTTTAGGTGAAACCCATATTCATATATGCAAGTTCACAATTTTGTGTTTAGATCTATATTTAGATCCATGGTAGTTTATGCAAATTTATGTTCTATATGTCCATTGTCTATGCAAGTTATTGGCTATGCAAACTTATGTTTAAATTCTTATTCGCAAGTTAGATCTATTTTATGTGTTATGCAAGTTGTGATGTTGCTTTTCTTTTATATGAGTTAGACTATTTGCGGGTCTAACATATTTCATGTTAAACGTATGAACGACGTGGGGATAATGGGAAAATATTAAATAATACATATTGTGAATTGGCATAAAATGGATTTAAAGGCATATAATTAATTTGAGACATTAATTGGTATAATTTATATACCTAAAAAGTATGGACATAATTTAGGTGACATTTATGTACATAGTTTAATTTGGAAATTATTAAAAATTTGAATAGGGATAATTAATTCATATTGGGATGAAATAATTATGTGTAATAATAAACGCCTAAGACACGAGGTTAGACTCGTTTGTGGTATAAGATTGCCCGGACCCGCCCGGCAAATCCAGCAACCACAAACGGTAGTCTTATGTGAGAGGTTGAAGGCATAAATTAAATGCGTAACAATTGTAAAGACACAAGGTTAGACTCGTTTGCGGTATAAGACTGCCCGGACCCGCCCGGCAAATCCAGCAACCGCAAACGGTAGTCTAATGTGGGAGGTCTTACAAGGTTACGGTTATAATGAATTAAATAACACTTAACCAAGATAAACATGTGGTAGGACATGGGGGTTAAGTGGGTGACATGTGAAATACGATTAGAAACACTTAACCAAATTGAAACATGTAAGAAGACATGAATAAGAGGGGTTAAGTGGGAAATCCCAAGTGGGGACCATGCATAGGTGGAAACCTTCAGTCAAGCATGGGGGAACCTTTTCAAACCAGTAACCCATTAAGTATCTTTGTGAGCTCGAGTTAGATCCAGGATGGGACATGCTTATTGGGTTTGATTGTAAGAGGTCAAAACGGGTTAGCGGTGGCAATGCAAGTTCAACGGGATCATGTGCGCGCGTGGGCACGGGCTGGTAGATAAGACGTTGTTGCATCATGTAGATATGATCCGTGCATCTTTTGTGGTATCGGGTTGCCACTTTGGGGAGTGATACACCCCACTGTGGAACCAGCACGTGTATCTATGAGTTAGGGAGCCGTTCGCATGGGGGCGGTGGGTACACTAGTGGATATAGGGGCAGGCGGCACCTATGAAGACAGCTAGGGGTACACGAAACTACCATTATGATTATTATGTTCAGTAGGCGGGATCAACTTTTAGGGTGACTAGTAATGGTGCAGTATAGTAATTATCCTGTAGTTATTAGAAGCGCGAGTAACGCCAGCATATTCCTCTTGTCTGTTTTGTCTTGCCCATTTGTTTCACAGTCATTCCTTGTTTTACCAGTTTATGCCTTATCCTAATTACTTTAATAATTATATTGTCAAAGTTATTAGACTCGCCAGACTTTATGTCTGACCACCTTTGTTTTCGCCTATTTTCTCTTCCCCCTCCAAGGTTCTCAGGGTGGGACTAGAGCTAGTGGAGCTTGATCTGGATCTCTTTCTCTCTCTTTTGGAAGTGCTTGGATTGCTGAAAGTAAAGCTCAGCTTATCTCTTTTATGGCTACTTATGTTGGGGTTATGCTTTTTACTTTATGTACTTAGTGTAACACCCCACCTCCATTAAGGTCACTCACAAAGGGAATGCCTTCACTTCAGTGGAGCGTTTTTGGTAAATAGACACAGAATATCACAAGACAGATATTAAAATTTTTGCAGCGGAAAATAAACAACTTTATTAAATAACCAAAATACTTTGTTACATAATACCATGAGTAATAAAACCCTTACAACAAAACCCTTCTGTCTTACATTATCAGAGTACATAGGTATTTAAAAGAAAAACATCATTCCCCAGATTAAAGAGCAGGCCATATAAGAAACAGAGACTCGAGCCATACTTCAGAAGTAGCTCCTAGAAGATGATATCCAAATCCTGACTAAACCTAGGTGTTTCCTCCCAGAGAACCTGGGGGGAAACGGAAGAAAAGAGGCGAAACAAACTAGGTCAGACATACGTCTGGTGAGTCCAGTAACTTTTAGCCAGTAAATAAATAAAGGTAAACATGACAGGCATACAAAGTGGATAAGAGGATTCATGGTACAGAGGACAGGTATGACAGGACATATAAGGTAAGATGTATGCATGCTTCACTACAAACTACTATGCACTATTACTAGTAAAATCAAGATGGGATGATCCCTTCTGCTAACCATAATAACGATAACGATGGTGGTTGTTTCGTGTATTCCTAGCTACTGTCATAGGTGTTGCCTGCTCCTATTTCAACTAGTCGTACCCACTACCCTCCTACTATAAATTGGTAAGGCATACGTCCGGGTATACCCTAACCACTACCCTAATTGACCGGCTCCCTACTCTGTAGATACCCTGTGCTGGTCCTACAACTAGGGGGTATCACTTCCCTAAAGTGGCAATCCAAGGTGGGCACAGTTATACCTACTGGTGTCACGGTCGTCTTGTCCCCCTCTGCCCGGCCCATGCACGCACATGTCCCCGGTCGGTTTGCGCCGCCCACACTATCCGTCTCGTTTTGGATCTCTTACAATCAATCAGTAAGCGTGCCCCTTCCCCGCCTAGTACAGAGTCCTTTACCTTGATACCCCTCCAGGTTACTGACTGAAATGGGTCCCACACAACATAATACAAGCTCTCCCCTATGTCTTGTATCTCCACTAGGTTTTCTACTAACTATGTATATACCCTAAGGTGTCTTTAATTACATAGCCCTCAATCACTTATGCGTACCTATAGGTGTCTTTAATACTTAACCCTTAATCTACCTATCGGTTATGCTTACCTATAGGTGTCTTTAATACATAACTCTATTTATTCCCATTAGTTATGCATACCCCTAAGGGTGTCTTTAATACATAATTTTACTATTTTGCCCCTGTTATGTATACCATTAGGTGTCTTTAATTACATAACCCTTTTTATCTGGTTAAGTTTGTGGGCCAATATATTTTAATACTACGCACCTACCCTTTAGTTGTACTTAACCCTCCTACTTATTTAGTCCTATTTATTTAATGGTTAAGTTTGTGGGTCTATGTATATTAATATTACCCACCTACCCATCAGTTGTACTTAACCCTCTCATAGATTTAATCCTATTTATTTAATGGTTACGTTTGTGGGCCTATATATATATATATATATATATATATATATATATATATATATATATATATATTACCCACCTACCCATCAGTTGTACTTAACCCACCAACTATCCAGCTCATTTTACTTAACCCTAACTTATGTCTATCATCATACAGTCCACATGTATTAAGTTAGGTTAAGTAGTCTTTTCTTATTACCATGTCCAATTATGGTTATATTGGGCTAGACCTCCCATATTAGGGCTACAACATGTGGATGCTGGATATGCCGGTCGGGTCCGGGCAGTCTTATTCCACCGTTGGGTCTAACCTCGTGTCTTAGCCCGAGTTGTATTCACACACTTAGACCTCTCACATTAGGTTCAACATTAGTGGATGCTGGATATGTCGGTATGGTCCGGGCAGACTTCCACCACTAATGTAACCTAACCTCGTGTCATAAGTGTTAATTAAATTTTTAGACTTTAATTTCTTAAACATTCCCTTTTGATTAATTAAGTTAATTAATTAATCCTTTCCTTTTTATAGGTGTCAATACCTATTTTATTAACAGTTTGAATTTCATATCCATAAATGGTCATATTCAAATTATACCATTTTTGCTCAACTTTACCTATGTCATAATAGGCAATTATTTATATGTTTCCCTACTAGAATCATGTGCCCAATTTACATAAACACTATGTAAATTATGCCTATTACAAATTCCCCTTTTCCCCGTTTCTTAACTAGTGTAATCGTTTGCGTTTTTGGCGTCATCGAGGCTACAAGGTAGCCTCGCCATAACAATAAAATAAAGGGAATTACAAGGTGATCGTTTTCAGTACAATTCTTGGCATAAGCATGACAACCAGGGAAAATGACATGATAATTTCGCATATAATTATGATTCACCACATAATTAACAACTTGCATAGATTCATGATTTTGCAACATAACAGCTTGCATAGGTTCATGATTCACAACATTACAACTTGCATAGATGACTTGCATAGGTTCATGATTCAGAACATAACAACTTGCGTAGGTTCATGAATTCATCACACAATAACTTGCATAGGTAACTTGCATGATCTCATAACAACATGCATAGGTTCATGATAACAACTTGCATAGATTCATGAATTCGCAACATAATAACTTGCACAGGTAACTTGCATAGGTTTATGAATTTCACTTGCATAATTTTATGATTCACAACAACAATAAACTTGTATAATTTCATGATCCACAACAACAATAAACTTGTATAATTTCATGATCCACAACAACAATAAACTTTCATAACTACAAACAACATATACCCAAATCATAGTCTACCACAATTCACTTTTATCTATTTAAACCTAAAAGTGACTAGAAGTCACAGAAAAAGAGGGTCTTGAGTTCTGAGATCTGAATTCTGTAATTAATTAGCGTTCCCTTGATGTAGACAATTTCGTTATTGAGATTATACTTTGATTTGAATAGAACTGAGTTGTTTTACTTTGCTTCTTGTTGGTGGCAACTACTCTAGGTTTTGGAGAGACAATATGACAGCCATTGATCTAAATTTTTTATTTGGTTTTAGGGTTTGAGTCTACATGTGTTTATATAGAATTTCAATTTAATTTGAGCCGTCGGATGCTCTTAGGGTTAATCAAAACCATTCAGTTAGGATAGGGTGACACCTCAGCCCTAATGACTCAGCAAGGAGTCAGAAAGGACTCAGCAATGAGTCACAGTGTGGATCAGATCACACCAGAAAGCTGTGCAGGCTTTCTGCTCGGCCTGGGCGCACTTAGAAGTGCGTCAGTGTATTTTTGTACAGGCGCATTTCCCAAGTGCGCCAGTGCATTTTTTTTTCTTTTTTCTGGTTTTTCCGCCTAACTTCGTTCGTCCATATCTCCTTCATATGGTGACCATTTTACGCAAACTCGGACTCTATCTCAAGCAGAATTCCGAGAAGAACGCAATGGTGCAACCCGTTTCCCTTAATTCCCACATTTGAACTTAAATATTCTTAAATTTAGTTAATTTGACCATTCAAAAATTCGGGGTGTTACATTCTCCCCTACTTAAAGGATTTCGTCCCTGAAATCTTCAAGTCAAGAAGAATGTGTCCTACCATCCAATCATCCATCTACTCAACCATCAAATACAAGCATCCATTTTCCTTAAAAGTCTTCTAATGTTTTTATGTTTATATGCATAGTGTGTATACATGTCCCTATCTAATGCAAAATCAGGTGGTCTATTGATTCAGTTGACCTCCTTAATGCAAACTATGTCAGTGCCATGAGTCCATTATGTATGCAATTTTCCTATTTGATACATATTATCTCTTCATGTGTGCACAACCATTCATCAAAATGCAGCATCCATATGATAACACAACCATTATACATCCATTACCCTAAATACGCACACATTTTTATATGCAATATGAAAGTGATTTGAGCCAATCTAGTGCCTAATGTGTGTGTAAATGCATCCACGAGCAACCACTAGCAAACACTTGCATCCACTTGCAACCATCAAACATAACATGTCTCAACCACATGTTTACATCCATGGATTTCCTATCTAAATATCGAAGATTCGGTTGATGGGATACAAACAAATGATATAACTAAAACAAAAGCTCTGTTCCCATTTGACATTGGTTAAGAGAATAATTCCCTAAGTCTCAGCCCCAAAGACCGAAATCAACACCAGACTGACATTCAGAGAATTACCCCCATTAAACAATGTCAAAACTGGAAATCAACTTCATGCTTCGAGTAGAAACCCCTATCCTTTAGAAATATTCAGATACTTACAGACTACTGGTACAGATCAGATTACAGAATGATTTTTCAAAAAGCTAAGCATAAAAGACCCTTGCAGGTCACAAGAAACTTTGGGGGCCTTCCCATGATAAGTTAGAAACTTAACGACCCTCCTCTCAAAATCTAGAACGACCCTCTACATAGAAAGCTGGTCCATTTAGAACCAACCCATAACCCATAAACTTGAGCACACAAATGTCACAATCAAATTTTTGACGCCTAACACAGATAATTTCAACCCCTTACAAATCACCAATAAATGAGTTGAACCGCCAAAGGGGTTTGAAACAACTACGGGATCAGAAACAAGACTAGTATTAAAGTGCAGAGTCTCAATGGCAGAATCCAAAAGAGTCTTAACTTCATAATCAGATAAGGAAATTAAACCTTTTACATAAAATTTTCCTATCTCTATCCATCTGCCACGAGAGCATCCACCTACCCGCTAGAATATTCTACCCTTTGCCCTTGCCTTCTCAGGCAATCCTAGATCAGATGTCATGTCTCATGGCACCGAAAACAACCAACCTTCTTACATGTTAACAAGTCTTTCTCTAAAGTTGCCCCCATCGCGCGCCCGAAAGAGGATTCACTGTAGATGGAATAACTGCGTCTACAGATGGAGGTTAGGCACTTCTTTGCCCTTCGACAGACGCCACAGTCTCATCATGCCTATGGAACCATGTCGTGATGAGGTTACCTTCCATAAAGCAAGGAGCCCAGGAGACTCAGAAAAGAAGGAAAACAAGGATTAAACAGAAAATCAGAAGATAGACATATGGCTTTGGGGACTATGTTTTTCAAAACAGGCTTTCCTTTTTGAAAATACTTTCTTTTAAAACCTTTTGGAAAAATATTTTCAAAACTTTTATCTAATCTGGTAACCTTCAGCTCTGATACCAAGTGTAACACCCCACCTCCATTAAGGTCACTCACAAAGGGAATGACTTAACTTCAGTGGAGCATTTTTGGTAAATAGACACAGAATATCACAAGACAGATATTAAAAATTTTGCAGCGCAAAATAAACAACTTAATTAAATCACCAAAATACTTTGTTACATAATACCATGAGTCATAAAACCCTTACAACAAAAACCTTCTGTCTTACAATATCAGAGTACATAGGTATTTAAAAGAAAAACATCATTCCCCCGTTTAAAGAGCAAGCCATATAAGAGACAGAGACTCGAGCCATACTTCAGAAGTAGCTCCTAGAAGATGATATCCAAATCCTGACTAAACCTGGGTGTTTCCTCCCTGAGAACCTGGGGGGGGGGGGGGAGGAACCGAAGAAAAGAGGCGAAACAAACTAGGTCAGACATACGTCTGGTGAGTCCAGTAACTTTTAGCTAGTAAATAAATAAAGGTAAACATGACAGACATACAAAGTGGATAAGAGGATTCATGGTACAGATGACAGGTATGACAGGACAAATAAGGTAAGGTGGATGCATGCTTCACTACAAACTACTCTGCACTATTACTAGTAAAATCAAGATGGGATGATCCCTTCTGCTAACCATAATAACGATAATGATGGTGGTAGTTTCGTGTATTCCTAGCTGCTGTCATTGGTGCCGCCTGCTCCTATTTCAACTAGTCGTACCCACTACCCTCCTGCTATAAATTGGTAAGGCATACGTCCGGGTATACCCTAACCACTACCCTAATCGATCAGCTCCCTACTCCGTAGATACCCTAGGTCGGTCCCACAACTAGGGGGTATCACTTCCCTAAAGTGGCAATCCAAGGTGTGCAGAGTTATACCTACTGGTGTCACGGTCGTTTTGTCCCCCTCTGCCTGGCCCATGCACGCACATGTCCCCGGCCGGTTTGCGCCGCCCACACCATCCGTCTCGTTTTGGATCTCTTACAATCAATCAGTAAACGTGCCCTTTCCCCGCCTAGTACGGAGTCCTTTACCTTGATACCCCTCCAGGATACCGACTGAAATGGGTCCCACACAATATGATACAAGCTCTCCCCTATGTCTTGTATCCCCACTAGGTTTTCTACTGACTATGTATACCCTAAGGTGTCTTTAAGTACATAGCCCTCAATCAGTTATGCGTACCTATAGGTGTCTTTAATACATAACCGTTAATCTACCTATCGGTTATGCTTACCTATAGGTGTCATTAATACATAACTCTATCTATTCCCATTAGTTATGCATAACCCTATGGGTGTCTTTAATACATAACTTTACTATTTTGCCCCGGTTATGTATACCATTAGGTGTCTTTAATTACATAACCCTTTTTATCGGGTTAAGTTTGTGGGCCTATATATATTTATATTACCCACCTACCCTTCAGTTGTACTTAACCCTCCCACTGATTTAGTCTTATTTATTTAATGGTTAAGTTTGTGGGCCTATATATATTAATATTACCCACCTACCCATCAGTTGTACTTAACCCTCCCACAGATTTAATCCTATTTATTTAATGGTTAAGTTTGTGGGCCTATATATATGTTAATATTACCCACCTACCCATCAGTTGTACTTAACCCATCCACTATCCAACTCATTTTACTTAACCCTAACCTATGCCTACCATCATACAGTCCACATGTATTAAGTTAGGTTAAGTAGTTTTTTCTTATTACCATGTCCAATTATGGTTATATTGGGCTAGACCTCCCATATTAGGCCTACAACATGTGGATGATGGATATGCCGGTCGGGTCCGGGCAGTCTTATTCCACCGTTGGGTCTAACCTCGTGTCTTAGCCCGAGTCGTATTCACACACTTAGACCTCTCACATTATGTTCAACATTAGTGGCTGCTGGATATGCCGGTCTGGTCCGGGCAGACTCCCACCACTAATGTAACCTAACCTCGTGTCATAAGTGTTAATTAAATTTTCAGACTTTAATTGCTTAAACATTCCTCTTTTGATTAATTAAGTTTATTAATTAATCCTTTCCTTTTTATAGGTGTCAATACCTATTTTATTAACAATTTGAATTTCCTATCCATAAATGGTCATATTCAAATTATACCATTTTTGCTCAACTTTACTTATGTCATAATAGACAATTATTTATATGTTTCCCTACTAGAATCATGTGCCCAATTTACATGAACACTATGTAAATTATGCCTATTACAAAATCCCTTTTTCCCCGTTTCTTAACTAGCGTAACCATTTTCGTTTTTGGCGTCATCGAGGCTACAAGGTAGCCTCGCCATAACAATAAAATAAAGGGAATGACAAGGTGATCGTTTTCAGTACAATTCTTGGCATAAGCATGACAACTAAGGAAAATGACATGATAACTTCGCATATAATTATGATTCACCACATAATTAACAACTTGCATAGACTCATGATTTTGCAACCTAACAACTTGCATAGGTGACTTGCATAGGTTCATGATTCATAATATAACAACTTGCATAGATGACTTGCATAGGTTCATGATTCACAACATAACAACTTGCGTAGGTTCATGAATTCATCACACAATAACTTGCATAGGTAACTTGCATGATCTCATAACAACTTGCATAGGTTCATGATATCAACTTGCATAGATTCATGAATTCACAACATAATTACTTGCATAGGTAACTTGCATAGGTTTATGAATTTCACTTGAATAATTTCATGATTCACCACAACAATAAACTTGTATGATTTCATGATCCACAACAACAATAAACTTGTAAACAACAATAAACTTGCATAACTATAAACAACATATACCCAAATCATAGTCTACCACAATTCACTTTTATCTATTTAAACCTATAAGTGACTAAAACTCACAGAAAAAGAGGGTCTTGAGTTTTGGGATCTGAATTCTGTAATTGATTAGCGTTCCCTTAATGTAGACAATTTCATTATTTAGATTAGACTTTGATTTGAATAGAACTGAGTTGCTTTACTTTGCTTCTAGTTGGTGGCGACTACTCTAGGTTTTGGAGAGACAGTATGACGGCCATTGATCTAATTTTTTTATTTGGTTTTAGGATTTGAGTCTACATATAGAATTTCAATTTAATTTGAGCCGTCGAATGCTCTTAGGGTTAATCAAAACCATTCAGTTAGGATAGGGTGACACCTCAGCCCTAATGACTCAGCAAGGAGTCAGATAGGGCTCAGCAATGAGTTACAGTGTGGATCAGATCACACCAGAAAGCTGTGCAGGCTTTCTGCTCGGCCTGGGCGCACTCGGGAAGAGCGCCAGTGTATTTTTGTACTGGCGCACTTCCCAAGTGCGCCAATGCATTTTTTTTCTTTTTTCTGGGTTTTCCGCCTTAATTCGTTCGTCCATATCTCCTTCATATGGTGTCCATTTTATGCAAACTCGGACTTTATCTCAAGCAAAATTCCGAGATGAACGCAATGGCACAACCCATTTCCCTTAGTTCCCACATTTGAAATTAAGTATTCTTAAATTTAGTTAATTTGATCATTCAAAAATTCAGGGTGTTACACTTAGAAAACAATTTGTCAAGATGGATATCAAGTGTACTTGGTTTTATTATTGGTTTTTGATGTTGTTGTAACCAAACTGTTTCTCCGCTGCAATAAAAGTTGTTTTAAATTTTTCAGGTACTAATATATGTATCTCTCTTGTTATATTCTGTTCTATACACCAATAATACTCCATAAAAGTTAATGCATTCCCCTTGAGAGTGACAATAATGGATGTGCGGTGTTACACGTGGTATCAGAGCTGAAGGTTACAAGAACAGATAAGAGATTTTGAAAAACTGTTTTTTTCAAAAGCATTTTATAAAGAAATAATTTCAAAAATATGTTTTAAGGAGAGTATATTCAAGAGAAAAGTTTGTTTTAAAAACATAACCCCCAAGAGCCATATATCTTTCCTTCAATTCTCCATATTGAATCTCTACCTTTTTATTTTCAGCATGTCTGGGTTACCCGAGATACCCAAGGGAATAGCGATACCAACCTACTTCAGAAGGGATTTGGAGGCTAGGGCCACCGTCACAGGCCCAGCAGACAGTCCTCCTCCCCCAGCTGCAGCCGCTCCTGCTCCTCCCCATCCCCGCGTTGATACTTTTTCGAAGATATGCAAAGACTTTCGGACAATGGGCGGAAAACCTTTTCACGGGTCAGAGACGTTTGTTGAAGCTCGAAATTGGCTTAAGGAGGTGGAAGATTTGTTTAGTATCTTCGAGATAGAAGATGGAAGGAAGGTCCAATTAGCCTCTTGGTTAATGAAGGACGAAGCATTCGTTTTGGTGGGAGGTCACGAATGGGGAGCGTCTAGTGGAGACATGGATGGATTTCAGACATAGGTTCGAGATGAAATTTCTCTCACGAGCAGAAGAGAATTTATACATGGGGAGGTTCTTGGCATTGAAGCAGGGGAATTTATCAATAAAGGAGTACATCAACAAGTTCAATCAGTTGGCGAGATTTGGCTTAGACTTGGTGAACACACCTGAAAAGAAGGCCCTGAGATTCGTCAAATGTTTGAATGAGCCGCTACATGGGTTGGCTATGACCCACATTCCTATGGGGGCTACCTTTGAGAAGCTGGTTGACATGGCGCTTATGCATGAAGAGGAGAAAGGTGTTAATGCTAATAAGGCACCGGAAAAGAAAGGGGATCTAAAAAAGTCACAGTAGCAACCTAAGAAACGTGGTAAGGATAGCAATAGCAAAGGAAAGAAAAGGTGCTTTAATTGTGGAACACCGGGCCATCTGAGCAAGGACTGTAGGAAGAAGAAGAAGACTAGCTGTTTCAACTATGGTGAGGCAGGAAATCTGATTAAAGACTTCCCGAGAAGACAAGGGCAAGGGCAGACGACAGGGTCTACTTCTGGAGGGCAAATTCAGGCTCTCATGGCACCAAAGCAGGCAAGAGGGCAGGTTCATGCTCTCATGGCACCAGGATAGGAGAGAGGTAGAAACATTTCTGTTGAAAGTTTGGTTTTTCTGTTTGATCATCCTATTCGTACTTTGTTTGATTCTGGCGCTTCACACTCGTTTGTGTTTGATTCGTTAGTTGAAAACTGCACGTAATACTAGTCTAGTTACGTATCCCATAGTAGTCTCAAATCCTATTGGTGGTTCGGCTCATCTTTCAATGATTTGTCAGGATTTGAGAGTGTCTATCTTGAGCGTTGAATTTGAATGCAATGCCTTCGTTCTTGGCTTCACGGGCTATAGGTTGATTCTAGGTATGGATTGGTTATCCAGTAATGGTGCCATCCTTGATTGTGAGAAGAGAGTGGTTAGACTTATGAATCGCCTCGGTAACACTCTCGAAATATCTTGTAATCCCATACAATCTGTTATGCTTAGCTACCTAGAATCTCTTGATGCGTCTGTTGAAAACTTGTAGTCTGTTAGAGTAGTCCGTGAATACTTTGATGTATTTGAAGAGGTGAAGGGCTTACCTCCGAAGCGGGAGATAGACTTCCGCATATACCTTGTTGACAATGCAAAACCCGTAGCTCTACCCGTTAGACATATGACTCCAAGGGAGAGAAAAGAGCTCAGCAAGCAAGTCAAAGATTTGCTCGAAAAAGGGTTTATAAAGCGGAGTATATCTGAGTGGGGTGCTCCAGTAGAATTCGCAACCAAAGCGGATGGATCACTTCGCCTATGCGTTGATTATAGGGAGCTAAACAAGCTGACCAAGAAAAACAGGCACCCACTTCCAAGAATAGACGACTTTTTTGATCAGCTTGTACGTGCGTCAGTTTTCTCCCAACTAGATCTGGCTACCGGGTTTCATCAGCTAAGAGTGGATGAAGACAGCGTTGATAATACCGCGTTCAGAACCCCGGATGGTCTCTACGAATGGCTTGTCATGCCTTTCGGCTTGACAAACGCACCTGTTTACTTCGTTGACTTGATGAGCAGCGTGTTCAGGGAGTTTCTTAATAAGTTTGTGGTGGTCTTCGTAGACGACATTTTGATTTTCTCGAAGAATGAAGAAGAGCATGCTTTGCATTTAAGGGAAGTTATGGATACTCTTCGTGCACATCAGCTGAAAGCCAAATTCTCCAAATGCCATTTCTGGAGAGAAGACGTGAGGTTTCTTGGACATGTGGTGTCCAAAGAGGAGATAGCGTGGACCCCGCAAAAGTAGTTGCAGTGCAAGATTGGAAGGTTCCACGGAATGCAACCGAAGTCCGAAGCTTTCTCGGGCTAGCGGGCTTTTACCTAAAATTCATTAAAGACTTTGGAAAAATCTCAGCCCTACTCACAAGATTAACAAAGAAGAACCTTACTTTCGCTTGGGACGTGGATTGCGATATTTCTTTCGAACATTTGAAAAGAGCTCTAACAACAGCCCCAGTTCTGAGATTGCCTGATGGGAGCAAAATGTTTACCGTATACACAGACGCATGCGGTACGGGATTGGGCGCTGTCTTGATGCAAGAAGGCAAGGTAGTTTGTTATGGGGGAAGGCAATTGAAGGTACATGAGAAGAACTACCCAACTCATGATTTGGAGCTAGCTACCATTGTTTTCGCTCTAAAGTCTTGGCGTCATTACCTACTAAGAGAAAGGTTTGAATTGTTTACTGACCATAAATCATTAAAGTACCTTTTCTCATAGAAAAATCTTAACTTAAGACAACAAAGGTGGATGGAGCTTCTGGCCTCATATGATTTTGAGATTTCCTATACTCCTGGCAAGGGCAATGTGGTAGCAGACGCCTTGAGTATAAAGAAGCTGACCTTGAGTCCTCTCTTTGAAGAAAGGCAAGGCTTGGAGTACATAGCAAACTTTAACTTTAGACCCTCCTCTGAAATTGTACCTGGACTGCTAGCATCGCTAGAGGTGCATCCTACTCTTTTGGACCCAATAGGAACCGCGTAACGAGAAGACCCCCAGCTAGTTTATATGATGGATTATGTAACACCCCACGCCCGCTATGATCACTCACTAAGGGAATGCCATAGCATCGGTGGAGTATTTTAGTGAATATAGAACAGAAAAATTACAACAAGACAGATATAAATAGTACTTGAAATTTAAAACATCATCTCATAACAGCGGAAATAAACATGTCTGGTTACATCATAAACCACGATAAAAGTCAAGTACAATATCCATCAAAATAAATAAGTACATAATCCCACTCTCTCATACAATAGCCAGAACAAAAGAAAAGATAACTGGATAACTGGAGCTTTACATCTACCCAAGCTCCTAAAGACTGGAACAGCAATCCGATCAAGCTCTACTACCGCTAGGATCCACCGTAGGACCTGAGGGTTGGGAAAAAGATAAAAACAACGGGGTCAGACATAAGTCTGAGTGAGTCCTATAACTTTAACAATACAATCATTAAAGTAACCAGAGAAGACATAAACTTGACCTACAGTAGTATCTGGGGATGAATGGCTACACTAAGCAGCTTGGTAGGCTTAGGATAAACTAAGATAACCGTAAAGACGCATCTACCCACCCAAGGAGAATTACTAACAGCACCACACCAATCATTCCTACTTAAAGGTTGATCCCTTCCAAGGACTTAGAAAATTTCCCCAGTAGTCTCGTGTACCCCTAGCCCATTACATAGGTGCCGTCTGCCCCTATCTCCACTAGGTGTACTCAGTAATTCTTACCCAGTAGTTTTGTGTACCCCTACATAGGTGCCGTCTGCCCCTATCTTTATTAGGTGTACCCACTACTCCCCATTGATCGGCTCCCTACCGTAGACACCCGTGCTGGTCCCACAATGGGGTGTATCACTCCCCTAAAGTGGCTACCCAATACTATCAACGGTGCACGGCTTTATATCTACACGATGCAACAACGGCTTATCTACCAGCCCGGGCCCACACACGCATATGAAACCCGTTGGACTTGCGTTGCCACCGCTAACCCGTTTTGGCCTCTTATAATCAAGCCCAATATGCGTGTCCCGTCACTCGACATGGGTCGAGCCCACAAAGATACGTTTGGGATATTGGTTGAAATGGGCCCCCAACAAGCTACCCACCTAAGCTTGTCATACATCTAGTGTATCCCACTTAACCCTTTAATCATGTTTAATTACATGTTTCCACTTGGTTAAGTATTCTAATCGTATTTTCTATTGCCACCCAAGGCAACCCACTAGATTCCACATGCCACCCAAGGCAACCATTAAATTTCCACATGCCACCCAAGGCACCCACTTAACCCCTCATGTCCCACTACATGCTATTATGGTTAAGTGTTTCTTAATTAATTAAGACCGTGATCTCCCATAAAGACCTCCCACATTAGACTGGCTGTTATGACCGCCTGGTTAAGACGGTAGAATCCGGGCAGTCTTACGTCATAACAGAGTCTAACCTCGTGTCTTTACCTTAATCACGTATTTAATTTATGGCTAAGACCTCTCACATTGGGCTGACATTTGTAGCAACTGGTTAAGCCGGTCGGATCCGGGCAGTTTTACACTACAAATGAGTCCAACCTCGTGTCTTAGTCGATTAATTACACCTAATTAATCACCCCCATATTAATTATCCCTAATTAATATCAAGTTTTCCATAACATGGGTAGACCTAACTCAATAGGTAAATTCCCATGGGGTAGACCTAACTCAATAGGTAAATTCCCACTTATGGTAATTTATTTTTATGGTATGCTTAATCATACCCAATCATTCATTTATTAACTTATTTACCAACCCCATCGTTCCCCACGTAAATCGTTCTCGTTTCATGACATAAATAAGGGGAAGATCATCACAAATATCATGGGTTTAGCATACAACTTCGTCATGGGTTAAGAGGATGTCAACTTGCATATATGAGCATATATTAACCCAACTACATATAACCCAAACTTGCATATTATCATACACATGATTTGCATAACATGTTGCATATGAGCTTGCGTATTATCATACACATATCTTGCATAACATGTTGAACTTGCATATAGTCATTCTCATAACTTGCATAACATGTTAAACATGCATTTAAGCATACACATAACTTGCATAAGCATTCACATACTTGCATAAGCATTCATAACTTGCATAAACATGCATAACTTGCATATCATGTCATTTAAGCATATACATATCTTGCATAAGCATTCATATACTCGCATAAGCATGCATAACTTGCATATCACATAAATCTTGCATTTTAAACATATACATGACTTGCATAAGCATCCATATACTTGCATAAGCATGCATAACTTGTATATCACATTAAACTTGCATTTAAACATATACTTAACTTGCATAACTCACTTTGTTAAACATGCCTAATTCCACTCATTAAATATGCATAAATCCACTTGTTAAACATGCATATACCAACTTGTTAAACATGCATAAATCAACTTATTAAGCATGCATAAACCAACTTATCAAATATGCATAAACATAGAACAACATAGAGTAACATATCATTATACATGATTCAAACTCACTAATCCGCATTTAAGACCATAAGTCTCATTACACCCAATCTACTTACTTTAACAATTGATGTTAAAGTGATAGAAACTCACCAAACCCAAAATTAACCAACTTATGAAGAGGGATTAGTTGCTAATTATGAAGATGGTGATGATTAGAGAATGATTTGAGAGGGATTAGCTTGCAACTTCCTTCTTAGATTAGTGGAGACTCCTTCTAGGATTTAATTTGGCGGCATGGGGCCTTCATTTCTATTTTTAGTATGGATTAAGGTAGGTTTAGGGTGTATTTATAGATTAGGTGAGTGTTTTAGGCCCTTAGATTAACCCTAGGTTAGATTAGGACCCTTAGATTTAGGAAATCTCTAGAACCAGCCCTCCTAGCCAGCCTGAAACCCAACCTGGTGCAACCTGGTGCACCCAGGTTCAATGGACGGCGCGCCCCTGTCGACAGGCAAGTCGACACCCCTGTCGACAGGCCTGTCGACAGCCCTGTCGACATGGGTAGGGCGGGAATCTTCCCGCCTGACCCCGCCTGTTCCATTCCACAATCTGAAATTTAAATTTTTAAAATCTGTTTTTAGTTTTTGAATTTTCTGCAAACTTCATCGGGCCATAACTGGGCCATACGGACTCCGATTCTCGAAAACTCGGACTCTATTTCGCGTATTTTTCCGAGACGAACGCAATAACGCAGCCCGTTACCCCCAATTCCCACATCTGAGATTATTTATCCTATAATTAGTGAATTTTAGTATTAACTAAAATTCGGGGTGTTACATTCTCCCCTCCTTAAAGGATTTCGTCCCCGAAATCACTAAGCTAAGGGGAATGAATATCCTACCATCCAAACATCCATCTACTCAATCCATCAAACACAGGCATCCATTGTCCTTAGAACAATTTCTAATGATGTATGAGCATATGCAAAGAGTGTGTGTATATGTTCCCTATCTAATGTATGAACGTATGCAAACCATGATAGTGCCATGCATCCATTATGTATGCGAAAGAACCCTATCGACACATACAATATCTACATGAGTGCACAATCATTCATCAAAATGCATCATCCATGTGATAACACAACCATTATACATCCATAAATATATCTTCCTATACACAATTTTATGCAATATGCAATATGAAGTGACTGAGCCGATCTAGTGCCTAGAGTGTGTGTATATGCATCCACGAGCAACCACTAGCAAACACTTGCATCCACTTGCATCCATCAACCATAACATGTCTCAAACACATGTTTCAACCATAGGTTTACCCTATCTAAAGGTCAAAGGTACTAACGAGAGGACATACCGAAGATAAGATAAGTACTAGACAAGTGATAAAGGAGAAAGTAAAGACATACCCTCAAAAAGAAATGGGTACAATGAACGCATCTTCGCTTCCGTCTCCCAAGTTGCGTTGCTCTCATCTTCTCCCCATTGCACCTTGACTAGTTGAACCTCTCTGTTTCTCAACTTCCTAGTCTCTGACCCAAGGATGCGAGTAGGAGCTCGTCGAATAGTCGCATCATGCTCTACCTCTACATCTCTAAGGAAGCTTGGCTCTACCACCTCTGCCGTCTCATGTAAGCACTTCCTCAGATGTGATACATGGAATACATCATGAACACCACTAAGTCTGTCGGGCAACTCCACCCTATATGTCATCCGTCCAATCCTTTCCTTGATAGGAAACGGCCCAACAAACCTCGGTGCTAACTTCCCAACGGATCCGAAGCGAACAACATTTCTCAACGGAGATACCTTAACAAAAACCATATCCCCAACCTCAAACTCAAGATCCGTCCTTCTCTTGTCCGCATAAGATTTTTGCCTATCCTGCGCTGCTTTCATCCTTCTTCGAATCAAGTCAATCTTCTCAGAAGTCTCCCTAACCATATCGGGCCCAAGCAAGATCTTATCCGTAGATTCCCACCAACATGTAGGTGATCGACAAGGCCTTCCATAGAGAGCTTCGAAAGGAGCCATACCAATACTGGACTGAAAGCTGTTATTATATGCGAACTCCACCAATGGAAGATGCTCTTCCCATGTACCTCCAAAATCTAGGATACAAAGCCTTAAAAGGTCTTCTAGAACACGATTCACCCTCTCAGTCTGGCCGTCTGTCTGAGGATGATATGCGGTGCTCAGACACAATTGAGTCCCTACTGCTTCTTGCAAACTTCTCCAGAACTCGCTAGTGAAGATAGGATCTCGATCACTCACTATGCTAGAGGGTACCCCATGTAATCGAACTATCTCTCGAAGATATACTGAAGCTAGCCATGGAGCAGTCCTCTTGCTCTTCACAGGTATGAAATGGGCGCTCTTAGTAAGTCTGTCGACCACCACCCAAATTCCTGTATTACCCTTCCTCGATCTGGGTAACCCGTCAATAAAATCCATCAAGACGCTATCCCACTTCCATTGCGGAACTTCCAATCGGTGAAGCAACCCACCTGGTTTCCTTTGCTCCGCCTTCACTTGCTGGCACACCAAGCATCGAGCGACATACTCGGCCACATCTTTCTTCATACCGGCCCAGAAGAAAACTCTCTTCATGTCTCGGTACATCTTGTCCCCACCGGGATGAATAGTCATCCTAGAACGGTGTGCATCATCAAGAATAACCTTCCTCAAACCCTCGTCTTGCGGTACACAAAGTCTACCGTCTCTACGCAAGCACCCCCTATCGTCTAGGGTGTACCTACTCAAATGGCTGGACGACTCCCCCCTCATGAGCTTCTCTACTAACTCAACCAACTGTGGGTCGCCCCTCTGTGCTTCTCCAATCCGCACCAAAAGAGTAGGCCTAACTTCCAAGGAAGCTAGCAAACCGGGTACATAATCAATGGAGGGTCCGAAATCAAACATCGAGATAAACTCCAAGCTTCGTTGTTCCACGAACAATGGACTCAAGGACAACCTCTTCCTACTCAAGGCGTCCGCCACCACGTTACCCTTGCCAGGGGTATATGCTATCTCGAAATCATAAGATGCTAAGAACTCCATCCACCTTTGCTGTCTTAAGTTTAGATCCTTCTGAGAGAACAAGTACTTCAAAGATTTATGGTCAGTGAACAACTCGAATCTTTCACCAAGAAGATAATGGCGCCAAATCTTAAGCGCAAAAACAATAGCGGCCAGCTCTAGATCATGGGTAGGGTAATTTTTCTCATGTGCCCTCAACTGCCTTCCACCGTAGGCTATTACCCTTCCCTCTTGCATTAAGACTGCGCCAAGTCCTGTCCCACGGGCATCGGTATAGACAACAAATGGCTTGCTCCCATCTGGCAATACTAAAACTGGAGCCGTGGTTAAAGCTCTCTTTAACCGTCGGAACGCATCATCACAATCTACGTCCCATGCAAAAACAAGATTCTTCTTTGTTAAGCGGGTTAATGGGGCTGATATCTTCGCGAAGTCTTTAATAAACTTCCTATAATAACCCGCCAACCCCAAGAAACTTCTTACTTCGGTAGCATTCTTCGGAACCTTCCAATCCTGAATTGATACTACCTTCGCGGGATCCACAGCTATCCCTTCCTTGGAGACCACGTGCCCCAAGAACCGTACTTCCTTCCTCCAGAAGTGACATTTAGAGAATTTAGCCTTAAGGCTATGTGCTCGAAGAGTCTTCAACACTTCCCCAAGATGTAGGGCATGCTCTTCTTCACTCTTAGAAAACACTAAGATATCATCCACAAAGACCACCACGAATTTATTAAGGAACTCCCTGAACACCCTACTCATCAAGTCAACAAAGTATGCAGGGGCGTTCGTCAACCCAAATGGCATCACCAGCCACTCATAGAAACCATCCGGAGTTCTAAAGGCAGTCTTGTCTATGCTATCCTCAGCCACCCTCAACTGATGAAACCCCGTGGCCAAGTCCAACTGAGAAAATAATGAAGCGCCAACCAACTGATCGAAAAGATCATCTATTCTCGGCAATGGGTGTCTATTCTTCTTTGTGAGCTTGTTGAGTTCTCTATAGTCTACACAAAGTCTGAGGGACCCATCCGCCTTCGTAGCAAATACTACTGGAGCACCCCACTCCGATATGCTCCGTCTTATGAACCCCTTCTCAAGTAACTCCCCTACTTGCTTATGGAGTTCCCTCCTCTCACGAGGAGCCATGTGGCGCACTGGTAAAGATACTGGTTTAGCATTATCCACCAAATATATTCGGAAGTCAATCTCCCGCTTCGGAGGTAAGCCCTTCACCTCCTCAAACACATCCGGATATTCCCGGACTACTCTAACGGATTGCAAACTCTCGACCGAAGCGTCAAGCGATTCAAGATAACTTAGCATAACAGAGTCCATGGGATTACAAGAAATCTCGAGAGTGTTACCCAAGCGGGTCATGAGCCTAACAACTCTCCTTTCGCAATCAAGAACGGCACCATTACTGGATAACCAGTCCATGCCCAAAATCAACCCATAGCCCGTGAAGCCCAATACAAAAGCATCACATCTAAACTCAATGCTAAGTATAGAAATCTTCAAACCCAAACATATCATGGAAAAATAAGTGGAGCCCCCAATTGGATTTGAAACAACCAAGGGATCATCTACCAGACTGGTGTCTAAGTGCAGTAACTCAACTAATGATGATGAAATAAACGAATGCGATGCGCCTGAATCAAACAATGTACGGACAGGATGGTCAAATAGAAAAACCAGACTTTCAACGGAAATAGTTCTACCTCTCTCCTGAATCGGTGGAACCGCGAGAGCCTGTACTTGCCCCCTAGCCTGACTCGGTGCCATAAGAGTTTGCACCTGTCCTCCTGAGGTAGATCCCGTCCTTTGCCCCTTCTTAGGGCAATCCTTCACTAAATGCCCTGCTTCGCCACAGTGGAAGCAGCCGGTCTTCTTCTTCTTGCGACAATCCTTGCTTAGGTGGCCAGGTGTCCCACAATTGAAACACTTCTTCTTCTTGCTCTTGCCACCGTTGCCTTTCCCACCTTTGCTTTGTTGTTGTTGTTGCTGAGGTCTCTTTTGATCTCCCTTCTTCTCGGGTGCCTTATTAGCATTAGGACCCTTCTCTTCCTCATACATGAGTGCCATGTCAACTAGCTTCTCAAAGGTGGCCCCCATAGGGATATGAGTCATAGCCAACCCATGCATAGGTTCATTCAAGCCTTTCACGAACCGCAAAGCCTTCTTCTCCGGTGTATTCACCATATCTAGGGCAAACCTTGCCAATTGATTAAACTTGTTAACATATTCCTTCACCGAAAGATTTCCTTGCTTTAGTGTCAAGAATCTTTCCATATACAAGTTTTCCTCTGCCCTTGAGAGAAACTTTGCCACAAATCTTTGCCTAAAATCCGCCCAAGAGTCAACGGGGCGTTCTCCATTAGTGACCTCCCACCAGAATGAGGCCTCTCCCTTCATTAACCAAGCAGCCAACTTGACTTTCTTTCCTTCTTCCATCTCAAAGATATCTATCAACTCTTCCACCTCCTTAAGCCAATCTCTAGCCTCCACAAAAGTTTCAGATCCTTGAAAAGGTTTCCCTCCCATAGCTTTAAATTCCTTGCAAGTCTTAGCAAAAGTATCCGTGCGAGGAGGAGGGGGAGGAGGAAGATCGGGTGCTACGGTTGGTGGAGGAACATTTGCTGGACCCGTAGTGGTGGCCCTAGCCTCCATCAATCTCCTATACCATACTGGTATCGTCACACCCTCTGGAAAGTTAAGATTCTCGGCCATGCTGAAACGAAAAAGGAAAGATTCAAAACGAAGGATTCGAAGGATATAGATATGGCTATTGGGGATTATGCTTTTCTTTCAAAAACTTTTCTTTTAAAAGACATGTTTTTGAAAACATCTTTTCCAAAAATGTTTTAGAAAAATAATTTTCTAAAATTTTTATCTGTTCCGGTAACCTCGCTCTGATACCACGTGTAACACCCCACGCCCGCTATGATCACTCACTAAGGGAATGCCATAGCATCGGTGGAGTATTTTAGTGAATATAGAACAGAAAAATTACAACAAGACAGATATAAATAGTACTTGAAATTTAAAACATCATCTCATAACAGCGGAAATAAACATGTCTGGTTACATCATAAACCACGATAAAAGTCAAGTACAATATCCATCAAAATAAAGAAGTACATAATCCCACTCTCTCATACAATAGCCAGAACAAAAGAAAAGATAACTGGATAACTGGAGCTTTACATCTACCCAAGCTCCTAAAGACTGGAACAGCAATCCGATCAAGCTCTACTACCGCTAGGATCCACCGTAGGACCTGAGGGTTGGGAAAAAGATAAAAACAACGGGGTCAGACATAAGTCTGAGTGAGTCCTATAACTTTAACAATACAATCATTAAAGTAACCAGAGAAGACATAAACTTGACCTACGGTAGTATCTGGGGATGAATGGCTACACTAAGCAGCTTGGTAGGCTTAGGATAAACTAAGATAACCGTAAGGACGCATCTACCCACCCAAGGATAATTACTAACTGCACCACACCAGTCATTCCTACTTAAAGGTTGATCCCTTCCAAGGACTTAGAAAATTTCCCCAGTAGTCTCGTGTACCCCTAGCCCATTACATAGGTGTCGTCTGCCCCTATCTCCACTAGGTGTACTCAGTAATTCTTACCCAGTAGTTTCGTGTACCCCTACATAGGTGCCGTCTGCCCCTATCTTTATTAGGTGTACCCACTACTCCCCATTGATCGGCTCCCTACCGTAGACACCCGTGCTGGTCCCACAGTGGGGTGTATCACTCCCCTAAAGTGGCTACCCAATACTATCAACGGTGCACGGCTTTATATCTACACGATGCAACAACAGCTTATCTACCAGCCCGGGCCCACACACGCATATGAAACCCGTTGGACTTGCGTTGCCACCGCTAACCCGTTTTGGCCTCTTATAATCAAGCCCAATATGCGTGTCCCGTCACTCGACATGGGTCGAGCCCACAAAGATACGTTTGGGATATTGGTTGAAATGGGCCCCCAACAAGCTACCCACCTAAGCTTGTAATACATCTAGTGTATCCCACTTAACCCTTTAATCATGTTTAATTACATGTTTCCACTTGGTTAAGTATTCTAATCGTATTTTCTACTGCCACCCAAGGCAACCCACTAGATTCCACATGCCACCCAAGGCAACCATTAAATTTCCACATGCCACCCAAGGCACCCACTTAACCCCTCATGTCCCACTACATGCTATTATGGTTAAGTGTTTCTTAATTAATTAAGACCGTGATCTCCCATAAAGACCTCCCACATTAGACTGGCTGTTATGACCGCCTGGTTAAGCCGGTAGAATCCGAGCAGTCTTACGTCATAACAGAGTCTAACCTCGTGTCTTTACCTTAATCACGTATTTAATTTATGGCTAAGACCTCTCACATTGGGCTGACATTTGTAGCAACTGGTTAAGCCGGTCGGATCCGGGCAGTTTTACACTACAAATGAGTCTAACCTCGTGTCTTAGTCGATTAATTACACCTAATTAATCACCCCCATATTAATTATCCCTAATTAATATCAAGTTTTCCATAACATGGGTAGACCTAACTCAATAGGTAAATTCCCATGGGGTAGACCTAACTCAATAGGTAAATTCCCACTTATGGTAATTTATTTTTATGGTATGCTAAATCATACCCAATCATTCATTTATTAACTTATTTACCAACCCCATCGTTCCCCACGTAAATCGTTCTCGTTTCATGACATAAATAAGGGGAAGATCATCACAAATATCATGGGTTTAGCATACAACTTTGTCATGGGTTAAGAGGAATGTCAACTTGCATATATGAGCATATATTAACCCAACTACATATAACCCAAACTTGCATATTATCATACACATGATTTGCATAACATGTTGCATATGAGCTTGCGTATTATCATACACATATCTTGCATAACATGTTGAACTTGCATATAGTCATTCTCATAACTTGCATAACATGTTAAACATGCATTTAAGCATACACATAACTTGCATAAGCATTCACATACTTGCATAAGCATTCATAACTTGCATAAACATGCATAACTTGCATATCATGTCATTTAAGCATATACATATCTTGCATAAGCATTCATATACTCGCATAAGCATGCATAACTTGCATATCACATAAATCTTGCATTTTAAACATATACATGACTTGCATAAGCATCCATATACTTGCATAAGCATGCATAACTTGTATATCACATTAAACTTGCATTTAAACATATACTTAACTTGCATAACTCACTTTGTTAAACATGCCTAATTCCACTCATTAAATATGCATAAATCCACTTGTTAAACATGCATATACCAACTTGTTAAACATGCATAAATCAACTTATTAAGCATGCATAAACCAACTTATCAAATATGCATAAACATAGAACAACATAGAGTAACATATCATTATACATGATTCAAACTCACTAATCCGCATTTAAGACCATAAGTCTCATTACACCCAATCTACTTACTTTAACAATTGATGTTAAAGTGATAGAAACTCACCAAACCCAAAATTAACCAACTTATGAAGAGGGATTAGTTGCTAATTATGAAGATGGTGATGATTAGAGAATGATTTGAGAGGGATTAGCTTGCAACTTCCTTCTTAGATTAGTGGAGACTCCTTCTAGGATTTAATTTGGCGGCATGAGGCCTTCATTTCTATTTTTAGTATGGATTAAGGTAGGTTTAGGGTGTATTTATAGATTAGGTGAGTGTTTTAGGCCCTTAGATTAACCCTAGGTTAGATTAGGACCCTTAGATTTAGGAAATCTCTAGAACCAGCCCTCCTAGCTAGCCTGAAACCCAACCTGGTGCAACCTGGTGCACCCAGGTTCAATGGACGGCGCGCCCCTATCGACAGGCAAGTCGACACCCCTGTCGACAGGCCTGTCGACCGCCCTGTCGACATGGGTATGGCGGGAATCTTCCCGCCTGACCCCGCCTGTTCCATTCCACAATCTGAAATTTAAATTTTTAAAATCTGTTTTTAGTTTTTGAATTTTCTGCAAACTTCATCGGGCCATAACTGGGCCATACGGACTCCGATTCTCGAAAACTCGGACTCTATTTCGCGTATTTTTCCGAGACGAACGCAATAACGCAGCCCGTTACCCCCAATTCCCACATCTGAGATTATTTATCCTATAATTAGTGAATTTTAGTATTAACTAAAATTCGGGGTGTTACAGATTAGCTAGTTAGGGGTGAGACTTCTAGTCACCTCAATAGATACTCCATCGATGACAAGGGTTCGTTGAGACATGATGGAAGTCTATGCGTCCCACAAGCAAGGAATTTAGTGAAGACGGCTCTCGAAGAAGCGCACCATTCTAAGCTGACCATACACCCAGGCGGAGACAAGATGTATAAAGATAGAAAAGGGTTTTCTTTTGGAATGGCATGAAGAGGGAAGTAGCTGAGTTTGTCGCTAAGTGTTTGATATGCCAGCAAGTCAAAGCGGAGTAGAAGAAGCCTGGTGGTCTGCTTCATCCTCTAGAGGTCCCACAGTGGAAGTGGGATAGCATTTCGATGGACTTTGTTGATGGGTTGCCTAGGTCAAAAAGGGACAATATTTGGGTAATAGTGGACAGGCTCACTAAAAGCACTCACTTTATACCTGTTAAGAGTAGAAGGACTGTCTCGTCCCTAGCATCCATTTATCTTACAGAGATAGTTCGACTCCATGGGATACCCTCCAGCATAGTGAGTGATTGAATCCTATCTTTACGAGCGAGTTTTGGAAGAGTTTGCAAGAGGATGTAGGCACACAATTATGCTTAAGCATGACCTATCACCCCCAAACCGATGGTCAGACGGAAAGGGTGAATAGAGTATTGGAAGACCTATTGAGATTGTGCATTCTTGACTTTGGAGGGACGTGGGAGGATCATCTTCCTTTGGTGGAATTCGCTTACAACAATAGCTACCAAGCCACCATAGGCATGGCACCCTTTGAAGCTTTATATGGAAGACCATGCCGATCACCAACTTGTTGGTGGGAGTCTACAGATAAGCTCGTATTTAGGCCAGACATGATTAGAGAAATCTTAGAAAAGGTGGACTTGATAAGAAGAAGGGTGAAGGCTGCACAAGATAGACAGAAGTCCTATGTAGAAAAAAGAAGGACCGACCTTGAGTTTGAGGTTAGAGATAGGGTGTTCCTTAAAGTATCTCCTTTGAGGAATGTCATTCGCTTCGGGTCCATAGGAAAGCTAGCACCAAGATTTTTAGGACCATTTCCTATCATTGAAAGGATTGGGACGATGGCTTACAGAGTAGAGTTACCGGAAAGAATGGCTGGAGTTCATAATGTTTTTCATGTTTCTCAACTACGAAAGTGTGTAGATGAGTCTGTGGTAGTTGTGGAGCCAAGTATACTAGAGGAAGTAGAAGTGGGACGAGAAGCGACTGTAAGAAGAGTTCCAACTCATATCTTGGGTACGGAAGTCAAAATGCTACGCAACCGTGAAGTCAAGCTTGTTAAAGTTTAATGGAGTGACGTTGAGGAAGACACGACTTGGGAAACTGAGAGGAAAATACGCCCAGCCTACCCTTTTCTTTTTTACGGTACCTCCTTGATCTCTTTTTCCATAAGTTTATTCATGCTTATATCTATCTTTTAAGTATACCTCCTCGGTTCTGTTCTTTATCCTTAGGTAGAAACCAATGGATGTAAACCTGTATTTGAAACATGTTATGATTGATGGTTGTGAGTGGTTGGAAGTGGTTGCTCGTGGATGCATGTACACACACATTAGGCACTAGATCATCTCAATCACTTTCATATTGCATATAAATATGTGTGCATATTTAAATTAATGGATGTATAATGGTTGTGTTATCATATGAATGCTGCATTTTGATGAATGGTTGTGCACACATGTAGAAGTAATATGTATCGTCAGGATTCTTTCACATACAAAATGGACGCATGGCACTCTCATGATTTGCATTAAGGAGGTCAACTGAATCAGTAGACCGCCTGATTTTGCATTGGATAAGGAACATATACACACACATTTTGCATATGTTCATATAGCATTAGAAATCTTGGAAGGACAATTGATGCTTATGTTTGATGGTTGAGTAGATGGATGATTGGATGGTAGGATATACATTCTTCTTGACTTGAAGATTTCGGAGGCGAAATCCTTTAAGGAGGGGCGAATGTAACACCCTGAATTTTCTGTGATTATTAAAAGAACGAATTTTAGAATACTTAATTGTTAGAGTGAGAATTAAGGGATACTGGTTATGCCATTGCGTTTGTCTCGAAATTCTGCTTGGAATAAAGTCCAAGTTTTCGTAAATCATACTTCATATGAGGAAGTTGTGGCCCTCAGAAGTTTCAGTAATTTAAATAAATTAAAAACAGTTCAGATCAAAATTCAAAATTCAAACGAGGAAGCGGGTTGGGCGGGATTTCTCCCGCCCCAGGCCAGGTCGACCAGGGGGTCGACCTCCCCTATACAGGTCGACCTACCCCCCCGGGGCAGATCTGAAATGAGACGATCCTGACTTGTTGCTGAGTCTTTTCTGACCTGTTGCTGAGTCATTAGGGCATAAGTGGCAATTCTGGATAACTCTATCCAGCCAGGACGGTTGTGATTGCTCCTATGATAATCTAATGGCTTCTATTGATTTAAACTTCTATATAAGCACGCATAGACTCAAGCTCTAAACCTAAACAAAATTAATCTCTTGGCCTCCATGCTGCTACTAGAATAGTTCTTCTTCCTAAAGCTTTGGAAATGCAAGTCGGAATTCTAATACAAACGACGAACGAATTATTCTCTTCTCTAACCTGTCTTTGTGAATACAATTTCTTTCACAAAAAAATTAATAAATTAATTACGATGAGTTAAAATTGGGATTATGAGAACATGTCTTTTGAATCATGTGATGTTATGTTACTTTGTTATCGTCTATTGGTGAACATATGACAGTTTTGTTAACTTATGTTTGTAGATCATATGTCAAATCACATATGTTTAACTTGATTCATTTTATGACATCAGTTTATATCCGAGTTTGGGATGTAAATCATATGCTAGTTTGTATGTGAATCTTATGCAAGTCTATTTCTACATATGCTAGTTTGTATGTGAATCTTATGCAAGTCTGTATGCGAATTATACACAAGTTTATATGTGAATCAAGTATATACATATGCTAGTTTATATGCAGAACATGTGATATTAGATTACATGTTAATTTCATATGCAAGTTTGTAGGAATCCATATGCAAGTTTAAGTGAAAACTATATTCACTAATGCAAGTTTAGGTGAAAACCTTATTCACATATGCAATTTTAGGTGAAACCCATATTAATATATGCAAGTTCACAATTTCATGTTTAGATCTAAATTTAGATCCATGGTAGTTTATGCAAATTTATGTTCTATATGTCCATTGCCTATGCAAGTTATTGGCTATGCGAACTTATGTTATAATTCTTATTCGCAAGTTAGCTCTGTTTTATGTGTTACACAAGTTGTGATGTTTCTTTTATTTTTTATGAGTTAGACTATATGCGAGTCTAACAAATTTCATGTTAAACGTACGAACAACGTGAGGATAATGGGAAAATATTAAATAATACATATTGTGAATTTGCATAAAATGGCTTTAAAGGCATATAATTAATTTGAGACATTAATTGGTATAATTTATATACCTAAAAATTATGGACATAATTTAGGTGACAATTATGTACATAGTTTGATTTGGAAATTATTGAAAATTTGAATAGGGATAATTAATTCATATTGGGGTGAAATAATTATGTGTAATAATAAATGCCTAAGACACGAGGTTAGACTCGTTTGTGGTATAAGACTTCCTGGACCAACCCGACAAATCCAGCAACCACAAACAGTAGTCTAATGTGAGAGGTCGAAGGCATAAATTAAATGTGTAACTATTGTAAAGACACAAGGTTAGACTCATTCGTGGTATAAGACCGCCCGGACCCGCCCGACAAATCCAGCAACCGCAAACGGTAGTCTAATATGGGAGGTCTTACAAGGTTATGGTTATAATGAATTATGTAACACTTAACCAAGATAAACATGTGGTGGGACAAGGGGTTAAGTGGGTGACATGGGTGACATGTGAAATACGATTAGAAACAGTTAACCAAATTGAAACATGTAAGAAGACACGAATAAGAGGGGTTAAGTGGGAAATCCTAAGTGGGGACCAAGCATAGGTGGAAAGCTTGAGTCAAGCATGGGGGACCCTTTTCAAACCAGTAACCCATTAAGTATATTTGTGAGCTCGAGTCAGATCCAAGATGGGACACGCTTAGTGGATTTGATTGTAAGAGGTCAAAACGGGTTAGCAGTGGCAACACAAGTCCAACAGGGTCATATGCGTGTGTGGGCCCGGGCTGGTAGATAAGATGTTGTTGCATCGTGTAGATATAAGCCGTGCATCTTTAGTGGTACCGGGTTGCCACTTTGGGGAGTGATACACCCCACTATAGGACCAGCACAGGTATCTACGAGTTAGGGAGCCGATCGCATGGGGGTAGTGTGTACATTAGTAGAGACAGGGGCAGGCGGCACCTATGAAGACAACTAGGGGTATACGAAACTACCATTATGATTATTATGTTCAGTAGGCGGGATCAACTTTTAGGGTGACAAGTAATCGTGCAGTATAGTAATTATCCTATAGTGATTAGGAGCGCGATTAACGCCAACATATTCCTCTTGTCTGTTTTGTCTTGCCCATTTGTTTCACAGTCATTCCTTGTTTTACCAGTTTATTCCTTATCCTAATTACTTTGATAATTATATTTTTAAAGTTATTGAACTCGCCAGACTTTATGTCTGACCCCCTTTGTTTTTGCCTCTTTTCTTCCTCCCCTCCCCCCAGGTTCCCAGGGTGGGACTAATTCTAGTGGAGCTTTATCTAGATCTCTTTCTCTCTCTTTTGGAAGTGGTTGGATTGCTGAAAGTAAAGTTCAGCTTATCTCTTTTATGGCTACTTATGTTGGTGTTATGCTTTTTACTTTATGTACTCAGAAAACAATTTGTCAAGATGGATATTAAGTGTACTTGGTTTTATTGTTGGTTTTTGATGTTGTTGTAACCAAACTATTTCTCCACTGCAATAAAAGTTGTTTTAAAATTTTCAAGTACCAATATATGTATCTGTCTTGTTATATTCTGTTATATACACCAATAATACTCCATGAATGTTAATGAATTCCCCTTGAGAGTGACATTAATGGACATGGGGTGTTACATTATAGATCCTTGATTTGAACATAGTTCGACTCTTGTATTATTTGTGTAGTACTCGAGTTAGTCGTTTGAGGCATTACAAGTTCAAGGACAACATGATCGGCTTGTGTTTGTGGGCACAATGGATAATTAATAGTTAGGACTTTAGTATACTACTTGTATTTGATAGATTATTTATATGCACATTATCATGATGTGTTAGCGTATATATATAAATATAATTTTCAAAATATATATAAATATGTGTGTGTGTCTTTTATACACACTATATTAATTTGAGAGCGAGAGGGAATTAACATTTGAATTCTCTGCACCCATATCGTCTTATATATAACATATCATCGTTGTTATTCTAACTTTGTGTTCTCTATTATTTAAGGTATATTGTGTATTATTCAATACCGAAGGTATATATATTTATTATTTTGTTCCAGTGCTGTATATGTATCGATGAGTTATTTATTATATATTTAAATATGCACCAGTTTTAGCTTAGAATACATTTACATGTGTGACCCACAAAGTCTCATTCTTCTATTATATGAGAGCATTACATAGTGATACTCTTGGATAATATATGTATAGTGGCAGAACCTCACATAAAGTTTTATTTGCATTTTATTTAGTTCAAGAATTTTGGGCTTACTAAAGATAAGTAAGACCACTTAGAAGTAGAACTATATCAAGTAGATTTCATGTAAACTGCTACACATTTATGATTGGTCTATGTAATGTGGCCGCATACTTTATGCGACCATTGAGGGATTGTTCAAATATTGATATAACAAATATTGTTTTGATCCTTTGTTAAAATATGAACGAATGAGATTGTTTTAGATATATTTTATATTATGAAATAGAAAAAAATTGGAAGCTCACAAATTTAAACACATTTACATTGATACTTAAGCGATACAAGTGGGGATTGTTGCGAAAGTCAATATATGATCTTATATATGTAAAATAAAATATATCATAATTGGTAAAGTGATTAAATTATGAGATAAACGTAGTATATTTAAAGCTTTACTAATGTGCATAAATTTAACGATATATTACTTTTTGAATGATTAAATTAGAGAATGTCAATATTATAAAAAAAGGCTTAGACGATTAAATTACACTATCTCTAGCTATTTTGTAATCCTCTTTCATTGAAATAATCTATGGTGTGGGTTTTTGTTTAGAAGATAAATCGGTGCTTTCTTTGATTAATAACCACTTTGTGTGCCGCTCTTGAAGTTTATTAACTTTGCATTATCTTATTTCCAATTAAACCAGTGCGTATTATGTAGTGTTTGTTATACATTGCAAAACTAAAATAGATATGGTAACGTTAGAAAATCAACACGGAGCTGTGTATATATATGCTAACGGTAATGATACAGAAAAAGTTACTAAAGAGTTGCAGTTCTGTTGTTAATTATACATCCTCCAAACCGTCACAGGTATGCCACAAAATTGCTACGAGTAGTACGGTACTGTTTACAAAAAACAAAAGAAAGGTTTACCGATTTGATTGTCCGAGTTCAGTGAATATTTTTTCCTTGAAACGATATTTCTCTCTCTAACATGCTATAGGATGCTGAGTAATCATTCGACATGTTGAAATGAACTTTCTCTGTGATGCTACACACCAGTCACAGAGCGACGATGAACACAAGATAATTTTTTGTTAGAACAGAATGTTATAGGAAGAAGAAAGAGTATAGAAAATCGATTGAATGATTTCGTTTATCAATCTGCCTATATATAGGGGCGGAGTGGTGTCACTTTGGTAATAGGTATGACCGTTCGAATGGTTACGACTATTGGAAAGGTTGTGATCCTTTACCAATTGAAGCGACCGTTTCTGCCATACACGGGTCAGTCAAAATCAAACTATCTGGTTCGAACAACCAACCCAGCCCAATAATCTACTACCAATTGCAAAGTGCTAGGTTCCTCTAATACACCTCAAACATCCATTCTCACATGTCACAGATGTGGGTGCGGGCTCGGTCTTGGGTATGGGCATGAGCACGGGAGCGTGCGTTGGGTTGGTGCATTGCACCACCCGCTAAGATGTACATGCTCTAATTTCATTCTTTGTCTTGTAGTCATTATAATAGGGACCACATCTTACTATATAAAAATATGCTTATTGTGCTTTAAGATGTGGGACATTTAATGCCTCACTCTTCCCAATGCAATACTAATAACACTCCTCCCAATGCAATGCAATAATAACTATTCATCCATTTATCAACAATCCCCCGCAAGAATGAGTATTTACTTATTTATGTTCTTAAAATTTATCTTATTGGTTAAAGTAGCACATTGGCTTCAAACTTTTCCTAGTGTTTATCATTTTGACTTACTAGCGAATCAACAGACTAAGGTTGTCTTTGAACTATAAGCCTTCTGCGTAAATCTAAAATGGACGTCACACAATAGGTGTTTCTAATCTTCCTTGTTTCTCTGTTTGTGTTCGTTTTTTCCATGAACACCGGCTTGGTCTCATGAGTGCTTGGAGAATTTGGATTCATATTTCTTCTTGAAGTGGCACATTCGCACTCACGTAGGTGATTCTATAGAGGGTATTCGTAATTCCCACTTGGTGTTTTAGTGTTCCCAAGTATAAACATCACTAAATGTACCAAACTTATCTTATTCTCCAACGAACACTGCACTGACTTATCATGGGAATGGTTTTGAGATTATACCAATGCCACCAAGTTTATCTTAATCTTAGTTGTCCCTTTGAACCTAGATCATGGGATCTTCAGTCAATTGGGTGGGGTTTCCATTTATAAAATTTTAGTTTATAGTCGTTAACCATGTTCCCATTGATAAGGTTTGAATTTTCTTTCTTTGCAAACCTTTTATTAGTGGATCCGCTATGTTATCTTTTGACCCAGTGTAGTCAATAATGGTAACTCCACTAGAAAGAAGTTTTCATATGGTTTTATGTCTATGAGGAATATGCCTAGATTTAAGATTATACAATGTATGATTAGCTCTTCCAATAACTAATTGACTATCACAATGTATGCATATCAAAGGCATGTGTTTGCTCCACTTCGGAATGTCTTACAAAAAATTTCGAATACAGTATGCTTCTTTTATGGCTTTATCTAGTGTAACAAATTATGTATCTATCATTGATCTTGCTATGCAAGTCTGCTTGGATAATTTTCGTGAAATTGCTTTATTTCCTAATGTGAACATATATCCACTTGTGGATTTGTATCATTAGAACCAGTTATCCAGTTTGCATCACTGTATCCTTCTGCTACGGAAGGATATTTGGTATAGGGTAAATCATAGTTTTGTGTATATTTTTGATATCCTAGAACTCTGATTAATGTTTTCCATTGAGTTTTACCGGGATTGCTAGTATACCTACTTAGCTTACTTATAGCACTTGCAATATCTGGTCTTATGCAATTCATTACATACATGATACTTCCCAGTACATGAGAGTACTCAAGCTAATAAATCCCATCACCAGTGTTTTTAACCTGACTTTGGTTTATATCTACTGGTGATTTTACAATTATTATATTATGTTTTTCAAACCTTTCGAATATTTTGGCTATATAATGTGATTGGGTTAATATATATTCCGCTGATGTCCTTAAAATTTTGATGTCTAAAATCACATCAGCCAATCCTACATCTTTCATATCAAATCTAGATGACAACATATCCCTTGTTGACTTTATTATGGCATTATTATTGCCTACTATCAACAAATCATTAACATAAAGACAAATAATGACATATCATACTTCTATATTTTTCATATAGACACACTAATCTAGTTCATTTATTTTGAATCCATTTGACAACATTGTTTCATTAATTTTTTCATGCCATTGTTCTGGAGCTTGTTTGAGACCATAAAGTGAATATACTAAATTTCACACTTTATTTTCATTTCCTGGGCTTAGAAACCCTTTGGGTTATTGCATATATATTTCTTTCCCTAACTCACCATTCAGAAATGTGGTTTTTACACCCATTTGATGTGTTTCCAAATTTAGTATAGAAGTGATTGCAATAAGCATCCTAGTGGATGTTATTCTAGTTACAGATGAGTAAGTGCCAAAGTCATCCAGATCTTCCTTCTGTCTAAATCCTTTGACTACTAGTCGAGCTTTATATTTTCTATTGAGCTACCTGCTTTTGATTTTTCTTCTTCTTAAAACTCCATTGTACCCTGATATTTACGATCCTTTAGGAATATCTACTAATTCTCATGTATTATTTTATAAAAAAGATTCAATTTTGTTATTGAACGCTTCCTTCCTAATGGATCATTTAGTTATGACATTTCTTGTTTATATGTTAGAGGTTCATCTTCTGTCACATATACATAGAATTCAAGCCCAAAGTTTTTTAAAGTCCTTTGTCATTTACTCCATCTCAGTTCCTCTAACTCTCTATCAATATCATTCTCATGTATTTGATCACCAATATTCTCAAGACTTTGTTTATCTCTTGATCTCTTTTGAATTATAGTTTCATTAGATTCTTTAGTGGGTAAGTATATTCAAAGAATCTTGCATTTCGAGATTTTATTATGGCATTTTTATGAATGTCATTAATTCCAGATTTATAAACCAAAAACCGATATACACTACTATGATAGGCATAACTGGTGAATATGCAGTCTATAGTTTCATGTCGAATTTTGACCTTTTACAGTTTAGGTATTCTACTTTTGCTAGGTACCCCCACATTCTTAAGTATTTGTAGGATGGTGATTTATTTTTCCATAGTTCATATGGTGACTTGAAAGTCTTCTTGCGAGGTAACTTGTTCAGTATGTGATTTGTTAAAAGTAGCGCTTCGCCCAAAAAATTGTCTGGTAAACCAAAACTGATAAGTAAAGCATTCATTTAGGGATGTATATTGGACATGATAGTTCGTTGTCCGGCTCGGCCTAAAGCTATAAGTTTTCTGGTCTGTGTCCGTACGATTCTCTTATAGGACAGAGCTTGGACACACTTGGGTCCAGTCCGATCCAAAATGTTCGATGTTTTCTATTGTCCGAACGTTGTCCGTCCGTTGTCTGGCTCATATGAATAGTGTTCGAACTTAATGCTTGTCTGGTTCGTGTCTGCCCTAATCTCTTATAGGACAGAGCTTGGACACACCTCCATCCGGTCCGACCCGTTTACGACCCTACATTCATTATTCCCTTAAGAGTGTGACTCTAACGTTATGCAATTCCATTTGATTGAGGAGATTGTGGTGTCACTATTTGATAGATTATACCATTTCGAGCGCAAAATTCTTTAAATGGATATCATATTCTTTACCTCTATCACTTCTCAAGGCTTTTTTTGATTAATTCATTTTCATCTTCCGCCTTGTATTGTTTTAACATTTCAAATGCTTCATCTTTACTTCTTAGTAAGTACACGTAATAGTACCTAGTGCAGTCGTCGACAAAGGTAATAAAATACCTTTTACCCCCTTTAGTTTGACATATCTTTATATCACACACATCTATAAGTATAGATCTAAAGGCTCAATATTCCTTTCAACATGATCAAAGGAAGTTCTAGTCAATTTTGATTTGGCAGATGTTTCACATTTGTAATTGGATCTATTGCAAACTTAGGTGTATATTCCAAGTTAATCACTTTTCCGCAACGTATCAAATTTAGCATGGCCTAATTAAGCATGTTATATACTAAATGACTTGGTGACATAAATAGAAGGTTCCACTTTATTTGTTTATTTTGTTACAACAATCACAACATTCATTTTGAATAAACCATCTGTAACGACCCAGATTTTTAGTCGTTAAGGTTGAACATTTAAAATTGTTTTTACATGTTAATTTGGAAATTTACATAACTTTAATTCAAAAAATTTGAGTATTAAGTTATTCTGAATAATAAAATGATAAATTTAATTTCGAAGTATTTGAAAATAAAATGGATTTGAGGTATAATATGAATTGGATAATTTATTAAGACCAAGTAAGTTTAGATTTAAGTTTTCATAAGGAATTTATTTATTAAACGAAGTTTGAACGTATTAATTATAATTTAATTAAAAACGAGCTTGCAGTGTCGCGCTAATTCGTATTTTTTCGTTTTGAACTTCAAATGGGCGTATAAAATTCAATACGAGCTGTAACAACCCAAATTTTAATAGCATGTTAAAACCATAAATCAAGGCAGAATTAAATTTTAAAATAAGAATCAAGGGAAATGGGTTGCGCCATTGCGTTCATCTCGAAATTCTGCTTGGAAACAAGTCCGAGTTTTTGAGAAACGGAGTCCGTATGAGGGAGATATGACCCTCCGAAGTTTCAAGGATTTTCAGGACAGAAAAACAGCTCGAATTCGAATTCAAAATTCGAATTCAAACACCAGCGCAGACTGGGCGGGAATTTTCCCGCCCAGGACCAGGTCGACCAGAGGGTCGACACTATGGTCGACCTTCCAGGGACCAGGTCGACCCTGTAGTCGACCTGGGGGTCGACCTGGTGCTGAAGCCCAGTTTTGAGCCTGGGTTCATTCTGATGTTTCCGGTTTCATTTTCAGTCTAGATTCGTACACCTAATCCTATATAAATAGCCCCTAGCCCCATTCTCTTTACACCATTCTTCTCTAACCTTATGCTGCACAAATTCCTTATGGACATAGCTTCTTCTTCTAAATAAATTAAAATAAAACATAAAGACTATTTCTTGAAGACTACGGCTAGGAATTGCATATTGGGGATTTTCTGCTACAATCAAATCGAGATTCAATAATTCGATGACTAGTTTCTATATTCAACTTATGCATCTCAATTTCTTAGACCTCGATCTGTAAGTTCTAGTTACTTTGAGATTTAAACTTGTTAATTGTAATTTGGACATGAGATAAAGTGAAATTAGACTAAGTATGATAACCGATTCACATCTATTCTAGTTTCCATCTTGGATCTTGACATTTGGGAATATTGCTATGAAATCGGTTTGGACCTATTCACGTTGTAAATCAAACTCTTTCATGTCCATAACATTATCATGCATGTGATGTTGAATCAGTCTATTTACGAGTTTGGGACTATCAACTTATGCCATGACTATCGCCTTATTATGCTAGATTTGAAATCCTATTATTTTCTATATGCCAGTGATGTTGTAACCAATTATCACAAGTTTGTCATGCTAGTTCTGTAATCCCTTCTATCACTTTATGCTCGCCCTTTTTGCCTATCATAGTTTTGATGTTATTCCCTTTAATTTTGGATTTGTATTTACTTGTAATTTAGATCGATTCACGTTTACATGTGATGGGAATACGATTTGGGTAGATTAGGCAAAACATGAATTGGTTATGAACATGAATCATGAACTTGATAATAGGCATAAGTTGAAACTTGCCACGAAACTTGACACGAACTTGACATGAAATTTGAACATGGACATGACACTAGAATGAGCTTGAAAATGGCCAACTCGAGGTTGGGTTGAGTCTGCATCTTCCCGGAGCCGCTCGGCAAATCCAGTTACTGCAAACAATAGGATCCAATGTGGGTAGTTGGTCATATCGCGCTTGAAACCCGAGGTCAGACTGAGTTGTGGTGTAAATCTGTCCGGAACCGCCCGGCATATCCAGTGACCACAACAACAGGTCTGATGTGAGAGGTTTGGGTGCATTAATGAATTAATGCCATATGATAGGGTTAAGTCATGAACATGAAAGACAACACTTAACCAACTTGACACATGATTAGTGGGGCTATGTCATGAAAATGAAAGACAACACTTAACCAACTTGACAAGCTAGACTAGTAAGGGTTAAGTCACGAATTTAAATGACAATACTTAACCTGTTGGATGAAACCCTAGTTGCGTGGTCCATTTCAGTAGTAACCCATTTAGATGTATCATGGCACCCTGGAGCTAGGCAGGGTGGGGCACGATTACTAGGCTGAATTGTAAGCGACCAGAACGATGGCTGAGTTGGTGCGCCAGTGTAGGTTTAGGCGGACTCTGGTCGTGCACGTAGTCCGGAGTTGAAAAGCAGGCATTCGGCATCAGAAGGTTTACACTGTGCGTGCTTGATTCGTGTCGGTGGTTGGCACCCTAGGGCTTGATACACCCTATGGTGGACCTAGCACAGGTGACTACATTCGTGATAGGGTCGTATGACACAGACATATGACGAGTTAGAACTTGTAGGGAGCCGATCAACTAATGGATCGTTCTGTTGGACCTAGTAATAGGTCATTCATGATATTGGTCCAAGGGATCATTTCATGGTTAATATATGGCATGGGTTTGGGATACTAGTACAGTTGGTGCAGCGAATCTTGAACATGCGATGCTATACTTGATTTATACTTGAATTATCATGTTATCTTAGTCTATCTTGCCCATTTTGACAACATCCTTATGTTTACTTTCAGTTTATACATGTCATGTTACCTTTACTTGTTTTTATGCCGAAAGCCACTAGGACTTAACAGTCTTTATGACTGACCCATTTTCTTTCGACTCTTTTTCTTTCGTCCCCCCCCCCCCAGGTTCTCAGGGAGGAAACTCTAGCACTTAGCTTGGATTTCTCTTGCTTTCGGTTCAGCTCATGTACAGTTTGATCTTGAGCTCTGCTATTGCTGCATCTCTTCTATCTTGGGGAATTATGCTATTTTTGCTGTTTAAGCTTTTATGCTTCTTTATTATGCAAGACAGAATTTGTTGTAATGGAAAATAATGACTTTGGCTATTTGGTACTTTGGATGTAAAAGGCTTTGACTATTTTGAAAGTAATGAAATTTATCTTTTGACAATTCCGCTATTTTATTTATGTCTGTCTTGTAATATTTCTGTGATTGTTTACCTCGATAACGCTCCTCCAAAACTAGTGCATTCCCTTTGTGAGTGACCCTAACGGAGGTGGGGTGTTACACTTGGTATCAGAGCAGAAGGTTACCAGACTGGGTAAAAGTTTTTAAAAACCTTCTAAAACTATTTTCAAAACTGTTTACAAAGAAGCATTTTTCAAGAAAATTTTATTTAAAGGCTACTCCCCAAAAGCTATTAGCACTATCCTTTGTTTCCTCATTTGAATCTCTTCTTTTTCATTTCAGCATGTCTGGGAATCTTAACCTTCCAGAGGGTGTGCCAATACCTGGATGGTTCAGGAGGTACTTAGAGGCTAGGGCCAACGATGCAGGCCCAACAGATATTCCTCCTCCAGCCGCAGCGGTTCCTCCTCTTCCTTGTGCAAATGCTTTCTCAAAGATCTGTAGAGATTTTAGGGCCATGGGTGGAAAGGATTTCAAGGGAACTGAATCATTCGTAGAAGCGAGGAACTGGCTCAAAAAAACTGAGGATATGTTCGTTATCTTCGAGGTGGACGATAGGCAGAAGGTGTAGTTGGCATTATGGTTGCTCAAGGACGAAGCTGCCTATTGGTGGGAAGTCACTAACGCTGAGAGGCCGGTTGAAACATGGATGGATTTCAGGATAAGGTTTGAGATGAAATTCCTCTCACAAGCTGAACGAAGTCTACAGCTAGAAAAGTTCTTACCTCTTAAGCAAGGAAGTATGACGGTCAAGGAGTACGTCAATCAATTCAATCACCTGGCCCGGTTTTAACTGGACTTAGTGAATACTCCTCATAAGAAGGCTCTCCGTTTTGTCAAGGGATTGAATGAGCCACTTCACAGCTTGGCTATGACCCACATACCTATGGGGGCTACTTACGAAAGGTTAGTAGACATGTCACTTTTAAATGAGGAAGACAAGGGCAAGAATGAGGAAAAAGAAGAAGTGCCTCAAGATAAGAAGGGGGAAGGGTCACAGAACAAGAAGGTTGATCCAAAGAAAGGTGGGAAGAACAACAAACCCCGTGAAAAGAGAAAGTGTAATTTATGTGGCATTCCTGGACATCTGGTCAAAGACTGCAGGAAGAAGAAAAGGAAGATGGGTGGATGTTTCCACTGTGGTGAGACAGGACACATGGCTAAGACCTACCCAAGGAAGCAAGGGCAGGGAGCTGGACCTTCTTCTGGAGGACAAGTCCACGCTCTCACGGTACCTCCGCAAGAACGAGATAGAAATATTTCTGTCGAAAGTTTAGTCTATCTTTTTGATCATCCTATTCGAACCTTGTTTAATTCTGGCGCATCACATACTTTTATTTCTTCTGATATTGTTGAAACTCTGCACATAAGTACTAGTCTAGTTGAGGATCCCATTATTGTTTCAAATCCAATTGGTGGCTCCGCTCATTTATCTATGATTTGTGTGGATTTGAGGATTTCTATCTTAAGCGTAGAATTCACGTATAATGCTTATGTTCTCGGATTTATGGGATACGGTTTGATTCTAGGCATGGATTGGCTGTCCAATAATGGAGCCATTCTCGATTGTGAACGAAGGGTAGTTAGGCTCGTGACTCGCCTTGGTAATACCATTGAAATTTCTTATAACCCTATGGGTCCTGTCTTGTTATGTTATCTAGAATCTCTTGATTCGTCTATCGATGATTTGCAATCAGTAAGGGTAGTCTGAGAATATCCTGATGTCTTTGATGAGGTTAAGGGGTTACCCCCTAAGCGCGAGATAGATTTCCGTATATATCTTGTTGATAATGCTAAGCCAGTTGCATTGCCTGTTAGACATATGGCCTCGCGAGAGAGAAAAGAGCTTAGTAAGCAAGTTAAGGAGTTGCTTGAGAAAAATTTCATTAGGCCAAGCATTTCTGAATGGGGTGCTCCGGTGGTATTCGCTACTAAGGCGGATGGTTTGCTTCATCTATGCGTAGATTATCGTGAGTTAAACAAGCTGACTAAGAAGAATAGGCACCTATTACCGATAATCGATGACTTGTTCGACCAACTTGTAGGAGCGTCTGTTTTCTCTCAACTCGATCTAGCTACATGATTCCATCAGCTTAGAGTGGCTGAGGATAGCATTGACAAGACTGCATTTAGGACTCCGGATGGTTTCTTCGAATGGCTCGTCATGCCGTTTGGTTTGACGAATGCACCCGCGTAATTCGTCGACCTGATGAGTAGGGTTTTAGGGAGTTCCTTAACAAGTTTGTGGTGGTCTTCGTGGATGATATTTTGATCTTCTCAAGGGATGAGGAAGAACATGTTAGACATCTCAAGAAAGTCATGGATACGCTTAGAGCACACGAGTTAAAGGCTAAGTTCTCCAAGTGTCATTTTTGGAGAAAAGAAGTTTGGTTTCTTGGATATGTAGTTTCTAAGCAAGGTATAGCTATGGACCCCGCAAAGGTAGCTGCAGTGCAAGACTGGAAAGTTCCTAAGAACGCAACGGAAGTGAGAAGCTTTCTCGGTTTGGCGAGATACTATAGGAAGTTCATTAAGGACTTCGCTAAGATTTCAGCCCCTTTTACTAGGTTAACGAAGAAGAACCTAGCTTTTGCATGGGACATAGGGTGTGACGTTGCTTTTCAAAGGCTTAAGAGAGCCCTTACCATAGCTCTAGTTTTGGCATTACCCGACGGAGGTAAGATGTTTACAGTGTACACAGATGCATGTGGCATGGGATTAGGAGTTGTCCTAATGCAAGAAGAGAAAGTGATATGCTACGGGGGTAGACAACTTAAAGTTCACGAGAAAAACTATCCCACGCATGACTTGGAATTGGCCGCGATTGTTTTTGCGCTTAAGTTTTGGCGCCACTATCTTTTAGGTGAGAAATTCAAGTTGTATACTGATCACAAATCACTTAAGTACCTCTTTTCGCAAAAAGATTTGAATCTAAGGCAATAGAGGTGGATGGAATTCTTGGCATCGTATGACTTCGATATAACTTATACCCCTTGCAAGGGTAACGTGGTGGCGGATGTGCTAAGTAGGAAAAGGTTGACTTTGAGTCCTTTGTTTGTTGAAAGGAAAAGTCTAGAGTTTATAGCAACCTTTGATTTCACACCTGTTGATTCGTTGGCTAGCACGTTAGCATCTCATGAGTTAAGGCCTACGCTTCTAGACCAAGTAGGAACTTCACAGAAGGAAGACCCACAGATAGTCGAGATCATGGAAAAGTTGATTAGAGGTGAGATGTCAAGTCACCTCAGTAGGTATGCCATAGATGACAAAGGATGGCTAAGGCGTGATGGTAGACTATGTGTCCCACAAATGGGATACTTAGTAAAGAGAGTTCTCGAAGAGGCGCATCACTCGAAGATGACTATACATCCCGAATGGGATAGTACAAGGATATAAAGTGCATTTTCTTTTGGAATGGGATGAAAAAGGACGTGGCGGAATTCATTTCTAAGTGCATGGTGTGCCAACAAGTAAAGGCCGAGTCAAAAAAGCCCGGTGGGCTATTGCATCCTTTGGAGGTTCCGCTGTGGAAATGGGAGAGTGTCTCGATGGATTTCGTGGATGGATTGCCTAGGTCAAGGAAGGGCAATACTAGCATATGGGTTATAGTAGATACACTCACGAAGAGCGCTCACTTCATTCCTGTGAAGAGCATGAGGACCGCATCATGGCTAGCCTTGCACGGGGTTCCTTCTAGTATAGTTAGCGACCATGACCCGATTTTCACTAGCGGATTTTGGAATAGTTTGCAAGAAGCAAGGGGTACACGACTAAGTTTAAGCATGGCCTATCACCCACAGACGGATGAACAAACCTAAAGGGTAAACAGGGTACTAGAGGATCTTTTGAGACTATGCATTCTTGACTTTGGTGGTACTTGGGAAGATCACCTACCTCTCGTTGAGTTCGCATATAATAATAGTTACCAAGCTAGCATAGGAATGGCACCATTCGAAGCTCTATATAGAAGACCATGCAATTCACCAACTTGTTGGTAGGAGTCGACAGACAAGCTCATACTTGGACCCGACATGATAAGGGAAACTTCTGAGAAGGTTGAGTTGATACGAAGACGGATGAAAACGGCCCAAGATAGATAGAAATCCTATGCGAACAAGAGAAGGACAGACCTAAAGTTCGAAGTCGGAGTTATGATCTTTAAAAAAGTTTCTCCTTTACGTAATGTGGTTCGCTTTGGAGCGGTTGGAAAGTTAGCACTGAGGTTCATAGGACCGTTCCCTATCATCGAGAGGATTGGACAGATGGCCTATAAGGTAGAGTTACCCGAGAGGTTGGCCGGAGTACACAATGTCTTTCACATTTCGCATCTCCGAAAGTGTTTACATGAGTCTGCCGAAGTGGCTGAGCCAAGCATCCTTGAAGGCGTAGAAGTGGAAAAGGAAGCAACATTGAGGCGAGTTCAAGAAGCTAAGGAATCGAGAAGTCAAGCTAGTTAAAGTACAGTGGAGTGAAGCCCAAGAAGACGCAACTTGGGAAACCGAAGAGAAGATACGTGCGCGCTATACCCAATTCTTTTTGAGGGTACATTCTCGATCTCTTTTTCCTATAAGTTTACATACCTTCGTATCATGTACATGCTTTTTCTATCCATGTTTGTCTTGTTATCTTCTCGATCCTATCTTGAGAAGCTTAGGTAGGACCCTTTTGGATGTAAACATGTGATTGAAACATGTTATGATTTATGATTGCAAGTGGTTGCATAACACACATTAGGCACTAGATCGGCTTAGTCACATTTTTCATGTTGCATATGCATGAGTGCTTATACTTGTATATGGATGGAGACTTGATATGCTATCATTTGGGTGTTGCATATGAATGAATTTTTGTGCACTCACGTATGATTTATCGATGATTATGAATTATTTACATTCAATATCAAATCACGGAAAAATAGAATTATGGAGGGAATCATATATTTAGGCGAAATCCCCAATAGTTTCATTTTCGACCTCTACAAGATCAACAATGCCATGAGCTTAGGCTTCTGTTGCTGACATAAAAAGGATTATGAAATTTGTTAGGAATTTGCATACATGTTGGACTCATTACACTAACATATTTTGCATTAAGGAGGTCTACTGAATCAGTAACCACCTGATCTTTTGCATTAGATAAATACATATACACACTCTGGCATAAGTTCATACAACATTAGAAATCTTTTAAGGACAATGGTTGCTTGTGGATGATGGTTGAGTAGATGGATGATTGGATGATAGGATACATTCTTCTTAACTTGAAGATTTCGGGGACGAAATCCTTTAAGGAGGGGAGAATGTAACAACCCGAATTTTAATAGCACGTTAAAACAATAAATCAAGGCAAAATTAAATTTTAAAATAAGAATCAAGGGAAACGGGTTGCGCCATTGCGTTCGTCTCTAAATTCTTCTTGGAAACGAGTCCGAATTTTCGAGAAATGGAGTTCGTATGAGGGAGATATGACCCTCTGAAGTTTTGGAGGATTTTCAGGATAGAAAAACAGCTCGAATTCGAAATTCGAATTCAAACCCCAGCACAGACTGGGCGGGAATTTTCCTGCCCAGGACCAGGTCGACCTGGGGGTCGACACTATGGTCGACCTCCCAAGGACCAGGTCGACCCTATGGTTGACCTGGGGGTCGACCTGGGGGTCGACCTGGTGCTGAAGCCCAGTTTTGAGCCTTGGTTCATTCTGATGTTTCTGGTCTCATTTTCAGTCTAGATTCGTCCGCCTAATCCTATATAAACAGCCCCCTAGCCCCATTCTCTTTACACCATTCTTCTCTAACCTTATGCTGCACAAATTCCTAATGGACATGGCTTGTTCTTCTTCTAAATAAATTAAAATAAAACACGAAGACTATTTCTTGAAGACTACAGCTAGGAATTGCATATTGGGGATTTTCTGCTACAATCAAATCGAGATTCAACAATTCGATGACTAGTTTCTAGATTCAACTTCTGCATCTCAATTTCTTAGACCTCGATCAGTAAGTTCTAGTTACTTTGAGGTTTAAATTTGTTAATTGTAATTTAGACATGAGATAAAGTGAAATTGGACTTAAGTATGATAACCAATTCACATCTATTCTAGTTTCCATCTTGGATCTTAACATTTGGGAATATTGCTATGAAATCATTTTGGACCTATTCATGTTGTAAATCAAACTCTTTCATGTCCATAACATTATCATGCTTGTGATGTTGAATCAGTATATTTACGAGTTTGGGACTATCACCTTATGCCATGACTATCGCCTTATTATGCTAGATTTGATATATGCCAGTGATGTTGTAACCAATTATCTCAAGTTATATCATGCTAGTCCTGTAATCCCTTCTATCACTTCATGCTCGCCCTTTTTGCCTATCATAGTTTTGATGTTATTCCCTTTAATTTTGGATTTGGCTTTACTTGTAATTTAGATCGATTCATGTTTACATGCGATGGGAATACGATTTGGGTAGATTAGGCAAAACATGAATTGGTTATGAACATGAATCATGAACTTGATAATAGGCATAAGTTGAAACTTGCCATGAAACTTGACACGAACTTTACATGAAATTTGAGCATGGACATGACACTAGAATGAACTTGAAAATGGCCAACTCGAGGTTGGGTTGAGTTTGCAGTGTAATTCTGCCCGGAACCGCCCGATAAATCCAGTTACTGCAAACAATAGGATCCAATATGGGTAGTTGGTCATATCGCGCTTGAAACCCGAGGTCAAACTGAGTTGTTGTGTAAATCTGCCCAGAACCGCCCGGCATATCTAGTGACCACAACAACAGGTCTGATGTGAGAGGTTGGGGTGCATTAATGAATTAATGCCACATGATAGGGTTAAGTCATGAACATGAAAGACAACACTTAACCAACTTGACACATGATTAGTGGGGTTAAGTCATGAAAATGAAAAACAACACTTAACCAACTTGACATGCTAGACTGATAAGGGTTAAGTCACAAATTTAAATGACAAAATTTAACCTGTTGGACGAAACCCTAGTTGCGCAGTCCATTTCAGCAGTAACCCACTTAGATGTATCATGGTACCCTGGAACTAGGTAGAGTGGGTCACGATTACTGGTCTGAATTGTAAGCGACCAGAACGATGGCTGGGTTGGTGCGCCAGTGTAGGTTCAGGCGGACTATGGTCATGCACGTAGTCCGGAGTTGAAAAAGCAGGCATTGGGCATCAGTAGGTTTACACTGTGCGTGCTTGATTCGTGTCAGTGGTTGGCACCCTAGGGCTTGATACACCCTATGGTGGACCTAACACAGGTGACTACATTTGTGATAAGGCCGTATGACACAGACACATGACGAGTTAGAACTTGTAAGGGGCCGATCAATTAATGGATCATTCCGTTGGACCTAGTAACTAGTCATTCATGATATTGGGCCGAGGGATCATTTCATAGTTAATATATGACATGGGTTTGGGATACTAGTATAGTTGGTGCAACGAATCTTGAACTTGCGATGCTATACTTGATTTATACTTGAATTATCATGCTATCTTAGTCTATCATGCCCATTTTGACAACATCCTTATGTTTACTTTCAGTTTATACACGTCATGTTACCTTTACTTGTTTTTATGCTGAAAGTCACTAGGACTTACCAGTCTTTATGACTGACCCATTTTCTTTCGCCTCTTTTTCTTTCGTTTCCCCTCCCCCCCAAGTTGTCAGGGAGGAAACTCTAGCAATTAGCTTGGATTTCTCTAGCTTTTGGTTCAGCTCATGTACGGTTTGATCTTGAGCTCTGCTATGGCTGCATCTCCGCTATCTTGGGGAATTATGCTATTTTTGTTGTTTAAGCTTTTATGCTTCTTTATTTATGCAAGACAGAATTTGTTGTAATGGAAAATAATGACTTTGGCTATTTTGTGCTTTGGATGTAAAAGGCTTTGACTATTTTGAAAGTAATGAAATTTATATTTTGACACTTCCGTTGTTTTATTTATGTCTGTCTTGTAATATTTCTGTGATTGTTTACCACGATATCGCTCCTCCAAAACTAGTGCATTCCCTTTGTGAGTGACCCTAGCGGAAGTGGGGTGTTACACGAGTAGTATGTTTTTTTAAAGTAAACCAACTATGTTGGAAAGTAAGATGCAAGCTTTTCGACTATATTCCTATTTATTTGTGGTTTGATAGTCACTATTATAATATCACTGAATTTTGTTATAAAAAGTGATTTGGGTATCATAAGGTAAAACACATGTTATGTTTATGTATAGTCGCATCTTACGAGAGTTCCATTCTTTCAAAGGATTTTCTAAAGTTAAGCAAGTTGTTTGTAATGTGAATTAATCACTTAAAGTATTCTAGACTTATCCGGGTTGATTTAGCTTTGCTTAAAAATGTGCTCTGGTCAGACCAAGTATATTTCCAAGTTAGGTTTCGCTTGGAGTTTCAGGAGTGGAGCTAGAATCAAGACGTATATACATATTTTCTATTATCAATTTATTTCCGCTTTGTGAGTTGTATTGATCCAACGTGTACTTCGATGTTGTAATTGTATATATAGTTTTATCTTGAATAAAGAGTTTTGATATATTATATTTTATTCGTGCCTCTGTGAGATTCTATTCTACTTTGATACTGTAATGTTGATCTTCTTATTATTCTTATATTCTAATTTATCTTTCTTTCATTTTTAACTCTCTAATTTCTTTCTATTAACTATCCGGGTTTTCGATACTTTGGTTTTAGCAAGTGAACATAGGGTTATGTATTATTATCGAAATTCGAGCGTCGAAATTTTCATCGGGTCGTTACAGTGGTATCAGAGCATAAGATTTAGTAATAACCTTGGCTATGTGGCGTAACTAAATGGAGATGGGGTTAGTAATAATCTTGATTGAGTTTGAGTGTATATATATATATATATATATGAAAGCGCGTATTTGTAATTGGATATAAAATTATTTTTATATTTCGCACAATATATTTTGTGAAGGAGGTAAAAGAAATAATTTTATCAAGTTATTATAATATTGATAATTAACCAAATACGCGATGTCGTGTGTAGATGAGAATTTTAATATTTAATTGACTTATATAGTTAAATAGATTGCAAGAGTATAAATTCAAAGGTGAATAAACTTGATTGATAACCAATCCAAAATGAATAAGTTAAACTTATTGAAATGAATTCAAGTATGAATCTGAATGGAATATAAAGGAATCAATTTATGTATCCAAATGGATTGGTTTGAAATTGGATATTAATAAATTTCATGTGAATTGAGTAGTATATAAAATGAAACGACCCAAACTTCCCCTTTCGGGAAATTCCGGATTGAATTGAGAACATGACAAATCAGAACACAAACAAAAAACATTTCATTGCTTATTACAACAATTTACATCAAGTTCAAGAATATATCAGAGTATGAATAATTATTACACATTGGAAATACAATATCAGAGATTTAAAATACACAGCAGCGGAAAATAACAACTGACACAACTGAAAGAGATATACAGATACAAAGCTTTCCGAATATAGCTCCAGCTATAATCCAGGATCCTATGAATATTATATCTGCAAAACCAAAACTACTGGCTACACGTGGAAAATATGGGCACCCATAGTTTAGGAAGGAACAATAAACTCCAGGTCAGTCATGGGACTGGTATGAGAACTCAAAACAGTTATTAATTTGATTTTAAAGTTAGGTAAATCAAGGGACCACGCCGTATAATACGGAACGGGTTTACCCCCAAGAATACCAATGCATAAATAAACCACGCAATGCTAATTTAAGATAAATGAATCTATTATAAGACTCAGGTCCCATCACAGAATGCAACGCAAGCCAGAGGATAGAATTTTACCTTATAATATCCAAATATACTTGGTATGCGAAATTTCTCTTTTATTATTACTATAATTGTATAGTGTAGAAATTAATTTTGATAGTAAATGTATCAATCATAGACGACATGAGTGCCTCATCCCACTATGTCACCATATATAGGTTTACAATTAAAACCGCAAATCTCGTATTGGAAAGTTGGATTCCATCATGATGGCTCTTGATTCGAAAGATCTATCGTGTAGTGCAATACTCAACGGCTTACGTCCCAGCTAGAGAAAATACCGTAATGCACATCCACACTATATCTAGGATATCGAGTATCTCCGCGACTTATGTCCCGTGCATGATAAAATGCCGCTTACTCTATCCATATGGGAATAAGGGGTATATGCCCTATCCTTCTGAGCGTGGAGTGACCACATCTAGCTCATCTCGGTCGACCGAATCCATATTAATATCGAAAGCATATTGATCTGACCATCAGTTCACCATCATACCGGGGTGTGAGGCTCGCGAAGTCATGCTACACAAAGCTATGCTTTGATCATCATCCACAAGGCTTTGCTTTTCAATAAAAGCCTTGATCCATGCATCTTAGCATGCCACATTGTCAATCTATACCATACCATTGATTTCTCCCAATATATAACCTCTGAGCTCATATGTCTTAGAGAAGGGTGTTAAGCAAGAGAATAAATTCTCCACCACCAAAAAGATATATATTAGCAGAGATCAACAAATACAGCGTATAGGAATACAACATCAGACATACCATCCATTTACAAGTTCGTTCTGGGTCTGAACGAAACCGGAGGCACCTTATTCCTCGTCCCATATGTCAAATACAGGAGAGAGGCCCTCGCATATCCGAACAATCAACAAGTACGTCCAAACAACGACCACTGTAGCCCCTTCAAGATAGCTACTCCAATCATGAGCATCAGTAGCAACTCATCCATTTGATGTGATGATCGTCGGTCTTGCACCGTCTTCAATCTCTTCGATTGTTAGTCGTTGTATTCATTATTCAGAATGGGTTAAACCCGGTCTTACCGAATAACTCGCGTAATTTATAATCAGGTGCTATAAAAACACTTCCAACGCCTCATTCCAATTCAGAATATTCTTTTAATAAAATATTCACATTTTTAGGGAAGGGTTCCCATTAATTTTATCAAAGATAAAACCTTTTAAACTTATTCTTTTTAATCTCCAAAATGATTACTAAATGATTATTCAAATTTAAGAAATTAATCTTATCTTTAAATGGGTTAAAGAACAAATGTCATTTAAAAACACGGTTCACGATAAACCCAAAATCATCTTCCATTGAAATGGAATCTACATGGAAATCATAACAATATATAATTGATATAAATTCCTGTATCAGACTAATAATATAAATGGAATAATGGCAAAGCCTTTTAAATTCTATATATAGTAACAACCTTCATTCACAGAAGCTCATCTCGATTATCACTGAACCGAATTCCATTCAATTCCAATTTAATATATTAAATTGGAAAACTTTACTTTGGAAAATTCCCATTTAAATCTTAATAAAAGATTTATAAATTCCAAATTATTTCTTCACCGTTAATTGGGTTAAAGAACAAATGTTATTTAAAATATTGTTCACGATAAACCCAAAAATCCAATTTCAATTCAATTCCAATTAAATATTAGTTAACTAGTAAAATTTCCTAAATCTTAATTAAAAGATTTATTCTTTTCTAAACTAGGTTTAAGAACAGTGTTATTAAAGACACCATTCACGACAAACCCAAAATCCAATTTGACATTAAATATAAGGTTATGAATAGAAATTATATCGGCATATATTCAATATTAAATACTGAAACCAACAAATATTGTATTGGGAATAACTATATATATATATATCTTCCAAATTCCTCACAATAGTTGTATAATAACGGAATCCAATATCGAAATATTCCAAAGATAATTTCCATTCCAATATACATAAATATATATTGGAAAATTCTGGTTATTTTAAAACCATTTTCAAATCCAATTTATTTATTTTTTAAAATAATTAAATTATTGTTCTAGTTAATAACTAGTTCATTCTGATAAAAATATATTTTTGTCTTTATAAATTGGAATTTTTCATCAAAAAACTTTCCAAATTATGATTTTACATAATTTTTCCATATTTTTAATAATTTTATTATCGCCCGTACAGTCGGTTTCCAATGATGGCCACCGAAATACATCCATAACGACCTTTTCTAAAATTGATTTGGACATATCTCCAAATCTACCCGTTAGATTCCAAATCGCTTACATTCATTGGAAAGCTCTTTTCGATACAAACCCAATGGTTCCAGTTTTAGGAGAATCCGACGGTCGGATCTCCCGTTACATCAATTTGAAGTTAATGGTTGAAATTCGTGAACGCTCGCTGCGCGGCGCATTCTATTCAGGTCATAATATTATATATATATATATATATATATATCATCAATTTCCATTTAAATCGTATTTTATAAATCGTTTATTATTTCATTTTAAAATGATTTCAACTTCATTTTCACTTTTTAATCAAAATTGAATATTTTATATCATTATAATTTTAAAATGATAATATTTTCTATTTTGCTATCATGTAAATGATTTACATTTTAATTTAGCAAAATTTCTTTAATAAATCAAACATACAATAAAAAAATAATTTTTATTGTTTAATCTTTTCATTTAACATGATTCTTTTTAAATGATTTTATAATACAAAAAAATGTAATTTTCATTATATAAACATTAAATATTTTGAATAATTCCTACATACACATTAAAAATGTGTATTTTATTGTTAACATATTCTACTTGAAACAATGAATATTTTCTTTATTCATACTTACATTTTAATTCTTTTAATGTTAAAATTTTCTTATTCAAACAATGAATATTTTAATGAATCATACTTACATAAAAAATGTAATTTTTAACATTGAAATATTTTTATTCAAACTTAAATCTTTTTCACCATTTTTTATATACAATGGAAATGTAAATTTTTATTGTTAAACCTTTTTATTTCAATCAATGAATATTTTTCATTATTTCTACACTCAATAAAAATGTGAATTTTTATTGTTCAACTTTTCTATTTCAATCAATGGTCGATTTTCTACTTTACTATCATGTAAATGATTTACATTTTTAATTTAGCAAAATCTCTTTAATGAATCAAACATACAATAAAAATATAATTTTTATTATCGAATCTTTTTTATTTATCATAATTCTTTTTAACGATTTTATAATACAAACAAAATGTAATTTTCATTGTTTAAACATTTTATTTTAAAACATTGAATATTTTCAATCATTTCTACCCACACAATAAAAATGAATATTTTTATTGTTAACATATTCTATTTCAAACAATGAATATTTTGTTTATTCATACATACAATAAAAATGTGTTTTTTATTGTATAAGCATTTTCTTTTCACAACAATGAATATTTTATTGGTTCATACATTCAATAAAAACGAAATTTTTATTGTTTGAATATTTTTATTCAACACATGAATATTATTTTAAAATTTTCTTTGTTTTCCAAATTGGAATGAGACCCAAACAATTACCATATTGAAACGACCCGTAACTTCCCCGTAAAGGAAAGCGTCGGATAGTTCGAGAACAAACCACAACAGAACACAAACAGAAGAACATTTCATTGTATATTACAACAATGCATCAGATTACAAGAATATACAGAGTATAAATGAATATTACACAGAAATATCAGAGATTTAAATTACATTTAAATACATAGCAGCGGAAAATAATACAATACACAACTAGAAGAGATATACGGATACAAAGCTTTCCGGATATCGTTCCAGCTATAAACCAGGATCCTGTGAATATAAATCTGCAAAACCAAAACTACTAGCTGCCCGTGTCAAAATAAGGGCACCCAGAGTTTAGGTTAAAACAATAAACTCCAGGTCAGTCATGGGACTGGTGTGAGAACTAAAACAGTTATTTATCTTTATTTTTAAAGTTAGGTAAATCAAGGGACCACGCCGTATAACACGGAACGGGTTTCCTCCCAAGAATACCAGTGCATAAAACAACAGCGCAATGCTAAATAAAGAAGAATGAAGTTGTTATAAGACCCAGGTCCCATCACACAATGCAACGCAGCCGAGGATAGGGTTTTCCCTTATAACAGCCAAAGAATGCTTGATACGTTTAAAACAAATCGTTTGATACTATTATAAGTGCATAGTGTATAAACAACTTCAAATCATAAGTATCAATCATAGGCGGCATGAATGCCCCATCCCACTATGTCACCATACTAGGTTCTACAATTAAAACCGCAAATGTCACGTATTTGGAAATTGGATTTCCGTCTATGAACCGAGGCAAAAGATAGTCCTCAACCGATTCGAGACGCTCTAGCCCGTGTCTCAGGCAAGCGCGCAGGCAAGCCTTTAGATCCTCAGGGCCGGTCCACCGATGTGGATTATTATGCCTGAACACTACGTCTCCCCACCCTATGGGGTGTAAGTCTGGTCCGTCAGCCGACCAGAATGCATCGGCCGAAACCGATATAACCGAGGCGCCTCGCAACAGCAACAACCACATAAGTCAAACTCGTCAGGGCGTGTAAAACCACTGACGCCACTTCTAGCTAGAAAGAAACGCATGCCCTCCCTGACGTCCTCTCCCGTTTTTGGTTCACAACCGGGGTGCGAGGCTCGCGAATTCACGTTACACAAAGCTGTGCCACACAGGCTGTGCTTTGATCATCACCACGAGACTTTGCTTTTCAACAGAAGCCTCGATCAATTGCCACTCAGGCATGCCACACAGGCAATTCACTCCATGCGTTTGATATCCATCAATATATAACCCCTGAGCTCGTACGTCTCAGAGAAGGGCGTTAAGCAGGAGAATAAATTCTCCGCCGCCAAACAGATATATATTTAATAGAGATCAATCACATAGACTAAAATCCAATGTCAGACACACAGTCCATTTACAAGTCCGTTCTGGGTCTGAACGAAACTGGAGGCACCTAGTACCTCGCATATCCATCGATCTCCAAGTACGTCTGGATGATCACAAACTGTTTCCATCTTCTTGGGTGTACAGCCCAATCAAGATCATCAGTAATCACCCAAACGACGTGAAGACTTCCGGTCTTCGACCACCGTCTTCATCTTCGATGCCTCGTCGAATCAGTTATTCAGAATGGGATAAACCCGGTCTTTCTGAATAACTCGCGTATATATTATAAAAGTGTTACACAAACACAACATACGCCTCATTCCACTTCAGAATATTCTTTTATTCAAATATTCCCATTAATTTTATCCAAGATAAATTCTTTAAATTTATTCTTTAATCTCCTTTGAATATCAATTCAAACTAGTCGGGATTAGCGAACCACACCGAAGTAATCATTTATTTTATTTCCCAATCCCAACCTATTCATCCCATGAAGTAAAACTGGTAGTACTTCATATCTAACACCACAGTGTCATCGGTAATTCAATTACCATTTCACGTTCAAATCTAATTAAAGATTTAACTATCGCCTGGAGTAAAACTGGTGATACTCCATTCTCGATCTTTTCAATCTATTTAAAAATTCATTAAAACTCCACTTAGTTTTAATCTTTAACTGGGTTAAAGAATCAGTGTCATCTAAAACACGGTTCACGATAAACCCAAAATCACCTTCCATTAATTATCGGGTTAAAGAACGAGTGTTATTTAAAACACTGTTCACGATAAACCCAAAAATCAATACCAATTCAATTCCAATTAAATATCATTTAATTAGTACACTTCATTAAATCTAACTAAAAAGATTTAATCTTTTCTCAACTGGGTTCAAGAACAGTGTTAGTGAAGACACCATTCACGACAAACCCAAATCACATTCGATATTCAATACAAGGCTCTGAATAGAAAATATATCGGCTTATATTCAATATCGAATTCTACGACTAACAAATGTCGTATTGGAAATAACGATATAAATATATATCTTTCAAATTTCCATAACAACCCCTGTATAATCACGAATTTCAACATCGAAATATTCCGAAGACAATTTCGATTCAAATCCACTCCAATGCAATCATTGGAAATTCTGGTTATTTTCAAAACCCTTTTCAAATTCAATTTATTTATAAAAAAATAAATAGAATTATAATTCTAGTTCAAAACTAGTTCATTTCGATAAAAATCTATTTTTATCTTTTCAAATATGGAGTTTTTCATCCCAAATCTTCACAAATCATTTCTTATGATTTTACATAAATTATTACTATTTTTAATAATTTTATCAAGGCCCGTACAGTCGATTTCCATCAATGGCCATCGAACTGCACTTACAGCGACCTTTTTCAAATTTGATTTGGACATAATTCCAAATCCAACCGTTAGATTTCAAATTTCTAACATTCGCTAGAAAGCTCTTTTCGATACGAACCCAACGGTTCCGGTTTTAGGAGAATCCGACGGTCGGATCTCCCGCAACGTCCGTTTGAAATAAATGGTCGAAATTCACGAACTGCCGCGGCGCGGCGCGTTCTATTCAGGCCATTATATTATATATATAATATATATAATATATATATCGTCGATTTCTATTTAAAACGAATTATATAAATAGTTTTGAATTCGTTTCAAAAATCTATTTCAACTTCCATTTCAATTCAAAACAAAATTGAATTCTTCTTTATAGATTCGTTTCAAAATTCATTTCTATTCAATTCAAATTTCAATTCAATTCGAATTCATTTCAATTCACTTTCAATTCAATTCGAATTCGTTTTCAATTTAATTCATTTTGAATTCGTTTTCAATTCAATTCATTTCGAAATCGTTTTCAATTCAATTCATTTCGAAATCACTTTCAATTCAATTCATTTTGAATTCGTTTTCAATTCAATTCATTTCGAAATCGTTTTCAATTCAATTCATTTCGAAATCACTTAAAATTGATATAAATATCGTTCACGTCAAAATGGCGTCAATCTAATCAACACTGCTTCATAAATTTCTATTTTCAAATATTCTATTTCAAATATTTCTTTTTCAAATATAGTTGTCAATACTAAAATATTTCGTTCAACACATGACCAATCTCAATGGATGAGTACTGTCAACACATGAACCTTTATTTTATAATATTCTTTATTTTTCAAATTGGAATGAGGCCCAATCAATCACCATATAAAGTTAATTATATGGATTTTCATACAACACATGTATATAATAACATTGAAAATAATCAACCATCAACCAAAGTGCACTACACTGTATAAGCATCAAATATAGATATTCAACGCTTATAACAGCCTGTCAATCAATCGATCGACATATTTAATCAATTAGGATGAGTGAACTACATATTTCATCCTAACACCCGTGTGGGGTTTCAAACAATCAAACAAATATTTTATTTGTGCAGTTGGGCGATGTGTAAAATTTATCGACCCAATCAATGTCCTTCAAATAGGTGTACATAAACAAACCGTCCGGTTTAATGAATATTTATTTATTCACTTCACGTAAAAAATTATATTTTTAACGATAAAACATTTTTTTTCAACCTATGAATTTCTATTCAATTCATTTCTTCAATAAAATGATATTTTTTATTTTCCTAACTTATTTTAGAAAATTTCGGCGGCATAACGGCACGATACTAGAAACGGGACAAGGCCTAGCCTTATCCCCGGTCTAGTGAAGGCCCACGCCATTCACACATCAATCAAACCATTCAATTTCACCCAAACAATTCAATTCAATCACATAATCAAACTAATCTATGCAACTAAACAAACAAGTCCATGGTTTGTGGACGATTGTGTCGGGTGCTACTAAGCACCGTCTGCATCCTAGTATATATTTATAGCTATAATAGAAATTGAAGAGTGAGAAGTTCTCACATATAGCTATCCACTAACACGATTCTTCCTCAATAGAAACTTCGCCTACTTGTGCTTCTTGTTGCTTTCGTTGACTGTATCCTCTACATAGGTAAAAATCGAATTTTTACTATGTTATTCAATATATAAAGATTGCATTTTGACTTCGCTATTAAATATAAAGATTATATTTTTATTATTCTTTCAAAACTGCTTTTATAATCCCTTTTTTTTTAAACTGTTTTTAGTTTCCATCAAAACAGTTTTTGCCTTTTAGAAAAATCAGTTTTTCTTACTTCATAAAAATCAGTTTTCAAATTCATTTTTAAAATCAGTTTTCCTTTCTTTTTTTTCTAAAAATTCAGTTTTAACTCTTTTAAAAACAAAACAGTTTTTATCTTTTAAAAGATTCAGTTTTTCTTTTATTAAAAATGCAGTTTTTTTTTCCTTTTAGAAAAATGCAGTTTTTATTTTATTCTTTTTAAAATATGCAGTTTTGCCTTTTTTAAAAATGCAGTCTTGCCTTTTACAAAATGCAGTTTTTATATTCTAACAAATCAGTTTTTTTTTCATTTTGTTCTTTTAAAACAGTTTTCAAATCATATAAAAAAAACAGTTTATATATTTACTGTAAAACAAAACAAAAGCAAAAATAAAATAAAATAAAATTAAACGCTCACCGAATTCGAATGGGAGGAGGAGTCGGCGGTGGTTCGTGGGTGGAGGCGCTCGAAGGTGTCGCGATGTCTTCGGGGGTTGCTTCGATTCGATGTCGGCAGCGTCTGGAGGGAGGTGGTCGCGAGGCTTCGGGGCGCTGCTTCTTCAACTGTCGGCGGTATCGGCGGTGGCTTCCAGGTCAGGGGGCGGCGGCGATTTAGATTAGGGTTTTCTCTTTTTTTTTTTTTTATTTCGTTTTATGAATAACTGATTCGGGGGGGGCCAACAGAAGAGAAAAGGGGAAAGGTGGGTTTGTTTTTTTATTTATTTTATTATTTAATTATTACATTTTTGCCAAAGGGTTGACTTTTACATACGACCTCGAAACGAGGTCCACCGTCTGTCGTCCATAGCGTTTTACCCCCATTCCGCACACAATGGGATATGTATCGCAAGCTGATTTGATCGTTACAATCAGTTTCCTTTTGAATTTACATTTAAATCACTATATTGAATTTTAAACGCACATTTCAAATTACCGGGGTCACATACTAACTAGAAAAATTCTAGAAAAATATTTTCTAGCTTCGTATCGACGATACGGTCCTAACAAAACTAGTTTCGTCGAATTCTGAGATCGTTAGAAAAATGGCCATTCTCCAGTCGATTAAAATCAACTGAAACTGGTCAAACGCGTTTTCCTTTGCCACGCTCACATACTGATTCGAAAAATTATGAAATTTGAAACCTAGCAATAACTTAACATCACGGACCCAACAAAACTGGTTTCGTCGAAATCCGAGGTCGTTTGCAAAATTGCTATTTTTAAGGGCCTTATATATATAAAAATATATATAAATTCCACAGCGACTATTTCTAATTTTAAACTGGACATATCTTATCATTTCTAAGATGAAATCTCAGTTTGTTAACTTCGTTACAAAGATATAGTTATACAGATTCAAATATTTCTTGTTTCGTTCAATTCTGACTTATATTGAATTCTGTATATTCATTTGAAATTAGAAATCGAATTTTCGAACTACCGCGCCATTTTCAATTCCTTTTATAATTATATATAATTATTATATATTCTAACGACGACGTATATAATATATACGTTCTAATTATATTCAAAATAAATTTTCTCGTCGATATTATTTAAAATAATGCATTTTAAATAATCAAAATTCGCTAAAATTGCCAAAATAAAAATTTCAAACTGGCTCGCATTTTACGGGTTGTTACAATCTCCCCCACTTAAAACTTTTCGTCCCCGAAAAGGAACAAAGTCGAAAGTGGTTTGATTAATTCAACTCTACGCTCGATCTGACTTCCATTCTCCAACTTTTCAGTTTCTGAGAATTCTCAAAATTTCAAAAATTTGGCTAACACCCTAAATTTTCGAAAAATTTCGCCATAACCTCCCCTGCACCGGGAGCATCGGGGAATTTCAAATAGCTTCCCCGGTCCTTCAGATCTCAAAAAGAAAAAGAAAAAGCCAAGCGGCTAGCCAATAGGCTCACAAAATCATCATCACCCAAACAAAACAGGAAATTATGTAGTAAACATGTACCTATTTGTCGGGCAAACAAATTTTATTCTCTGCTCTAGCCTCCTTGCTATGACCTGTTCAATGTGAGTACAAGTATATGCAAGCAAATGCGACCAATTTCAATACAATTCAATATTTGGTTCAATTAGGCTAAATGGCTAAAAATTAGCAAACAAATAAACAAACAACACAAACATCAATCAATTAGTGAATTAGAGTTTGAAATTCATAATTTCGATACATAGTCAAAAATCATGTTTTTGATGCCAAATCACAACAATTAGCCCTATCTAATTTTGGTTCTCACACCAGTCTAATGGAAATATATAGATATTACACGTTCGTCACTCGAATATAAATTCTGATGATGATATATCAATCATCAGAATCACCCCCGGGCGACTAGAGCGTAATTCTATATCTATCCAGTATATTAAAATTTCGAATACACGCGGATCAGACGTATACGCAAAATCTATATATACTGGATTGTCCACATCAATATAAATAAATAATCAAATACGAATAATTGATTTAGATTTTCAAAACAACATTTGTTTTCATTTGAAAAATATACTCTTCACACTCGTTCTAGGATACTACTGATCCTATCTCTAACGAGTCATTCTAATTGGACATTACTAACCCAATATCTGATGAATTCTTTCATATGGTTCTAATGTGCTTTGTTCTCTGCTTTGTAAACCAAAGCTCTGATACCAAATGAAACGACCCGTAACTTCCCCGTAAAGGAAAGCGTCGGATAGTTCGAGAACAAACCACAACAGAACACAAACAGAAGAACATTTCATTGTATATTACAACAATGCATCAGATTACAAGAATATACAGAGTATAAATGAATATTACACAGAAATATCAGAGATTTAAATTACATTTAAATACATAGCAGCGGAAAATAATACAATACACAACTAGAAGAGATATACGGATACAAAGCTTTCCGGATATCGTTCCAGCTATAAACCAGGATCCTGTGAATATAAATCTGCAAAACCAAAACTACTAGCTGCCCGTGTCAAAATAAGGGCACCCAGAGTTTAGGTTAAAACAATAAACTCCAGGTCAGTCATGGGACTGGTGTGAGAACTAAAACAGTTATTTATCTTTATTTTTAAAGTTAGGTAAATCAAGGGACCACGCCGTATAACACGGAACGGGTTTCCTCCCAAGAATACCAGTGCATAAAACAACAGCGCAATGCTAAATAAAGAAGAATGAAGCTGTTATAAGACCCAGGTCCCATCACACAATGCAACGCAGCCGAGGATAGGGTTTTCCCTTATAACAGCCAAAGAATGCTTGATACGTTTAAAACAAATCGTTTGATACTATTATAAGTGCATAGTGTATAAACAACTTCAAATCATAAGTATCAATCATAGGCGGCATGAATGCCCCATCCCACTATGTCACCATACTAGGTTCTACAATTAAAACCGCAAATGTCACGTATTTGGAAATTGGATTTCCGTCTATGAACCGAGGCAAAAGATAGTCCTCAACCGATTCGAGACGCTCTAGCCCGTGTCTCAGGCAAGCGCGCAGGCAAGCCTTTAGATCCTCAGGGCCGGTCCACCGATGTGGATTATTATGCCTGAACACTACGTCTCCCCACCCTATGGGGTGTAAGTCTGGTCCGTCAGCCGACCAGAATGCATCGGCCGAAACCGATATAACCGAGGCGCCTCGCAACAGCAACAACCACATAAGTCAAACTCGTCAGGGCGTGTAAAACCACTGACGCCACTTCTAGCTAGAAAGAAACGCATGCCCTCCCTGACGTCCTCTCCCATTTTTGGTTCACAACCGGGGTGCGAGGCTCGCGAATTCACGTTACACAAAGCTGTGCCACACAGGCTGTGCTTTGATCATCACCACGAGACTTTGCTTTTCAACAGAAGCCTCGATCAATTGCCACTCAGGCATGCCACACAGGCAATTCACTCCATGCGTTTGATATCCATCAATATATAACCCCTGAGCTCGTACGTCTCAGAGAAGGGCGTTAAGCAGGAGAATAAATTCTCCGCCGCCAAACAGATATATATTTAATAGAGATCAATCACATAGACTAAAATCCAATGTCAGACACACAGTCCATTTACAAGTCCGTTCTGGGTCTGAACGAAACCGGAGGCACCTAGTACCTCGCATATCCATCGATCTCCAAGTACGTCTGGACGATCACAAACTGTTTCCATCTTCTTGGGTGTACAGCCCAATCAAGATCATCAGTAATCACCCAAACGACGTGAAGACTTCCGGTCTTCGACCACCGTCTTCATCTTCGACGCCTCGTCGAATCAGTTATTCAGAATGGGATAAACCCGGTCTTTCTGAATAACTCGCGTATATATTATAAAAGTGTTACACAAACACAACATACGCCTCATTCCACTTCAGAATATTCTTTTATTCAAATATTCCCATTAATTTTATCCAAGATAAATTCTTTAAATTTATTCTTTAATCTCCTTTGAATATCAATTCAAACTAGTCGGGATTAGCGAACCACACCGAAGTAATCATTTATTTTATTTCCCAATCCCAACCTATTCATCCCATGAAGTAAAACTGGTAGTACTTCATATCTAACACCACAGTGTCATCGGTAATTCAATTACCATTTCACGTTCAAATCTAATTAAAGATTTAACTATCGCCTGGAGTAAAACTGGTGATACTCCATTCTCGATCTTTTCAATCTATTTAAAAATTCATTAAAACTCCACTTAGTTTTAATCTTTAACTGGGTTAAAGAATCAGTGTCATCTAAAACACGGTTCACGATAAACCCAAAATCACCTTCCATTAATTATCGGGTTAAAGAACGAGTGTTATTTAAAACACTGTTCACGATAAACCCAAAAATCAATACCAATTCAATTCCAATTAAATATCATTTAATTAGTACACTTCATTAAATCTAACTAAAAAGATTTAATCTTTTCTCAACTGGGTTCAAGAACAGTGTTAGTGAAGACACCATTCACGACAAACCCAAATCACATTCGATATTCAATACAAGGCTCTGAATAGAAAATATATCGGCTTATATTCAATATCGAATTCTACGACTAACAAATGTCGTATTGGAAATAACGATATAAATATATATCTTTCAAATTTCCATAACAACCCCTGTATAATCACGAATTTCAACATCGAAATATTCCGAAGACAATTTCGATTCAAATCCACTCCAATGCAATCATTGGAAATTCTGGTTATTTTCAAAACCCTTTTCAAATTCAATTTATTTATAAAAAAATAAATAGAATTATAATTCTAGTTCAAAACTAGTTCATTTCGATAAAAATCTATTTTTATCTTTTCAAATATGGAGTTTTTCATCCCAAATCTTCACAAATCATTTCTTATGATTTTACACAAATTATTACTATTTTTAATAATTTTATCAAGGCCCGTACAGTCGATTTCCATCAATGGCCATCGAACTGCACTTACAGCGACCTTTTTCAAATTTGATTTGGACATAATTCCAAATCCAACCGTTAGATTTCAAATTTCTAACATTCGCTAGAAAGCTCTTTTCGATACGAACCCAATGGTTCCGGTTTTAGGAGAATCCGACGGTCGGATCTCCCGCAACGTCCGTTTGAAATAAATGGTCGAAATTCACGAACTGCCGCGGCGCGGCGCGTTCTATTCAGGCCATTATATTATATATATAATATATATAATATATATATCGTCGATTTCTATTTAAAACGAATTATATAAATAGTTTTGAATTCGTTTCAAAAATCTATTTCAACTTCCATTTCAATTCAAAACAAAATTGAATTCTTCTTTATAGATTCGTTTCAAAATTCATTTCTATTCAATTCAAATTTCAATTCAATTCGAATTCATTTCAATTCACTTTCAATTCAATTCGAATTCGTTTTCAATTTAATTCATTTTGAATTCGTTTTCAATTCAATTCATTTCGAAATCGTTTTCAATTCAATTCATTTCGAAATCACTTTCAATTCAATTCATTTTGAATTCGTTTTCAATTCAATTCATTTCGAAATCGTTTTCAATTCAATTCATTTCGAAATCACTTAAAATTGATATAAATATCGTTCACGTCAAAATGGCGTCAATCTAATCAACACTGCTTCATAAATTTCTATTTTCAAATATTCTATTTCAAATATTTCTTTTTCAAATATAGTTGTCAATACTAAAATATTTCGTTCAACACATGACCAATCTCAATGGATGAGTACTGTCAACACATGAACCTTTATTTTATAATATTATTTATTTTTCAAATTGGAATGAGGCCCAATCAATCACCATATAAAGTTAATTATATGGATTTTCATACAACACATGTATATAATAACATTGAAAATAATCAACCATCAACCAAAGTGCACTACACTGTATAAGCATCAAATATAGATATTCAACGCTTATAACAGCCTGTCAATCAATCGATCGACATATTTAATCAATTAGGATGAGTGAACTACATATTTCATCCTAACACCCGTGTGGGGTTTCAAACAATCAAACAAATATTTTATTTGTGCAGTTGGGCGATGTGTAAAATTTATCGACCCAATCAATGTCCTTCAAATAGGTGTACATAAACAAACCGTCCGGTTTAATGAATATTTATTTATTCACTTCACGTAAAAAATTATATTTTTAACGATAAAACATTTTATTTCAACCTATGAATTTCTATTCAATTCATTTCTTCAATAAAATGATATTTTTTATTTTCCTAACTTATTTTAGAAAATTTCGGCGGCATAACGGCACGATACTAGAAACGGGACAAGGCCTAGCCTTATCCCCGGTCTAGTGAAGGCCCACGCCATTCACACATCAATCAAACCATTCAATTTCACCCAAACAATTCAATTCAATCACATAATCAAACTAATCTATGCAACTAAACAAACAAGTCCATGGTTTGTGGATGATTGTGTCGGGTGCTACTAAGCACCGTCTGCATCCTAGTATATATTTATAGCTATAATAGAAATTGAAGAGTGAGAAGTTCTCACATATAGCTATCCACTAACACGATTCTTCCTCAATAGAAACTTCGCCTACTTGTGCTTCTTGTTGCTTTCGTTGACTGTATCCTCTACATAGGTAAAAATCGAATTTTTACTATGTTATTCAATATATAAAGATTGCATTTTGACTTCGCTATTAAATATAAAGATTATATTTTTATTATTCTTTCAAAACTGCTTTTATAATCCCTTTTTTTTTTAAACTGTTTTTAGTTTCCATCAAAACAGTTTTTGCCTTTTAGAAAAATCAGTTTTTCTTACTTCATAAAAATCAGTTTTCAAATTCATTTTTAAAATCAGTTTTCCTTTCTTTTTTTTTCTAAAAATTCAGTTTTAACTCTTTTAAAAACAAAACAGTTTTTATCTTTTAAAAGATTCAGTTTTTCTTTTATTAAAAATGCAGTTTTTTTTTCCTTTTAGAAAAATGCAGTTTTTATTTTATTCTTTTTAAAATATGCAGTTTTGCCTTTTTTAAAAATGCAGTCTTGCCTTTTACAAAATGCAGTTTTTATATTCTAACAAATCAGTTTTTTTTTCATTTTGTTCTTTTAAAACAGTTTTCAAATCATATAAAAAAAAACAGTTTATATATTTACTGTAAAACAAAACAAAAGCAAAAATAAAATAAAACGCTCACCGATTTCGAATGGGAGGAGGAGTCGGCGGTGGTTCGTGGGTGGAGGCGCTCGAAGGTGTCGCGATGTCTTCGGGGGTTGCTTCGATTCGATGTCGGCAGCGTCTGGAGGGAGGTGGTCGCGAGGCTTCGGGGCGCTGCTTCTTCAACTGTCGGCGGTATCGGCGGTGGCTTCCAGGTCAGGGGGCGGCGGCGATTTAGATTAGGGTTTTCTCTTCTTTTTTTTTTATTTCGTTTTATGAATAACTGATTCGGGGGGGGGGGGGGGGCAACAGAAGAGAAAAGGGGAAAGGTGGGTTTGTTTTTTTATTTATTTTATTATTTAATTATTACATTTTTGCCAAAGGGTTGACTTTTACATACGACCTCGAAACGAGGTCCACCGCCTGTCGTCCATAGCGTTTTACCCCCATTCCGCACACAATGGGATATGTATCGCAAGCTGATTTGATCGTTACAATCAGTTTCCTTTTGAATTTACATTTAAATCACTATATTGAATTTTAAACGCACATTTCAAATTACCGGGGTCACATACTAACTAGAAAAATTCTAGAAAAATATTTTCTAGCTTCGTATCGACGATACGGTCCTAACAAAACTAGTTTCGTCGAATTCTGAGATCGTTAGAAAAATGGCCATTCTCCAGTCGATTAAAATCAACTGAAACTGGTCAAACGCGTTTTCCTTTGCCACGCTCACATACTGATTCGAAAAATTATGAAATTTGAAACCTAGCAATAACTTAACATCACGGACCCAACAAAACTGGTTTCGTCGAAATCCGAGGTCGTTTGCAAAATTGCTATTTTTAAGGGCCTTATATATATAAAAATATATATAAATTCCACAGCGACTATTTCTAATTTTAAACTGGACATATCTTATCATTTCTAAGATGAAATCTCAGTTTGTTAACTTCGTTACAAAGATATAGTTATACAGATTCAAATATTTCTTGTTTCGTTCAATTCTGACTTATATTGAATTCTGTATATTCATTTGAAATTAGAAATCGAATTTTCGAACTACCGCGCCATTTTCAATTCCTTTTATAATTATATATAATTATTATATATTCTAACGACGACGTATATAATATATACGTTCTAATTATATTCAAAATAAATTTTCTCGTCGATATTATTTAAAATAATGCATTTTAAATAATCAAAATTCGCTAAAATTGCCAAAATAAAAATTTCAAACTGGCTCGCATTTTACGGGTTGTTACACATATAATGTTATTTATATGGATTTCATACATCGCATGTATACAACAATACTGATAAACAATCATTAAAAATTCATACAACATTCAGAGTGCATTTTACAACTGTGTGAGCATTAAAATACATAAATAACGCTCATCGCAGGCTTTCAATCCATCGATTGACATACAACTAAATATTGGGAATAGTATATGTCAAATATTATCCCAAAACCCGTGTGGGGTTTTCAAATAACAGTTTATTTATTTGTGCAGTTGGGCGATGTGTAAAAGTTATCATCCCAATCCATATCAGATAAATGGGTGTACATAAACAAATCGTCCGATTTGTAAATGAATATTTTATTTTCTTTTCAAGATAATTTTATGTCGTTCATATATATATGTTAAAAATTATATTTTTAACGATAAATTTTTTTATTCAACATATGAATATTTATTTTCTATTTCACTCCACAATCACATCATAATATAGTCCAAACAAACAATCATGGTTTCAATCAAAGGTGTCGGGTGCTACTAAGCACCGTCTGCATCCTAATATTTATTTAACTATAAACAAAAATAGAGTGAGAAGTTCTCGCCTTTGGTTTCCACTCCACCAGTTTAATTTCTGAATTTCTGAACAGTTTGGATTTTCCCGAAATTCCAACGCAATCTTCTTCAGGCTGTTCACAGTAAAAATCATATTTTCATATGATGTTTATATACTTAAAAATCGCATTTTTAAACAACGATATTTATAAATAAAAATAATATTTATCTATACAATGAAAAATCATGTTTTTCTATAAAGTGAAAAATAATGTTTTTCTATACAGTGAAAAATAATGTTTTTCTATATAGTGAAAAGTAATGGTTTTCTATATAGTGAAAAGTAATGTTTTTCTATACAGTGAAAAGTCATATTTTTCTATACAGTGAAAAGCAATGTTTTTCTATATAGTGAAAAGTCTTATTTTTCTATACGGTGAAAAATCATATTTTTCTATACAGTGAAAAGTAATGTTTTTCTATACAGTGAAAAGTCATATTTTTCTATACGGTGAAAAATCATATTTTTCTATGCAATGAAAAATCATATTTTTCTTTACACTATATATATAAAGATTACATTTTTAAACTATTCTATATATTTATTAAAATTCCTATTTTAATTTCAAAGTTATTTCTATGGAAATCCATATTTTTAAAACTAAGTATTTATAAATAAAAATCACATTTCTACAACATTATATATATTAAAAATCTCATTTTTAACAAGGCTATTTTATTTAACCAAAATCAATGCTATTTTTATTTAACAAAAACCAATGTTGTATTTATTTTAAAAACCATATTTGTTTATAAAAACCATATTTTGAAAACAATGTTTTTTTACCTAATTAAAAATCCTATTTTTAAAACAATGCTTACATATATAAATTCACATTTGAAAATTTACATTTTTAACACAAAGTTATTTCATATAACAATTACATTTTTATACTGTGTTATTATATAAAAATTATATTTTTATACGATGCTCTCATATTTTTAAAAAAAATCATATTTTTAAAGCAGTTATATATATATATATATATGTAATAAATCATATTTTTAAAACCATGTTATTTACATTTTTATAAAAACAATGTTATTTACTTTTTTTAATAAAAACAATGTTATTTTTATTATCAAATCAATGTTATTTTATTTCGAAAAACAATTTTATTTTTATTCTTAAAACAAATCTATTTTAAAACAATTTTATTTCAATTAAAAATCTGGTTCTTTAAAACAATGTTATTTATATGTAAAAATCATATATATATATATTTTTTATAAAGTTATTTACAAAAAATAAAAATAAAATAAGAAGTTTACTGTTATATTTCTGGGCGTCTTCTTCTTCTTCAGTTAACACGGAAAAAGCTCCAAACTGTCGATCACCAACTACCGCCTCCACCTTGCACCGGCCAGCGATCGGAGACCCACCTGACGCACGCCTTGGCGCTCCTAGCTCTGCCGTTAATGGCGTGGAGCTCGGTCTCACCCCCATGTCAGAAAAGTTGCTCGAACGTTGCCACTTTGGGCTAAAAATCTTAGCGATTCTCTCGACAATAACCCATCAAAGTCATATAGATCCAAAGAGCAAGAAAATCTCTTCATTTTTAGTTTTGAAATCCCCTCTTAATTTGGATTATTTTAAAAGAGATTAAGGAAATAATTTTGAGCGATTTTATCCATTGAAAGCCAACTAACGGCGGCGGCTCCTATTTTTGGATTTGGGTTTATGAATAAATGGTGTGGTATTTATAATATTTAATTATTAAATTCTTTAATTTTCAGAAAAGCCCGTTAATTCCTACTAACTCCAAATCCAGCCCAGCGAATATCTCGGACCAGGCCTCATCAGCCCATTCGATCATTTCAGTCCATTTTTCTTTAAATTAAAATATAAAACATTTAGTTATTTAATTTGATCGTACATTTTAATTTACGGGGCCACATACTAACTCTAAAAATTCCCAAAAAATAAATCTAGCTATTTTTTGTTGATACGGTCCTAACAAAATTAATTTCATCGAATTTGAAGACCGTTTGAAAAATGGTTAATTTCTGGTCGATCCAATTCAAATTTAAATTACCAAACACATTTAAATTTACTGCGCTCACATATTAATTACAAAAATTATGAAAATTGGAATCTGGCAATAAATTGTTATTCCGAATCCAACAAAGGCTGTTTCATCGAAAACGAAGGTCGTTTGCAAAATGGCTATATATTATATTAATATATATATATATATTTGAAAATTGGTTACTTTATTGCAAAACCAATCATATACTTAGTATATGCCTCATCAAAACCTCATGCCCCCCTACTGGGTACCACATAAGGAAAAAGAGTACATATGTACACCAAATATTAATAATACAATCGCCGTCCAAACATAACAAAGAAAAAAACCATCAAAACATATACAAAACAATCTCCACTCACAACCTCACCACAAGTCCAAAATTATATCAAACAAAAATAAACATCATCAGCCCGTATCTTCTAATTCAACTCCCCATCTTCTCAGAAAAGTAGCATTAAACTCTGATCTCTTAGTTTTGCTTCCATTGTTATTAACTAAATCGAAAATCTGTCTTTCAATCATATTCACTTTAACTTCATTTGAAATCCTTTTGTTATTGAATTGTCTTGAATTCCTCTCTAACCAGATATGATATATCACACTAGTAAATGTTGCACAAACTATATCTCGCAATTGATCTCTGTTTTTGAATCTCTGCAGTATTCTCCTTGCTTCCTCCTTGAGAGTGCCACTTGTACCAAATGTAAGCCCCATTTTCTGAATAAAATAACTCCATACAAATTGTGAGTACTCACAAGAAAAAAATAAATGACTTACATTTTCCTCTTCACTATTGCAAAGGATACAACAATTTTCCTCAATAATACCAAATCTTTTCAATCTATCTTTAGTTCCAAGCCTATCATTGAAAGCTAAAAAAGCAACCACTGACATTCTTTTAGCATTAGTGTTATGCCAAATCACATTGTATACAAAATTCTTCTTCTGCCTTTGCCTGGAGTATTGCCAAGCTTTATTAAAGGAGAAAACTCCACCATCTATCCATTCATAAAAATCAGAGTTAGGATTTGTTCTAATTTTTATATCATTAATCTCACTTTGAAACTCCTTTGCAGCATTGTGTAGAGATCCATCAATTCTCCCATTATGAATAATGCATGAAACTATTTCATTATTCCTTCCAAGAATCTGGAATCTTGAAATCCCAATGATATCTACCAAACATTTGCTGTTAATCCAAGGTTCAAACCACAAATAAGTGTTAGAACCTGAAACAATAGCCTTATTAAATAATTGCCTGCTTGTATTTCTCAATCTCAACATATTTTTTCCAAGTGCTCGAAGAATTATTATCAACTTTAAAATTCCAAAACTGTTTACTGTCACAATATCTTTTCCTCATCCATTCACTCCACAAAGAAGATGAAGTTAAATATTTCCACATTAGTTTAATCCCTGCTGCTTTTTTTCAAATTAGAAAATGACTTAAACCCAACTCTACCTTCATCTTTTGGTAAACACAATTTTAACCAATTGATTTTATGTGAAGAGGACCCCCAGAAAAAGTCAGCACACATCATATGTAGCTTGTCAATTAAATGTTCCGAAAGTTGATAAATAAATAGCCAATACAAAATAGTAGGGGTGATAACAGATTTGATCAATTCAGCTCGACCAGCAAAGCTCAAAAAATTAACATCCCAACTTTGAATTTTTGACTGAACTTTATTAAGAAAGTCTTGATAGTCATTATAATGAATAAAGTTGGATGATATAGGAACACCTAAATACTTTACTGGTAACTATCCTGTTTGAATTCCCAATATGGATTTAACTTCATCAGTGTTTTTAGCATGTGAACTAAAAAATAATTTGCTTTTCATCTAGCTTATAGTCAACCCACTATATACTTTCTAAGGATATCAAATATTCTTTTTAATGCCGACGCACATGTAGGTAGACTTCTTCCAAAAATCATTAAGTCGTCAGCATACAAATGAGATACAGTAGGTTCAAATCTGAAAACTGGAATAAACCTATTCTGACTAACCTCAACATTCATATTATATGTAAAATATTCCATGGCTATCGAAAACAAATATAGTGATAGTGGATCACCCTGCCTTAATCCTCTGTTTGAGTAAATAAAACCAATGGGAACTCCTTGAATCAATATTGAAAAGGTAGGTGAAGAGATACATGTATATATAATGTTAATGAAATGGACAGGAAACCCCATTTTTAACATAATATTACATATAAATTCCCTATCCATCTTATCCTAAGCCTTATGAATATCTACCTTTACACAAAATTTACTTACACCTGGTTTTTTAAAATCCCTTAATAGTTCATGTGCCATGAGTATGTTATCTCCAATTAATCTAGATGGTATAAAAGCTGACTGATTAGGAGATATGAGATATGGCAAATACCATTTTATCCTATTACAAAGTACCTTGCTAAACACTCTGTAATACATATTGCAACAGGCTACAGGTCTATACTGAGAGATATCAGTTGGTCTTTCTACTTTTGGAATTAAAGTCAAGAAAGTATGGTTACTGCCTTTAGGTAGCTTGGCTGAACTAAACAAATCTTTAATTGCATCTAATAATTCCAACTTAATTTCATCCCAATGAATTTAAAAAAAAAAATCATCCGGACCAGGACTGTAATCTTTATGCACAGAATACACAGCAGACTTTATTTCTTCCAATCAAATTGGCTTCATTAACTCTTGTTGGCCATGCAAGTTGATAATGTTTAAAGATTGGATTGAAGGGGGCTCCTCACATTTTTCTCCATTATAAAGATTACTAAAATAATCCACAGCTTCCTTTGCTAAATCTTCCTGTTTATACAAAAGATCTCCATTAGCATTTATTAGAGCTTTAAGATTATTAGTATATCTTCTTAAAGATATTTTTGAATGAAAAAAAATTGTATTTGTATCTCCATCTTGCAGCCAAGAAATCTTAGATTTTTGCTTCAAACTCCAAAACTTGATATGCTTTTGTATATAAAATTCTTTCTTGGCTTCAAGCATTTGATCATAAGCTGTCATGCTTCGGGATTCAAATCAGATTCAACTTTTTCTCTTTAAATAAATTTTCAGCAATTTTGAGAGCTTCATCATCCTTGACTCTAACTCTATTCCATATCTTCAGTTCTTCTTTGCAAGCATGAAGCTTCTACATGAATATATAAATTGGAAAACCTATTATCTTTTGAGCAAAACCTCTGCTAAAACATTCCATATAACCATCCTTCACATGCCATTCATTAACATATCTAAAAGGATATCCCTTTATACTACTAAAAGAAGTTAACTCTAATAATAGAGGGTTATGGTCACTTGACAATTGTGATAATGATAATGCTTTCATATCGCAAAAAGATTGCAAAGTTAAATGATTCACAAATATTTTGTCAATATTATTTGCCATACCTTTGCGTCTCCAAGTATAATTAAAACCACTTGATTTTATTTCAATCAAACCTGCCTGACCTAAACAGTTATTGAAAGCTCTAATTTGTTGGAAAGGAGCTGGTAACACTCCTTTTTTATCCAAATAAAAAGTTGAGTTGTTGAAATCCCCCATCAAAATCCAGTATCCATTAAGATTAGCTGCCTCCTGAATGATGCTTTGCCACAGTTCTTGTCTCTCACAGTAACTATTACTTGCATATACCATGGTCATATTCAAAATCAAACCCCCTTTATTTATGATTTGAACTGTAACATATTGATTGGAAGAAAATACCACTGTTATATCCCAAATTTCAGTATTCCACATCAACAAAATTCTTCCAAAATAAGGAGAAGCATCCTTAGGAATAAAGTCCCATGCCCTAGGTATTGATTTCTTAAACAGCTTTAGGTTCTCTCTATTTATTTTATTCTCAACCAAACCAACAAAAGTTGGTTTGAATTTAGTCAAAAGAGTTAATACATCACTCATACGCTGTGAAGTATTAATTCCTCTAACATTCCATGCAATTAATGTCATTTAATAGTAATGTCACTCCTCGTATTTCTTTTAGCAGGAGCCACATACACTATAAAGTTAATCTTACATTTGGATTTTTTGTTTTTCAATTATTCCTCATTCTTTGATACACCATCAGACACATCCTTTTCTTCATCTTTAACATTTGCATCCTGAATATTTTTTGCAACCAGATTCAAAACATCTGGCATAATATTATTTGGCAATTCCTTATCCAAAAATTCTAGATCTTCATTTGCAGCATTACTACTTTCTATAACAGCCCCATCTTCCTGCATTTCATTTTCATCTTGCAAATTAATTCCATCATCATTCAAAGAGCTTGGTATTATCTTTTGCCACCCATATAGGTTCATTAGATATACCATGAACTGCACTTTTATGACCAAATCTCTTACACTTCTCACATCTAGGAGGAATAAACTCATATTCTATTCGAATGTCTTTTTTCACTCCATTATGTAATAGTATAGGGATCTGAGGAACTAAATTGGAATCCATATCAATAGCTATGAGAATTATAGCAAATCTGGTAATTGTTTTATTAGCTGTCTTTAGATCTAATCTTTTAGGTTCTCCAATAAAACTTGCTATCATCGAAAAAGCATCATTTGACCACATTTCCATATCTATATTAAACATTTAAATCCAGATCTCAACCCTCATAGCTTTCACTTTTTCAAATTCATAACCAGGAAACCATCAAAAGTTTACCAAAATAGGAATAAGTAGACGATTTCAGAACAGAGAGACAATCCAATTCAGATTCAAATTTAACTGTATAATAAAAACCAGGAGCTATATGAATGATAAACTTTCCTTTTGGTCTCCATACCTTCGAAATATAATCTTTCAATTTTACCACCGACAATCTGAAATCAATAGGATGAAGAACCACTGTACTTTGCCATGAATCCGATGAGAGCTTGGAAGTATCTTCAGAAAGATAAACATATTCCATTGAGGGTTTGATGAAACAGAGTTCCAGATCTGGATCACCTTGATTTGAATCCATAATATAATTACTCTTTAAACGATTTGAATTAGATTTGTAAGTGATAATGAAGATTTAAGAAAAGTTTAGATAGGCGATTTGAGGAAGAAAAATCCCCAATTCGTCTGCTATGAAGTTTAAACTGGACATAACATTTTATTCTGAATTTTAAACTATACATAACATTTTATTCCTGCTATGAAGTTTCAGTTTTTCACATTCGTTGGAAAGATATTTTTAAACAGATTCTAATATTTCTGATTTTACTGAAATCCGATTTGTTTTGAATCCTCACATTCATTTGAAATTTAAAATCAAAATATCAAATTACCGCGCCATTTCTATCTCCTTTTATAATTAAAATAAATTTATTCGTTCTAACTCGATTTAAATAAATTTTTAGTTGTTATTATTTAAAATAAATTATTTAAATATTGAAAATCCATTAAAATTGTTAAAGTAATTTTTTTAATTTGTTCTGAAAATCCGGGTTGTTACATAAAATTAATTGAAATGAATAATCTGATTGTTTGAACTTACGTGATTATGGAAATAATGAGTTTCATCTGAGTTAAAAACACATGTAGGGGCTAATTCAGTTTTAAACCTATTAAATTGAGTTATGTAGCTAACTGGATCTAGTTTTGGCTATAACTATATACTAATTGAGCGAGCTCACTTATAGCTTATTTTTTATCGCTTAACGCTCATATAAGGTACGTCTACGCAAAAATATAAAATTTGGTATATGAATTGCGTTTTCCGATCGAGTGGGTTGATGTATACATTTTTATCTCCCTTGTATATTGCGGAAGTATCTTCGTACAAGGGAGACTCTGCCAATTTTTTTTGGAAACTTAAAGTGTTAGAAAATTTACAATTTTTTTGAAAATTCTTGTTAACAAAAATGAATTGGTGTTTCGATTAAAACTAATTGGATTAGTTGAAACCAAAAGTTTAGAAAGTCGAATGAAAGATTTTAACCAAAGTAGATTTTTTTAAAAAAATAATGGGTTTGTAGCATTTTTCTTACCTTAGTAATTTCGGGGACGAAATTCTTTTAAGGGGAATGAATGTAATAACCCATACTTTTAGTCGTTAAAGTTGAACTTTTAAAATTGGTTTTAAATGTTGATTTGGAAATTTGAATAACTCGAATTCAATAATTTTGAGTATTAAGTTAATTTGAATAATAAAATAATAAATTTGATTTTGGAATATTTGAAACTAAATTGAATATGAGGTATAATATGAAATGAATAATTTTTTAAGATTGATTAAGTTTAGATTTGAATTTTAGTAAGGAATTTATTTATTAAACGAAGTTTTAACATATTAATTATAATTTAATTTAAATCGTGCTTGCAGCGTCACGGTAGTTCATAGTTTTACGTTTTGAACTTCAAGTGGATGTATAAAATTCAATACGAGCCGTACGTTTTTAGATTAAACTAACTACGTTGGAAAGTGAGATGCAAACTTTTCGGTAATATCTATATTTATTTGTGGTTTGATAGACACTATTGTAATATCACTAGATTTTGCTATAAAAAGTGATTTTGGTATCATAAGGTAAAAACACGTGCCATGTTTATGTGTGGTCGTGTCTTACGAGAGTTCCATTCTTTCAAAGGATTTTCTAAAGTTAAACAAGCTGTTTGTAATGTGAAATTATCATTAAAAGTATTTTAGACTGATCCAGATAGATTTTGCTTTGCTTCAAAATGTGCTTGGGTCAGACCGAGTATATTTCCATGTTGGGTTTTGCTTGGAGTTTTATGAATGGAGCTGGAATCGAGACATATGCCTGTATTTTCTGGTATCAATTTATTTCCGCTGTGTGAGTTGTATTGATCTAGTGTGTACTCTAATGTTTTAATTATATATATACAGTTTTCACTTGAACAAGGACTTTTGATATATTATATTTTATTCGTGCCCCTGCGAGATTCTATTCTACTCTAATTCTATAATGTTAGTCTTCTTCTTATTCTTCTATTCTAATATTTCTTTCTTTATTTTCTCACACTTTAATTTTACTTGGATTTTGGCACGTGAATACAAGATTACGTATTATTGTCGAAATTTTTGTCCGGTTGTTACAGATTTCACACGCTCACATAATAACTCTGATTGGCTCGAAACTTGAAATTTAGCAATAGTTAACCATTAAAGATTTAATAAAGTGAATATTGGCAAAATGTCCCTGGAATATTTGGAAATACAATTGGCATCCACCCCAACTTCATAATTCAAAGCGGGTCCCTATATTCCCCCTCACGTGTTTTTTAAAGAAAAAAATGCGTTGAGCACTAAAAACAAAAAATCGCAAATATTCCAGGAATCAATCTGAACAAAAATGCTACAGACATGTATGCATATATTAGTAATAGTTGCATACATATATGCATAAATTCATTTAGTGTTTTTTATTGAAAATCTGGGTGAATATATGCATACATATATGCATATATTCTGTAACGACCCGTGTTTTCGACCATTTGAATCTGAATATTTAAATTAGTTTTAAATATTTTATTTGGAATATCGATGGAATTTAATATTTAATTCATTATTCGAACGTTATATATTTATATAATTATAAATCGAGCTCGAAATGGAGTGCAGTTCGTAAATTCGAGTTTTGAACTTCAACTGAATATACAGAGTCCGATATAAGTTGTATTTCTGTGAAACAAGAAATGTTGGGATCGTGTTGACGATAGTTTTCATATGAAGGAGGAAAATCCAGATTCCGTGTTATAGATTGCAAGTTATGGCCAAATCAAAGTTTAGAAAAAACGCTGTGGAAATCGTTATTAAAATATCGACCTTTAAAATGGCCATTTTGCAAACGATCTCGGATTTTGACGAAATCAGTTTCATTGGGACCGTAACATTAAATTATTGTACGGTGGTGAATGGCGTGGAAAACCAATGTCATATGTGACCATAGTAGCCGTAAACGCCCAATCAAATTCTCTAGCGCGTAGTTAAATTAATCGAGAGATATTTGAGTGTAACTTGAGCATACGATCGAATTTGGCCACAAAACCATTCCCTTTGAGTTCGTATCACTGATTAGAGTCAGGATAGGCATATAGTTTGTTATTTTTGGAGACCGGAAAATTTGGCATTAAAAAGGGTATTGCGGTGCGCGGTAAAAATAGCCTACCGGGCAAACGGTCTCAGAATGCGATGAAACTGGTGTCATTGGGTTCGTATCAACAAATTATTATAGGATTTCAAGGTTCCAAGTTGATTTGATTTATCTGGTGATCGTGAAAAATTTAAATGCGTGGTTATTTCTGGTTTCATAAAGGAATTTTTTTTCAAACGATATCGGATTTCGACGAAACTTGTCCCATTGGGTTCGGAATACCTTTTTACACTAAGATTAGCTTTTTTATCAGTAAACAGGAATCTATTATTATTAGTTTTACGTGATACTTTATGGCGAAGTTTCGTTAAACATAAAATAATATATAAATCCTACTAAGGTACAACTTACATCTCCCTACTCTGCACATGTTAATACACCTTTCTGCCTGTACATTCACATCAACTGACACTGTTTCTTTTCAAATCTTGTATCACCTCTCCGCAGAAAAGAAAGTTTCATCCTACCCATCTATACAAATAAGCATCATGCCTTGTACAGTTGTACATAGGCTTAGGAAAATGGAGATGACAGCTATCCTATTTATTTTCTTTTTTTATCTACATTCACAAGTTAAATCAAGAAAGGAACACATGCTAGCCTATAACTTCTTTGCAGCTACCCTGTTCTTCTACAGTTGGCTGACGAAGTGATGTTTCGAACACAGTCCTATGGTCTCAAATCAATTGCAGCTACCCTCGTCTATGTACACAGAGCCAATGAAAAGGAAAACGTAGTTTCCTGAGAGCGTACAAGCCTAAGTATACAGTGTATTCTTTTCACCAGATATCAAACCTTGCCGACCAAGTATATAAATTTGAAAACGACATCACACTATGCCATGCTAGCCTAGTATAGTAGCTCAGACATACGTTCATATATAAATATAATATATATTTTTCGTGGCCACCACGTTTTGCTCCATATAAATACATAGCCTTTGCTTCCTGTCTTTTCCCAGAATCTCAAAAACAAAAGAAAACTGATCCGTATATATTTAAAACAAAACGAAGAAAAAGAAAAAAAGGGTAAAGAAAGAGACAAACATAGCCGAGGACAGTGGGATCTGCATGGAAAAATACATAGGGTATTGTTGCGTGGTGCCAGAGGCTTGAACAGTGCTGGCAAAGGGACGGGATGTGTGGAGTTATCTTCGAACTGCTGAAGAGAGGGACTGGTAGCGTGCAAATGGAATAAGGAGCAGTTCGAAGAGGGGGACCGTTCAACGCATTACAGGCAAGAGGAGTTGTTTGCGGGAGGTAAAACGTGATGGTGGGAGATGAAGAGAACTGTGGGACTAACGGAAGGAGCAGCTTTCGAACAAGTGGGGAAGGATTTCGTGATGCCGAGAAAGGAGGAGAACATAGAGAGTGCGCTCGAAATATAGCAGGTACTTTGGGAAGGAAGTTGAACAGTAAATTATTTTATGGCCTAATTAATTACTTTATAGTTTGCCTAATTGCGCCTAACTATGTAATTAAAATATTAGTTAATAATGTTTAATTAGAAAAAGGGATAGACCAGTAATTCATATACGAACAACACATATATAGTTAATAATGGTTTGACTTTGACCATCATAAACATAAGAAATTTTAAGTAATATGAAGTTTTCTCATTCATCAAGAAAGATGATGAGTACTGCATAGTAATAGAATGTAGTGACCCGAAAATTCGGTAGAATTTGAGCTGACCAAAAACACAAGTCCAACCCCAAATATCACGGAAATTCGAACCATTAATAGAAAGAAGTTAGAGGGTGAGGATAGATAAGATAGAAACTTAGAATAGAAGAAGAAGAAGAACACAACATCAGAGTAACACGAATCTCACAGCAGAACGAATGACATATAATATATATAACATAACTTGAAATATACATCTATACTTGAATATACATCAATATCAAAGTACATCACTTACAACACAACAGAAATAACTATAGCTATATGATCCTGAAGCCTCCTGCTCCAAGCTCTTCCAGTATATCTGTAAATTCCCGACTACTTGACTGCCCGTACAAATTTAGGCACCCAAGAGTTTAGGGAAAACAACAAAGTAAACTCCGGGTCAGTCATGGGACTGGTATGAGTAAACAGTTTAAAACAGTTTCAGAAAACTAAATGATATCTCATAAGACCACACCGTATAACACGGAACGGGTTTTTCCCTTATGAGAATCCAAACACTTGATCTATCTTTATATCAAAACTCTTTTGATATTATAATAATGTCTAAATCAAGTAGATAACAATCTAGTGGAACGTTTGCATCTCACGTTCCACATATATATACAATCAAAACCACAAGCACGTATTGGGTAATGGATCTCCAACTATGACAAGGTATGGAACAACCTTCCGCTGGTATATCTCTAGAGGAGAAAACACCAAGTTCAACAAGAACATCTTGCAACTCAGCCACACATGACCGACCACTCATTTCGCTTGAGTGTATCGAATGTATATCACCAACGATTGGGATCAGCAACCGTTTCCCGAATGGGACAGCATCGACAATAGATTTTTAGAAGTAAACGAAACTCTAGATCAGGTGATTATACACCCTGATAGGTGCGACCTACATAGCCATGTCGCTTGCCCGATTTCTGTCATTTACCGGATGTTGAGGCTAGAAGCTACGTTTTATCATCACACCAGATTCACTTCGAATGTCACATCGTCAGATCCATCGAAAATCACTAATTGACGTCTACAACAGTACATTACGTGTCAGCTAAAAGAAGTTTCCTCCTCCGCTTCCACTCTTGGTACAGTTGAAGAAATCAATGTACGTGACCTTTCTGGAAATACTCTGTCAGACATTCATCCATACAAGTCACCCAGGAACAGGATGAACTGAAGGCACTATTTCTATTAATAGAAAAAGTCCTTGCACTCTACTCCGTCTTCGATTATCTTTATATAATCTGATTCGCACGCTACTGCCGATATGGAGTGGTTCTTCGGATAATAATCCAACCGGTCTCTCCATATTGACAACGATGGTCAAAACTTCGATAGTCTGTGATTTAACTATCGAATAAAAACAAGTGTTTCGATAGTCGATGATTTAACTATCGAATAAAACAAGTGTTCATCCAAACATCCAACAATCACTGAGCCTTTAATTAATATTCCATTAATTAAATCTCTTCTCTATTTCTTTATCAATATTTGTTAACCAAATATTTTCAATAACCATATTGGCCTTATACGTTATTTGGAAAACATTTCCATATATCGCCTTCTTTTATTTTCTAAATTTTAGAAAATATTCATTATTCTATTTCCAAGCTTTGCACATATTTGGGTTAAAACAGATGTTGTGTAAAACATCGTTACGAAAACCCAAATACCGTATTTAACTAATTCTTATTCCACATTGATCTTCGAGCCTGAAATCTTACTATTCATTTGTTAAATAATGAAATCAATCAAGTTGGGGTATAACTACCTCTCAGACCTTGACTGAATAACATTTATAACGTCAAAACAGATATGACAACTTACTCGAACAATCAATAACATACAACTACTTCTTTACCTTTAAACACGTATACACTTTTTCTTTCTATTCTTACTAGATTTTATTCTTATACTTCCTTTTTGATTATACTATTCTATTTCTAAGTTCGTTTTCTTATCGACTTCTATATATTTTGATATGTTAATTTCTAACTATCAAATTATCTTAAAAATATTCTATCTCCTTAAATTCCCGGAAAAATTCGCCATAACCTCCTTTGTACCGGGAGCATCGGGAAATTTCAAATAGCTTTCCCGGTCCTTCTTATCTCAAAAAGAAAAAGAAAAAGCCAAGCGGCTTGTCGATACGGCGCATAAAATCTCATATGGAAATTAAATACGTACCTTTTTGTCGGGCATTCTATTTATTTCACTTCTATACTTTATTCCAAACCTGTCTCCTGTATATTTATGCCTGTCCAATCTATTTTAACTATACCAATCGTTTTAACTTAATTTGTTAATTAAATCTGTTACTTAACTTTTCAGTCTATTTCACCTTCATATTTGAACATGACATGTTCAAATATATTTTAACTGCATGTTACACATTCTAATTATACTAATACTCTCGTTCCCTTATCGACTTCTCTATTCAAATTCCAATTCAATTCTATTTGAATTCTCTTTATTTAAAACTTCATTTGAATTCTATTTTCAAATTCTATAGTTTAAAGTCCATTTGAATTCTATATTCAAATTCTATAGTTAAAGTCCATTTGAATTCTATATTCAAATTCTATAGTTAAAGTCCATTTGAATTCTATATTCAAATTCTATAGTTAAAGTCCATTTGAATTCTATATTCAAATTCTATAGTTTAAGTCCATTTGAATTCTATATTCAAATTCTATTTCAATTCCTTATATTCAAAGTCCATTTGAATTCTCTGAATTATTTATAAACAACGTTTATAACTTCAATTCAAATCCCACCTTTCCATTTATAAACAACGTTTATAAATTCAATTCAAATCCCATATTTTCATTTAATAACAACTTTATAAATTCGATTCAAATCCCATATTTCTATTTATAAAAACTTTTATAAATTCGATTCAAATCCCATATTTCCATTTATAAACAACTTTTATAAATTCGATTCAAATCCCATATTTCCATTTATAAACAACTTTTATAAATTCGATTCAAATCCCATATTTCCATTTATAAACAAAGTTTATAAATTCGATTCAAATCCCATATTTTCATTTATAAACAACTTTTATAAATTCGATTCAAATCCCATATTTCCATTTATAAACAAAGTTTATAAATTCGATTCAAATCCCATATTTCCATTTATAAACAACTTTTATAAATTCGATTCAAATCCCATATTTCCATTTATAAACAAAGTTTATAAATTCGATTCAAATCCCATATTTTCATTTATAAACAACTTTTATAAATTCGATTCAAATCCCATATTTCCATTTATAAACAAAGTTTATAAATTCGATTCAAATCCCATATTTTCATTTATAAACAAAGTTTATAAATTCGATTACTTGTTTATATATATATATATTCAAAACAAGTTAATGTTTCTATACTTCATTTAAAATTCAAATTCTATTTATAAAAATAGAATTCCCCTTTTAAATTTCAAATACCCTTTTTGATATTTTTATAAATCAATATCCCAAGCCCCAGTGATATTTTAAACAATCAATTCAACCAATTTTCAATCATTTGATTTTTAACACATCATATATGAATATATATGAAATCAAACAAATAACAACAGATAATATATTTTTGAGGAATCCAGTTGGATTCCTCCAACCTGTTTTCCTGCATCCACAGATGTTAGCACATAAATAATACCTATCCTGCTTCGAGGCAGGATATCGCGGTATGAAGGTCATCCACTAATCATAGCGTGGGGCGTATAGGGTAATCATCCGCTAATGAAACTGCGGGCATCCGCTAATGAAACTGCGGGAATCCAACTAATCACCAACCCAATATATATATAATAGTCAACCAATCCTAAATAACTATATATATTTTAAAACAATCAAACAGCATTCAAACAAGCAACACACAATTATTTTTAACGAAATAAAAATAAATAAATAAAAGTGAGCGAGATTTTACTCACTGTGATTTTAATTTCACCCACTCCTAGCTCGAATAACTCATAGTCATGGACCAGCCCGTCAAATTTTCATGCTTTCTGATCCTTGCATAATTTAAACCACATTACTTAAATCAACGATATTTTTATTTAATTAATTTGATGGAAAAATAAAATATCTAGCCTTCCTTAGTTTCATACTTAAGTTGTTAGTTTACCATCTTATTCTGATGCCATCTCGCACACTTGCTACAGTCCACTCCAGATCTCAGCACTTCAACCTCAATCTCCTTACAAAAAATCAAATCCATCTCCTTTAACAGCATGGCTTTTGAACTCGATTGCCAAGCAAAATCCCACAACAGCAACCCACATCGAACTTGTTGGCACCTCCCACTTATGCGATCTTCTTCTGCCCTAACTCAATAGCAGAATTCGTTGCAGTATAGTGTACATCGCACCCTTCTTCCCTTTTTTCCAGCCTTGAACTCTCTTACTACAGATTTTCGATCTCCATATGAACACCGCGATGCCCTCCTTAGCAATTCATACTACTGCGGTCCTTTACTACTCACCCCACACCTGAAACCCAACATCGGCCTTCCAGAACCGACATCTCCTCTTCAAATCACGTCCGTCCTTGCCATTGAAGCTGTTACAATAGCGAACCCCACGAGCTACAGTCATGCCAAACCAAATCGCGACATGCCGTCCCCCTTCCTAATCACATCGCGAGCCTCCCTCGAGCATCCCAGATTTCGATTGATCTCTGAGATTGAGTGGGTGCGGCCATTTTTAAGTAGAGCTCGATTTGTTCTGAAAGAGGATTGAGTGCGGTTTACTTCCGTTTGTTGGAGGATTGGATTTTGATTTTATAAAGAGGACGGTGTGATTTTAAAGAGGAACAACGAGGCCTCTATTTTGTGGAGGTAGAGCACACACCCGTTTTGTTTATGTCCCCAAAAGAATAAAAGAAATTTTATTTATTTTATTTTAATTAAACTGAGAACCTTAAATCAAAATATACCCTGACTCTGAACTCCTCTCTGAACCCAACAACTGCCAATTCTAGGGTAATACCCCTGTTGCGAACACACTGGGATAGGTCACGAAGTCCAATTCGATCATCCTCAACGGATATTAATTTATATTGATATAAATTAAATTTCAAATCTTTTAAATTCTGCGATAATATTATTATCGTTATAAATTCAAATGAAATTTCTCATTAATTAATTGAACTGTATTTAATTCAAATTAAATTTTGAATTCAACTAAATCCATTTTCTTATTCTGATAATTTAATATTTTCAATATTAAATTGAAATTGATTTTTAAATCCATAACTCCCTATAAAAATTGATTTATTTACTTAACTCGATATTTAAATCCATATCAAATATTTTAAAATTTACCCCCAAGAGTCCGGGTCATTAAAATCTTCCCCACTTAAAATAATTTCGTCCTCGAAATTGCTAAGGTAGAAAAAGTGCTACAAACCCATTAACTTTTCAGAACTTATTTATGTTGATACTCAACACTTCGAACTTCCTTACGTAACTCTCTTTCGAACAAATCCCTATTCGACAACTCCTCCCTTCGAATAACTATATTCGATAATCTCTCTTTCGAATAACTAGATTCGAAAATCTTTCTTCGAATAAACTATATTCGATTTACTCTTATCAATTAACTCTATTGGATTTAACTCTTATCGATTAACTCCATCGAATAACTAAATTCGATAACTCCTTCGAATAACCAATATTCTATAACTCACTTTGATTAAACTAATCGATAATTCTTTTCGATTAAAGTGTAATCGATAACTCATTTCGATTAACAAATAATTGATAACTCCTTTCGAATAACCAAATTCGATAATTCCTTTCGAATAAACTATATTCGATAACTCCTTTAACTCTATTCGAATAAACTATTTTTGATTTAACTCCATTCGCTTGACTCTAGATCGCAGTGATCACAATGGTTACGCCTGATTCCCCTAGGAAACATCCGACCGCCCTAGGCTATCTGCAGCCCTGCAAATTACGCTAGCAGTCATATGAAATGGTAACTTATCCTGAGTAACTATGTTTTACTAACTCTATCTCAATAACTATATTCGATCAACTTTAATTGAATAACTAACATTCAATTAAATCCTAATTCGATTAACTATGTTCAATTAACTCTATTTGGTTAACTCTAACTAATTAACCCTAACTGGTTAATTCTTACTCAAATCGATTTATCCTAACTCTAATCGACTTCTCCTGTTTGAATAACTCCTATTGGATAACGTTTATTCATTTATAAAGATTTACTTTTAGTAACGGTTCTTCACTTTATAAATGTTCTCTTTAATAACGTTACTTCACTTATACAAGTGTTGTGTACCCTTTCTATTTCAAACTATCGGTGTTAAAAACCAATATCTCTTCTCTAGATAAGTTCGGACTTATATATCCCATTTATCGAATGATAGATATTTAATTCAATTTATAAACTGTTATTTATAAATTTATCTTTTCTATTTATCTGTTAAAAACAGATTTCCATTTTCTATTCATCTTCTAAATATTCCTTTGATTAAATTCTATTTATTTAACAAATAAATATCTCATTTATAACATTCTATTTATTTAACAAATAAATAAATATTTCCATTTAATCTATTTGTAAATGTTTTACAAATATTCCCTTCTAAATTCTATTTGTAATTGTTTTTACAAATATTTCTCCTTCTATTTGTTTACACATAACTTCCTTTGTATTTGTTTTACAAATATAATTTCTTTTTAACTCTTTTGGTTTTTTTCCTTTCTTCACACCCAATTCATATTTCATTCACATTGATTTTACAAAATTTATTCATTTCGATCCATTTAACTTACTTAGGTTAAATTTAATTTCAATCGTTCAAATTCCCATTAACTATTTGCTAATTAACCGTTTTGCCTATTTCATCCTTTTTATTTGAATATAACTTGTTCAAATATATGTCAACTATTTTATAGACTAATCTAATTATATTTTCAACTCGAGTTATATATTCGATTTCGAATATAAATCCTCAGTCTCTTCCACTTATCCAAAAACCCAATTTCGATTCAAATTTCCTTTAACTAATTATTTTCCAATTTAGTTAATTCTATTTAACCATTTAAAATATGATTTTTGTTTCAAAAATCATTTCACTTACTTCACTGGAGTTCATATTTACTTTGTATCTCTAGTCTGGATTTTTCTAGTGCCAATTCGGATTTTATCTCCTAAAAATCCTTTTATTCATTTAATTAAACCGTTATGGTTTTATAATGGTTCTGGCGCTGCTTTTCTAAAAATTTGATTTTGACATAACTCAAAATCTATACGACGAAATCCAGATTTTTCTCTTTCATTGGAAAACTATTGTTCAACCGGTCCCGACGATTCTTGTTTCAAAGAATTCCGACTTCAACTGAGTTCTGTATACTAAATTGAAGTTCGAATCGCCAATTTACGAACTGCCGCGCTATGGCGAGCTCGTTTTATTTATATTTATAAATATAAACGTTTTAACTTCGTTTATAATAAATTCAACTCCATTCTGATATATTTTTAATATATATCCAATCTATTTCACATAATATTCCCGATCTATTTCTCTTCAAATATTTAAGACCTCTACATCTACAATATTCAAATTCCATTTGAATTTCTTTATTCAAACTCTATATTTGAATTTCCTTTTATTCAATTTCTATTTGAATTTCTTCTATTCAAATTCTATTTGAATTTCTTATTTTCAATTCCTATTTGAAATCCTTTATTCGATTTCTATTTAAATTCCTTTGTTCAATTTCTATTTGAAATCCTTTGAATTTAAATTCTATTTTAACTCCTTTGAATTCAATTTCTATTTAAACTCCTTTTATCTAAAATTCTATTTCAAACTTTATATTTTCTTTGAATTCTAATATTCAACCTCCACTATATATTCTCTTTGAAATTCTATTTAACCAAATTCCATTTGAATATCTTTATTTGACTTTTCTTTATTCAAATCCATTTGAATTCCTTTGAATTCAAATTCCATTTCAATTTTTCTTATACAATTTCTATTTGAATTTTCTTTATTCAAATCCTATTTAAATTTCTATGTTCAAATTCTATATTTGAATCCCCTTATATTTGCAATATTCAAATTCCATTTGAATTCCTTTATTCAAACTCATTTGAATTCCTTTGAATTCAAATTCTATTTCACTTCTATTTGAATTATATATATATTCAAATTCCTTTATTTTACTTCTATTTGAAATCTATATTCCAATTCTCATTTCAAAATTCCTTTGAAGTTATATAAATATATAAATATATTTATATCTATCTCAAATTCAAAACATTTGAATTTTCAAACAACTTGTTTCTTTCAAACAAATTTCCATCAAAATTTTTCTAAGGTAGCAATTCATCACTTAGAAACTCGAAAATGAACACTGATGATATTGCGACCATCATCAGAATTATTTCCCAGCCACTGAATGAGTCCAGTGCTATATTTCTTTCAAACTCCTTTTAGAAAAATATTTTCCCAACTCCCAGGATTCTAAATTCTGAATTCTGGTTGGAATTCAATTTCAATTTATCTCATTTGTATATTTGATTTCATATACAAATTCCATTGGTTATATATATAACTATTTCTGTTTTATAATCTAATTCGATTATAATCCTAACAACCAACTTAACTATTTAAAAACAATATCGTGTCCAATCTTCTGTTCAAATGTTTATAAACTCCTATCGACTTCGTGGCGTCCCACGATTCGACCAAAATTTATAATCCACTCAACAAACTAGTCAACATAATATAAAACAGTTTTTATATCAAATAACAAATACGCCCTCTCGTATATATATACACTCAGACTCAATCTAGGATACTACTGATCCTATCTCTAATGAGCACATTCCAACAAGCCTAGGTATTCGCTAAACCTAAGCTCTGATACCAACTGTAGTGACCCGAAAATCCGGTATAATTTGAGCTGACCAAAAACACAAGTCCAACCCCAAATATCACGGAAATTCGAACCATTAATAGAAAGAAGTTAGAGGGTGAGGATAGATAAGATAGAAACTTAGAATAGAAGAAGAAGAAGAACACAACATCAGAGTAACATGAATCTCACAGCGGAACGAATGACATATAATATATATAACATAACTTGAAATATACATCTGTACTTGAATATACATCAATATCAAAGTACATCACTTACAACACATCAGAAATAACTATAGCTATATGATCCTGAAGCCTCCTGCTCCAAGCTCTTCCAGTATATCTGTAAATTCCCGACTACTTGACTGCCCGTACAAATTTAGGCACCCAAGAGTTTAGGGAAAACAACAAAGTAAACTCCGGGTCAGTCATGAGACTGGTATGAGTAAACAGTTTAAAACAGTTTCAGAAAACTAAATGATATCTCATAAGACCACGCCGTATAACACGGAACGGGTTTTTCCCTTATGAGAATCCGAACACTTGATTTATCTTTATATCAAAACTCTTTTGATATTATAATAATGTCTAAATCAAGTAGATAACAATCTAGTGGAACGTTTGCATCTCACGTTCCACATATATATACAATCAAAACCGCAAGCACGTATTGGGTAATGGATTTCCAACTATGACAAGGTATGGAACCACCTTCCACTGGTATATCTCTAGAGGAGAATACACCGAGTTCAACAAGAACATCTTGCAACTCAGCCACACATGACCGACCACTCATTTCTCTTGAGTGTATCGATTGTATATCACCAACGATTGGGATCAGCAACCGTTTCCCGAATGGGACAGCATCGACAATAGATTTTTAGAAGTAAATGAAACTCTAGATCAGGTGATTATACACCCTAATAGGTGCGACCTACATAGCCATGCTGCTTGCCCGATTTCTGTCATTTACCGGATGTTGAGGCTAGAAGCTACGTTTTATCATCACACCAGATTCACTTCGAATGTCACATCGTCAGATCCATCGAAAATCACTAATTGACGTCTACAACAGTACATTACGTGTCAGCTAAAAGAAGTTTCCTCCTCCGCTTCCACTCTTGGTACAGTTGAAGAAATCAATGTACGTGACCTTTCTGGAAATACTCTGTCAGACATTCATCCATACAAGTCACCCAGGAACAGGATGAACTGAAGGCACTATTTCTATTAATAGAAAAAGTCCTTGCACTCTACTCCATCTTCGATTATCTTTATATAATCTGATTCGCACGCTACTGCCGATACAGAGTGGTTCTTCGGATAATAATCCAACCGGTCTCTCCATATTGACAACGATGGTCAAAACTTCGATAGTCTGTGATTTAACTATCGAATAAAAACAAGTGTTTCGATAGTCGATGATTTAACTATCGAATAAAACAAGTGTTCATCCAAACATCCAACAATCACTGAGCCTTAATTAATATTCCATTAATTAAATTTCTTCTCTATTTCTTTATCAATATTTGTTAACCAAATATTTTCAATAACCATATTGGCCTTATACGTTATTTGGAAAACATTTCCATATATCGCCTTCTTTTATTTTCTAAATTTTAGAAAATATTCATTATTCTATTTCCAAGCTTTGCACATATTTGGGTTAAAACAGATGTTGTGTAAAACATCGTTACGACAACCCAAATACCGTATTTAACTAATTCTTATTCCACATTGATCTTCGAGCCTGAAATCTTACTATTCATTTGTTAAATAATGAAATCAATCAAGTTGGGGTATAACTACCTCTCAGACCTTGACTGAATAACATTTATAACGTCAAAACAGATATGACAACTTACTCGAACAATCAATAACATACAACTACTTCTTTACCTTTAAACACGTATACAATTTTTCTTTCTATTCTTACTAGATTTTATTCTTATACTTCCTTTTTGATTATACTATTCTATTTCTAAGTTCGTTTTCTTATCGACTTCTATATATTTTGATATGTTAATTTCTAACTATCAAATTATCTTAAAAATATTCTATCTCCTTAAATTCCCGGAAAAATTCGCCATAACCTCCTTTGTACCGGGAGCATCGGGAAATTTCAAATAGCTTTCCCGGTCCTTCTTATCTCAAAAAGAAAAAGAAAAAGCCAAGCGGCTTGCCGATACGGCGCATAAAATCTCATATGGAAATTAAATACGTACCTTTTTGTCGGGCATTCTATTTATTTCACTTCTATACTTTATTCCAAACCTGTCTCCTGTATATTTATGCCTGTCCAATCTATTTTAACTATACCAATCGTTTTAACTCAATTTGTTAATTAAATCTGTTACTTAACTTTTCAGTCTATTTCACCTTCATATTTGAACATGACATGTTCAAATATATTTTAACTGCATATTACACATTCTAATTATACTAATACTCTCGTTCCCTTATCGACTTCTCTATTCAAATTACAATTCAATTCTATTTGAATTCTCTTTATTTAAAACTTCATTTGAATTCTATTTTCAAATTCTATAGTTTAAAGTCCATTTGAGTTCTATATTCAAATTCTATAGTTAAAGTCCATTTGAATTCTATATTCAAATTCTATAGTTAAAGTCCATTTGAATTCTATATTCAAATTCTATAGTTAAAGTCCATTTGAATTCTATATTCAAATTCTATAGTTTAAGTCCATTTGAATTCTATATTCAAATTCTATTTCAATTTCTTATATTCAAAGTCCATTTGAATTCTCTGAATTATTTATAAACAACGTTTATAACTTCAATTCAAATCCCACCTTTCCATTTATAAACAACGTTTATAAATTCAATTCAAATCCCGTATTTTCATTTAATAACAACTTTATAAATTCGATTCAAATCACATGTTTCCATTTATAAACAACTTTTATAAATTCGATTCAAATCCCATATTTCCATTTATAAACAACTTTTATAAATTCGATTCAAATCCCATATTTCCATTTATAAACAACTTTTATAAATTCGATTCAAATCCCATATTTCCATTTATAAACAAAGTTTATAAATTCGATTCAAATCCCATATTTTCATTTATAAACAAATTTTATAAATTCGATTCAAATCCCATATTTCCATTTATAAACAAAGTTTATAAATTCGATTCAAATCCCATATTTCCATTTACAAACAACTTTTATAAATTCGATTCAAATCCCATATTTCCATTTATAAACAAAGTTTATAAATTCGATTCAAATCCCATATTTTCATTTATAAACAACTTTTATAAATTCGATTCAAATCCCATATTTCCATTTATAAACAAAGTTTATAAATTTGATTCAAATCCCATATTTTCATTTATAAACAAAGTTTATAAATTCGATTACTTGTTTATATATATATTCAAAACAAGTTAATGTTTCTATACTTCATTTAAAATTCAAATTCTATTTATAAAAATAGAATTCCCCTTTTAAATTTCAAATACCCTTTTTGATATTTTTATAAATCAATATCCCAAGCCCCAATGATATTTTAAACAATCAAATCAACCAATTTTCAATCATTTGATTTTTAACACATCATATATGAATATATATGAAATCAAACAAATAACAACAGATAATATATTTTTGAGGAATCCAGTTGGATTCCTCCAACCTGTTTTCCTGCATCCACAGATGTTTGCACATAAATAATACCTATCCTGCTTCGAGGCAGGATATCGCGGTATGAAGGTCATCCACTAATCATAGCGTGGGGCGTATAGGGTAATCATCCGCTAATGAAACTGCGGGCATCCGCTAATGAAATTGCGAGAATCCAACCAATCACCAACCCAATAAATATATAATAGTCAACCAATCCTAAATAACTATATATATTTTAAAACAATCAAACAGCATTCAAACAAGCAACATACAATTATTTTTAACGAAATAAAAATAAATAAATAAATAAAAGTGAGTGAGATTTTACTCACTGTGATTTTAATTTCACCCACTCCTAGCTCGAATAACTCATAGTCATGGACCAGCCCGTCTAATTTTCATGCTTTCTGATCCTTGCATAATTTAAAACACATTACTTAAATCAACGATATTTTTATTTAATTAATTTGATGGAAAAATAAAATATCTAGCCTTCCTTAGTTTCATACTTAAGTTGTTAGTTTACCATCTTATTCTGATGCCATCTCGCAGACTTGCTACAGTCCACTCCAGATCTCAGCACTTCAACCTCAATCTCCTTACACAAAATCAAATCCATCTCCTTTAACAGCATGGCTTTTGAACTCGATTGCCAAGCAAAATCCCACAACAGCAACCCACATCGAACTTGTTGGCACCTCCCACTTATGCGAACTTCTTCTACCCCAACTCAATAGCAGAATTCGTTGCAGTATAGTGTACATCGCACCCTTCTTCCCTTTTTTCCAGCCTTGAACTCTCTTACTACAGATTTTCGATCTCCATATGAACACCGCGACGCCCTCCTTAGCAATTCATACTACTGCGGTCCTTTACTACTCACCCCACACCTGAAACCCAACATCGGCCTTCCAGAGCCGACATCTCCTCTTCAAATCACGTCCTTGCCATTGAAGCTGTTACAAAAGCGAACCCCACGAGCTATAGTCATGCCAAACCAAATCGCGACATGTCGTCCCCCTTCCTAATCACATCGCGAGCCTCCCTCGAGCATCCCAGATTTCGATTGATCTCTGAGATTGAGTGGGTGCGGCCATTTTTAAGTAGAGCTCGATTTGTTCTGAAAGAGGATTGAGTGTGGTTTACTTCCGTTTGTTGGAGGATTGGATTTTGATTTTATAAAGAGGACGGTGTGATTTTAAAGAGGAACAACGAGGCCTCTATTTTGTGGAGGTAGAGCACACACCCGTTTTATTTATGTCCCCAAAAGAATAAAAGAAATTTTATTTATTTTATTTTAATTAAACTGAGATCCTTAAATCAAAATATACCCTGACTCTGAACTCCTCTCTGAACCCAACAACTGCTAATTCTAGGGTAATACCCCTGTTGCGAACACACTGGGATAGGTCACGAAGTCCAATTCGATCATCCTCAACGGATATTAATTTATATTGATATAAATTAAATTTCAAATCTTTTAAATTCTTCGATAATATTATTATCGTTATAAATTCAAATGAAATTTCTCATTAATTAATTGAACTGTATTTAATTCAAATTAAATTTTGAATTCAACTAAATCCATTTTCTTATTCTGATAATTTAATATTTTCAATATTAAATTGAAATTGATTTTTAAATCCATAACTCCCTATAAAAATTGATTTATTTACTTAACTCAATATTTATCCATATCAAATATTTTAAAATTTACCCCTAAGAGTCCGGGTCATTACATAGAATATCTAAGACCTGACTATGCAGTAAAGCATAGTGTGTCCACTACCGTCGTTACCGTTTCCAAATGTACGTTTGTACATATTAATTTCGTTATAAACAGAAGAAATTAAATGATTTATATTTTCCTAATCCAGTTTTGGACGTTAACCAAATCTAAATTAAGAAAATGATTTATTTAAGTCGGTTTAGTAAAAATCAAACGAAGCGTCGATCCTGTTTAATTTATCTAAACCAACGAGTGGGATATTAACACAAACAAATATTTGTTTTAAATAAAATTGTAATGGTTAAGCATTTATAACTGGTGCATATATTAACAGAGTCCGACAACCAAACGATACTGAGACAGTGTTGGCAAACACTTCATTTTAAAGATGGATTGGATGGAGCGGGAAGCAAGTGGATCGAATTGTTTTAACGATGAGCGGAAACCAAGGTGAGTTAAACTCACTCAGTATTTTACCCCATTTATATTTTATATAAATTGGGTTTTTATTTTGTGTGCTCTGCTTGCTGATGGTTGCTTGTTTGCTAGTTATAATTTATTTGTTGAATTAAATGATGAAATTAAACCGTCGTTTAATTTTAGTGAAACACCAAATCGTTATTTTTAACAATTGGTTCCAATAAAGGTAACTTACCTTATTGGTCACCTTCATTTTATAAACGTGTTTAAATTGTTGAATTGTTTGCATTTCTTGTGATTGATGTTAAATGGCCGTTATTTATTGTTATCAGTTAAACAAAACTGAATGATCTGGTTTGTGATAACCATTTTGTATGTAGGGAAGAACAGGTTGGAGGGATCCAACCGGATTCCTCAAATACATTATTTATTTTCATATTATCATATATGAACTGTCATGATGGGTGATTAATTTGGTTTGTGATCATTTACTAAAAAGTCAACATGTGTTTTGTTTAAACCAATGAGCGGTATTGGTTGGGTATTTGGCAGCGTATGGCCTATAAAATCAATCGTTTTATAAATATTGATTCACCGTCAGGTGAAACGATAGAGATGAAGTTATAAAATTTATTTTATAACTGGAGTTAGATTTTGAAATATATTATTTTGAATAAAAGTTATTAAAGAGAAATAAATATTTATTTATTTAAGACTTCGATTTGTTAATAATTTATTTTATAAAGTAAATTCTGATGTTAATCAGATTTACAAGTATGAGAATTAGAAATGAATCGAATGGTTAAACTTTGATAATTGTTTTGTAAAGAAAACAATTAATGGAATTATTTAAATTAATTATAATTTTAATTAGTATAAAGTGAGGATTATTTGGGATCGGTTAATGAGATAATCGAGGTTTGAGTTAATTAAATCGACCGGTTTGAATTGAAATTGATTATCAAATTGATGTGTTTCGATCAAAATAATTAATGAATATTTTTTTAAATAAAGTTAAAAAAGGGATTTACTATTTAGTTTAGTTAATAAAGGAATTAACTATTGAAGTAGTCAATGATTGAAATAAGTTATTTTTGTAGTTAATGATGATTTGGAAAATTACTTTTTAAGTAGGAATGCATTTAAAAGTGATCGATGGTGAAATATAATCAAAGTGAATGGTGAAAGGAATTTATGAACGGGCTTTATATTTAAAACCCGAATTTTTATAACAAAGTTATAAAGAGAATGGTAAGCGAATACGAGAGCTTAATTTAAAGGATACTTGGATTAAGAAAAAGGATAGGAAGATGGGAAGGGTTTTTAATAAGCCAGAATTTTATAAATGTGGTTTAAAAGAGTAAAGGCGTTAATTTTACATTAACGTTACTTGACAATGAGATCAAGTAAAAAGGGGAATTTAAAATAAGATTTCAAAAGTGGGAAATGGTTGAATAGATTTGAAAGGAGATTGGTAAAAGTGTATTTGAGGTAAAGAAGTGGGTCGTAGGGTTGTATAACCAAACCTAATTTATAGGGGAATTTGTTTTAAGACGTGAATGGAATATGAGTTTGATTACAACTTATATTTATCTGAGGATATGAACATTGTTGATCAAGGTCTGAGAGGTAATTAAAATACCCCAACTTGAACAACATCAGGATTATCTGAAGATGATATTAGTTGGTAATCGTAAAAGAGGTTAGTAATGGTTCATTATTTCCATCAGTGAAATAATGTAACATTGGTGAGAATTGGAAAATATATATAACGAGAGATCGAAGTAAAGAAAATGTAAAGTTAGTTTTATTCTATACTAATCAATGTTAGTTATGGTTTCGAGAATGGAATATAAGATATAACGTAACGCTATTTAAAGAAATGAAATGAGTTGAATGGACTTTCCATGTTTTAAATAATAAGGAATGATGTTGAAATGTCTTTGAAAGGAGAATTAAGTGCAAATTGAATATGGTTATTTTACCAAGTATTATAAAGAAATGGTGTTGAGAATATTGGTATATTAATTAGGAATTCAATTATCATATTTCTAAATATTAAAGAGTTAGGAGTCTTAATTAAGTAGAAGTGAATTAGTTGATTTTAATTAAAAAGGCCAAGTGATGCTGAATACTGAACCGGTGAACTCATTGGAGTGTCATGATTGAAACACCGTTTATTTTGATATTTAAATCACTGACTATCAAATCTGTCCAATACGATTGTTGGTATGGAAAGACCGAGATCGAATTTATTCGAAAACCATTCCGACCAACAATACGTGAAGATATTAGAAGATGACCGAGATGGAGCATTGAAGACCGTGGATTTTCATAAACGGAAGAACCACTAATATTCTCTGCCTGGCAAGCAGAGATAAGCTGTGATTCTGTCGTGGTTGGAATCTACGGATTGCAAGGACTTCTCGCTACTGATCCATGGGGTGATTCCTATATGGATGCAGTAGGAGAGTGCCTTCGGTTCATCCTGTTCCTGGATGACTTGTATGGACGAATGTCTAACAGAGTATTTCCAAAGGGTCATGAACTTTGATTTCTTCAAACGTGCTATAGTTATTGGCGGAGAATAGCCGTTCTCTTAGCCTCTAATTAGGGTATTTTTGTGGATGTCAATTAGTGATATCTGACGGATCTGATGATGTGGCATTCAAAGTGAATGGTGATCAGATGTTCAAAAATAAACTCTGACCTGAAGCCTCATCAACCGGGAAATGACAAAAATCGGGCAGGCAGCATGGCTATGTGGGTCGCTCCCATTAGGGTGTATAATCACCTATCTAGAGGAAATCCTATTTGCTTCTTTAATTTATGTTTCGATGCTGTCCCTTTTCGGGAGATGTTTGCTGATCCCAACGGTCGGTGATATACATTCGATACACTCAAGCGAAATGAGTGGTCGGTCATGTGAGGGCCGGGTTGCAAGACGTTCTTGTTGAACCCAGTGTATTCGTCTCTAGAGATACACTATCGGCAGGTGGTCCCATACCTTGTCATAGTTGGAATCCAATCTCCAATAAGCGCCCGCGGTTTTGATTGTATACTATATATGTGGAGCGTGAGATGCAAGCGTTCCACTAGATTGTTATTTACTTGTATTTAGACATTATTATAATATCAGAAAAGATATTGGTTTTCAAAAATGTTTTGGGTTATCGTAAGGTAAAAATCGTCCGTGTTTATGTGTGGATTTGGTCTTACGATTATCCTTTTCTTTTGAAAAGATTTTCGAACTTCAAAATCATGATTGGTTGATTTACCCTTAGTACTGTGCGAATTTATCTCACTCTGGTTCACCAGACTGACCCGGTGTTTTGTAAATGCTCGGGTTAGCCCGGGATGTACGGGTTCAGGTTATCGAATGCTGTGAAGTCCAGAGACGAGCTGGAGATGTTTAGACGTATGATATTATATAGCTACTATTCCGCTGTGTGTTGTATCTGAGGACATGTTATTATAACTGTCCAGAAATGTGATGTACTCTGATATGTAAGTATTTCAAAAGTTCTTAGTAAAGATTTATTTCAGTATTATATTTTGTTCCGCTGCGATGTGAGACTCTGTTGTGTTGTTTCTTCTCCTTCTATTCTAATATTTCTTTCTTTCTTATCTCACCCTCTAATTTCTTTCTAATAATTATCCAGTGTTTTCGGTGCTTGGAGGATCGGCATGAGTTATGGTAAAGGTATTTATGTCAATTTCCAGGGCCCGAAACCCTTGGGTCGTTACAGTGGTATCAGAGCTGAAGGTTAAGTAATTACCTTGGCTCTGTGGAGTGACTCAATAAAGATGGGGTTAGCAATACCCTAGATTGAGTTTGAGTGTATATATACGAGTGAACGTATTTGTAGATTTTATAAAAAAATGTTTTATATGTTGGAGATTTATTTGTTTGAGTTGTTTATAAGTTCTGGTCGATCAGTTTGATCCACTATATCGATAGGGATTTCTAAACACTCAAGTATGATAAACCGACATAGTATGTTTTGAAAGAGGGTAAATGAAATATTTTTACCCAAATTATATTTTAATATAAAGAAAATATATATATAGGAAATATTATAATATATTGGATGTGTTGGTTTGTTATAATTGAAATGGTTAAATAAATAACCAATCAGAATTCATATGGATATAATATATGGAAGCAGATTTATTAAATTTGAAATTTAAATCAGAATTGGAATAAAAATTTCCAAAAGTAGGAAAGGAATTTGCAAATGAACTTAGATTGGATATATGAAAATTTTTAAAATCCTGGGAGATTTTAAATTGTTTTACGATCATTGTGTTTAGTATTTTGAAATAGATTTCAAAATGAAAAGGTTTAAGTATGGTTTTGATAAGTGATTTAGTATTGAACTCACTTCGATAGCTGGGAGGGAACTCTGATGATGCTGGCCACATCATCAGTGTTCATTTCCGAGTTCTAAGCGACAGATTACTACCAAAAATCTTGTTTTGAATTGCTTTGAGAAAAACAAGTTGTTTTGAATCCTGAAAAGGAATATTTGATTTTTGGAAAGAGATGAACTGTTTAAAAACTCCCAGGGAAATTGTTTGAACAAAAACAAAATTAAATAGAAATTTGGGAAAGTAAATATGAATTGAATTGAACCAATTAACTGGAATTTGAATCGGGATATAATATATCGAGTAGAATCAGATTTTGAATTGTGAGACAGGAATCTGAAACGGTATTGGATTGGTAAGTTAAGAGTCGAAATTGATAATGGTTGGAAATTGAGTTAAGGATGGGATTTAGCTTTAACGCGTGAAGGATTGGTTCTGAGGATGAAATTGGAATTTGGTTTGGGAATGCATTTGTATATGCTGACAGGGTGGCAGACGGAAAGGATATAATGATATGCCCGACCAAAAGGTACATGTTTATTTTTATATGGGTTTGATGATTTATGAGCCTAATTGGAAAGCCGCTTGGCCGTTTTATTTTCTTTTGGATTGGAGAAGGCCTAGAAAGGCAAGTTGTAGTTGTACCGATTGAGCCGTACAAAGGAGGTGCTTGCGAAATTTTTCGGAAATTTAAGGTGTTAGAAAATTTTCAATATTTTTGAAAATATTTATATATGGTATTGAAATTGGTTTCTAATTTAAAATAAATTGGATTTTAAAGTTAGTGGGTTTGTAACGTCTTTTCTTACATTAGCAATTTTGAGGACGAAATTATTTTAAGGGGGGAAAATGTAACGACCCGTGTTTTCGACCATTTGAATCAGAATATTTAAATTAGTTTTAAATATTTTATTTGGAATATCAATGGAATTTAATATTTAATTCGTTATTCGAACGTTATATATTTATATAATTATAAATCGAGCTCGAAATAGCGTGCAGTTCGTAAATTCGAGTTTTGAACTTCAACTGAATATACAGATTCCGATATAAGTCGTATTTCAGTGAAACAAGAAACGTTCGGATCGTATTGACGATAGTTTTCATATGAAGGAGGAAAATCCAGATTCCGTGTTATAGATTGCAAGTTATGGCCAAATCAAAATTTAGAAAAAACGCTGTGGAAATCGTTATTAAAATATCGACCTTTAAAATGACCATTTTGCAAACGATCTCGGATTTTGACGAAATCAGTTTCATTGGGACCGTAACGTTAAATTATTGTGCGGTGGTGAATGGCGTGGAAAACCAATGTCATATGTGACCACCATAGCCGTAAACTCCCAATCAAATTCTCTAGCGCGTAGTTAAATTAATCGAGAGATATTTGAGTGTAACTTGAGCAGACGATCGAATTAGGCCATGAAACCAGTCCCGTTGAGTTCGTATCGTCGATTGGAGTCAGGATAGGCATATAGTTTGTTATTTTTGGAGACCAGAAAATTTGGCATTAAAAAGGGTATTGCGGTGCGCGGTAAAAATAGCCTACCGGGCAAACGGTCTCATAATGCGACGAAACTGGTGCCATTGGGTTCGTATCAACAAATTATTATAGGATTTCAAGGTTCCAAGTTGATTTGATTTATCTGGTGATCGTGAAAAATTTAAACGCGTGGTTATTTCTGGTTTCATAAAGGAATCTTTTTTCAAACGATATCGGATTTCGACGAAACTTGTCCCATTGGGTTCGGAATACCTTTTTACACTAAGATTAGCTTTTTTATCAGTAAGCAAGAATCGATTATTATTAGTTTTACGTGATACTTTATGGCGAAGTTTCGTTAAACATAAAATAATATATAAATCCTACTAAGGTACCACTTACATCTCCCAACTCTGCACATGCTAATACACCTTTCTGCCTGTACATTCACATCAAGTGACATTGTTTCTTTTCAAATCTTGTATCACCTCTCCGCAGAAAAGAAAGTTTCATCCTACCCATCTATACAAATAAGCAGCATGCCTTGTACAGTTGTACATAGGCTTAGGAAAATGGAGATGACAGCTATCCTATTTATTTTCTTTTTGTATCTACATTCACAAGTTAAATCAAGAAAGGAACACATGCTAGCCTATAACTTCTTTGCAGCTACCCTGTTCTTCTACAGTTGGCTGACGAAGTGATGTTTCGAACACAGTCCTATGGTCTCAAATCAATTGCAGCTACCCTCGTCCACGTACACAGAGCCAATGAAAAGGAAAACGTAGTTTCCTGAGAGCGTACAAGCCTAAGTATATAGTGTATTCTTTTCACCAGATATCAAACCTTACCGACCAAGTATATAAATTTGAAAACGACATCACACTATGCCATGCTAGCCTAGTATAGTAGCTCAGACATACGTTCATATATAAATATAATATACATTTTTCGTGGCCACCACGTTTTGCTCTATATAAATACATAGCCTTTGCTTCCTATCTTTTCCCAGAATCTCAAAAACAAAAGAAAACTGATCCGTATATATTTAAAACAAAAAGGAAGAAAAAGAAAAAAAGGGTAAAGAAAGAGACAAACGTGGCCGAGGACAGTGGGATCTGCATGGAAAAATACATAGGGTATTGTTGCGTGGTGCCAGAGGCTTGAACAGTGCTGGAAATGGGACGGGATGTGTGGAGTTATCTTCGAACTACTGAAGAGAGGGACTGGTAGCGTGCAAATGGAATAAGGAGCAGTTCGAAGAGGGGGACTGTTCAACGCATTACAGGCAAGAGGAGTTGTTTGCGGGAGGCAAAACGTGATGGTGGGAGATGAAGAGAACTGTGGGACTAACGGAAGGAGCAGCTTTCGAACAAGTGGGGAAGGATTTCGTGAGGCCGAGAAAGGAGGAGAACATAGAGAGTGCACTCGAAATATAGCAGGTACTTTGGGAAGGAAGTTGAACAGTAAATTATTTTATGGCCTAATTAATTACTTTATAGTTTGCCTAATTGCGCCTAACTAGGTAATTAAAATATTAGTTAATAATATTTAATTAGGAAAAGGGTTAGACCAGTAATTCATATACGAACAACACATATACGGTTAATAATGGTTTGATTTTGACCATCATAAACATAAGAAATTTTAAGTAATATGAAGTTTTCTCATTCATCAAGAAAGATGATGAGTACTGCATAGTAATAGAATATCTAAGACCTGACTATGCAGTAAAGCATAGTGTGTCCACTGCCGTCGTTACCTTTTCCAAATGTACGTTTTTACATATTAATTTCGTTATAAACAGAAGAAATTAAATGATTTATATTTTCATAATCCAGTTTTGGACGTTAACCAAATATAAATTAATAAAATGATTTATTTAAGCCGGTATAGTAAATATCAAACGAAGCGTCGGTCCTGTTGAATATATCTAAACCAACGAGTGGGATATTAACACAAACAAATATTTGTTTTAAATAAAATCGTAATGGTTAAGCGTTTATAACAGGTGCATATATTAACAGAGTCCGACAACCAAACGATACTGGGACAGTGTTGGCGAACACTTCATTTTAAAGCTGGATTGGATGGAGCGGGAAGCAAGTGGATCGAATTGTTTTAACGATGAACGGAAACAAAGGTGAGTTAAACTCACTCAGTATTTTACCCCATTTATATTTTATATAAATTGGGTTTTTATTTTGTGTGCTCTGCTTGCTGATGGTTGCCTGTTTGCTAGTTATAATTTATTTGTTGAGTTAATTGATGAAATTAAACCGTCGTTTAATTTCAGTGAAACACCAAATCGTTATTTTTAACGATTGGTTCCAATAAAGGTAACTTACCTTATTGGTCACGTTCATTTTATAAACGTGTTTAAATTGTTGAATTGTTTGCATTTCTTGTGATTGATGTTAAATGGTCGTTATTTATTGTTATCAGTTAAACAAAACTGAATGATCTGGTTTGTGATAACCATTTTATATGCAGGGAAGAACACGTTGGAGGGATCCAGCCGGATTCCTCAAATACATTATTTATTTTCATATTATCATATATGAACTGTCATGATTGGTGATTGATTTGGTTTGTGATCATTTACTGAAAAGTCAACCTGTGTTTTGTTTAAACCAATGAGCGGTATTGGTTGGGTATTTGGCAGCGTATGGCCTATAAAATCAATCGTTTTATAAATATTGATTCACCGTCAGGTGAATCGATAGAGATGAAGTCATAAAATTTATTTTATAACTGGAGTTAGATTTTGAAATATATTATTTTGAATAAAAGTTATTAAAGAGAAATAAATATTTATTTATTTAAGACTTCGATTTGTTAATAATTTATTTTATAAAGTAAATTGTGATATTAATCAGATTTACAAGTATGAGAATAAGAAATGAATCGAATGGTTAAACTTTGATAATTGTTTTGTAAAGAAAACAATTAATGGAATTATTTAAATTAATTATAATTTTAATTAGTTTAAAGTGAGGATTATTTGGGATCGGTTAATGAGATAATCGAGGTTTGAGTTAATTAAATCGACCAGTTTGAATTGAAATTGATTATCAAATTGATGTGTTTCGATCAAAATAATTAATGAATATTTTTTTAAAATAAAGTTAAAAAAAGGGATTTACTATTTAGTTTAGTTAATAAAGGAATTAACTACTGAAGTAGTCAATGATTGAAATAAGTTATTTTTGTGGTTAACGATGATTTGGAAAATTACTTTTTAAGTAGGAATGCATTTAAAAGTGATCGATGGTGAAAGATAATCAAAGTGAATGGTGAAAGGAATTTATGAACGGGTTTTATATTTAAAACCCGAATTTTTATAACAAAGTTATAAAGAAAATGGTAAGCGAATACGAGAGCTTAATTTAAAGGATACTTGGATTAAGAAAAAGGATAGGAAGATGGGAAGGGTTTTTAATAAGCCAGAATTTTATAAATGTGGTTTAAAAGAGTAAAGGATTTAATTTTACATTAACGTTACTTGATAATGAGATCAAGTAAAAAGGGAAATTTGAAATAAGATTTCAAAAGTGGGAAATGGTTGAATAGATTTGAAAGGAGATTGCTAAAAGTGTATTTGAGGTGAAGAAGTGGGTCGTAGGGTTGTATAACCAAACCCAATTTATAAGGGAATTTGTTTTAAGACGTGAACGGAATATGAGTTTGATTACAACTTATATTTATCTGAGGATATGAACGTTGTTGATCAAGGTCTGAGAGGTAATTGAAATACCCTAACTTGAACAACATCAGGATTATCTGAAGATGATATTAGTTGGTAATCGTAAAAGAGGTTAGTAATGGTTCATTATTTCCATTAGTGAAATAATGTAACATTGGTGAGAATTGGAAAAATATATATAACGAGAGATCGAAGTAAAGAAAATGTAAAGTTAGTTTTATTCTATACTAATCAATGTTAGTTATGGTTTCGAGAATGGAATATAAGATATAACATAACGCTATTTAAAGAAATGAAATGAGTTGAATGGATTTTCCATGTTTTAAAAAATAAGGAATGATGTTGAAATGTCTTTGAAAGAAGAATTAAGTGTAAATTGAATATGGTTATTTTACCAAGTATTATAAAGAAATGGTGTTGAGAATATTGGTATATTAATTAGGAATTCAATTATCATATTTCTAAATATTAAAGAGTTAGGAGTCTTAATTAAGAATAAGTGAATTAGTTGATTTTAATTAAAAAGGCCAAGTGATGCTGAATACTGAACCGGTGAACTCATTGGAGTGCGATGATTGAAACACCGTTTATTTTGATATTTAAATCACTGACTATCAAATCTATCCAATACGATTGTTGGTATGGAAAGACCGAGATCGAATTTATTCGAAAACCATTCCGACCAACAATACGTGAAGATATTAGAAGATGACCGAGATGGAGCATTGAAGACCGTGGATTTTCATAAACGGAAGAACCACTAATATTCTCTGCCTGGCAAGCAGAGATAAGCTGTGATTCTGTCGTGGTTGGAATCTACGGATTGCAAGGACTTCTCGCTACTGATCCATGGGGTGATTCCTATATGGATGCAGTAGGAGAGTGCCTTCGGTTCATCCTGTTCCTGGATGACTTGTATGGACGAGTGTTTGACAGAGTATTTCCAAAGGGTCACGTACGATGATTTCTTCAAACGTGCTATAGTTATTGGCGGAGAATAGCCGTTCTCTTAGCCTCTAATTAGGGTATTTTTGTGGATGTCAATTAGTGATATCTGATGGATCTGACGATGTGGCATTCAAAGTGAATGGTGATCAGATGTTCAAAAATAAACTCTGACCTCAAGCCTCATCAACCGGGAAATGACAAAAATCGGGCAGGCAGCATGGCTATGTGGGTCGCTCCCATTAGGGTGTATAATCACCTATCTAGAGGAAATCCTATTTGCTTTTTTAATCTATGTTTCGATGCTGTCCCTTTTCGCGAGACGGTTGCTGATCCCAACCATCGGTGATATACATTCGATACACTCAAGCGAAATGAGTGGTCGGTCATGTGAGGGCCGGGTTGCAAGACGTTCTTGTTGAACCCAGTGTATTCGTCTCTAGAGATACACTATCGGCAGGTGGTCCCATACCTTGTCATAGTTGGAATCCAATCTCCAATAAGCGCCCGCGGTTTTGATTGTATACTATATATGTGGAGCGTGAGATGCAAGCGTTCCACTAGATTGTTATTTACTTGTATTTAGACATTATTATAATATCAGAAAAGATATTGGTTTTCAAAAATGTTTTGGGTTATTGTAAGGTAAAAACCGTCCGTGTTTATGTGTGGATTTGGTCTTACGATTATCCTTTTCTTTTGAAAAGATTTTCGAACTTTAAAATCTTGATTGGATGATTTATCCTTAGTACTGTGCGAATTTATCTCACTCTGGTTCACCAGACTGACCCGGTGTTTTGTAAAAGCTCGGGTTAGCCCGGGATGTACAGGTTCAGGTTATCGAATGCTGTGAAGTCCAGAGACGAGTTGGAGATGTTCAGACGTATGATATTATATAGCTACTATTCCGCTGTGTGGTTTATCTGAGGACATGTTATTATAATTGTCCAGATATGTGATGTACTCTGATATGTAAGTATTTCAAAAGTTCTTAGTAAAGATTTATTTCAGTATTATATTTTGTTCCGCTGCGATGTGAGACTCTGTTGTGTTGTTTCTTCTTCTTCTATTCTAATATTTCTTTCTTTCTTATCTCACCCTCTAATTTCTTTCTAATAACTATCCAGTGTTTTCGGTGCTTGGAGGATCGGCATGAGTTACGGTAAAGGTATTTATGTCGATTTCTAGGGCCCGAAACCCTTGGGTCGTTACATATTCATCTAGTGTTTTCTATTGAAAATCTGGGTGAATATATGCGTACATGTATGCATATATTTGTAATAGTTGCATACATGTATGCATATAAAGTTGAACCGAGTTGCATGTATTACGAATAGTTGCATACATGTATGCATTTATTCTGTATATATGCATACATGTATGCAACAAAGTTAAAAAGGATGAAGGCTTCTGAATATTTGCATGAATGTATGCGTTTATTCTGTATAAGTGCATAAATATATGCAACAATGTCTGAAAATTGTGAATGCTTGAAAAACAGCCCAAGAATGAATAAATGCATTAAACGATGTGTTTCTTCCACAATTTCTGCATACATGTACTACTGCAGTTTGATGCATAACTAAAATGTATGCATAAATGTATGCAACTATTTATAAATAAGTGCATCTTTTGATGCATTATACTACTATTTCACTATTTTTTGGTTTTTGCTTTGTTTTTTGGTGGTTTTAACCCTGAGTTTGATGATGATTAGTTTTTTTATTTAATTATGAGTTTTCGTGATTTTTTTTATTTTTTTGGTTATTTTTTGATGAATTTTCAAAAAAATAGGGATGTAATTTATAAAAAGTTTAGGAGCGGATGTGAGCCTAATTTGGAAACTTATTACAGATGTGAGCCAAACATACGCTTTAATAAAATTAGTTACATTGAATTTCAAGGTTGTTTGAAAATTGGCTATTCTCAAGTTCCATATTAAATCAACAAAACATACATCAATTTCACAACAAACCAAATCTACTGATAATAAATTATTATTATTATCACACACACACACACACACACACACATATATATATATATATATATATATATATATGTATATTCGTACATAATTTATATAGCTTTGACTATCTTAACTTGATTTAAAATTCCAGGATATAATAATATTCAATTTATTAAAAAAATGTATTTTATTTAATAAATCTCTATGGTTCGTAAATGATTCCATAGCGACTTTTAAAAAAAATTGATTTTGACATATCTGAAAATCTATAAGATGGAATCTCGATTTTTCTCTTTCATTAGAAAACTATAATATAATAGATCTGGAAGATTCTTATTTCAAAGAATTCCGACTTGTATAATTGATTTGCACAAATATACCAAGCTAAAAGAAGTTGCCTTCTCCACCACCATACTTGGTATATTTGTAAAAATCAATGTACATGATCTTCAGAAATACTTTGTCAAACATTCGTCCATACAAGTTCAATCTGGGACTGAACGAAACTGAATATACCTCAAGACATAGAGTTTTACTGCTACAAGTTTGATGCTGGTATTTAACCGGAGACATCAACAAGCAACCCTCTCGCGCCGAAGATCTATGTCTTCAATTCATTTTACAAGTATCCCCGCAATGTTAGTTCTCAAACGCAAAGTCGGTTCGAAGTGGTTTTGGGTCTAGTTTCCATACGGTCTCCTCAAATTAACACGTCAAAAGTCCAAAAGCAAAATTTATTGGTAGTTGGTTCTTTAAATGTCAACTTAAAACAACATAGTTAAGTATATCAACAATTCAGCCCCTTTGAATTAAAACCATTCGCTAAACCATTTCATCGATTTAAAATTGATTCTATTTACTTATGTTAATAAATATCTTATGTTTTCGTTACTTTGAAAACATATATATTCACTTATCTTTTCATAATAGGCGTATTCACCAAACACGCTTCTTTATTTCCTTCACCTCGAAAATATCGATATATTTCCGCAAAACCCATTTCTATTTCCTTTACTTTCAAAAATATTGCTATATATACATAGCCAATTGGTATAGATTTAATCACCAAATCTTATATGGATTAAACAATGTAATGCAATTATTGTTTATCATATAAAATCCAATCCGTCTTATTTTACATCAAAACTTTGCAGATTTAAGTTTACTAGTTCACTTATGGAAATAATAATTCAATTTCCAAATCTGCTTTTGTTCCCAAACCAGTTATAACTTCTTAATTTATTTTCCTCAAAAATCCTAGCCATTTACTTATTTCTTGGAATAAATATATTCCCAAAACCATACTATTTTCATTACTTAGAAAATAGTGTTATATACTTAACCGAATGGTATAAGTATAGATCACACTTCATACTTGGGTCAAGCAATGTTAACTAATACACTGATTTATTGAAAAACCCAATAATTTTATTATATCCCAAACCTTTGCAAATAACATTGCAATATCATTTCTCTTATGGAAATAATAAATTATTTCCAACATCTTTACCATTACAAACTAATACCATCCTCAGATAATCCTGAAGTCATTCAAGTTGGGGTATTTTATTTACCTCTCAGACCTTGATCGACAACGTTCTTATTTTAAGATGGGTAAAAGTTTGTAAGCCATAAACTGATATTAATAATAACATCATATTAATTTCTCATTTATTATTTCATTGAAATACGGTTTTGTAAATTAGTTCCCTATTTTTGAAAATTTCTTTTCAAATATAATTATTATTACTTTATTTGTTGAGTAAGTAAATTCTTACTTAACACAAAACTTTAAGCTTTAACCTTCTTTAATACACTTCATTCCAACTTGGATTTCATTACAAAATCCATTCATTGAATCTTTATAAAAACCCTTTTTTGTAACTCATTATAACTTAACTTGCTTTTATTTCAAAAGTCCACTTACCAAATCTTTTACAAAAATCCATTTTACATTCTTCCTTTACGTTTTGAAATCCTTCTTTCTGGTTGTTTTACTTAATTCAATAACTAAGTAAATGCTCATTTAAAACCATCTCATTTGAGTTAAACTTCTTTTATCAATCTAGTTTATAAAACTGGGATTTTACTATAATCTCTTCGCAAAACCCTTTCAATATTTAATTAACTTCTCACTATAACTTGATTACTTTCTAAATTGAATTCTAATTAAAAAGTAATCACTTTAATTATTATTAATTTAAAATAGTAATTAACTTCATCATTAACTATAATAGATGTAGTTAACTTTTTTATTAACTAAAAATAGAATAGTTAATCACTTTAAATAGTTATTAAAACAATAACTAACTTTATTAATGATCGTCAATTCGGTAAATTTCTTTAACATGATTAATTAAAATATTGATTAATTTTTAAGAACATTCATTAAGTTTGAATCATCAAAACCATTAGATTAATTGAAAATAAATTAATCTAATAACAAATTTCAGTACAAATAGTTGACCCAGTCAACTGAAAAACATCAGTTATCTTGTTAACTGATTTCGAATAATTCTTTCTCTTACATTAGTTAATAATATCATTAACTTAATTCCTCTCAATTGTTTTCTTAAAAATAATTATTCCAAATTTTTACCCGTAGTTTAATTTCTGACTTCATTGCTTATAAAACGTATCAAAATAAATGAATCTTACTATATAAATCATTTTATAACTTAAAATGTTCATTTATTTATAAAAACTGCTATTTTATATATCTTATATAAAATATAATTTAAAACTAAGCTTCAGTTATAAAAATAAATTTTATAGCTTCAACTATGTCAATTCACGTGACGGTAAATCAATATCTTAAAACAATGGGTTTTAGGCCATCTGCTGCCAATCACTTAATCAATAATGTTTATTTATTAATAACCTATCAACGTTGAATTTCAATTCAACAATCAACATCCAAACAACAATTTAATGCTACTTGGGTTAAATAGTTCATATATGAATAATACGAAAATAAGTAACGTACAAAATATTTGAGGAATCTAGTTGAATCCCTTTAACTTGTTTTTCCTGCATCACAACTTATTATAACATTTAGACAGCTTCATATGAGATAGATAATATAATCTAAATCATTTTAATGGCGAAAATATAATTAATGACAATCATTAACCAATCACCTATTATCAAGAAAATAACAATCATCTGAATTATCTAAATATCTAATTTATGCTACTAATGATAAATTATAATTATATGAATTTAATCACATCATATAATTCCAAAAGGCATGAGAGTTAACTCACCATTTATTTCAATCGATGATTCAGGTCGATTTATATAGTTTCAAACAAGTGTTTGAAATTATATAAAATTCCAATTGGCTCTGATTCCTTCCAAATCAGTTCGTATGCGTCATATTCATTGCCATGATTCCAATGTGAAACGACCCGAACTTCCCCGGTCTCCGAAGAGAAGAGAAAGAACGAATTGTTTTGAGAACACGACAAAATCAGAACGTAGACGGGAGAACATTTTCATTGTTTTTTACAACAATTCCATCAGATACAAGAATATACAGAGTATAAATGAATATTACACAGAAATATCAGAGATTTAAATTACATTTAAATACATAGCAGCGGAAAATAATACGATACACAACTGAAGGAGATATACAGATACAAAGCTTTCCGGATATCGTTCCAGCTGTAAACCAGGATCCTGTGAATATAAATCTGCAAAACCAAAACAACTAGCTGCCCGTGTCAAAATAGGGGCACCCAGAGTTTAGGTTAAAACAATAAACTCTAGGTCAGTCATGGGACTGGTGTGAGAACTAAAACAGTTATTAATCTTTATTTTAAAGTTCGGTAAATCAAGGGACCACGCCGTATAACACGGAACGGGTTTCCTCCCAAGAATACCAGTGCATAAAACAACAGCGCAATGCTAAATAAAGAAAAATGAAGCTATTATAAGACCCAGGTCCTATCACACAATGCAACGCAAGCCGGGGGATAGGGTTTTTACCTTATAATAGCCAAGAATGCTTGATATGTTTAAAAGAAATCATTTGATACTATAATAAGTGTATAGTGTATAAAACAACTTCAAATCATAAGTATCAATCATAGGCGGCATGAATGCCCCATACCACTATGTCGCCATATATAGGTTATACAATCAAAATCGCAAAGTCACGTATTTGGAAATTGGGTTTCCATCTATAAACCGAGGCAAAAGATAGTCCTCAACCGATTCGAGACGCTCTAGCCCGCCCCTCAGGATCAGAGCTCGAGTGACCCTTGGATCGTCAGGGCCGGTCCACCGATGTGGATTAAAATGCCTGAACATGCGTTTCCCCACCCTTTGGGGTGTAAATGAGCCAACGAATGGCTCCATCGGACCCGGATCGTCCGATCTAACCGAGGCGCCTCGCAACAGCAACAACCACACAGGTGAAAAGTATATAAATGTCAGGGCTGGTAGGTCACTGACACCACCCTAGCTAGAAAGAAACGCATGCCCTCCCTGAGGTCCTCTCCCGTTTTTGGTTCACAACCGGGGTGCGAGGCTCGCGAATTCACGTTACACAAAGCTGTGCCACACAGGCTGTGCTTTGATCATCACCACAAGACTTTGCTTTTCAACAGAAGCCTCGATCAATTGCCACTTAGGCATGCCACACAGGCAATTCACTCCATGCGTTTGATATCCATCAATATATAACCCCTGAGCTCGTACGTCTCAGAGAAGGGCGTTAAGCAAGAGAATAAATTCTCCGCCGCCAAACAGATATATGTTTAATAGAAATCAATCACACGGACTAAAATCCAATGTCAGACACACAGTCCATTTACAAGTTCGCTCTGGGTCTGAACGAAACCGGAGGCACCTAGTACCCCGCATATCCATCGATCTCCAAGTACGTCTGGACGATCACCAACTGTTTCCATCTTCTTGGGTGTACAGCCCAATCAAGATCATCAGTAATTACCCAAACGACGTGAAGACCTCCGGTCTTCAACCACCGTCTTCATCTTCGAGTTATCATCGTATCAGTTATTCAGAATGGGATAAACCCGGTCTTTCTGAATAACTCGCGTATATATTATAAAAGTGTTACACAAACACAACATACGCCTCATTCCAATTCATCAGTCACTAACCGTAAATTAACAAGAGAATAATTCCCCAAATATTAACCCCGAAGGCCGAAACCGACATCAGATCAATATCCAGAAAACTATTCTGCTTGGCTAACCGACAGTTAGTTTCTAAATTTCACATTCATAGGGAAAGGTTCCCATTAATTTTATCAAAGATAAATTCTTTAAATTTATTCTTTAATCTATTTTTGAATATCAATTCAAACTAGTCGGGATTAATGAACTTTACCGAAGTAATCATTTGTTTTAATTTCCCAATCCCAACATATTCATCCCATGAAGTAAAACTGGTAATACTTCATATATAACACTACCGTGTTATCGGTAAATTCAATTACCATTTCACGTTCAAATCTAATTAAAGATTTAACTATCGCCTGGAGCAAAACTGGTGCTACTCCATTCTCGATCATTTCAATCTAATTAAAGATTCATTAAAACTCCACTTAGTTTTTAATCGTTAACTGGGTTAAAGAATTAGTGTCATTTAAAACACGGTTCACGATAAATCCAAAACCACATTCCATTAATTATCGGGTTAAAGAACGGGTGTTATTTAAAACACTGTCCACGATAAATCCAAAAATCAATATCAATTCAATTAAATATTATTTAATTGGTACACTTCATTAAATCCAAATAAAAAGATTTAATCTTTTCTCAACTGGGTTCAAGAACAGTGTTAATGAAGACACCATTCACGACAAACCCAAATCACATTTGATATTAAACACAAGGCTCTGAATAGAAAATATATCGGCTTATATTCAATATCAAATTCTACGACCAACAGATATCGTATTGGAAATAACGATATATAAATATCTTTCAAATTTCCATAACAACATCCGTATAATCACGAAATCCAACATCGAAATATTCCGAAGACAATTTCGATTCAAATCCATTCCAATGCAAACATTGGAAATTCTGGTTATTTTCAAAACCATTTCAAATTCAATTTATTTATTTAAAAACAAATAGGATTATAATTCAAGCTCAAAACTAGTTCATTTCGATAAAAATTTATTTTTATCTTTTCAAATATGGAGTTTTTCATCCCAATTTTTCCCAAATCATTTCTTATGATTTTACATAAATTATTACTATTTTTAATAATTTTATCAAGGCCCGTACAGTCGATTTCCACCAATGGCCATCGAACTGCACTTACAACGACGTTTTTCAAATTTGATTTGGACATAATTCCAAATCCAACCATTAGATTTCTAATTTCTAATGTTCGTTAGAAAGCTCTTTTCGATACGAACCCAACGGTTTCGGTTTTAGGAGAATCCGATGGTCGGATCTCCCGCAATGTCCGTTCAAAGTCAATGGTCGAAATTCGCGAACTGTCGCGGCGCGGCGCGTTCTATTCAGGCCATTATATTATATATAATATATATATATATAATATATACTTCATCGATTCTCTTTTCAAAACGATTTTTAATTCCATTTCCATTCGTTTTCAATTCAATTTGAATTTCAAATTAATTCAATTTCAATTCAAATTCATTTCTATTCAATTTCTATTTGAATTCATTTTAAAACGATTTCAATTCTATTTCGATTCTATTTCAATTCTATTTCAATCCTAGTCGAATTTCAAACCCTTTCAGTTTATTTTGAATTTCAAATCAATTCAATTAAATTTGAATTTCAATTCACTTTAATATTCACTTCAATTTGAATAAAATCGATATAAATATCGTTCACGTCAAAATGACGCCAATCTATCAACGCGGCTTCATATATTTCAATTTTCAAATATCCTACTTCAAATATTTCTTTTTCAAATATTTCTATTCAAATATTTCATTTCAAATATTTCTATTTCAAAACTGGAATGAGGCCCAAACTATTACCATATAATGTTGATTATATGGATTTTTCTACAACACATGTATATGTCAACAACGATGAATAATCAACCATCATCCAAAGTGCATTCTACATTGTATAAGCATCAAATATAAATATTCAACGCTTATAGCAGCCTTTCAATCAATCGATCGACATACAACTAATTATTGGGATTAGTGTACGTCAAATATCATCCCAATACCCGTGTGGGGTTTCAAACAATCAAACACAGATTTTATTTGTGCAGTTGGACGATGTGTAAAATTTATCGTCCCAATCAATGTCCTTCAAATAGGTGTATATAAACAAACCGTAAGGTTTGTAAATGAATATTTATTTATTCATATTCACGTTAAAAGTTATATTTTTTAACGACCAAAATATTTTATTCAAACTATGAATATTCTATTCGGTTCATTTATTAAATAAAATGTTATCTTTATTTTTCTAACATATTTTTAGAAAATTTCGGCGGCATAACGGCACGATACTAGAAATGGGACAAGGCCTAGCCTTATCCCCGGTTAGTGAAGGCCCACGCCATTCACACATCAATCAAATCAATTCATTTCACCACACAATTCAATTTCAATCAAATAATCTAACTAATTTTTGCAATCAAACAAACAAGTCCATGGTCTGTGGACGATTGTGTCGGGTGCTACTAAGCACCGTCTGCATCCTAGTGTATATATATATATAACTAGAAAAAGAAATTGAAGAGTGAGAAATTCTCACCGATAGCTATCCAATTATGTTGACTCTTCTTTGATAGAAATCTTCACCGTTATCGCATTTTTGTCATCTTCGTTGCCCGTATCCTCTACATATGTAAAAATCACATTTTTTACTTCGTTATTCGATATATAAAAATCACATTTTTACTTCGTTATTCGATATATAAAAATCGAATTTTTACTATGCTATTCAATATATAAAAATCGAATTTTTACTATGCTATTCAATACATAAAAATCGAATTTTTACTATGCTATTCAATATATAAAAATCGAATTTTTACTATGCAATTCAATATATAAAAATCGAATTTTTTTTCTTTTTAAAGCATATGTATATTTTCCTTTTTTTTAAAAAAAACATATTTCTATATTCAAAACAATTCTTTTTACATTTTAAAAACAAGGATTTTTTCTACATAACTGAATTTCAGGTTTTAACAATGCTTTTTATATAAAAAAAACACAAAGGGAGCTCACTGCAATCACCGCCTGGGCGTCGAACAGGTGCTCTCCTCGTAGGGTTTGCTTCTGTGCGCCAAGGTGGAGGAGAAGGGGGCGGCTTCAGGTAGGAATGGTGGCAGGGACGGCTTCAGACGCGGGGAAGCCCTTGGTGGTGGTTGGGTTCTGATTTAGGGTTATCGGGTTTGGGTTTTCGGCGGTTATCGAACGCAGGAGGGGGAAAGGCGATGGCGCGCGTCACTAGGGAGGGCGGTGGTCGGCTAGGGCATGGCGGCGGGGTCGTCGGAGGTGGGGCGGCGTAGGGATGACGGGGGTTCGATCGCCTTTCTCTTTTCTTTTTTTTCTTTTTTTTCCGATCTGATAAAGTAACGGGGGGGGGGGTCCTGAGGGTTATAGGAGGGAAGAGAAGGAATTTTTAATTTATTTAATTAATTTATTTACTAAAAGTTGACTTTCACATAGGACCTTTAAACGAGGCCCACCGCCTGTCGTCCACAGCGTTTTACCCCCATTCCGAACACAATGGAATATATATCGCAGGCTAATTCGGTCAATTCGATCAGTTTCCATTGAATTTACATTTAAATCATTATATTGAATTTCAAACGTACATTTCAAATTACCGGGGTCACATACTAACTAGAAAAATTCTCGAAAAATATTTTCTAGCTTCGTATTGATGATACCATCCTAACAAAACTAGTTTCGTTGAATTCTGAGACCGTTTGAAAAATGGCCATTTTCCAGTCGATTAAAATCAACTGAAACTGGTCAAACACGTTTTCTTTTGCCACGCTCTCATATTGATTCAAAAAATTATGAAATTTGGAATCTAGCAATAACTTGACATCGCGGATCCAACAAAAGTGGTTTCGTCGAAATCCGAGGTCGTTTGCAAAATGGCCATTTTTAAGGGCCGAAATTCCATAGCGACTATCCTGAAATTTCAACTGGACATATCTTTTGATTCCCGCTATCAAATTTCGATTTTTCGGATTCGTTGGAAAGATATCATCAATTAGATCCTAATGTTTTTGGTTTCACTAAAATCCGGATTGTTTTGCACCTGGTACATTCAATTGAAGTTTGAAATCGAATTATCGAACTACCGTGCCATTTTCAATTCCTTTTATAATTTTATATAATTATATATATTCTAACGACGACGTATATAATATATACGTTCGAATTATATTCAAAACCAATTTCTCATCGATATTATTTAAAATTATCTATTTTAAATATTCAAAATTCGCTAAAATTGCCAAAATAAAAATTTTAAACTGGCCCAGATTTTCGGGTTGTTACACAATGCTTCTTGTTTGGCTGAACTCTGTTAATGTATGGTAAAGTTGTAGCAATTAAAATATTTAACATACATTAAAATAACCAAGGGACCTACATAAATGTCTAAATTGACAACAAAGCACAAAGCTCTGAATAGTCTGAAAATGGGGACATGTTTCAAACCTCCACTGTTTCTTCCTTCTATTTCATCCATTTTCCACTGCTTTCCCTCTTTTTGCCCATTCTCTTCAACACTCTGAACTTTTTTCGCCCCGCCTGGACTATTGCGGTAGCTTGCCACACGAACTGCTTTTTCTTCTTTTCAGATCATTTTTATTGCTGCTCTCCAAAAAAAATTTTGTTGGATGATCCATGAGTATCTGTCCCTGCGCGGTGGCCAAATCCCACTTAATCCGAGAAACCTCACTTCTTCAACCCTTACATGAGACTAAAGTTCATCTAACGAGGGTTTGATCAAAACTAGCGTTCGAAGTAAGGTGCTTTTTGTGTTTACCGTGAGGATTAATGTCCTATGGCTTGCATCTCCGTGATTTTGGGGAATGTCAAGGTTATTATGTCGGTTCTGTTTTATGTGTAGTTCTTGTGGCTCTTGGAGATGTGATGCCTGGTTCTTTCTTGTTCTTCCACCTCGCTATTAGCACTTCATGAGAAGCTTACGCACTAATTTTGCTAGACTTTTGGTGGAGGACCCTTTGTTTATTTGCATCCATCTTTGCACATGTTACTTTATCTTTCAATGGTTGTGCTTATGTAATTTTCAATGTTAGATCTCTCGAAATCTTCTTGGTTCATGTCCAAATTTAGTTTCGGATGTGGTCCTTGTCATATGTTTATATGTGATGCCTGAGTATCAAAAACTTTATTCTTTCCTTTGAATCGATTTTTTGATGCTTGTATGATGTCGCTATGTAATTGCTTCTTATACATGAGTTTGGAAGTACTGCCGTGGTTTGCCACTTTACTGCTGGGCTGTGATGGTGCAACACCTTGTTGGGGACGTCTTTTCTTTGCAATAGGTGGTGCTTTGCAGCTTGTCTGTCTTGGTGTACTTCCTGCTGGGTTATGTAGCCCTCGTAAATGTCTTTTTATGTAGTCGGCCACAGTGGGATGATATTTGTCGTACAATGTATGGCATGCCTTCTCCTGTTGTTTCTGTACCTATGTAAGGTCGGCCCTATGATATGATGTGCCATTATGTCTTTGTGTGGTTCAATGAAATGTGCACTTGTACCTAGATTTAGGTTTGTAAGTCATTTAGTTTTCTTTTAGCATGTAATTTGTTCCAACTATGTAATTCGATAAGCCTCCCTGCGTGGTGTGATTGTATGTTATTTGCTCACTGAGATTCTAGTTTAGATTAAGTTGGTCTAGCTCCAGTGCTGTAAGCTTGTAAAGTTGTAGTAGATGGTCCACTATAAAAATCGTTTGTGGTGGACGGTTCACCTTTAAAACCAAAGTAGTAGGCTGGTAACTGCCAACCTTCTGTAATATTGTAATTATTATTGGTTATAATATTAAATGTTTGCGATCACTATAAAAACTGGCCGGCTTTGCCAAAAAAAACTAAGGGATAATTAAAGTAATTAATTCAATAAACCATAATTAGCATCAATATAATCAGTCATAAACACCGATTAAAAATACGATATTGCCTCTTTCCCAGTTCGACAACCACGACTCATCAAAGCCGTCGCGCCACCTCCCACAGTTTGCCAGAGACCACCGCTCCACCCCCTCAATGCGCCACTCTAAGTAAATGGCAATGGTTTATTGAAGGAATGAAAAAAGAGGTTATATTGGTTTGGAACGGGAATGCATATTGGAAACTAATGTAACGACCCAGATTTTTAGTTGTTAAAGTTGAACATTTAAAATTGGTTTTAAAGGTTGATTTGGAAATTTAAATAACTTGAATTCAACAATTTTGAATATTAAGTTAATTTGAATAATAAAACAATAAATTTAATTCCGAAATATTTGAAAATAAATAGGAACTGACATATAATATGAATTGGATAATTTGTTAAGAACAATTAAGTTTAGATTTGAATTTTAATAAGAAATTTATTTATTAAATGAAGTTTGAACGTATAAATTATAATTTAATTAAAAACAAGCTTGCAGAGTCGCGATAGTTCATAGATTTATGTTTTGAACTTCAAATGGATGTATAAAATTTAATACGAGGTGTAAGTTTTTAGACGCAAACCAACTATGTTAGAAAGTGAGAGATGCTAGCTTTCCGACTATATTTCTATTTATTTGTGGTTTGATATACACTATTATAATATCACTGGATTTTGTTATAAAAGGTGATTTGGGTATCGTAAGGTAAAAACGCATGCAATGTTAATGTGTGGTCGTGTCTTACGAGAGTTCCATTCTTTCAAAATATTTTCTAAAGTTAAGCAAGTTGTTTGTAATGTAAATTTTTCACTAAAAGTATTCCATACTGATCCGAGTTGATTTTGCTTTGCTTCAAATGCGTTTGAGTCAGGCTGTGTATATTTCCAAGTTGGATTTCGCTTTGAGTTTCTGGAGTGGAGCTGAAATCGAGACGTGTACCCGTATTTTCTGTTATCAATTTATTCCCATTGTGTAAGTTATATTGATCTAGTGTGAACTCTGATGTTGTAATTATATATATATATATACAATTTTCTTTTGAATAAAGAGTATTGATATATTATATTTTATTCGTGTCGCTGTGAGGTTCTATTCAACTCTGATTATGTAATGTCGGTCTTCTTCTTGTTCTTCTATTATAATATTTCTTTCTTTTTCACCCTTTAATTTCATTCTATTAACTATCTGGGTTTTCGATACTTGGGTTTTGGCAAGTGAATATAGGATTATGTATTATTTTCAAAAGCATCAAAATTTCCATTAGGTTGCTACAGTGGTATCAGAGCATAAGGTTACTAATAACCTTGACTATGTGGCATAACTCAATAGAAATTGGGCTAGTAATACCCTAGATTGAGTTTGAGTGTGTGTGTGTGTGTTTGTCTATATATATATATATATATGTATATATATATATATGAAAGCGCTTATTTGTAATTGGATATACAATTATTTTTATATTTTGCATAATATATTTTGTACAGAAGGTAGAAGAAATAATTTTCTCCAGTTATTAAAATATTGATAATCAACCAAATACCCAGTGTTGATTTGAATGAAATTAGATTATGAAGTTGGAGTGATTTAACTAAAGGAAAATTCAAATATGAAATGTGTGAATGAAAATTTTAATATTTAAATTGATTTATGTAGTTAAATAGATTGCAAAAGTATAGATTTAAAGATGAATTAACTTGATTGGGAACCAATCTAGAATGAATAAAGAATACTTATTGAAATGAATTCAAGTATGACTTTGAATGGAATATAAAGGAATCGATTTATGTATCCAAATGGATTGATAAGGAATTGGGTATTAATAAATTTCATATGAATTGAATAATATGTAAAATTAATTTAAGTGGACAATCTGAATGTTTGAGCTTACATGGTTATGGAAATAATGAGTTTCATATAAGTTAAGAACAGGTGTAGAGGCTAATTCACTTTTAAACCTATTCAATTGAGCTCTGGAGCTAATTGGATCTAGTTTGGCTATAGCTGCATGCTAATTGATCGAGCTCACTTATAGCTTATTGCTTATCGCACAACGCTCACATAAGGTACGCATAAGCAAAAGTATAAAATTTGGTATATGAATTGAGTTTTCTGCCCGTGTTGTCGATGTATACATTTTTATCTCTCTTGTTATATTGCTGAAGTCTCTCTGTATATGGGAGACTTTATCAAAAGAAATCGAAAACTTAAAGTGTTAGAAAATTTCAATTTTTTTTTGAAAATTCTCGTTAACAGAAATGAATTGGTGTTTCAATTAAAACTAACTGGATTAGTTGAAACCAAAAGTTTAGAATGTGGAACAGAAGATTTTAACTAAAGTAGATTTTTTGAATAATGGGTTTTTCGCATTTTTCCTGCTTAATTAATTTCGGGGACAAAATTGTTTTAAGGAGGGAAGTAACAACCTGGATTTTTAGTCGTTTAAGTTGAATATTAAAAATTGGTTTTAAATGTTGAGTTGGAAATTTAAATAACTCGAATTCAACAATTTTGTGTATTAAGTTAATTTGAATAATAAAATAAATTTGAATTCCGAAATATTTGAATATAAATTGGATTTGAGGTATAATATGAATTGGATAATATATTAAGACCAATTAAGTTTAGATATAAATTTTAATAAGGAATTTATTTATTAAATAAAGTTTGAACGTATTATTATAATTTAATTAAAAACGAGCTTGCGACATCGTAGTAGTTCATAGTTTTATGGTTTGAACTTCAAATGGATGTATAAAATTCAATATGAGCCGTACGTTTTTAGATGTAAACTAACTATGCAGGAGAATGAGATGCAAGCTTTCCAGCTATATTCCTATATATTTGTGGTTTGATAGACACTAATATAACATCACTGGATTTTGTTATAAAAAAGTGATTGTATCGTAAGGTAAAAACACATATCATATCTGTGTGCGGTCGTGTTGTAATAACCCGGAAATCTGGGCCAGTTTAAAATTTTTATTTTGGCAATTTTAGCAAATTTTGATTATTTAAAATGAATTATTTTAAATAATATCGACGAGAAATTTATTTTGAAGAGAACTCGAACGTATATATTATACAGATCGTCGTTAGAATATAAATATTTATTTATATATATAAAAGGAATTGAAAATGGCCCTGCAGTTTGATAATTCAATTTCAATGTTCAATTGAATGTACAGGATTCAAAATAAACCGTATTTTAGTGAAACCAAAAATAATGGAATCTAATTGTGACTATCTTTCCAACGAATCCGAAAAATCAAAATTTCATAGTGGGGATCAAAAGATATGTCCAGTTGAAAATTCTGAATAGTCGCTATGAAATTCAGGCCCTTAAAAATGGAAATTTTGCAAACGACCTCGGTTTTTGACGAAACCACTTTTGTTGGATCCGGGATGTCAAATTATTGCTAAATTCCAATTTTCATAATTTTCCGAATCAATATGTGAGCGTGGCAAAGGAAAACGCGTTTGACTAGTTTTAGTTGATTTTAATCGACTGGAAATTGGCCATTTTTCCAACGGTCTCAGAATTCGACGAAATTAGTTTTGTTAGGACCGTATCGTCAATATGAAGCTAGAAAATATTTTCGGAATTTTTCGAGTTAGTATGTGACCCCGGTAAATTGAAATGCGCGTTCAAATTCAATATATATAGTTATATGTTGATTTTGACGAAAGCTGATCGAAACGATCGAACCAGCTTACGATACATATCCCATTGTGTTCGAAATGGGGGTAATTAGCCAGGGACGACAGTCGGTGGACTTGATTTCGAGTTAGTGTGAAAAGTCAACTTAAATGAATAATAAAAAAAAAATATAAAACCCCCTTACTCTTTCTTTCTCTCCCTCTCCCTTTATTCCTCCAAACAGAATTAAAATAAAAAAAAATCGCGCCCCTCCCTCCCAATCGCCGACGCGATGGTTCACCACCCCACCGCCGTTCCTGCCGCGCCTTCTCCCCTCACCCTCCTCCTCTCCTCCGCGACCTTCTATCTCGCCCCTCCCTCCATCTTCTACTCGAATCCACCGCCCCCCCCAAACGCATGAGACCCGCAACCTCCAGCCCAATGGGACCAGCCGCCGGTGATGCGTGCCAACCCCCACCGCGCTGCGCCCAGTCCAATCACCCTCTTCTCCAGCGACGACGGCAGCAAGCGATTCCCCCCTTTTTCTTCTAGCAAACCCCCCTTCCATAAATCGAACACTGTAAGTTTTCATCTCATTTTAACTGATTTTGTTTGCTTTTAAAAACTGAAAATTATTTGATTTTAAAACTGAAAATTATTTGATTTTAAAAACTGAAAATTACATGACTTAAAAACTGAAAATTACATGACTTTAAAAATGAAAATTATTTGATTTTAAAATTGAGAAAGACGAGATTTATATATGGTAAAAGACGAGATTTTTTTATATGGTGAAAGACGTGGTTTTTATATGGTGAAAGACAAGATTTTTAAATAAGGAAAGACGCGATTTTTATTATATGAGAAGTAAAATAAAAATATGATTTTTATACTATAGAAGGAATAAAAATTCGATTTTTATATATTAAGTAAAATAAAAATATGATTTTTATATTATAGAAGGAATAAAATTCGATTTTTATATATTGAATAGCGAAATAAAAATTCGATTTTTATATATTGAATAGCAAAGTAAAAATTCGATTTTTATATATTGAATAGCGAAGTAAAAATTCGATTTTTATATATTGAATAGCGAAATAAAAATTCGATTTTTATATATTGAATAGCAAAGTAAAAATTCGATTTTTATATATTGAATAACAAAGTAAAAATTCGATTTTTATATATTGAATAGCGAAGTAAAAATATGATTTTTATACACATAGCAAGAATATAAAAATGTAATTTTTTATATATGTAGTGAATACGGGCAAACAAAGTGACAAGAGGCAAGAACGGCGAAGACTTCTACATTTGAAGAGTCGTGGGATTGGATTAGCTAATCTATGAGAATTTCTCACTCTTTAATTTAATTTTCTAGTTATATATATGTAACAACCCGAAAATCTGGGCCAGTTTAAAATTTTTATTTTGGCAATTTTATCGAATTTTGAATATTTAAAATGAATTATTTTAAATAATATCGACAAGAAATTTATTTTGAATATAAATCGAACGTATATATTATATACGTAGTCGTTAGAATATAAATAATTATATATAATTATAAATAGAATTGAAAATGGCGTGGTAGTTCGATAATTCAATTTCAAACTTCAATTGAATGTACCGGGTGCAAAACAATCCGGATTTTAGTGAAACAAAAAATAATAGGATCTAATAGGTAATATCTTTCCAATGAATCTGACAAATCGTAATTTCATAGTGGGGATCAAAAGATATGTCCAGTTGAAAATTCTGAATAGTCGCTATGGAATTCAGGCCCTTAAAAATGGAAATTTTGCAAACGACCTCGGATTTCGACAAAACCACTTTTGTTGGATCCGTGATGTCAAATTATTGCTAGGTTTCAAATTTCATAATTTTTCGAATCAATATGTGAGTGTGGCGAAGGAAAACGCATTTGACCAGTTTTAGTTGATTTTAGTCGACTAGAAAATGGACATTTTTCCAACGGTCTAAGAATTCGACGAAACTAGTTTTGTTAGGACCGTATCGTCAATACGAAGCTAGAAAATATTTTTTTGGAATTTTTCGAGTTAGTACGTGACCCCAGTAAATTGAAATGCACGTTCAAAATCAATATATAGAGTTATATGTTGATTTTGACGGAAACTGATCGAAACGATCAAATCAACTTGCGATACATATCCCATTGTGTTCGAAATGGGGGTAATTAGCTATGGACGACAGGCGGTGGGCCTCGTTTAGAGGTCGTATGTAAAAGTCAACTTTTTGTAAATTAAATAATTAAAAAATAAAACTTCCCTCTCCCTGTCTCTTTCTCTCTGCCCCCCCCCCCCCTCATTCTTCGTTCATTTAAGAGAAACAAAAAAAAAACCGCAGATCCACAAATTGCGCCCCCCTCCTTGTCGATTGTGCCACCGCCGGAGGTGTGCCTCCATCCATCCGCGCTCAGACCTCGGCCGCCCCATTTCCAGTCCCCCTCCCCTCGCGCATCACCTCTTCTCCATTCCCTCGCGTGAACCACTGAAGTCGCTGACCTCCGACTCCATCACCGCTCCGCCAGCTTCCACCTCCCTTCGCACCCCATCAACACTCCGGCACACCCCTCCCCTTCTAACAGTAAGCTCCTTTATTTTTATTTATTTAATTTTAGTTTTTTTTAGTTAGTTTAATTTAAATATACCTTTATAAAATCTGATTTTAATACATATTTCAGCGAATTGAAATGGTTTGATTTTATTTACAAAGCTATGATTTTTAATTAGACAAAGATTTGTTTTTTTAACTTGACAAAGATTAGATCTGTATTATACGAATGCCATGGTAAAGGCTAGTTCTTCATATATGAAGTAGTGATGGAAAAAAATTTGATTTTTATATAGGAAGTTGAAGAAATAGAAAAAATTACGATTTTTAACATGAAGATGAAGAAATAGAAAAAATACGATTTTTAATCAAAGAAAGCTATGATTTTTATATTGAAGTAACGAGAATAAAAATATAATTTTTATGTTACACAAAGAATAAAAATTCGATTTTTTTTTATAGAAGCGATAAAGAAATGATTTTTATATATTGAATAGCGAAGTAAAAATTCGATTTTTACATATGTAGTGAATACGGGCAACGAAAGTGAAGAAAGGCGAGAACGGCGAAGACTTCTAAATAAGAAGAGTCGAGGCGTTTGGATTAGCTTTGGTGAGAACTTATCACTCTAAATTTCCTTTTTCTAGTTATATATATATACTAGGATGCAGACGGTGCTTAGCAGCACCCGACACCCGTCATCCACAGACCATGGATGACTTGTATGCTTGTTTGATGTGTTGTGAAATTTGTTTGTGATGTTGATGTGAAATTGATAATAAAATGTAGATGTGTTGAAATAAATATTTTATCGTTAAAAATATAATTTTTAACGTGAAGGTGAATAAATAAATAATTATAAACAAATCGGTCGATTTGTTTATATACACTAATTTGACTGATATTGATTGGGATGATAAATTTTACACATCGCCCAACTGCACGAATAAAAATATGTGTTTGTTGATTTGAAACCCCACACGGGTGTTGGGATGATATTTGGGTACACTAATCCCAATTATTTAATTATGTGTCGATCGATTGGTCGACAGGTTGTGTAAACGTTGATTATTTATATTTGATGCTTATGCAGTTGTGTGGTGTACCTTGGATGATGGTTGATTGTTTATCATTGCTATTATATACATGTGTTGTATGGAATCCATATAATTGACATTATATGGTGATTGATTGGGCCTCATTCCAATTGGGAAAATAATGAATATTATAAAAGGAAATTCATGTGTTGAATATAAAAATAGTCATGTGTTGACTATGTGCATGTGTTGAAATTATTCATGTGTTGAGTAAAATATTTTAATCATAAAATTTACATCTTCATCATATTTAAAATTAGGACTACTTCCCAGTAGGTGTCTAATTAAAAAAATCAAACGATAGATACCATAATTTTATAAAATATTTTACATACCAAAAATAGTGATGTGTTGATAGTACTCATGTGTTGAGATTAGTCGTGTGTTGAAAGAAATATAGATTCATGTGTTGAATAGAATAAATATTCATTTGTTGAATAGAATAAAGAAGTTTTTGAAAAATATAAAGCCGTGTTGATTAGAGATGCGTTATTTTGACGCGAACGATATTTATATCGATTTTATTCGTTTTATAATGAATATTGAAAAGTGATTTCAAAATTTAATATTTTGAAATGAAATTCAAATTAAATTAGATTAAAATTCAAATTGAAATTTTATTGAATCAATTTGAAATGAATTCGAATCGAATAGAAAATGAATCCGATTCGAATTGAATAGAAAGTTAATTTGAATTCGAATTGAATAGAAATGAATTCAAATTGAATTAAATTGAAATTGAATTACAAACGAATTGAAATCGTTTTGAATGAAATTTGAAACGAATTAGAATTGGAATCGAATTGAAACGAATTTGAATTCGAATTAAACAAAATTGAAATGAATTCGAATTGAATTGAAATCAAATCGATTTGAAATTGAATATAGTTTATAAAATACGTTTTTAGAAAGGAAATCGACGAAACATATGTAATATATATATATATTATATATATAATGGACTGAATAGAACGCGCCGCGCCGCGGTAGTTCGTGAATTTCGACCATTGACTTCGAATTGACGTTGCGAGAGATCCGACCGTCGGATTCTCCTAAAACCGGAACCGTTGGGTTCGTATCGAAAAGATCTTTCCAATGAATATTAGAAATTTGAAATCTAACAGTTGGATTTGGAATTATGTCCAAATCAAATTTAGAAAAGGTCGTTGTAAGTGCAGTTCGATGGCCGTTGATGGAAATCGATTGTACGGGCCTTGATAAAATTATTAAAAATATCTATAATTTGTGTAAAATCATAAGAAATGATTTGGGAAAAATTGGGCCGAGAAATTCCATATTTGAAAAGATAAAAATAGATTTTTATCGAAATGAACTAGTTTTGAACTAGAATTAAAATCAATTTATTTTTCAAATAAATAAATTGAATTTGAGAGTGATTTTAAAAATAATCAGTATTCCCAATACGTGAATTGGACTCGAGTTGAATCGAAATTATCTTCGGAATATTTCGATGTTGGATTTCGTGATTATACAGATATTGTTATGGGAATTTGAAAGATATATTTTATATCATTATTTCCAATACGATATTTGTTGGTTTCAGAATTTGATATTGAATATAAGCCAGTATATTTTCTATTCAGAGCCTTGTATTTAATATCAAATGTGATTTGGGTTTATCGTGAATCGTGTTTTAGATGACATTGGTTCTTTAACCCAGTTAAAGGCAGGATGTTGATTTTTGAAAAGATTAAAACTAAGTGGAGTTTTAATGAATATTTAATTAGATTAAAAATGTGAATTGATAATTTAAATTATCAAATTTGAAAGGTGATCGAGAATGGAGTATCACCAGTTTTGCTCCAAAGCGGTAGTTAAATCTGTAAATAGATTTGAATGTGAAATGGTAATTAATTTTACCGATAACACCGTGGTGTTAGATATGGAGTATTACCAGTTTTGCTCCATGGGATGAATAGGTTGGGATTGGGAAATAAAATAAATAATTACTTCGGTGTGGTTCGCTAATCCCGACTAGTTTGAAATGATATCCAAAGGAAGATTAAAGAATAAATTTAGAAGAATTTATCTTGGATAAAATTAATGGGAACCTTTCCCTAAGAATGTGATTTTGTGAATAAAAGAACATTCTGAATTGGAATGAGGCGTTTGTTGTGTTTGTGTAACATTTGTTTATCATATACGGGGGTTATTTAGAAAGGCCGCGTTTATACCCATTCTGAATAACCGATTCGACGAGATGTCGAATATGAAGACGGTGGTCGAAGACCGGAAGTATTCACATCGTTTGGGTGATTACTGATGATCTTGATTGGGCTGTACACCCAGGATGAGGGAAACAGTTGGTGATCATCCAGACGTACTTGGAGATGGATGGATATGCGAGGAAAGTGCCTCCGGTTTCGTTCAGACCCAGAACGAACTTGTAAATGGATTGTGTGTCTGACATTGGATTTTATTCTGTGTTGATTGATCTCTATTAAATATACATCTGTTTGGCGGTAGGGAATTTATTCTCCTGCTTAACGCCCTTCTTTGAGACGTACGAGCTCAGAGGTTGTATATCAATGGACATCAGTTGCATGGAGTGAATTGCCAGTGTGGCACGCGTAAGTGGCAATTGATCAGGGCTTCTGTTGAAAAGCAAAGCCTTGTGGTTTATGATCAAAGCATGGCCTGTGTGGCGTAGCTTTGTGTATAACGTGAATTCGCGAGCCTCACACCTCGGTATGAGTCAAAAATGGTATACAGACCCAAGGAGTGCACGACGTTTCTTTCTAGCTATGGTGGTGTCAGTGACCTACCAGCCCTGACATTTATATACTTTTCACCTGTGTGGTTGTTGGATACGAGGCGCCTCGGATATAGGTCTGTAAGGACCGGGAAACGTGTGTTCAGGAATAATTAATCCTCAAAAGTAAGAGAGGACCGGCCTTGGAGGTTCCAAAGGATCATAGTGGGGTCCTGAGGCATTGCTAGAGTGTCTCGAACACGGAGAGGAGATTGCCCCTTGCCTCGTCTCATGACGAAATCCAATTTCCAATACGTGATATTGTGGTTTTAATTGTAGAAATAGTATGGTGACATGATAGATGGTACCCATGCCGCCTATGATTGATATTTATGATTTGAATTGTTTTGACACTATACACTTATAATAGTATCAAATGATTAGTTTTGACGTACCAAGCATGTTTGGCTATTATAAGGGAAAACCCTATCCTCCGGCTTGCGTTGCATTGTGTGATGGGACCTGCGTCTTATAATAGCTTCATTTTTCCAAAGAGTATTGCGCTGTTTTGTTATATGCACTAGTATTCTTGGGAGGAAACCCGTTCCGTGTTATACGGCGTGGTCCCTTTAATTACTATCCTTTAAAGTAAAGTTTTAAATAACTGTTTTAGTTCTCACACCAGTCACATGACTGACCTGGAGTTTATTGTTTTAACCTAAACTCTGGGTGCCCCTATTTTCCACACGGGCAGCTTGTAGTTTTGGTTTTGCAGATTTATATTCACAGGATCCTGATTTACAGCTGGAACAATGCTCGGAAAGCTCTGTATCCGTGCATTACTTCTAGTTGTTCTTTTGTATTATTTTCCGCTGCGATGTATTTAAATGTAATAAAAATCTCTGATATTTGTTGAATGTAATTTATTCAATTATACTCTGTATATTCTTGTATCTGATGGAATTGTTGTAATAACAATGAAATGTTCTTCCGTTTGCGTTCTATTTTGTCCTGTTCTCAAAACGATCAGGGGTTTCGAACGGTCTTAGTCGGTTTAACGATCGATTCGGATCGAGCGAAATTCCTTGCTGTTACAGTTGGTATCAGAGCTTTGGTTTACAGAGCTCGAGAACAAGACACATTAGAACAAAACGAAAGAATTCATCAGATATTGGATTAGTAATATCCAATTAGAATGACTCGTTAGAGATAGGATCAGTAGTATCCTAGAACGAGTGTGAAGAGTATATTTTTCAAATGAAAACAAATTTTGTTTTGAAATTTAAATCGCTTTATACGTATTTGAATATTTATTTATATTGATTTGGACAATCTAGTATATAAAAATTTCGCGTATACGCGTCATGAATGTATAATCGAAGTTTTAATATACTGGATAGATATAGAATCATGCTCTAGTCACCCGGAGATGATGTTGATAATGACCATGGCATCATCAATATTTATGTTCGTGTTTCGAAGGTGTGATATCTATATATTTCCATTAGACTGGTGTGAGAACCAAAACTTATATAGATAGATTTATTTTTGTGAATTGGCATCAAAACATGATTTTCTGTATGTATATATATATATATATATATATATATATATATATATATCAAAATTATGAATTTGAAACTCTAATTCACTAATTGATTGATGTATGTGTTGTTTGTTTATCTGTTTGATAATTTTGAAACATTTAGCCTAATTGTATCGAATATTGAATTGTATTGAAAATTAGTCGCATTTGCTTGCATATACATGTACTTACATTGAACAGGTCATAGCAAGGAGGCTAGAGCAGAGAATAAAATTTGTTTGCCCGACAAATAGGTACATGTTTACTATAATTTACTGTTTTGTTTGGGTGATGATGATTTTATGAGCCGATTGGCTTTTTCTTTTTCTTTTTGAGATCATAGGGCCTGCATGGCAATTTCGGGATTTTCCCGTTGCTCCCGGTGCAGGGGAGGTTATGGCGAAATTTTTCGAAAATTTAGGGTGTTAACCAAATTTTTGAAGAATTTGAAAATTCTTAGAACCTGAAAAGTTGGAGAATGGGAGCCAGATCAAACGTAGAGTTGATTGATCAAACCACTTTCAACTTTGTTCCTTTTCGGGGACGAAAAGTTTTAAGTGGGGGAGATTGTAACAACCCGAAAATCTGGGCCAGTTTAAAATTTTTATTTTTGCAATTTTAGCGAATTTTGAATATTTAAAATGAATTATTTTAAATAATATCGACGAGAAATTTATTTTGAATATAAACCGAATGTATATATTATATACGTCGTCGTTAGAATATAAATAATTATATATAATTATAAATAGAATTGAAAATGGCGCGGTAGTTCGATAATTCGATTTCAAACTTCAATTGAATGTACCAGGTGCAAAACAATCCGGATTTTAGTGAAACCAAAAATAATAGGATCTAATTGGTAATATCTTTGCAACGAATCCGACAAATCGTAATTTCATAGCGGGGATCAAAAGATATGTCCAGTTGAAAATTCTGAATAGTCGTTATGGAATTCAGGCCCTTAAAAATGGAAATTTTGCAAATGACCTCGGATTTCGACGAAACCACTTTTGTTGGATCCGTGATGTCAAATTATTGCTAGGTTTCAAATTTCATAATTTTTCGAATCAATATGTGAGCGTGGCGAAGGAAAACGCATTTAACCAGTTTTAGTTGATTTTAATCGACTGGAAAATGGACATTTTTCCAACGGTCTCAGAATTCGACGAAACTAGTTTTGTTAGGACCGTATCGTCAATACGAAGCTAGAAAATATTTTTTTGGAATTTTTTGAGTTAGTACGTGACCCCAGTAAATTGAAATGCGCGTTCAAAATCAATATATAGAGTTATATGTTGATTTTGACGGAAACTGATCGAAACGATCAAATTAGCTTGCGATACATATCCCATTGTGTTCGAAATGGGAGTAATTAGCTATGGACGACAGGCGGTGGGCCTTGTTTAGAGGTCGTTTGTAAAAGTCAACTTTTTGTAAATTAAATAATTAAAATAATTAAAAAATAAAACTTCCCTCTCCCTATCTCTTTCTCTCTGCCCCCCCTCATTCTTCGTTCATTCAAGAGAAATAAAAAAACCGTAGATCCACAAATCGCGCCCCCCCCCCTTTTCGATTGCGCCACCGCCGGAGGTGTGCCTCCGTCCATCCGCGCTCAAACCTCGGCCACCCCCTTTCCAGTCCCCTTCCCCTCGTGCATCACCTCTTCTCCATTCCCTCGCGTGAACCACTGAAGCCACTGACCTCCGACTCCATCACCGCTCCGCCAGCTTCCACCTCCCTCCGCACCCCATCAGCACTCCGGCGCACCCCTTCCACCACTCCGACGAACTCAGCACCCCTCCCCTTCTAACAGTAAGCTCCTTTATTTTTATTTATTTAATTTCAGTTTTTTTTAGTTAGTATAATTTAAATATACCTTTATAAAATCTGATTTTAATACATATTTCAGTGAATTGAAATGGTTTGATTTTATTTACAAAGCTATGATTTTTAATTAGACAAATATTTGTTTTTTTAACTTGAGAAAGATTAGATCTTTATTATACAAATGCCGTGGTAAAGGCTAGTTCTTCATATATGAAGTAGTGATGGAAAAAAATTTGATTTTTATATAGGAAGCTAAAGAAATAGAAAAAAATACGATTTTTAACATGAAGAGGAAGAAATAGAAAAAATACGATTTTTAATCAAAGAAAGCTATGATTTTTATATTGAAGTAACGAGAATAAAAATAAAATTTTTATGTTACACAAAGAATAAAAAATCGATTTTTAATTTATAGAAGCGATAAAGAAATGATTTTTATATATTGAATTGCGAAGTAAAAATTCGATTTTTACATATGTAGTGAATACGGGCAACGAAAGTGAAGAAAGGTGAGAACGGCGAAGAGTTCTACATAAGAAGAGTCGAGGCGTTTGGATTAGCTTTGTTGAGAACTTCTCACTCAAAATTTCCTTTTTCTATTTATATATATATACTAGGATGCAGACGGTGCTTAGCAGCACCCGACACCCGTCATCCACAGACCATGGATGACTTGTATGCTTGCTTGATGTGTTGTGAAATTTGTTTGTGATGTTGATGTGAAATCGAAAATAAAATGTAGAAGTGTTGAAATAAATATTTTATCGTTAAAAATATAATTTTTAACGTGAAGGTGAATAAATAAATAATTATAAACAAATCGGCCGATTTGTTTATATACACTGATTTGACTGATATTGATTGGGATGATAATTTTACACATCGCCCAACTGCACGAATAAAAATATGTGTTTGTTGATTTGAAACCCCACACGGGTGTTGGGATGATATTTGGGTACACTAATCCCAATTATTTAATTATGTGTCGATCGATTGGTCGACACGCTGTGCAAGCATTGATTATTTGTATTTGATGCTTATGCAGTTGTGTGGTGCACCTTGAATGATGGTTGATTGTTTATCATTACTATTATATACATGTGTTGTATGGAATCCATATAATTGACATTATATGGTGATTGATTGGGCCTCATTCCAATTGGGAGAATAATGAATATTATAAAAGGAAATTCATGTGTTGAATATAAAAATAGTCATGTGTTGACGATGTGCATGTGTTGAAATTATTCATGTGTTGAGTAAAATATTTTAATCATAAAATTTACATCTTCATCATATTTAAAATTAGAACTACTTCCTAGTAGGAGTCTAATTAAAAAATCAAACGATAGATACCATAATTTTATAAAATATTTTACATACCAAAAATAGTGATGTGTTGACAGTACTCATGTGTTGAGATTAGTCGTGTGTTGAAAGAAATATAGATTCATGTGTTGAATAGAATAAATATTCATTTGTTGAATAGAATAAAGAAGTTTTTGAAAAATATAAAGCCGTGTTGATTAGAGATGCGTTATTTTGACGCGAACGATATTTATATCGATTTTATTCGTTTTATAATGAATATTGAAAAGTGATTTCAAAATTTAATATTTTGAAATGAAATTCAAATTAAATTAGATTAAAATTCAAATTGAAATTTTATTGAATCAATTTGAAATGAATTCGAATCGAATAGAAAATGAATCCGATTCAAATTGAATAGAAAGTGAATTTGAATTCGAATTGAATAGAAATGAATTCAAATTGAATTAAATTGAATTAAAAACGAATTGAAATCGTTTTGAATGAAATTTGAAACGAATTAGAATTGGAATTGAATTGAAACGAATTTGAATTCGAATTAAACAAAATTGAAATGAATTCGAATTGAATTGAAATCAAATCGATTTGAAATTGAATATAGTGTTGAAATGGTTTTGAAAACGAATTTAAAACGATTTATAAAATACGTTTTAAAAAAGAAATCGACGAAATATATAATATATATATATATTATATAATGGCCTGAATAGAACGCGTCGCGCCGCGGCAGTTCGTGAATTTCGACCATTGACTTCGAATTGACGTTGCGGGAGATCCGACCGTCGGATTCTCCTAAAACCGGAACCGTTGGGTTCGTATCGAAAAGAGATTTCCAATGAATATTAGAAATTTGAAATCTAACGGTTGGATTTGGAATTATGTCCAAATCAAATTTAGAAAAGGTCGCTGTAAGTGCAGTTCGATGGCCATTGATGGAAATCGACTGTACGAGCCTTGATAAAATTATTAAAAATATCTATAATTTGTGTAAAATCATACGAAACGATTTGGGAAAAATTGGGCTGAGAAATTCCATATTTGAAAAGATAAAAATAGATTTTTATCGAAATGAACTAGTTTTGAACTAGAATTAAAATCAATTTATTTTTCAAACAAATAAATTGAATTTGAGAGGGATTTTAAAAATAATCAGTATTCCCAATACGTGAATTGGACTGGAGTTGAATCGAAATTATCTTCGGAATATTTCGATGTTGGATTTCGTGATTATACAGATATTGTTATGGGAATTTGAAAGATATATTTTATATCGTTATTTCCAATACGATATTTGTTGGTTTCAGAATTTAATATTGAATATAAGCCGGTATATTTTCTATTCAGAGCCTTGTATTTAATATCAAATGTGATTTGGGTTTATCGTGAATCGTGTTTTAGATGACATTGGTTCTTTAACCCAGTTAAAGGCAGGATGTTGATTTTTGAAAAGATTAAAACTTAGTGGAGTTTTAATGAATATTTAATTAGATTAAAACTGTGAATTGATAATTTAAATTATCAAATTTGAAAGGTGATCGAGAATGGAGTATCACCAGTTTTGCTCCAAAGCGGTAGTTAAATCTGTAATTAGATTTGAACGTGAAATGGTAATTAATTTTACCGATAACACCGTGGTGTTAGATATGGAGTATTACCAGTTTTGCTCCATGGGATGAATAGGTTGGGATTGGGAAATAAAATAAATAATTACTTCGGTGTGGTTCGCTAATCCCGACTAGTTTGAAATGATATCCAAAGGAAGATTAAAGAAAAAATTTAGAAGAATTTATCTTGGATAAAATTAATGGGAACCTTTCCCTAAGAATGTGATTTTGTGAATAAAAGAACACTCTGAATTGGAATGAGGCGTTTGTTGTGTTTGTGTAACATTTGTTTATCATGTACGTGGGTTATTCAGAAAGGCCTGGTTTATACCCATTCTGAATAACCGATTCGACGAGATGTCGAAGTTGAAGACGGTGGTTGAAGACCGGAAGTCTTCACATCGTTTGGGTGATTACTGATGATCTTGATTGGGCTGTACACACAGGATGAGGGAAACAGTTGGTGATCGTCCAGACGTACTTGGAGATGGATGGATATGCGAGGAAAGTGCCTCCGGTTTCGTTCAGACCCAGAACGAACTTGTAAATGGATTGTGTGTCTGACATTGGGTTTTATTCTGTGTCGATTGATCTCTATTAAATATACATCTGTTTGGCGGCAGAGAATTTATTCTCTTGCTTAACGCCCATCTCTGAGACATACGAGCTCAGAGGTTGTATATCGATGGACATCAGTCGCATGGAGTGAATTGCCAGTATGGCACGCGTAAGTGGCAATTGATCAGGGCTTCGGTTGAAAAGCAATGTCTTGTGGTTGATGATCAAAGCATGGCCTGTGTGGCGTAGCTTTGTGTATAACGTGAATTCGCGAGCCTCACACCTCGGTATGAGTCAAAAACGGGATACGGACCCAATGAGTGCACGACGTTTCTTTCTAGCTATGGTGGTGTCAGTGACCTACCAGCCCTGACATTTATATACTTTTCACCTGAGTGGTTGTTGGATACGAGGCGCCTCGGATATAGGTCTGTAAGGACCGGGAAACGTGTGTTCAGGAATAATTAATCCTCAAAAGTAAGAGAGGACCGGCTATGGAGGTTCCAAAGGATCATAGTGGGATCCTGAGGCATTGCTAGAGTGTCTCGAACGCGGAGAGGAGCTTGCCCCTTGCCTCGTCTCATGACGGAATCCAATTTCCAATACGTGATATTGCGGTTTTAATTGTAGAACTAGTATGGCGACATGATAGATGGTACCCATGCCGCCTATGATTGATATTTATGATTTGAATTGTTTTGACACTATACACTTATAATAGTATCAAATGATTTGTTTTGACGTACCAAGCATTTTTGGCTATTATAAGGGAAAACCCTATCCTCCGGCTTGTGTTGCATTGTGTGATGGGACCTGGGTCTTATAATAGCTTCATTTTTCCAAAGAGCATTGCGCTGTTTTGTTATATGCACTAGTATTCTTGGGAGGAAACCCGTTCCGTGTTATACGGCGTGGTCCCTTGAATTACTATCCTTTAAAGTAAAGTTTTAAATAACTGTTTTAGTTCTCACACCAATCACATGACTGACCTGGAGTTTATTGTTTTAACCTAAACTCTGGGTGCCCCTATTTTCCACACGGGCAGCTTGTAGTTTTGGTTTTGCAGATTCATATTCACAGGATCCTGATTTACAGCTGGAACGATGCTCGGAAAGCTCTGTATCCATGTATTACTTCTAGTTGTGCTTTTGTATTATTTTCCACTGCGATGTATTTAAATGTAGTTTAAATCTCTGATATTTGTTGAATGTAATTTATTCATTTATACTCTGTATATTCTTGTATCTGATGGAATTGTTGTAATAACAATGAAATGTTCTTCCGTTTGCGTTCTATTTTGTCCTGTTCTCAAAACGATCAGGGGTTTCGAACGGTCTTAGTCGGTTTAACGATCGATTCGGATCAAGAAAAATTCCTTGCCGTTACAATATATATATATATATATATATATATATATATATATACTAGGATGCAGACGGTGTTTAGTAGCACCCGACACCCGTCGTCCACAAACCATGGACGGCTTGTATGCTTGTTTGTTTGATTTTGATGTGTAGTTGATTGTGGGATGTGATGTGAAATGAAATAAAATATTTATATAGTTGAAAATATTTTATAGTTAAAAATAGAAATTTTAATGTGTATATGAAATGAAATAAAAATAAACAAATCGGATGATTTGTTTATATACACACATTTGACTGATATTGATTGGGACGATAAATTTTACACATCGCCCAACTGCACAAATAAAATCTGTGTTTGATTGTTTGAAACCCCACACGGGTATTGGGATGATATATGACATACACTAATCCCAATAGTTAGTTGTATGTCGATCGATTGATTGACAGACTGTTATAAGCGTTGAATATTTATATTTGATGCTTATACAGTGTAGAATGCACTTTGGATGATGGTTGATTATTCATCATTGTTATTATATACATGTGTTGTAGAAAATCCATATAATTAACATTATATGGTAATTGATTGGGCCTCATTCCATATTTGAAATAGAAATATTTGAACAGGTAATATTTGAAATAGAAATATTTGAAATAGAAATATTTGAAAATAGAAATGTATGAAGCCGTGTTGATTAGATTGACGCCATTTTGACGTGAACGATATTTATATCGATTTTATTCATTTTATAATGAATATCGAAAGTGATTTCAAAATCTAATATTTTGAAAAGAATTGAAATTCGAATTAAATTGAATTGATTAGAAATTCGAAATAAACGGAAATGATTTGAATTTCGAATAGAATTGAATTTCGAATTAAATTGAAATAGAATTGAAATCGTTTTGAAATGAATTCGAATTAAATTAAAATAGAATTGAAATCGTTTTGTAATGAATTCGAATTGAAATTGAATAGAAATGAATTCGAATTGAAATAGAATAGAAATGAATTCGAATTGAAATTGAAATAGAATTGAAATCGTTTTGAAATGAATTCGAATTAAATTGAAATAGAATTGAAATCGTTTTGAAATGAATTCGAATTGAAATTGAATAGAAATGAATTCGAATTGAAATTGAATAGAAATGAATTCGAATTGAAATTGAATAGAAATGAATTCGAATTGAAATTGAATAGAAATGAATTCGAATTGAAATTGAATAGAATTGAATACGAATCGAAATTGAATTGAAAACGAATTGAAATTGAATTAAAAATCGATTTGAATTGGAATCAATTTGAAAACGAATGTAAAACGAATTTAAAAGGGAAAATTCAATTTTGATTTGAATTCGAAAAGGGAGTTGAAATCGTTTAAAAACGAATTTAAAACGATTTATAAAATACGTTTTAAAAGGAAATCGACGAAGTATATATTATATATATAATATAATGGCTTGAATAGAATGCGCCGCGCCGCGGTAGTTCACGAATTTCGACCATTGACTTCGAATGTATATTACGGGAGATCCGACCCTCGGATTCTCCTAAAACCGGAACCGCTGGGTTCGTATCGAAAAGAGCTTTCTAATGAATATTGGAAATTTGAAATCAAATGGTTGGATTTGGAATTATGTCCAAATTAAATTTGAAAAAGGTCGGTGTAAGTGCAGTTCGATGGCCGTTGATGGAAATCGACTGTACGGGCCTTGATAAAATTATTAAAAATAGTAATAATTTGTGTAAAATCATAAGAAATGATTTGTGAAGAATTGGGATGAAAAACTCCATATTTGAAAAGATAAAAATAGATTTTTATCGAAATGAACTAGTTTTGAACTAGAGTAGCAATTTATTTATTTTCTTAAAAATAAATAAATTGGATTTGAAAATGGTTTTGAAAATAACCAGAATTTCCAATAATTGAATTGGATTGGATTTGAATCGAAATTGTCTATGGAATATTTCGATGTTGGATTTCGTGATGATACAGGTATTGTTAGGGGAATTTGAAAGATATATTTATATTGTTATTTCCAATACGAGTTTTGTTAGTCGTAGAAGTTGATGTTGAATATAAGCCAATTTATTTTCGATTCAGAGCCTTGTATTTAATATCAAATGTGATTTGGGTTTGTCGTGAATGGTGTCTTCATTAACACTGTTCTTAAACCCAGTTGAGAGAAAGATTAAATCTTTTTATATAGATTTAATGAAGTGTACCAATTAAATAATATTTAATTGAAATTGAATTGGTATTGATTTTTGGGTTTATCGTGAACAGTGTTTTAAATAACACTTGTTCTTTAACCCGATAATTAATGGAATGTGATTTTGGGTTTATCGTGAACCGTGTTTTAAATGACACTGATTCTTTAACCCAGTTAAAGATTAAAACTAAGTGGAGTTTTAATGAATCTTTAATTAAATTGAAAAGATCGAGAATGGAGTATCACCAGTTTTACTCCAGGCGATAGTTAAATCTTTAATTAGATTTGAACGTGAAATGGTAATTGAATTTACTGATAACACCGTGGTGTTAGATATGAAGTATGACCAGTTTTACTTCATGGGATGAATAGGTTGGGATTGGGAAATTAAAATAAATGATTACTTCGGTGTGGTTCGCTAATCCCGAATAGTTTGAATTGATATTCAAAGGAGATTAAAGAATAAATTTAAAGAATTTATCTTTGATAAAATTAATGGGAACCTTTCCCAAAATATAAGAATATTTGAATAAAAGAATATTCTGAATTGGAATAAGGCGTATGTTGTGTTTGTGTAACACGTGTTTATTATATATATATACGCGAGTTGTTCAGAAAGACCGGGTTTATCCCATTCTAAATAACTGATTCGACGTGGTGTCGAAGATAAAGACGGTGGTTGAAGACCGGAGGTCTTCACGTCGTTTGGGTAATTACTGATGATCTTGATTGGGCTGTACACCCAAGAAGATGGAAATAGTTGGTGATCGTCCAGACGTACTTGGAGATCGATGGATATGCGGGGTATTAGGTGCCTCCGGTTTCGTTCAGACCCAGAACGGACTTGTTAATGGATTGTGTGTCTGACATTGGATTTTAGTCTGTGTGATTGATTTCTATTAAATATATATCTGTTTGGCGGCGGAGAATTTATTCTCTTGCTTAACGCCCTTCTCTGAGACGTACGAGCTCAGAGGTTATATATTGATGGATATCAAACGCATGGAGTGAATTGCCTGTGTGGCATGCCTAAGTGGCAATTGATCAAGGCTTCTGTTGAAAAGCAAAGTCTTGTGGTGATGATCAAAGCACGGCCTGTGTGGCATAGCTTTGTGTAACGTTGAATCGTGAGCCTCACACCCCGGTGGTGAACCAAAAACGGGAGACGGACCTCAGGGGGGACATGCGTTTTCTTTCTAGCTAGAAGTGGCGTCAATGGTTTTACACGCCCTGACGAGTTTGACTTATGTGGTTGTTGCTGTTGCGAGGCGCCTCGGTTTGATCGGACGATCCGGGTCCGATGGAGTCATTTGTTGGCTCATTTACGCCCCATAGGGCGGAGAAACGTAGTGTTCAGGCATTATAATCCACATCGGTGGACCGACCCTGACGATCCAAGGGGCAGTTGCGGCTGTTCCCGAGGCTTGGGCTAGAGAGTCTCGAATCGGTTGAGGACTATCTTTTGCCTCGGTTCACAGACGGAAATCCAATTTCCAAATACGTGACATTTGCGGTTTTATTTGTAGAGCCTATATATGGCGACATAGTGGCATGGGACGCTCATGTCGCCTATGACTGATACTTATGATTTGAAGTTGTTTTATACACTATGCACTTATAATAGTATCAAATGATTTGTTTTAAACGTATCAAGCATTCTTGGCTATTATAAGGTAAAAACCCTATCCTCCGGCTTCCGTTGCATTGTGTGATGGGACCTTGGGTCTTATAATAGCTTCATTTCTCTTTATTTAGCATTGCGTTGTTTGTTTTATGCACTGGTATTCTTGGGAGGTAACCCGTTCCGTGTTATACGGCGTGGTCCCTTGATTTACCTAACTTTAAAATAAAGAATAATAACTGTTTTAGTTCTCACACCAGTCCCATGACTGACCTGGAGTTTATTGTTTTAACCTAAACTCTGGGTGCGCTTATTTTGACACGGGCAGCTAGTAGTTTTGGTTTTGCAGATTTATATTCACAGGATCCTGGTTTATAGCTGGAACGATATCCGAAAAGCTTTTTATCCGTATATCTCCTTCAGTTGTGTTTTGTATTATTTCCGCTGCAATGTATTTAAATGTAATTTAAAGCTATGAGATTTCTGTGTAATATTCATTTATACTTTGTATATTCTTGTATTCTGATGGAATTGTTGTAATTAACAATGAAATGTTCTTCCATCTGCGTTCTGTTGTGTGTTGTTCTCAAAACAATTCGTTCTTTCTCTTCTCTTCGGAGACCGGGAAAGTTCGGGTCATTTCATCTTGGTATCAGAGCTTTGGTTTACAAAGCTCAGAGAACAGGACACACTAGAACCATACGAAAGAATTCATCAAATATTGGATTAGTAATATCCAATGAGAATGACTCGTTAGAGATGGGATCAGTAGTATCCTCGAACGAGTGTGAAGAGTAAATTTTTTAAAATAAAAATGAAAACCCATTTTGTTTTGAAATTTAAATCAATTATTCGTATTTGATCATTTATTATATATTGATTTGGACAGTCCAGTATATAAAGATTTTGCATATACGCCTTGCAAACGTGTATTTGAAGTTTTAATATACTGGAAAGATATAGATTCACACTCTAGTCGCCCGGAGATGATTCTGATGATTGTAGCTACATCATCAGAATTAGTGTTCGAGTGTCGAAGGTGTGATATTTATATATCTCCTATTGACTGGTGTGAGAACCAAAATTAGATAGGGCCTATTGTTGTGATTTGGCATCAAAAATCTGATTTTTGACTACGTATCAAAATTATGTGTTTGAAATGCTAATCAACTAATTGATGGATGGTTGTGTTGTTTGATTGTTGTTGGATTAATTAAAATTTGAACCATTTAGTCAAATTGTACCCAAAAAAAATGAGTTGTATTGAAAATTTGTAGCATGTGCTTGCATATACTTGTACTTACATTGAACAGGTCATAGCAAAGAGGCTAGAGCAGAAGAATAAAACTTGTTTGCCCGAGAAATAGGTACATGTTTATCATAATTTACTGTTTTGTTGGGTGATGATGATTTTATGAGCCGATTGGCTAGCTGCTTGGATTTTTCTTTTTCTTTTTGAGATCAGAAGGCCTGTATGGCAATTTCGGGATTTTCCCATGCTCCCGGTGCAGGGGAGGTTATGGCGAAATTTTTCGAAAATTTAGGGTGTTAGCCAAATTTTTGAAAATTTTGAAAAGTTCTTAGAAACTGAAAAGTTGAAGAACATAAGCCGTAGTGAAAACACTGGAAGTTGAGTTGATTTGTTAAACAGCTTTCGGCTTCGTTCCTTTTCAGGGACGAAAAGTTTTAAGTGGGGGAGATTGTAATAACCCGGAAATCTGGGTCAGTTTAAATTTTTTATTTTGGCAATTTTAGCGAATTTTGATTATTTAAAATGAATTATTTTAAATAATATCGACGAGAAATTTATTTTGAAGAGAATTCGAACGTATATATTATATAGATCATCGTTAGAATATAAATATTTATTTATATATATAAAAGGAATTAAAAATGGTCCTGCAGTTCGATAATTCAATTTCAAATTTCAATTGAATGTACAGGATTCAAAATAAACCGGATTTTAGTGAAACCAAAAATAATGGAATCTAATTGTGACTATCTTTCCAATGAATCCGAAAAATCGAAATTTCATAGCGGGGATCAAAAGATATGTCCAGTTAAAAATTCTGAATAGTCGCTATGAAATTCAGGACCTTAAAAATGAAAATTTTGCAAACGACCTCGGCTTTCGACGAAACCACATTTGTTGGATCCGGGATGTTAAATTATTGCTAGATTCCAATTTTCATAATTTTTCGAATCAATATGTGAGCGTGGAAAAGGAAAACGCGTTTGACCAGTTTAAGTTGATTTTAATCGACTGGAAATTGGCCATTTTTCCAACGGTCTCAGAATTCGATGAAATTAGTTTTGTTAGGACCGTATCGTCAATACGAAGCTAGAAAATATTTTCTGGAATTTTTCGAGTTAGTATGTGACCCCGGTAAATTGAAATGCGCGTTCAAATTCAATATATAGAGTTATATGTTGATTTTGACGAAAGCTGATCGAAACGATTGAACCAGCTTACGATACATATCCCATTGTGTTCGGAATGGAGGTAATTAGCTAGGGACGACAGTCGGTGGACTTGATTTCGAGTTAGTGTGAAAAGTCAACTTAAATGAATAATAAAATAATAAATAAAAATTATAAACCCCGCTTACTCTTTCTTTCTCCCCCTCTCCCTTTATTCCTCCAGACAGAATTAAAAAAAAAAAATCGCGCCCCTCCCTCCCAATCGCCGACGCGATGGTCCACCACCCCATCGCCGTTCCTGCCGCGCCTTCTCCCCTCACCCTCCTCCTCTCCTCCACGACCTTCTATCTCGCCCCTCCCTCCATTCTTCTACTCGAATCCACCCCCCCCCCCCACAAACGCACGAGACCCGCAACCTCCAGCCCAATGGGACCCGCCGCCGGTGATGCGTGCCAACCCCCGCCGCGCTGCGCCCAGTTCGATCACCCACTTCTCCAGCGACGACGACAACAAGCGATTCCCCCCTTTTTCTTCAAGCAAACCCCCCTTCCATAAATCGAACACTGTAAGTTTTCATTTCATTTTAACTGATTTTGTTTGCTTTTAAAAACTAAAAATTATTTGATTTTAAAATTGAAAATTATTTGATTTTAAAAACTGAAAATTACATGACTTTAAAACTGAAAATTACATGACTTTAAAAATGAAAATTATTCGATTTTAAAACTGAGAAAGACGGGATTTTTATATGGTAAAAGACGAGATTTTTTATATGGTGAAAGACGTGGTTTTTATATGGTGAAAGACAAGATTTTTAAAGAAGGAAAGACGAGATTTTTATTATATGAGAAGTAAAATAAAAATATGATTTTTATATTATAGAAGGAATAAAAATTCGATTTTTATATATTGAATAGCGAAATAAAAATTCGATTTTTATATATTGAATAGCAAAGTAAAAATTCGATTTTTGTATATTGAATAGCGAAGTAAAAAATTCGATTTTTATATATTGAATAGCGAAATAAAAATTCGATTTTTATATATTGAATAGAAAAGTAAAAATTCGATTTTTATATATTGCTAAAAATATGATTTTTATATACATAGCAAGAATATAAAAATGTGATTTTTTATATATGTAGTGAATACGGGCAAAGAAAGTGACAAGAGGCAAGAACGGCGAAGACTTCTACATTTGAAGAGTCGTGGGATTGGATTAGCTAATCTGTGAGAATTTCTCACTCTTTAATTTAATTTTCTAGTTATATATATATACTAGGATGCAGACGGTGTTTAGTAGCACCCGACACCCATCGTCCACAGACCATGGACGGCTTGTATGATTGTTTGTTTGATTTTGATGTGTAGTTGATTGTGGTATGTGATGTGAAATGAAATAAAAATATTTATATAGTTGAAAATTTTTTATAGTTAAAAATAGAATTTTTAATGTGTATATGAAATGAAATAAAAATAAACAAATCAGATAATTTGTTTATATACACACATTTGACTGATATTGATTGGGACGATAAATTTTACACATCGCCCAACTGCACAAATAAAATCTGTGTTTGATTGTTTGAAACCCCACACGGGTATTGGGATGATATATGACATACACTAATCCCAATAGTTAGTTGTATGTCGATCGATTGATTGACAGACTGTTATAAGCGTTGAATATTTATATTTGATGCTTATACAGTGTAGAATGCACTTTGGATGATGGTTAATTATTCATCGTTGTTATTATATACATGTGTTGTAGAAAATCCATATAATTAACATTATATGGTAATTGATTGGGCCTCATTCCATATTTGAAATAGAAATATTTGAAAAGGTAATATTTGAAATAGAAATATTTGAAATAGAAATATTTGAAAATAGAAATATATGAAGCCGTGTTGATTAGATTGACGCCATTTTGACGTGAACGATATTTATATCGATTTTATTCATTTTATAATGAATATCGAAAGTGATTTCCAAATCTGATATTTTGAAAAGAATTGAAATTCGAATTAAATTGAATTGATTAGAAATTCGAAATAAACGGAAATGATTTGAATTTCGAATAGAATTGAAATTCGAATTAAATTGAAATAGAATTGAAATCATTTAGAAATGAATTCGAATTAAATTGAAATAGAATTGAAATCGTTTTGAAATGAATTCGAATTGAAATTGAATAGAAATGAATTCGAATTGAAATAGAATAGAAATGAATTCGAATTGAAATTGAAATAGAATTGAAATCGTTTTGAAATGAATTCGAATTAAATTGAAATAGAATTGAAATCGTTTTGAAATGAATTCGAATTGAAATTGAATAGAAATGAATTCGAATTGAAATTGAATAGAAATGAATTCGAATTGAAATTGAAATAGAATTGAAATCGTTTTGAAATGAATTCGAATTAAATTGAAATAGAATTGAAATCGTTTTGAAATGAATTCGAATTGAAATTGAATAGAAATGAATTCGAATTGAAATTGAATAGAATTGAATATGAATTGAAATTGAATTGAAAACGAATTGAAATTGAATTAAAAATCGATTTGAATTGGAATCAATTTGAAAACGAATGTAAAACGAATTTAAAAGGGAAAATTCAATTTTGATTTGAATTCGAAAAGGGAGTTGAAATCGTTTGAAAACGAATTTAAAACGATTTATAAAATACGTTTTAAAATTAAATCGACGAAGTATATATTATATATATTATATATATAATATAATAGCCTGAATAGAACGCACCGCGGTAGTTCGCGAATTTCGATCATTGACTTCGAATGGATATTACGGTAGATCCGACCGTCGGATTCTCCTAAAACCGGAACCGTTGGGTTCGTATCGAAAAGAGCTTTCTAATGAATATTGGAAATTTGAAATCTAATGGATAGATTCGGAATTATGTCCAAATCAAATATGAAAAAGGTCGTTGTAAGTGCAGTTCGATGGCCGTTGATGGAAATCGACTGTACGGGCCTTGATAAAATTATTAAAAATAGTAATAATTTGTGTAAAATCATAAGAAATGATTTGTGAAGAATTGGGATGAAAAACTCCAGATTTGAAAAGATAAAAATAGATTTTTATCGAAATGAACTAGTTTTGAACTAGAGTAGCAATTTATTAATTTTCTTAAAAATATATAAATTGGATTTGAAAATGGTTTTGAAAATAACCAGAATTTCCAATAATTGAATTGGATTGGATTTGAATCGAAATTGTCTATGAATATTTCGATGTTGGATTACAGGTATTGTTAGGGGAATTTGAAAGATATATTTATATCGTTATTTCCAATACGATATTTGTTAGTCGTAGAAGTTGATGTTGAATATAAGCCGATATATTTTCGATTCAGAGCCTTGTATTTAATATCAAATGTGATTTGGGTTTGTCGTGAATGGTGTCTTCATTAACATTGTTCTTAAACCCAGTTGAGAGAAAGATTAAATCTTTTTATTTAGATTTAATGAAGTGTACCAATTAAATAATATTGAATTGAAATTGAATTGGTATTGATTTTTGGGTTTATCGTGAACAGTGTTTTAAATAACACTTGTTCTTTAACCCAATAATTAATGGAATGTGATTTTGGGTTTATCGTGAACCGTGTTTTAAATGACACTTATTCTTTAACCCAGTTAAAGATTAAAACTAAGTGGAGTTTTAATGAATCTTTAATTAAATTGAAAAGATCGAGAATGGAGTATCACCAGTTTTACTCCAGGCGATAGTTAAATCTTTAATTAGATTTGAACGTGAAATGGTAATTGAATTTACCAATAACACCGTGGTGTTAGATATGAAGTATGACCAGTTTTACTTCATGGGATGAATAGGTTGGGATTGGGAAATTAAAATAAATGATTACTTCGGTGTGGTTCGCTAATCCCGACTAGTTTGAATTGATATTCAAAGGAGATTAAAGAATAAATTTAAAGAATTTATCTTTGATAAAATTAATGGGAACCTTTCCCAAAATATAAGAATATTTGAATAAAAGAATATTTTGAATTGGAATGAGGCATATATTGTGTTTGTGTAACACGTGTTTATTATATATATACGCGAGTTGTTCAGAAAGACCGGGTTTATCCCATTCTGAATAATTGATTCGACGTGGTGTCGAAGATGAAGATGGTGGTTGAAGACCGGAGGTCTTCACGTCGTTTGGGTAATTACTGATGATCTTGATTGGGTTGTACACCCAAGAAGATGGAAACAGTTGGTGATCGTCCAGACGTACTTGGAGATCGATGGATATGCGGGGTACTAGGTGCCTCCGGTTTCGTTCAGACCCAGAGCGAACTTGTAAATGGACTGTGTGTCTGACATTGGATTTTAGTCCGTGTGATTGATTTCTATTAAACATATATCTGTTTGGCGGCGGAGAATTTATTCTCTTGCTTAACGCCCTTCTCTGAGACGTACGAGCTCAGGGGTTATATATTGATGGATATCAAACGCATGGAGTGAATTGCCTGTGTGGCATGCCTAAGTGGCAATTGATCGAGGCTTCTGTTGAAAAGCAAAGTCTTGTGGTGATGATCAAAGCACGACCTGTGTGGCATACCTTTGTGTAACGTTGAATCGTGAGCCTCACACCCCGGTGGTGAACCAAAAACGGGAGACGGACCTCAGGAGGGACATGCGTTTTCTTTCTAGCTAGAAGTGGCGTCAATGGTTTTACACGCCCTAACGAGTTTGACTTATGTGGTTGTTGCTGTTGCGAGGCGCCTCGGTTTGATCGGACGATCCGGGTCCGATGGAGTCATTTGTTGGCTCATTTACGCCCCATAGGGCGGAGAAACGTAGTGTTCAGGCATTATAATCCACATCGGTGGACCGACCCTGACGATCCAAGGGGCAGTTGCGGCTGTTCCAGAGGCTCGGGCTAGAGAGTCTCGAATCGGTTGAGGACTATCTTTTGCCTCGGTTCACAGACGGAAATCCAATTTCCAAATACGTGACATTTGCGGTTTTATTTGTAGAGCCTATATATGGCGACATAGTGGCATGGGACGCTCATGTCGCCTATGATTGATACTTATGATTTGAAGTTGTTTTATACACTATGCACTTATAATAGTATCAAATGATTTGTTTTAAACGTATCAAGCATTCTTGGCTATTATAAGGTAAAAACCCTATCCTCCGGCTTGCGTTGCTGTAACACCCCGAATTTTCTATTAACACTAAAGTTGCTAAAATATTAATAAGTGTGTAAGAGAGGGGATGTATCTAATATGAATATAAAAATATTAATAATTGTGTAAGAGAGGGGATGTATCTAATATGAATATAAAAATATTAATAAGTGTGTGAGAGAGGGGATGTATCTAATATGTATATAAAAACAATAATAAGTAAAGGGGGATGTATCTAATATGTACATTGTAGAAAATATATATATATTTATGACATGAATAGAAGTTTATTAATATGCTGAGTGTTTGCTGAGTCACTTCTGACTCATTGCTGAGTCAACAAGATAAACCCCATCTTGTCTGAACGGCTGCGGTTATTTCTAGGTTAAATCTAATGGCCTAAATGAATTCTAAAATCTATAAATAAGTGGGTAGACCCTAGACCTAAACCACTTGTAAAATTAGAGAAGCTACCGTCATGCTGCTGCCATGGAGTTCAGCATAGCCGTCACAAACTAAGAAGAGGAAGCCTAATCATCTACAACTAAATCTACACAAATCAAATCAAAAGATCTCTCTTTCTCTAATTCTTTTCTTTTGTTGGTGAGTATGATGATTCTCACAAGACTATTACAAACTAATTTGACTCAGTTATGAATGGATCACAAGAAAGTGATGTGATTTGTAATTGTAAATTCTATATATTGTGGATCTCTTATTATGTTATTATGTTGTCGTATGATGTAAATTATATATGCTATGTCATGCTATGTTGTAAATTCTCTTATGCTATGTCGTGCTATGTTGAGAATCATGTCAAGCTATGTTATACTATCATACTATGCCATGTTATAAATCATGCAATATTATGTTGTAAAATCATGATGTTGTTGGAACATGCTTAAAGTTATGTTTTTTTTTAATTTAAATGGATCTTGTTTATGGGAATTTGCCTATTAGGTTAGGTGTACCCATAAACTTGAAACTATAATTAAATAAAACTTGAATATGGGAATTTGCCTATTGAGTTAGGTGTACCCATATAAAACCATGTTGTTAAAAAATTAGATGATGTTGATGCATACATGTTCATATGTAAGTTTATGAAAATTGATTGAGATTATATTAGGTGAATTTTGAACAAGTTGACACCTTTAGGTCCATGACATGTATAATCTATGAAAGTTGGACATATGCAAGTTTCACCCCTTATTATGATTCATTTGGTCACATATACATGTTGTTATTATGATAATCTCTTTTATGCTATGAGTTAGGCTATTCGAGTCTAACATATATTTTGCGAATAAACGTTCAAACGTGGGGTAGGGGTAATATTAGGAATTAATAAATTGGGTGCAATTTTGTAAGATTTTGCATACCATGAATGGATGTCCATAATTGAGTCAATTATGGACATTGTTAAAAAATTGGAAGTAATTAATAATTCAAGTAGGGAATTATTAAAATTGGGGGAAAGTGGATTATTATTAATAATCAATGCTTAGGACACGAGGTTGGACCCGTTTGTGATGTAAACCTGCCCGGACCCGCCCGGCAAATCCAGTAGTCACAAATGTCGGCCCAATGTGAGAGGTCCTAGGCCCAAACTAAAGCATAACAGTTGTAAAGACACGAGGTTAGACTCTTTTATGGTGTAAGACTGCCCGGGCCCGCCCGGCAAATCCAGCTGCCATAAATGCCAGTCTAATGTGAGAGGTCTTTATGAGGTTATGGCCTTAATGAACTAAGAAATACTTAACCAGATAATCATGTAAGGTGGGACATGGGGGTTAAGTAGGTGCCTTGGGTGGCATGAGGAATCTGGTGGTTGCCTTTAGAGGCATTTGAAATACGATTAGACTTAACCAAACACACATGTAAATGAACATGACTAAGTGGGTTAAGTGGGATGGACTAATGGGGACAAGCTTAGGTGGAATGCTTGTGGTAAATAGTGGGGGCCCATTTCAACCAGTATCCCAAAACGTATCTTTGTGGGCTCGACCCAAGTCGAGGACGGGACACGCATACTGGGTTTGACTATAAGAGGCCAAAACAGGGAGCGGTGGCAACGCAAGTCCAACGGGTTTCATATGCGTGTGTGGACCCGGGCTGGTAGGTAAGACGTTGTTGCATCGTGTAGGTATAAGCCGTGCATGTCCGTTGTATCAGGTTGCCACTTTAGGGGAGTGATACACCCCACTGTGGGGCCAGCACGGGTATCTACGAGTTAGGGAGCCGATCGAATAATGGGAAGTAGGGTACACCTAGTGGAGATAGGGGCAGGCGGCACCTATGTAGTCAGCTAGGGGTACGTAAAGCCATTGGGAAAGTTTCTAAGTGAAGCTAAGTGGGATGAATCTTTAGGGTGACTGGTGTGGTGCAGAATAGTGTATATCCTTTAGTATTTAGGAACGCCTATAACGTTGCCTTTAGCGATTGTCTATGTCCTTAATCTGCTCTTCATAGACATTTTCTTGTTTTCCAGCTTATGCCTTAGTCCAGTTATTTTGGTAATAGTATTGTAGAATTATCATATTCACCAGACTTTATGTCTGACCCCCTCTTTTCCATCCTTTTTCTCCCTTCAGGTCCGCAGGTTGGGCCAAGTTCTAGTGGAGTCTAGTTGGATCGCTTATCTTCTGGAAAGCTTGGACTGCTGAAGTAAAGTCCATCTTGTTATCTTTCTTTTTAATGGCTATTCATGTAATGGGATTATGTACTTGTTTTATCAAGATAGATATTGTACTTGACATTGAATATGGTGTTATGATCTAATCAAACATGTTTTGACTTCTGCTACAATGAAATAAAGTTTTTGAATTTCCAAGTACTATTTTATATCTGTCTTGTTGTAATTTTACTGTTCTATATTCACTTAAAACCTCCATGGAAGTTAATGCATTCCCTTTGTGAGTGACATTAATGGACGTGGAGTGTTACACGTGGTATCAGAGCATAAGGTTATCAGAACAGATAAAAAAAAAATTTAGAATAATATTTTTTTTTCTAAAGTATTTTTGGAAGAAGTGCTTTCAAAAAAAAAAACATGTTATTTAAAGAGAGTTTTTATGAAAAACATAATCCCAAATAGCCATATCCTTATCTTTATCTTTCGAATTCTCCATTTTGAATCTTTCCTTTTTCGTTTCAGCATGGCTGAAGATCTTAATCTCCCAGAAGGTGTGACGATTCCAGGGTGGTTTAGGAGATACTTGGAGGCTAGGGCCACCACTGCAGGCCCAGCGGATACTCCTCCACCCCTAGTTGCACCCATTCCTCCTCCTCCTCCTCCTCCTCGTGTTGACACTTTTGCAAAGACGTGCAAGGAATTCAAGGCTATGGGAGGAAAAACTTTTCAAGGGACTGAGACGTTTGTGGAGGCCAGAGATTGACTTAAGGAGACTGAGGAATTGTTGGATATCTTTGAAGTGGAAGATGGGAGGAAAGTCCGTTTAGCTGCTTGGTTAATGAAGGGAGAGGCCTCGTTTTGGTGGGAGGTCACTAACGGGGAACGTCCAGTTGATTCATGGGCGGATTTCAGACGAAGGTTTGAGGCAAAGTTTCTTTCAAGGGCAGAGGAGAACTTAAATATGGAAAAATTCCTGGCACTAAAGCAAGGGAGCTCATCAGTAAAGGAATATGTCAATAAATTTAATCAGTTAGCAAGGTTTGGCTTGGAGTTGGTGAACACGCCAGAGAAGAAAGCTTTGAGGTTCGTTAGAGGCTTGAATGAACCGTTGCAAGGGTTGGCTATGACCCACATCCCTATGGGAGCCACCTTTGAAAAGCTAGTAGAAATGGCACTTATGCATGAGGATAAGGCAGTTGAAAAGAAAGGGGATCAGAAGAAACCCCAACAGCAAAATAAGAAGGGTGGTAAAAACAATAATGGCAAAGGGAAGAAGAAATGCTTCAATTGTGGGACGCCTGGCCATCTCAGCAAAGATTGTAGAAAGAAAAAGAAGACTGGTTGTTTTCATTGTGGAGATGCGGGACATTTAGTGAAGGACTGTCCAAAGAAGGGGCAGAGGGCAGGGTCTACCTCGGGAGGACAGGTGCAGGCTCTTATGGCACCAGGGCAGGCAAGGGGGCAAGTTCAGGCTATTGCGGCCCCACCGCTGCAAGAAAAAGGTAGAACAATTTCTGTTGAAAGCTTAGTTTTTCTGTTTGATCATCCTGTCCGTACCTTATTCGATTCTGGCGCATCTCATTCGTTTATCTCTGCATCATTAGTTGAATCACTGCACTTGAACACCAGTTTAGTAGAGGATCCCTTGGTCGTTTCAAATCCAATTGGGGGTTCGGCTCATTTGACCATGATATGTTTGGATTTGAAAATCTCTATACTTAGCGTTGAATTTAGATGTGATGCTTATGTATTGGGCTTCACGGGCTATGGGCTAATTTTAGGAATGGATTGGTTGTCTAGAAATAGGGCCATTCTTGATTGTAAAAGGAGAGTAGTTAGGTTTGTGACTCGCCTTGGTAATGCTCTCGACATCTTTTGTAATCCCATAAATTCCGTTATGCTAAGTTATCTTGAATCGCTTGACGCGTCTGTAGAGAACCTGCGATCGGTAGAAGTGGTCCGGGAATATCCGGATGTGTTTGAGGAGGTGAAGGGCTTACCTCCAAAGCGGGAGATAGACTTTCGAATTTATCTTGTGGATAATGCTAAACCCGTATCTTTGCCAGTGCGCCACATGGCTCCTCGTGAAAGGAGGGAACTCAATAAGCAAGTAAAGGAGTTGCTTGAGAAGGGGTTCATAAGACGTAGTATATCGGAGTGGGGTGCTCCAGTAGTTTTTGCCACAAAGGCGGATGGGTCTCTTAGACTTTGTATGGACTATAGAGAACTAAACAAGCTTACTAAAAAGAACCGACACCCACTGCCGAGGATTGACGATCTCTTTGATCAGTTAGTTGGCGCCTCAGTGTTTTCGCAGTTGGACTTAGCCACTGGCTTTCACCAACTGAGAGTGGCTGAGGATAGTATAGATAAGACTGCTTTTAGGACTCCTGACGGATTCTATGAATGGCTAGTGATGCCCTTTGGTTTGACAAACGCCCCTGCATATTTTGTTGATTTGATGAGTAGGGTGTTTAGGGAATACCTTAACAAATTCGTGGTAGTCTTTGTGGATGACATTTTAGTCTTTTCTAAGAATAAAGAAGAGCACTCCCTACATCTTAGGGAAGTGTTGGAAACCCTTCGAGCGCATAACCTTAAGGCAAAATTTTCTAAGTGTCACTTCTGGAGGAAGGAAGTACGGTTCTTAGGGCACGTGGTTTCCAAAGAAGGGATAGCAGTGGATCCCGCAAAGGTGGTGGCCATCCAAGATTGTAAGGTCCCTAAAAATGCAACCGAAGTAAGAAGTTTCTTGGGGTTGGCTGGCTATTATAGGAAGTTTATCAAAGACTTCGCAAAAATATCAGCTCCATTAACACGGTTAACGAAGAAGAACCTGGTTTTTACGTGGGACAAAGATTGCGATGATGCGTTCCAACGTTTAAAGAGAGCCTTAACTTCAGCCCCAGTCTTAGTGCTGCCAGACGGGAATAAACCGTTTACCATCTATACTGATGCTTGTAGGACGGAACTTGGCGCGGTCCTCATGCAAGAGGGAAGAGTAATAGCCTATGGTGGAAGGCAGTTGAGGGTTCATGAAAAGAATTACCCCACGCATGACTTAGAGCTAGCCGCAATTGTTTTCGCGCTTAAGTCTTGGCGTCACTATCTTCTTGGTGAGAAATTCGAACTGTTCACTGACCACAAATCATTAAAATACTTATTCTCTTAGAAGGATTTGAATTTAAGGCAGCAACGGTGGATGGAATTCTTAGCCTCCTACGATTTTGAAATAGCATATACCCCGGGCAAGGGTAACGTGGTGGCAGACGCCTTAAGTAGGAAAAGGTTGTCCTTGAGTCCGTTGTTTGTTGAACGACAAAGCTTAGAATTCATCTCTATGCTTGACTTTAGACCCTCCGTTGACTTAGTACCCGGTCTGTTAGCATCCTTGGAGGTTAGACCTACATTTCTAGGACGGGTTGGTGAGGCACAGCGAGACGACCCACAGTTGGTTGAGATAGTAGAAAAGCTCAAAGGGGGGGAGTCATCAAGCCATCTTCGTAGGTATACCCTAGACGATAAGGGTTGGTTACGAAGGGATAATAGACTTTGTGTACCACAAGACGAAGACTTAAGGAAGGCCATTCTTGATGATGCTCATCGCTCAAAAATGACCATTCATCCCGGCGGGGATAAGATGTACAAAGATATGAAGCGGGTTTTCTTTTGGGCCGGTATGAAAAAGGATGTGGCCGAGTACGTCGCTAGATGCTTGGTGTGCCAACGAGTTAAAGCAGAACAAAAGAAACCCGGTGGGTTGCTTCACCCATTAGAAGTTCCACTATGGAAATGGGAAAGCATCTCAATGGATTTTGTGGATGGATTACCAAGATCAAGGAAGGGTAACACGGGGATTTGGGTTATAGTAGATAGACTTACTAAAAGCGCCCATTTTATTCCCATGAAAAGTAAGAGGAATGCTCTGTGGTTGGCTTCTGTATACATTAAGGAGATAGTTCGTTTGCACGGTATTCCTTCTAGTATAGTAAGCGACCATGACCCCATCTTTACTAGCGAATTTTGGAAGAGTTTACAAGAGGCGGTAGGGACTCAGCTATGTTTGAGCACCGCATATCATCCTCAGACAGACGGCCAGACCGAGAGGGTGAATCGCATTCTAGAGGATCTTTTAAGGCTTTGTATCCTAGACTTTGGGGGTACATGGGAAGAGCACCTTCTGTTAGTAGAATTCACATGTAATAATAGCTTTCAGTCTAGTATTGGCATGGCACCTTTCGAAGCTCTTTATGGAAGGCCTTGCCGTTCTCCTACATGTTGGTGGGAATCTACCGATAAAATCCTACTTGGGCCCGATATGGTTAGGGAAACCTCGGAGAAGATTGAGTTGATTCGAAGGAGGATGAAAGTAGCACAAGATAGGCAAAAATCGTATGCTGATAAGAGGAGGACAGATCTTGAGTTTGACATTGGGGACATGGTTTTTATCAAAGTATCTCCGTTACAGAATGTTGTTCGCTTTGGGTCCGTGGGGAAATTAGCACCAAGGTTTGTAGGGCCGTTTCCTGTAAAAAACAGGATTAGGAAGATGGCATATAGGGTGGAGTTGCCTGAGAAACTTAGTGGAGTACACGACGTATTCCATGTATCACATTTGAGGAAGTGTTTGCACAAGACCGCGGAGGTGGTAGAGCCGAGCTTGCTTAAAGAGGTGGAAATAGAGCGTGATGCAACAATTAGACGAGCTCCTACATGCATTCTTGGGTCGGAGATCAAAAAGTTGAGGAATCGAGAGGTCAGACTGGTTAAAGTGCAATGGGGAGATGATGAGAGCAACGCAACTTGGGAGACAGAAGAGAAGATGCGTTCGTTGTACCCTTTTCTTTTTGAGGGTATGTCTTTTAATTTCTCCTTTATCGCTTAGCTTATCTTATCTTATCTTTAGTATGTCCTCTCATTAGTATCTTTGACCTTTAGTTAGGATAATCCTATGGTTGAAACATGTGTTTGAGACATGTTATGTATGATGGATGCAAAATGGATGCAAGTGTTTGCTAGTGGTTGCTCGTGGATGCATATATACACACACTTTAGGCACTAGATCGGCTCAGTCACTTCATATTGCATATTGCATATATATGGATGTATTTAGTATAATGGATGTATAATGGTTGTACCATCATATGGATGCTGCATTCGGTTGAATGGGTGTGCACGCATATAGAAGTAGTATGTAAGCAATTAGGATCTTTTGCATACATAATGGATTCATGACACTTACATAATTTGCATTAAGGAGGTCAACTGAATCAGTAGACCGCCTGATTTCGCATTAGGTAAGGACATGTACACACACTTGCATATGATCATAAAGCATTAGAAGTCTTTTAAGGACAATGGATGCCTGTGTATGATGGATGAGTAGATGGACGTTTGGATGGTAGGATATACATTCTTCCAGACTTGAAGATTTCGGGGACGAAATCCTAAAAGGAGGGGAGAATGTAACACCCCGAATTTTCTATTAACACTAAAGTTGCTAAAATATTAATAAGTGTGTAAGAGAGGGGATGTATCTAATATGAATATAAAAATATTAATAAGTGTGTAAGAGAGGGGATGTATCTAATATGAATATAAAAATATTAATAAGTGTGTGAGAGAGGGGATGTATCTAATATGTATATAAAAACAATAATAAGTAAAGGGGGATGTATCTAATATGTACATTGTAGAAAATATATATATATTTATGACATGAATAGAAGTTTATTAATATGCTGAGTGTTTGCTGAGTCACTTCTGACTCATTGCTGAGTCAACAAGATAAACCCCATCTTGTCTGAACGGCTGCGGTTATTTCTAGGTTAAATCTAATGGCCTAAATGAATTCTAAAATCTATAAATAAGTGGGTAGACCCTAGACCTAAACCACTTGTAAAATTAGAGAAGCTACCGTCATGCTGCTGCCATGGAGTTCAGCATAGCCGTCACAAACTAAGAAGAGGAAGCCTAATCATCTACAACTAAATCTACACAAATCAAATCAAAAGATCTCTCTTTCTCTAATTCTTTTCTTTTGTTGGTGAGTATGATGATTCTCACAAGACTATTACAAACTAATTTGACTCAGTTATGAATGGATCACAAGAAAGTGATGTGATTTGTAATTGTAAATTCTATATATTGTGGATCTCTTATTATGTTATTATGTTGTCGTATGATGTAAATTATATATGCTATGTCATGCTATGTTGTAAATTCTCTTATGCTATGTCGTGCTATGTTGAGAATCATGTCAAGCTATGTTATACTATCATACTATGCCATGTTATAAATCATGCTATATTATGTTGTAAAATCATGATGTTGTTGGATCATGCTTAAAGTTATGTTTTTTTTAATTTAAATGGATCTTGTTTATGGGAATTTGCCTATTAGGTTAGGTGTACCCATAAACTTGAAACTATAATTAAATAAAACTTGAATATGGGAATTTGCCTATTGAGTTAGGTGTACCCATATAAAACCATGTTGTTAAAAAATTAGATGATGTTGATGCACACATGTTCATATGTAAGTTTATGAAAATTGATTGAGATTATATTAGGTGAATTTTGAACAAGTTGACACCTTTAGGTCCATGACATGTATAATCTATGCAAGTTGGACATATGCAAGTTTCACCCCTTATTATGATTCATTTGGTCACATATACATGTTGTTATTATGATAATCTCTTTTATGCTATGAGTTAGTCTATTCGAGTCTAACATATATTTTGCGAATAAACGTTCAAACGTGGGGTAGGGGTAATATTAGGAATTAATAAATTGGGTGCAATTTTGTAAGATTTTGCATACCATGAATGGATGTCCATAATTGAGTCAATTATGGACATTGTTAAAAATTGGAAGTAATTAATAATTCAAGTAGGGAATTATTAAAATTGGGGGAAAGTGGATTATTATTAATAATCAATGCTTAGGACACGAGGTTGGACCCGTTTGTGATGTAAACCTGCCCGGACCCGCCCGGCAAATCCAGTAGTCACAAATGTCGGCCCAATGTGAGAGGTCCTAGGCCCAAACTAAAGCATAACAGTTGTAAAGACACGAGGTTAGACTCTTTTATGGTGTAAGACTGCCCGGACCCGCCCGGCAAATCCAGCTGCCATAAATGCCAGTCTAATGTGAGAGGTCTTTATGAGGTTATGGCCTTAATGAACTAAGAAATACTTAACCAGATAATCATGTAAGGTGGGACATGGGGGTTAAGTAGGTGCCTTGGGTGGCATGAGGAATCTGGTGGTTGCCTTTAGAGGCATTTGAAATACGATTAGACTTAACCAAACACACATGTAAATGAACATGACTAAGTGGGTTAAGTGGGATGGACTAATGGGGACAAGCTTAGGTGGAATGCTTGTGGTAAATAGTGGGGGGCCATTTCAACCAATATCCCAAAACGTATCTTTGTGGGCTCGACCCAAGTCGAGGACGGGACACGCATACTGGGTTTGACTATAAGAGGCCAAAACAGGGAGCGGTGGCAACGCAAGTCCAACGGGTTTCATATGCGTGTGTGGACCCGGGCTGGTAGGTAAGACGTTGTTGCATCGTGTAGGTATAAGCCGTGCATGTCCGTTGTATCAGGTTGCCACTTTAGGGGAGTGATACACCCCACTGTGGGGCCAGCACGGGTATCTACGAGTTAGGGAGCCGATCGAATAATGGGAAGTAGGGTACACCTAGTGGAGATAGGGGCAGGCGGCACCTATGTAGTCAGCTAGGGGTACGTAAAGCCATTGGGAAAGTTTCTAAGTGAAGCTAAGTGGGATGAATCTTTAGGGTGACTAGTGTGGTGCAATATAGTGTATATCCTTTAGTATTTAGGAACGCCTATAACGTTGCCTTTAGCGATTGTCTATGTCCTTAATCTGCTCTTCATAGACATTTTCTTGTTTTCCAGCTTATGCCTTAGTCCAGTTATTTTGGTAATAGTATTGTAGAATTATCATATTCACCAGACTTTATGTCTGACCCCCTCTTTTCCATCCTTTTTCTCCCTTCAGGTCCGCAGGTTGGGCTAAGTTCTAGTGGAGTCTAGTTGGATCGCTTATCTTCTGGAAAGCTTGGACTGCTGAAGTAAAGTCCAGCTTGTTATCTTTCTTTTTAATGGCTATTCATGTAATGGGATTATGTACTTGTTTTATCAAGATAGATATTGTACTTGACATTGAATATGGTGTTATGATGTAATCAAACATGTTTTGACTTCTGCTACAATGAAATAAAGTTTTTGAATTTCCAAGTACTATTTTATATCTGTCTTGTTGTAATTTTACTGTTCTATATTCACTTAAAACCTCCATGGAAGTTAATGCATTCCCTTTGTGAGTGACATTAATGGACGTGGGGTGTTACAGTTGCATTGTGTGATGGGACCTGGGTCTTATAATAGCTTCATTTTTCTTTATTTAGCATTGCGCTGTTTGTTTTATGCACTGGTATTCTTGGGAGGAAACCCGTTCCGTGTTATACGACGTGGTCCCTTGATTTACCTAACTTTAAAATAAAGAATAATAACTGTTTTAGTTATCACACCAGTCTCATGACTGACCTGGAGTTTATTGTTTTAACCTAAACTCTGGGTGCCCTTATTTTGACACGGGCAGCTAGTAGTTTTGGTTTTGCAGATTTATATTCACAGGATCCTGGTTTACAGCTGGAACGATATCCGGAAAGCTTTGTATCCGTATATCTCCTTCAGTTGTGTTTTGTATTATTTCCGCTGCAATGTATTTAAATGTAATTTAAATCACTGAGATTTCTGTGTAATATTCATTTATACTCTATATATTCTTGTATTCTGATGGAATTGTTGTAATTAACAATGAAATGTTCTTCCGTCTGCGTTCTGTTGTGTGTTGTTCTCAAAACAATTCGTTCTTTCTCTTCTCTTCGGAGACCGGGGAAGTTCGGGTCGTTTCACGTGTCTTATGACAATTCCATTCTTTCAAAGGATTTTCTAAAGTTAAGCAAGTTGTTTGTAATTGAATTAATCACTTAAATTATTCCAAACTTATCCGGGTTGATTTTGCTTTGCTCAAAATGTGCCCAAGTCAAACCGAGTATATTTCCAAGTCAGGTTCGCTTGAAGTTTTAGGATTGGAGCTAAAATCGAGACATATACCCGCTGTACATTTTTAGATGTAAAACAACTATGTTGTAAAGTGAGATGCAAGCTTTCCAGCTATGTTCCTATTTATTTGTAGTTTGATATACAGTAATATAATATCAATGGATTTTGTTATAAAAAGAGATTTGGGTACCGTAAGGTTAAAACACATGTCATGTTTATAGGTGGTCGTGTCTTATGAGAGTTCCATTCTTTCAAATGATTTTCTAAAGTTAAGAAAATTGTTTGTAATGTGAATTTATCACTGAAAGTATTCTAGACTTATCCGGGTTGATTTAGCTTTGCTTAAAAATGTGCTCTAGTCAGACCAAGTATATTTCCAAGTTAGGTTTCGCTTGGAGTTTCAGGAATGGAGCTGGAATCGAGACGTATACCCGTATTTTTTGGTATTAATTTATTTCCATTGTGTGAGTTGTATTCATCTAGTGTGTACTCTGATGTTGTAGTTATATATATATATATATATATATATATATATATATATATATATATAGTTTTCTCTTGAATAAAGAGTTTTGATACATTATATTTTATTCGTGCCGCTATGAGATTCTATTATACTCGGATTCTATAATGTAGGTCTTATTCTTATTCTTATATTATAATATTTCTTTCTTTCTTTTCCCACCCTATAATTTCTTTCTATTAACTACCCGGGTTTTCGCTACTTTGGTTTTTGCAAGTGAATACAGGATTATGTATTATTATCGAAATTCGAACATTGAAATTTCCGCTAGGTCATTACACCATCACTCACATAGCCCTTCCCTATATATACACCATTTTCAGACAAAAAATATATCAGAAATAAAGACTAATTTGAAGCAATTCTTGCTCAGCAGCGATTTTAAAACAAATGGTTCTTTCGAATATCTGGAACATTCAAGACATCGTTTAATGTGAGCTCCTTTCCAAGGGTTATTTTCAGAACAATCTTCCCTTTTCCTTTAAGCTTCGATGCAAAATGAATTTCCCATGTATAGTTGCTACTCTTGCGTCACTTGTTTGTATGAAGAAAACATATATTTTTTGGGGCACCGGTGTCTACAAACCATTCTTTATCGTTGTCAGGTAGATTGCATTCTGAGTTTACCACAGACAGATTCATTTCAAATATGGTGTCTGACAACTTATCGAACTCAGTGACATTCGCTTGATCTTTCTTTTTCTTCCGATTATTAGGACCTCGATAATCATCTACTTTGTGTCCTTTCTTTCCACGGTTATGGCAAGATCTTTGAAACTTCTATGGCTTCTTTGCATTCGTACTATGCTCATGTTTCCTTTTGTTTGTCTTTTCAGCCTCAACCACATTTGACTTTGCCTACATTGAATTGGTTGCCTTTTTCTATGACTTTCTATTGTCTTCTTTGATCCTTAGACGAACCCTTCCATGATGGAGGCAATTTTTCGATAGCAGCGGCCACTTGGAAAGATTCACTCAACTCCATCCTTTCGTCATGAATCTCATGAATGATTACTTGAAGTTCTTGAATCCAACAGACAACTGTTTTGACATCCACCATTTTAAAGTCCTGAAACTTTTCGATGATGAACTTCTTCTTCCCTATGTCTTCAATCTTGTACTTCTTTTCCAAAGATAGGCATGGAACTTTTGCAATCTAAACGGTGCAATATACATTATATAGACTGTTTTCTAGGTCGTCGAGATTGTACTTACAGTCCGACCTCTTTCGAGCTATGAGAGCTTCGACTTTAGTGGCATCAGACTCAGGTTCATCAACATTTGAGGATCCTCTGAAAGGTAGTTGGCCAGCCCATGTGGGTAAGCAGAAGAGCATTTTCTATTGTCAGCGTTTGAAGTCCTAACCATTCAACTTCTCAGTCGCTCTCCATGTGAGAATGTGATAGGTTGTGGAACCACTTGGCCATTCTAAGTGGTGGCAATAACTGGCTAGGTTGCCGAAATGTTTTTTCCTGTGTCGTCATCTGAAAGATATAGTAACGTCAGACAAACGTCATTAAATTGTGTATATAATTGCTAACAGTAACAATACAGAAAATGTTAATAAATTGTTGCAGTTCTATTGTTAATTATAGCAACTTTCAAACCGTCACAGGCACATCGCAAAATTGTTACGAGCAGTACAATGTAGTTTACAAAAAACAAAAGAAAGGTTTCCCGGCCGATTTGATTGCCCGAGTCCGGTGAATATTGTTTTCCTGAAATGATATTTAGGAATGGCAATGGGGTGGGTTGCGGCGGGTTTCTCGTGCCCCAGACCCAACCCAGACTTTTTAAACCCCGCCCCAGACCCGCCCGATAAACCCGGTGCGGGTCTGGAATTTCGCCTCATACCCGAATCCCGTACGAGTCAGGGTAGACCCGACCCGCCCCACGACCCGGCGATATTGTGTTCTAATGTACATAAATTAATATACTTATATTTTTTTTATCACTAAATGATAAATTATATACATATTATAATGTGTTCACAATGATAAGAGAATATAAACAAATAACTTGTAAGATATTAGTTCAAAACGTATGGATTTATTATCGTATGATTATCATTGGTGCAATTAATAATATGAAAATTTCATAGTTTATTGATTGAAAGAATATAATACTGAAGTTATAACCATGTATACTTAAGAAGATTAACAAGTATCTTTATAGTTATAAAATGTTTTAATGATGTTTGAATCATGCGGGTCGGGTTGGGGCGGGCTAGTCGTGCCCCAGACCCGACTCTAGACCCGGACTTCCAAAAGCAGGTCGAGAGTCTACCGCCCCAAAGACCCTATGGGGAGGGTCTAAATGGATCAAAATAGGGGCGGGTCAAGTGGGTTTGGACCATAGATCCGCCCCATTGTCATCCCTAATGATATTGCTCCCTCTGCGCTATAGGATGTTGAGCAATCGTTCTCCAAGATGAAACGAACTTACTCTATGAGGCTGCGCAATAGTCACAAAGCAGTGACAAACTCAAGAGGAGTTTTTATTAGAACATAATATTGTAGGAAGAAGAATGAGTATAGAAAATTGAATGAATGATTTCATTTTTTTATCTGCTTATATATAGGTACAGAAAAGTGTCTTTGGCAACATGTTTGATTGTTCGGCGATTGCGACCCTAATACGGATGCGAGCACAAATGCACACATGTGGATGATGCAATGCACCATCCGCTAAGATCGTCATGCTTTAATTTTATTTTTCTCTCATAGTAATTATAATAAGAATCACATCTTACTATAAAAATGAAATATGCTTAAACATTAAGATATGGGACTTTTGATGTCTCGCTCAACCAAATGCAACACTAAGAGCATCTCCAGTAGTAGAAGGTTTACGCAAAACACGAAGAAAATCCCTTTTCTTTTCATTGCCCCATGCTACAACAACGTCAAATTAAATGTGGAGAGAAGAAAGAAACAGCAGTTACCCCCATTTATTTTTAGGAGCTTTGATTTATAATCATTTTTCAGAAAACCGTTCCAATGCTCGTTTATGAATGAAACGGATTTCATAAACCCTATTATACTATAAACGGTTTCAACCGTTTATAGAATTTTGATTATTATTTTTAAAGAACAAAGATCAATTCCTTTCATCCTGCTGGAGGACTAGGAGGAATCAGCATTTCTAAATCTTCACCTTATGCTAAAATTGAGTCCGCTGCTAGAGATGCTTTAATAACATTCTTCCTAATGCAATAATGGCTATTCATCTATTTATCAACAGTGTTACTATCCGGTTTCATGATTTACAAAATCTTGTTTTAAATTATGAGGTGTAGCATCACATCTGTAAGATATAAGTTTATAACCATATCTCAATCCAGACAATAATAGCGTAGCAAGATCAGTGCAGATAACTTCACACACAAAAAACTTTCTTAAAGATCACTTGGAAGCCAACAATTTCTTCTTTGAGCTTCTGTTCGCTTTAAGCATATAATTCAGCACTTTAATATACTTCTTTAACATTCCGCTATTTTTACCTTTAGCATAATCGTTTCCATGTTTTGGAACAATTACTAAGGCATAAGCACTGTGTTCTTTCTCCTTCTCATAAGCTCTGTGTTCATTCTCTTTCTCCTCCTCCTCCTCCTCCTCCTCCTGCTGCTGCTGCTGCTGCTCCTTCTCCTCTACTGCATACGTACATAAATTATTTGCAATTTGTTTTGAATAAGTTCCATACATAAAACAAATTAACGTAGGAAAAAATACCTTGAGATTCGGTTCTACTATCTATGAGCGTCGTCACTTCATTATTTTGATCACTTACGGACAACTCCTTCATTGTGTTTTGCTGGCCTTTATCAATATCCGGACTCATCACATGACCTTCTTCTTCTTCACCCATAAAGCTATTCAAAGGGCTTGGCAAATCGTCTTGAACTTGACAGTAAGCATTAGTATTGTCTGCAATAATCTGAGGCCTTCTTGTTCTCCTAGACATGCTTAGATCGTATCGAAATCTTACTCTCTCCTCTTTGCTACTCGCTACCATTGCCATTAGTTACAGTTAACCCAACAAGATAATGGTTCAAGGCATGTTAAATTGATTTATAGTGTGATGTTGAGTAACAAAATTAATTAGGATGAGTAAAAGGGAGACACAGGTCATTTCATGAGGTGGAATATCATGATATTTAAAGTGTTCAAGTTGCTTTTGGTTTAGATTTTGAGAGTGACATTTCAACAAGATGTTATATACTCCCAAGAGTTGGTATAGCAACACGCACTGTATGTGGTTAAGCATTATGTTGCTTAGCCTAGGGCCCTGGGTTAATTATTTTCCAAGAATTTAAGCTATAGCAGCATGTGCAGTTTTCGGTGAGACATGCTGTTTGCTAGTTGAAGTAATCTAGCTGCAGCAGTGTTGACATTTCTACATATCTAATCTGAATGTATAGTTATGCTGTAAAAATTGTTAATCATTTTGTGTAGAAAAGTGTCTGAAAACGAAGTTACATATGTAAATTATGTGATGAAATAAGGTGGCGGCTACAGGCCAGAGCAGGGTAATTGATGGGCTATACTAATCCAAATGCTTACGTGCTGATTATGTAGTTGTTAATTGGTTGTTAGAGTTTAGCTGAGATAGTGTACGTGTAAGTAGTTATGGTTGTTTAGTTTAGTTAAGAGAGGTTGTAATGAAGTAATAGCAATTAAATTAGGGTTGAAAGTCAGGGTTTTTGAATCTTTTGATCAAGGTAGGCTACAAACATTCGTAAGGGAGGGCTGTACTTTAATTTCTTAACACGACAGTTTTCAATAGATAATCGTCATTTTTCCAATAGAATTAGCACACAATTTTCGATAGTGCAAGGTCGTCGTGTCAATGTAATGAATCATTGTCATGACCGACATCAAGCTTCATTAAGATTTGCAGTGGTTTTCCAAAGGAATGATATGCTAGCAGTGAATTTCTTATTAGCACAGTACTATCAATTCTTCATCACAAAAGCGATTTAGAATCAAATTTTGATTCCACTTCAAATGATCAATGACCTTTGATCTTCCTTCCAGATCTGATACCAAAGGGTTTTTAGTTTTCGTCCTTGCATCAATGATGATAGACTTTTAACCCACTGGTTCTTCGTTTTTAGCTTCAGATCGGATTCTTCTAATTGCTAGACTTTGCTTTTAATCTAACAAAGGAAGACTTGCAACTTTCAGCTTCTCTCTTAGTCGATAGAAATTCCGTGTGGAGAGGACTTTGATAAGCATGTTTCCCTTTCGGCTAAGGAGCACACACGTGATCTATATTATAGTTTACATGTTTACTAATGAAATACAAATCTATTTACTATAGCTAAAGAAACTGCGCTTTAAATTATCACACCAAATCACAAGCATTTTGCTTATGTTGATTTTGGGTTCGTTGAGTTTCTAGCCGCATTTCGTCTCTTGTTGTACTGATAGCTAATCCTCTGTCCCTAAAATTTTCTGTCTTCCTGTACCCAACCAATAAGAAATCTTGATTTTCATCTTCTTGCAATTAAGTCCAAAAACAAAAAAGAGGTTAATTACAAAAAAGTGAAATTCAGGGGTGTTGATTGGTTGGTTATAGAGGGACAAAGAATTTTAGGGACATGTGATTTTATTTGTGTTGTACTTGCTAAGCTTCGGTGTCTTGATTCTATATTTTATTTGGATATTGTAACTAGTCTTTTTTTTCACTAAAATCTATATGTTACCCTTTTGTCGATCTTCGATCGTCAAGGTCGGATGCCTATCAGCATCAACGAATCATGTATTATTGAGAGATTTGCTTGGTTCTAAAACTAGTCCATGATCTACGGTGTCGTTTAGATGCTTCAGAATCATCTCAACTACTTTCCAATGCTATTCTAGAGGTTGATACATGAGCTGACTAGTTTTATTAACACCATATGCAATTTCTGCTTTGTTGATTGTTGCATATCGTAGAGACCTAACCATGCTTATGTTTTCTTTGTCATTTGTAATGGTCACCTCTCTATACTTTGATAGTTGTAGATTCGTAGTCACTGGTGTTGGCATAGGCTTTGCTTAATCCATCATCGATTTAGTAAGTAACTCTTTAATGTATTTCTTATGACGTAGATGCATTTCTGAACTTTAAATAGCATTAATTTCTGTTCTCGAAAGTAATTTAATTTTCCCAAGTCTTTAACTACAATTGATTTGTCTAAATACCAAGTAACATGATTTATTTCCTCATTGTTGTTCCCAATAATAATAAATTCATCTACATATACTAGAACATAAGTAGTAGCACTTCTACTGAGTTTTATGTAAAATGGATTATTAGATATAGTAAGTTGATATTCTAAGCTGATACAGGTTTCTTTTAGTTTAACCACACTTTTGGAGCTTGCTTCAGACCATATATTGTCTTATGAAGTTTGCATATCATTGTACATTTGTTTGATTGATTGAAATCTTGTGGTTGTTCCGTGTAGACTTCTTCTTGTAACTCACCATTCAAGCATGCATAGTTTTCATCTAGTTGCCTTATACTCCACTTCATACATAATGTTATTGTCGGTATCACTCTTATTGAAGTAGGTTTGATAACTAATGAGAATGTTTCATTGAAATCAAATCTTTGTTATTGTGTACAACCTTTTGCAAGTAATTTTGCTTTGTGTTTCTGTATAATACCATCTGAATTTCTTTTTAACTTGAATGTTCACTTATTGCCTCTGATGCTTTTATGTTTAGGTAGAGTGACAATACTCGGAGTCTTGTTTCTGATTAGTGCATTGTATTCCTCTTTCATTGCTTTTTCTCCATTCTTTATAATTAATTGTTTGTTCATGATTTTCTGCCTTATTATTGCACATATAGTGTATAATTTTTGTTTAAGTATACTACTCTTGGATATGGTTATCATTGGATGACCAATGATTATTTGCTCTTGTAGAACATCATTTGTATGTTTTATACTTTTCTCTTGATTATCTTCATAACTGTTATAGTGTTGACTTGTTGGGTACATAGGATTATGAATGGATTATTGAAATTGTTCAGATATATCTTGACCCGCTCCATTATTGGGCAATTTGTGTTGAGTGTCTAAGCAGCTTCGTCTTTCCTCCAAATGTTTTTTTCCTGATAGTGCTTATACAAAGTGGTATATAAGGGATGGTATTTACTAAATTGTATATTTATTATGTAGTCTTTATATTTGATGTCTTAAACTAGAATACGCTTTCATTGAATACAACTTGTCTTGATAGAAATAATTTTCCATTACTATCAAAACGTTTGTATCATTTCCGTTTTATACTATAACGTAGAAATGTACACGGTATGGATCTGTAGATAAAATTTTGTGTGTAGCATAGTCTAAGATAAAGAAAACATAGACACCTTGTAACAATCCGGATTTTCATTAACCGAATATTTAATTTATTTAGATATGAAAGTGATTATTTCAGAAGTTGAATAACCTGAAGTCGTGATATATAAGTTATTTAATATAAAAGAATAATGAAATAAGTAATTAAGCTAGAGCCATTGGAAACTCGAGAAGCCTCACCTTTAGAAAACTATAAACCTGGTGAACGAATTTCATGGCGTCATCATCTTTTCATTGTCTGATTCCCCCCTCTTCTGAACTATGGCAACCACCAGAATATCCATGGGAGGACAACGTTACTTCTGCTAGGCCTTCTTAGAATACTGGTAATTGTTCTCACTTCAAAGAGAACAATAATTCAAGAGGAAACCCTAATTTAAAATCTCTAGAAGAATTTCCCCTATTGCATCAGAACGCTCAAAATTCACAGGAGGTAAGTAACAATGGTTATTCAAAAACTTGGATACAAGTAATTAAAGAAAATAACTATCACAACAACTCCATACGGCTGAATTTCTTTGAGCCAACAGTAATGGAGAATACTAGCTATGCATGCATCCAAGAAGAATTGATTAATCAAGCTAGAAACAGATGGAAGAATTCAATTCTGTTCTATGTGTATGGAAATAAACCTTATTACAAATTTCTCAAGGAATTCATAAATAGATCCTGGAATATTAAAGGAAATTATCAACTGTATACAAGAGAAAATGGATTCTTCATCATAAAATTTGGCAATATTGAAGACTGTAACAATGTTCTGGTAGATGCGACTTATTACTACAATAAGAAGCTTATTTTTAAGAAAAAGTACTAGCCAGGGATGAAGCTTTCTCGTGAACTCCTTCATACAGTTCCGGTTTGGGTTCAATTGCCTTATTTAGATTTGGATTTCTGGTCAGTCGAAGCCATCAGCAGGATTTCCTCGGTATTGCGGAGACCTATTAAATTAGATCAAGTGGCTGAAGAGTTAGTAAGAATCTAGAATTCTGGTAGAGATTAATGTGAATTTTCACTTTCCTTCAGAATTCCCTTACTATGTTATGATGGAAGGGTTGTTAATCAAAAAGTTGTATATAAATGGCAGCCCACCATTTGTACAAATTGTAAAATATTTGGGCATAGCAGCATTTCTTGTAATGCAAAAAAAGGGTGGAGACAGAAGGAATATTCTTTGAAAAACGATCAGATGGACATTGATAACTCAAATAAACAGAACACAATTATAGAGAATATATATTCAGATTATGGCAACATAGAAAGTGATGATATTCAATATCATAAAAATAGTATGCTAGATATTAATGTTATAGGTGATGTGGATAAGGAAATTTATGTGCGTGATAAAGGTGTTGGGGATGGTAATAAGAGTTTTTCAATATCAGGAAGTGTCAATTCTGAACATAAAGATATATCCACTGCTAATAGATTTGAAGTTCTGGCATCTGCTGATCAAATCGGTTCAGAAGAAAATATGGATAATAATAATTCGCTCAAAATGCAAAATAAAACATCATCAGACATGCAAGAAATTTCAGAGAAAGAAACAGTTGTTACAAAGGAGGAATCGGTTCATGTGAATATGGAATGTTTAAATAAGGAGAACAATGAAGATGAGTACTGTAACACCCTGTAATTTTAACAACACTAAAGATGATAAACTAAAGAATACTTAATTAAATATTCAGAATTAAGTGAAATGGACTGCGCCTTTGCGTTCGTCTCGGAATTCTGGTTAAAATAGAAACCTGGTTTGCGTTAAACGAACATCATATGAAGAAATTGTTAAGGTTAGAAGTTTATATGCGCACAAGAGAAATATATATAAATAAAATAAATCCAGAATTCAAACAAATTCAAAAATCTAACAGCAAAAGGGGAGCGGGAAAATTCCCGTCTATGGGTCAACCCATCAAGGGGGTATCGACCCCTGGGTCGACACACTAAGGGGGTCGACCCCTATACAGATCTGGGTAGATTCCTGGTGCTGAACGTGGACTGAATTCTTGGCTATATTCTTTGACTTTAGGCTATAAATAAGACCCCATTATCATTGTTTTATTCATTCGAAAACAATGGAGAACTAGATACTGTAATGGATGTAATTTTCGACCCAGAAAATCAACATAAAAACACACTGTTGACTATTCAAGCATCGAAAACACCAGGACATTAATAGAAGAATTTAGAGGGTGAGAAAGAAAAGATAGAACTAATGGAATAGAAGAAGAAGAAGATCACAACTGAACAGAATCAGAGTAACACGAAACTCGCAGCGGAACAAAATAAGATGTATTATATAACATAACTTTGAATACAAAACTGTATTGTATATACATACCATTATCAGAGTACAATACATCATATCACAGCGGAAATAACTCTACATAACTAATGGTGAAGCTTCCTGCTTTTGAGCTCCTCCAAGTGAATCTGCAAAGCCTGAAACACTTGACTGCCCGTACAAATTTGGGCACCCAAGAGTTTAGGGAAAACAAACAAAATAAACTCTGGGTCAGTCATGGGACTGGTGTGAGTAAATTCCAACTATACGGTTTTACTTTGAAGAAAATCCTTTTGAAACAAAAGGATAATAGTAAGACCAGCCCATACATAAACATGGACGGCTTTTACCTTACTATAACCCAAATTACTTTGATATAAAAAACAATGATATTATGATAATGTCTAAACAAATAATTATCCAAGTAGTAGAACGCTTGCATCTCACGCTCCACATATATATAGTATAAAATTATAAACCGCAGGGCGCTTATCGGATATTGGATTTCAACAGATAAGGTATGGGAGCACCTTCTGAATAGTGTACTCTAGAGGGAATACACTCAGGGTTCAACAAGAACGTCTTGCAACCCGGCCACACATGACCGCTCACTCATTTAGCTTGAGTGTCGCGAAAATATTGCCACCACGGTTGTAGGCCATCCAACCGTCATCCAAAGATACAGAATCAAAAAGAAGTATAAATATGAATTTTCTCTAGATCGATGACAATACACCCTGCTTGGGGATGACCCAACTAGCCATGCTGCCTAGCCGAACTTCTGTCACTTCCTGGTTGTGAGGCTAGAGGCTACGTCTATCTTCAGAACATCTGATCACCATTCACCTTGAATGTCACATCGTCAAATCCGTAATCACACATTGATTACACAAATGCACACTGGGTGTAGAATAAAGAGAAGTCACCTTCTCCCCACCAACTTGGTATATTCATAAAATCAACGGCGTGACCGTTGGAAATACTCTGTCAGACACTCGTCCATACAAGTTGCCCTGGGACTGGACAAACAAATAAACATCATTCTAGAACTGGACGACCCTTGCATTTAACTCCGTCTTCAATTATCTTCAGCATATCTAATCGCACGCTTATGCCTATACGGAGTGGTTCTCAGATAACATATCCAACCGGTCTCCCCGTATTGACACGATGGTCAAAACACTTCGATAGTCGATTATTTAACTATCGAAGTAAAAACAACATTCATTCTAATGTATAATTAACATCACACAACCACGGGTATTTTTAATTTTAACATTCGACTTTATTATTCGAATTCTCATATCTTACCAGATATTTCTCAAATCCCGTTTTAGCCTTTCCATACTTCTTGGAAAACATTTCCAGTTATTATAAACTCTTATTCTTTCATGTTCCAGAAAACATACGTTATTAACGTTCGAACTATTTTCATTAATTTCACATTCTTTATTTTCTACCCTTGGACAATCTACCCTATTTGCATTGGAAAATACTTCCAATTTCATTTTAACCTTTTAATCGGCCCAACGTTCACTTTTAAAACATTATTCACTTTGAAATGTGAATATCATTTCTATTATAGAAATCTGAACATCTTTATCAAATAAATCAATACCATGATCCCATTTATCGAAATCTCTTTCATACTTTATATATTCCTATTCCACTTTGTAAACTCTGTTTCTGAGTCAACTTCTTATCAAATCGATATCAAGTTTAAACTAAGTACTGACTCCTATCCTCTTTAACATTTATTTGTTTACAACTAAATGTTAATTATTATATCAGATTATAATCCCTAAAAATAGTTTACTTTTAATACATTCGACATCGTCGAATTCTAGTTACAAATCCTAATGGTTTAATTCTAATCACATTTCGAACATCGAAATGCTGTCATCAGTTTCTAATACGATTCCCCAATTCTTTTTCTAAACTCTTTCTTATATTTCTTTGAACAAACGTCGCTACTTATTACTCTAGAATAATTGGATTTCAAACCAAACTGTTACGTTTCCTAGGAAGTGCTGCTATATATAAAAGTCATGCTTAAGTCAAATCAACAGCAGTTAATTTGTCGCTATAGTTCTAAACTTGTCATACGCTGTAATATTCTCCTTATAACTAATTACAGTCACACTTACCTTATCAACAGCGTTATTTTATTGCTATAGTTCAACTTGTCATACGCTGTAATATTCTTTGTTATAACTAATCTTGACATAACAGTCACACTTATCTTATCAACAGCGTTATTTTATCGCTATAATTCTAAGACTTGCATACGCTGCCATATTCCTTTTATACAAAAATCTTGACATCTCTTTCCGTTACAAAAATCTTGACATCTCTTTCTGTTACAAAAATCTTGACATCTCTTTCTGTTACCAAAAATCTTGACATCTCTTTCTGTTACAAACTGATATCGTTCCTCGGTAATAGCGAAGCCGTTCAAGTTGGGGTATTTTATTTACCTCTCAGATCTTGATCGACAACGTTCTTACCTTAGAACCGATACAAGTCTGTATTCAAATTCCTTATTACTTAATATATTTATTAAATCATATTTTTTTGTTGTTTTTTGGAATATGGTTTTACAACACCATATTCTTACTTTGGAATCTCTGTGGTTTATGAATATTTAATTTAAACATGAACTCTTTGCTTCCTCCATTCCCCAATTCTTATCTATAACTTCTTAAATGGTAATTAACTCTCATTAATTTCGATAAACTTATTTCTAACCTGTTTTCATTAGATTAATTAAAGACCAATTAATCAATAATCATGTTCCCAAATAACAGTTGATTAAATCAACTTATTTCCATCAGTAAATTCATTAACTGATTTTAATTACTTCTTAACATTAGATTAATCTAATGATATCTCTAAATTATTTATCTTAAATATAATTACCTAAATATTTAATCGTCGGATAGTTTTTACTTTATAAACTTGTTTAAATGTCAACAATCACTTTTATTTGCTTTATAAAAAACGAACTCTAAAATACTGGTTTATAATAGAACTTCTATTATAATTTAAAACTTCACTTTAATTATAAAAATATAATTTCTATAATTAACTTCATTGATTTGCCTGACGGTAAATCAGTTTCTTAACAAAACGATGGTTTTAACGTCGACTGTTAACATTTTCTAAGTCGATATCGTTTATTTATTTAATCTAAACAAATGTTGAATTTTCGTTCAACATCAATATTCACACCGGGTTTTAAATATAATTCGGGTTCAAACAGTGCATACAAAACAAACAGTACATATAAATATCGAGGAATCCGGTCGGATTCCTCCAACCGGTTTCCGCATCCACAGATGTCAGTCCACACAATTTACACTAACTCTATACTAGGGGGTATTCTAATCGGTGGAATCAGTGTCCAACTGATGATGTGTACATATATATAACGGTATATAATATTCAACCGAATTAATTGTAATCAACCTAATCAACCATCACACAACATTCAAACAACATTAAAATATAACTGCAATATTTTAAAATAGATCAGAGTTAGTGATTTTACTCACCTTTGCGCGTTAACCGTTAAATAACGATTTGCGTCTGTCGGTTGAATTGACCGTTTTGTTTCCTCTAAAAATCATAACATGCTTCGGATTTCTCCAAACTGGTTCCCGTAATTTTCCCATGCACAGACGAACCCGCACCCGTTACCCAATAGTACTCGTCTTCTCCACCATAAAATACCTCTCTTTCGCGTGGAACCATTTCCATTCAAAATTTGCACGCTGGCCTCCTTGTCATGAACTAAACTTCTTTGCGGAAATTTTGCAATGAAGAATAGTTACAGCAGAGTTTTCCCATCCGTTATTCAACTCCCCTCACTTCTTTGCTAAACCAACCGCTAACCGCTACATTATATATATGCACTTTCTTTTTATTTAAATTTATATCTTATTTTCTTCTCAATAGAAATCATGCACCAGCTCCACTTCACAAAATCAGGACGGCCTTCCTTCCTTTTAACCTTAACCACATAATTAACTGTTAACCATTTCTAATCTGCCGAATACTATTCCACTTCACCAACTTCTTCAATGTTTCCAATATGTATAAACACTACACCACTGGATGGCCCACGTTCTGCCACCAAAAACAATACCAATCCACATTGTACCCGTCTTCCCCAACATACCATCTCTCCTCTTCTTCAATTCCCATGCACCGTTATTTACCTTTGAAAGCCATTCACACTCTTTCCATATGACAACAAACCCCTTCCACGTTAAGCTCCTCCTTCACACTCTTAACGCAACCAACACCGTCAGACTGGCGTCCAACTTCGGCTTCCCGACTCCATGAGCCACCTCTGACTTCAACAGCGCCACCACTTCAGGTGGTTCTAAGTTCCCCTACACAGCGTTTTTCATCAACTTGCCATTTTTCTTCACTCAACAATGCACATCACATTCAACTTTGATCCCTTCACGATCCACATGAAAACATCACCATAATACACCTTCGGATGCCTCCTTCCCCGTCAAGTTCTTCAAGATGCGAACCGAACACACCATCTCTACAAAACTTCCATCTTTGCCAACGTCCAATCCTTCACAAACTCCTCCGTTCGCATATTACCATGCAAACTCTCGGTATACAAAACCCCTCACTTTTCCTCTTTGACTCTGACAACCGTGAGTACCGTTATGCCGTAAGCCCATACCACCATGTATTGTCTTCATGCATTTTCCCTTACCCTCCTAACGTTCGACGTGTACTACCCATCCCTTCATACTTCAAACTAATCACCTCATTATCTCTCTCTTTAGGCGCTCAACACAGCCGTCACCAAGGTATACCATCCGATCCTCTGTCCCTTCCAATCGTCACTTCTGACTTGCGTGTAACCCATGGTGAACATCACCGAGTTCGTCAGTCCCCACGCCATGTTATCAAGCTCACACATTCACTTCTCCTTATTCATACTTCCGGGTTTGATGCGAGCTTGAAAACTGAGTATGCTGGCACGAGGTTTATACTAGAACAGGATTGATGTTATAATTTCAGAGAGATTGGAAAGCTTGGATTTGCTCCAGCGAAAAGATTGAACGGTTATATATATATATATATATGAAAGGTTGCGTTAGATCAAAGCAACTTTATATTATATAAATAAATATGGCAGATATTTTCTTACTTAGACTTACCTTAGGCTTACCTTAGTTCTTTTTTAGAGTTATGGTCATATAGGGTAGGTGACTGTGTGATTTCTTTGCCATGAAGTATGTCCTTATAGCACTGCAGAGAATAGGTTAGGGACGTGCTTTCATTCCTTAGGTAGGACGTGCATATGCTTGCTTAGGGTAGGAATTCTTAATGCTGAAGAAATCGATTTATTATACATATATATATTTAGCTTATATATTTCATGTTCTAGATATGTTGGGTATCACGCTACGTAATATTATATTCGTGTTCGAGCTGCTAGGGACAGAAATAAGATTACGGTTGTGTCCAGCAAGGTGTCACGATCCCAAAAATATTATAGTACTGGTAGTTTGACTTATATTGTGAAATCCCGAAATACCGATACAGGGTGCACAATACTCCAAATAAAAAATTGCATATTAAATTAATTAAAAATTACAGTAAAATTCTAAAAATTAAATTATCGTTGCGCCTCAAAAGAACCTTGTCCCGATTTGCAACCAATATATAGTTATTTCAAATAAACCGTTACGCTCGATATACGATTTCACAGCGACTTTCTGAATATTTGATTTGGACATATCTTGCAGTATATAACGCGAAATCTTGGTTTTTCACTTCTATTAGAAATATACAGTTCAACAGATTCCAACGCTTCTTGTTTCGAAGAAATCCAATTCAAAACGAGTCTGGTATACGCAGTTGAAGTTCAGAACGTTAATTTACGAACTGCCGCGATATTACGGGCTCGATTATATTAGATATATATTTTTATATGTTCAACTTCATCTTAATTAAAATATAAATTCACTTATATTCTGAATTCAATATTTAAACTGATTTAAATATTTAAATACATACCGACAAAAATGCGAAACGTTACATACCTTCCCCCTTAAAATAATTTCGTCCTCGAAATTGCTAAGATAGGGAAAATGCTACAATCTCTGTTATAACATGGTTAAAAATCTTTTTGGTTTACTTCATAATTCCAGTTCCCACTGAACTGATTATTTCCAATTAAAATATTAATTCCTTATTATTTCGAATATTTTCAAAATTTCTGAAAATTTCCTAACAGCTTAAATTTTCAGAGAATCTCGCCAGCATCTCCTCTACACGGCTCACTCGGTACTACAACAACTTGCCACTCCGGGCCTTCTCCAATCCAAAAGAAAATCAAACCAAACGGCTTGCCCAAACTGACTCATAAAAAATCTCATACTCGTATATAAACGTGTACCTTCTCTTTTTGGCATTCAACTCTATCTCTGCCATCTGCTATTTAACTAGCATATATCCAAACATTTCCAACTGATCTCCAATCAATTTATTTTCCAATCCAATCACTCGTTTTTACTCATCCAAATTTCTATTTCACCTCCAATTCCATTTACTGATTTATTTCTCAATTCAGTTATCTTTGTTTCCGAATTCAAAATTCGATTCTTATTCTCCAAGAATCAATTCATTTTTATAACTCGAATTTTCCAATATTTCTCTTTTACAATCTCCATTCTAGATCGTTCCTAATTCAGTCAAACATTGTTCTCTTAGTTTAAATTCTACTTTTACCACTTGAACTTCATAAGTTAAATTTTTATTTCAGAATTCAAATTCCTGGGATATATTTCAAATCAGTTTGAAATCATATATAATTCAAAACATTTGAATTTCTGACAACTTGTTTCTCAAACAATACAAAACAAAATCTTTGGTAGTAATCCATCACTTACCAGCTCGAAAATGAACACCGATAATGTCGCGATCATCATCGGAATATATTTTCCAACCATCGAAGTGAGTTCAATACTATATTGCTTTAAAAACTCATTTATAATCACTCTATTTTTGAAATTACTTCAAAATATCTTTCATAGCACTTGGAAAACAAATTTTCAAATCTCCCAGGATTTTAAAATTCCCTTATATTTAATTCAAATTCAATTTCAATTCTTTTCCAAATTTCTAGAGTTTTATTTCAATTCTGGTTTTTAATTCAGATTCAGCTAATCTGATTTTGCATATCATACTTATATAATATTTCGATTGGTAGTTTATATAACCAACTCAATTATAATCCTGTTCGATCATAATAATAATCACATATCCAATATATTATATAAATATCAAGATATACACTTCTTTTTATATCAAAATATACTTTGGGTAAAATTATTTCATTTACCCTCTTTTCAAAACATACTGTGTCGAATTACTCTGTCAAGAGTTTAGAAACACCTATCGACTCAGTTTGCATTACTGTTTCGACCAGAATTCATAACTACTCGACTGACCAGTCAACACAATATAAAACGGTTTTTATATTGATTACAAATACGTGCTCATATATATACACTCAACTCAATCTAGAGTATTACTAACTCCATCTCTATTGAGTTACGCCACAGAGCCAAGGTAATCACTTAACCTTATGCTCTGATACCATATGTAATGGATGTAATTTTCGACCCAGAAAATCAACATAAAAACACACTGTTGACTATTCAAGCATCGAAAACACCAGGACATTAATAGAAGAATTTAGAGGGTGAGAAAGAAAAGATAGAACTAATGGAATAGAAGAAGAAGAAGATCACAACTGAACAGAATCAGAGTAACACGAAACTCGCAGCGGAACAAAATAAGATGTATTATATAACATAACTTTGAATACAAAACTGTATTGTATATACATACCATTATCAGAGTACAATACATCATATCACAGCGGAAATAACTCTACATAACTAATGGTGAAGCTTCCTGCTTTTGAGCTCCTCCAAGTGAATCTGCAAAGCCTGAAACACTTGACTGCCCGTACAAATTTGGGCACCCAAGAGTTTAGGGAAAACAAACAAAATAAACTCTGGGTCAGTAATGGGACTGGTGTGAGTAAATTCCAACTATACGGTTTTACTTTGAAGAAAATCCTTTTGAAACAAAAGGATAATAGTAAGACCAGCCCATACATAAACATGGACGGCTTTTACCTTACTATAACCCAAATTACTTTGATATCAAAAACAATGATATTATGATAATGTCTAAACAAATAATTATCCAAGTAGTAGAACGCTTGCATCTCACGCTCCACATATATATAGTATAAAATCATAAACCGCAGGGCGCTTATCGGAGATTGGATTTCAACAGATAAGGTATGGGAGCACCTTCTGAATAGTGTACTCTAGAGGGAATACACTCAGGGTTCAACAAGAACGTCTTGCAACCCGACCACACATGACCGCTCACTCATTTAGCTTGAGTGTCGCGAATATATTGCCACCACGGTTGTAGGCCATCCAACCGTCATCCGAAGATACAGAATCAAAAAGAAGTATAAATATGAATTTTTTCTAGATCGATGACAATACACCCTGCTTGGGGATGACCCAACTAGCCATGCTGCCTAGCCCAACTTCTGTCACTTCCTGGTTGTGAGGCTAGAGGCTACGTCTATCTTCAGAACATCTGATCACCATTCACCTTGAATGTCACATTGTCAAATCCGTAATCACACATTGATTACACAAATGCACACTGGGTGTAGAATAAAGAGAAGTCACCTTCTCCCCACCAACTCGGTATATTCATAAAATCAACGGCGTGACCGTTGGAAATACTCTGTCAGACACTCGTCCATACAAGTTGCCCTGGGACTGGACAAACAAATAAACATCATTCTAGAACTGGACGACCCTTGCATTTAACCCCGTCTTCAATTATCTTCAGCATATCTAATCGCACGCTTATGCCTATACGGAGTGGTTCTCAGATAACATATCCAACCGGTCTCCCCGTATTGACACGATGGTCAAAACACTTCGATAGTCGGTTATTTAACTATCGAAGTAAAAACAACATTCATTCTAATGTATAATTAACATCACACAACCACGGGTATTTTTAATTTTAACATTCGACTTTATTATTCGAATTCTCATATCTTACCAGATATTTCTCAAATCCCGTTTTAGCCTTTCCATACTTCTTGGAAAACATTTCCAGTTATTATAAACTCTTATTCTTTCATGTTCCAGAAAACATACGTTATTAACGTTCGAACTATTTTCATTAATTTCACATTCTTTATTTTCTACCCTTGGACAATCTACCCTATTTGCATTGGAAAATACTTCCAATTTCATTTTAACCTTTTAATCGGCCCAACGTTCACTTTTAAAACATTATTCACTTTGAAATGTGAATATCATTTCTATTATAGAAATCTGAACATCTTTATCAAATAAATCAATACCATGATCCCGTTTATCGAAATCTCTTTCATACTTTATATATTCCTATTCCACTTTGTAAACTCTGTTTCTAAGTCAACTTCTTATCAAATCGATATCAAGTTTAAACTAAGTACTGACTCCTATCCTCTTTAACATTTATTTGTTTACAACTAAATGTTAATTATTATATCAGATTATAATCCCTAAAAATAGTTTACTTTTAATACATTCGACATCGTCGAATTCTAGTTACAAATCCTAATGGTTTAATTCTAATCACATTTCGAACATCGAAATGCTGTCATCAGTTTCTAATACGATTCCCCAATTCTTTTTCTAAACTCTTTCTTATATTTCTTTGAACAAACGTCGCTACTTATTACTCTAGAATAATTGGATTTCAAACCAAACTATTACGTTTCCTAGGAAGTGCTGCTATATATAAAAGTCATCCTTAAGTCAAATCAACAGCAGTTAATTTGTCGCTATAGTTCTAAACTTGTCATACGCTGTAATATTCTCCTTATAACTAATTACAGTCACACTTACCTTATCAACAGCGTTATTTTATTGCTATAGTTCAACTTGTCATACGCTGTAATATTCTTTGTTATAACTAATCTTGACATAACAGTCACACTTATCTTATCAACAGCGTTATTTTATTGCTATAATTCTAAGACTTGCATACGCTGCCATATTCCTTTTATACAAAAATCTTGACATCTCTTTCCGTTACAAAAATCTTGACATCTCTTTCTGTTACAAAAATCTTGACATCTCTTTCTGTTACAAAAATCTTGACATCTCTTTCTGTTACCAAAAAACTTGACATCTCTTTCTGTTACCAAAAATCTTGACATCTCTTTCCGTTACAAACTGATATCGTTCCTCGGTAATAGCGAAGCCGTTCAAGTTGGGGTATTTTATTTACCTCTCAAACCTTGATCGACAACGTTCTTATCTTAGAACCGATACAAGTCTATATTCAAATTCCTTATTACTTAATATATTTATTAAATCGTAATTCCTTGTTGTATTTTGGAATATGGTTTTACAACACCATATTCTTACTTTGGAATCTCTGTGGTTTGAATATTTAATTTAAACATGAACTCTTTGCTTCCTCCATTCCCCAATTCTTATCTATAACTTCTTAAATGGTAATTAACTCTCATTAATTTCGATAAACTTATTTCTAACCTGTTTTCATTAGATTAATTAAAGACCAATTAATCAATAATCATGTTCCCAAATAACAGTTGATTAAATCAACTTATTTCCATCAGTAAATTCATTAACTGATTTTAATTACTTCTTAACATTAGATTAATCTAATGATATCTCTAAATTATTTATCTTAAATATAATTACCTAAATATTTAATCGTCGGATAGTTTTTACTTTATAAACTTGTTTAAATGTCAACAATCGCTTTTATTTGCTTTATAAAAAACGAACTCTAAAATACTGGTTTATAATAGAACTTCTATTATAATTTAAAACTTCACCTTAATTATAAAAATATAATTTCTATAATTAACTTCATTGATTTGCCTGACGGTAAATCAGTTTCTTAACAAAACGATGGTTTTAACGTCGACTGTTAACATTTTCTAAATCGATATCGTTTATTTATTTAATCTAAACAAATGTTGAATTTTCGTTCAACATCAATATTCACACCGGGTTTTAAATATAATTCGGGTTCAAACAGTGCATACAAAACAAACAGTACATATAAATATCGAGGAATCCGGTCGGATTCCTCCAACCGGTTTCCGCATCCACAGATGTCAGTCCACAATATTTACACTAACTCTATACTAGGGGGTATTCTAATCGGTGGAATCAGTGTCCAACTGATGATGTGTACATATATATAACGGTATATAATATTCAACCGAATTAATTATAATCAACCTAATCAACCATCACACAGCATTCAAACAACATTAAAATATAACTGCAATATTTTAAAATAGATCAGAGTTAGTGATTTTACTCACCTTTGCGCGTTAACCGTTAAATAACGATTTGCGTCTGTCGGTTGAATTGACCGTTTTGTTTCCTCTAAAAATCATAACATGCTTCGGATTTCTCCAAACTGGTTCCCGTAATTTTCCCATGCACAGACGAACCCGCACCCGTTACCCAATAGTACTCATCTTCTCCACCATAAAATACCTCTCTTTCGCGTGGAACCATTTCCATTCAAAATTTGCACGCTGGCCTCCTTGTCATGAACTAAACTTCTTTGCGGAAATTTTGCAATGAAGAATAGTTACAGCAGAGTTTTCCCATCCGTTATTCAACTCCCCTCACTTCTTTGCTAAACCAACCGCTAACCGCTGCATTATATATATGCACTTTCTTTTTATTTAAATTTATATCTTATTTTCTTCCCAATAGAAATCATGCACCAGCTCCACTTCACAAAATCAGGACGGCCTTCCTTCCTTTTAACCTTAACCACATAATTAACTGTTAACCATTTCTAATCTGCCGAATACTATTCCACTTAACCAACTTCTTCAATGTTTCCAATATGTATAAACACTACACCACTGGATGGCCCACGTTCTGCCACCAAAAACAATACCAATCCACATTGTACCCGTCTTCCCCAACATACCATCTCTCCTCTTCTTCAATTCCCATGCACCGTTATTTACCTTTGAAAGCCATTCACACTCTTTCCATATGACAACAAACCCCTTCCACGTTAAGCTCCTCCTTCACACTCTTAACGCAGCCAGCACCGTCAGACTGGTGTCCAACTTCGGCTTCCCGACTCCATGAGCCACCTCTGACTTCAACAACGCCACCACTTCAGGTGGTTCTAAGTTCCCCTACACAGCGTTTTTCATCAACTTGCCATTTTTCTTCACTCAACAATGCACATCACATACAACTTTGATCCCTTCACGATCCACATGAAAACATCACCATAATACACCTTCGGATGCCTCCTTCCCCGTCAAGTTCTTCAAGATGCGAACCGAACACACCATCTCTACAAAACTTCCATCTTTGCCAACGTCCAATCCTTCACAAACTCCTCCGCTCACATATTACCATGCAAACTCTCGGTATACGAAACCCCTCACTTTTCCTCTTTGACTCTGACAACCGTGAGTACCCTTATGCCGTAAGCCCATACCACCATGTATTGTCTTCATGCATTTTCCCTTACCCTCCTAACGTTCGATGTGTACTACCCATCCCTTCATACTTCAAACTAATCACCTCATTATCTCTCTCTTTAGGCGCTCAACACAGCCGTCACCAAGGTATACCATCCGATCCTCTGTCCCTTCCAATCGTCACTTCTGACTTGCGTGTAACCCATGGTGAACATCACCGAGTTCGTCAGCCCCCACCCCATGTTATCAAGCTCACACATTCACTTCTCCTTATTCATACTTCCGGGTTTGATGCGAGCTTGAAAACTGAGTATGCTGGCACGAGGTTTATACTAGAACATGATTGATGTTATAATTTCAGAGAGATTGGAAAGCTTGGATTTGCTCCAACGAAAAGATTGAACGGTTATATATATATATATATAGAGAGATGAAAGGTTGCATTAGATCAAAGCAACTTTATATTATATAAATAAATATGGCAGATATTTTCTTACTTAGACTTACCTTAGGCTTACCTTAGTTCTTTTTTAGAGTTATGGTCATATAGGGTAGGTGACTGTGTGATTTCTTTGCCATGAAGTATGTCCTTATAGCACTGCAGAGAATAGGTTAGGGACGTGCTTTCATTCCTTAGGTAGGACGTGCATATGCTTGCTTAGGGTAGGAATTCTTAATGCTGAAGAAATCGATTTATTATACATATATATATTTAGCTTATATATTTCATGTTCTAGAAATGTTGGGTATCACGCTACGTAATATTATATTCGTGTTCGAGCTGCTAGGGACAGAAATAATATTACGGTTGTGTCCAGCAAGGTGTCACAATCCCAAAAATATTATAGTACTGGTAGTTTGACTTATATTGTGAAATCCCGAAATACCGATACAGGGTGCACAATACTCCAAATAAAAAATTGCATATTAAATTAATTAAAAATTACAGTAAAATTCTAAAAATTAAATTATCGCTGCGCCTCAAAAGAACCTTGTCCCGATTTGCAACCAATATATAGTTATTTCAAATAAATCGTTATGCTCGATATACGATTTCACAGCGACTTTCTGAATATTTGATTTGGACATATCTTGCAGTATATAACGCGAAATCTTGGTTTTTCACTTCTATTAGAAATATACAGTTCAACAGATTCCAACGCTTCTTGTTTCGAAGAAATCCAATTCAAAACGAGTCTGGTATACTCAGTTGAAGTTCAGCACGTTAATTTACGAACTGCCGCGATATTACGGGCTCGATTATATTAGATATATATTTTTATATGTTCAACTTCATCTTAATTAAAATATAAATTCACTTATATTCTGAATTCAATATTTAAACTGATTTAAATATTTAAATACATACCGACAAAAATGCGAGACGTTACAGATACCACCTTTGCCTAGATTAAAATAGCCTATTTTTCTTCTAAAACAAGAGTTAGGCAAATTCAGAGATCTGTGCTTTAGCATCTGCAATTATTCTTCTGTTTCTTAGTTCCAATCACAGTGAGTCTACGTTATTTTTAGATATAAAAACTTAAAATTTATTTTTCACATGAATTGGATCTACGCCTGTGACTAATTGAGTCATATCAGATCTATTATAACCTGTGTATCTAAGTTATTTTGACATGACTATGAATTGGATCTAAGCTTATGCCTATTTATCATGTCAGATATGCCATTATTTGTATATCTAATTCAGTGATTTGATCTCATCATGCTTGTTTATGATCATGACACTATGCCTAACCAATTCTATTATCACATGTTCATCAGATCTGTTCCAATATGTCTATCTTGTCATTATGCCCAATTTTGTCACTATATGTTTATTAGTTGTTGTGCTTATTCCTGCCATCATAATGTCAATCTTGTTATTATGATTATTTCTATTCTCTTCCCTTATTCTTTTCCCTTTTTATTTTATAGTCAGGCTACCTTCGAGCCTAGGCATACCGCTGAAATATGCAAACGCGTGAAATTAGGAACGATGGAAAAACGTTAAAATTGGGGCATACCTTGTATTGGGAAATTTGGGCATAACTTGAATTAAATACATAAATATGAATTTGGGGCATAAATTAAATTGTGATTTAGATCTTAATTTGAGGCATATGGTGCATGACGAATATGACTTGGAAAAAAGGGCATGAAAACCTATAATGAAATAGGGATAATTGTTAAATAGAGAAAATGCCTGGATTTACAATAATTAGAAACTATAACCGCGCTTAGACACGAGGTTAGATTACACTTGTGGTAGAAGTCTGCCCGGACCGGCCCGGCATATCTAGCGACCAGAAGTGGTGAATCTAATATGAAAAGGTCTAAGTGCATAAACATGTAACGTGCTGAGACACGAGGTTAAGTCCGACTTGTGGAAGAAGTCTGCCCGGACCTTCCTGGCATATCCAGCATCCACAAGTTGTAGGCTTAATGTGGGAGGTCTAGCGCATTATAACCATAGATGAATGAATGATAATGAATATGAATACTTAACCTAATTGAATCCTTAGGGATTGCATAAACATGTTAACTTGAGTAGGGGTTAAGTAAACTTGCTTGAAACAGTGGGAGGGTTAAGTATATCTTGGGGTGATGGGTAATATTTATATATATAGGCCCACAAACTTAACATGTTGTGTTTATGCAATCTTGTTACACTGGTAAGGCATAACCTGTAGAAATCCTAGTAGTGGGGATGCAAGCGTTGGGGGGGGGGGGCTTGTATCATCTTGTATGTGGGACCCGTTTCAGTCAGTAACCCATATATATATATGTATCGAACGAGTACTCCGAACTAGGTCGGAGTCGGGGCACGCTTACTGGGTTGATTGTAAGAGATCCAAAAGAGGGGACGGTGTGGGCGGCACGTTCCGTCGGGGTCATGTGCGTGTATGTCCAGACAAGAGGATGCTAAGATGCCATGACATCGGTAGATATGGTTGCTCACATCCTGAAAACGAAGGGTTTCCACTTTAGGAAGTGATACATCCTACTGTAGGGCCAGCACAATGTATCTACGGAGTAGGGAGTCGATCGATTGGGGTAGTAATTAGGGTATATCTAGACTCTGGTATATTTAGGAGCCCGTTATTATGCTTAGGGATAACTCCGGTATGTTCAGTTGGGCTGCCTGTTAATTATATGGGGTTAAACCTCTCACTAGAAGTACGCCTACTGTCTTGTACTTGTTGGGGGATCATCTTGTCTAGTGATACTAATATTTGTGCAAAGAAAGAAAAGTGTTAGGGAAGCACTATTTTATTCCATCCTATTTATCTTGTTTACATTGTCATACCTGCCTTGCATGCTTTATACCTCTTATCCAGTTTATATGCCTATCATGACGCTTTTACTTATTTATATGCTAAAAGTAACTAGACTCGCCAGACTTTATGTCTGACCTGTTTTGTTTCTTTTTCTTTCTCTTCCGTTTCCCACCTAGGTTCTCAGGGTGGGAATACTCAAGCTTGATCAGGATTCTTCTTTCCTTCTGCTTGGAGCTGCTTAGATGTACTGCTTGATTTCATACCTTTTCTACTATGGCTATGCTTTTGGGGATTATGCTCTTTTCATGTTTATTGTACTCTGATGATTTTAGTACAAGACGGAAATTTTAAGTTGATGTACTGGGTTTTATGTATTTTAGACTCATAATGTAACTATGTTTTGAACCACGATGTTTTCTGCTGAATAAACTTTTAAATTCCGCTGTTAATTTTATATTTGTCCTGTAATATTTCTGTTTCTGTTTACCTATATTGCTTCACAAAACTTAATGCATTCTCTTAATGAGTGACATTAATGGACGTGGGCTGTCAAACTTGGTATCAGAGCTGAAGGTTACCAGATCGGATAAAAGATTTTGAAAATTATTTTCAAAAAGGGTTTAAAAGAAAGCATTTTCAAAAGAAAAGTCTGTTTTGGAAAACATATTCCCCAAAGCCATATGTAATATCTTTCAATTCTCTGTTTGAATCCCTTTTCCTTTTCTTTTCAGCATGTATGGGGAACCTAATATTCCTAAGGGCGTTACGATACCAGGCTGGTTCCATAGGTATCTTGAGGCCATGGCGCTGCCGGTGGTCAAGCAATCGTTCCTCCCCCAGTTGCACCCGTTGTTCCTCCTCCGCGTGATGATAATTTCTGCAAGATATGCAAATATTTATGTGCTATGGGCGGAAAGCTATTCCGAGGAACTGAGACCTTTATAGAAGCAAGGAATTGGCTTAAAGAGACGGAGGACTTGTTTGGAATTTTTGAAGTTGACGATTGTAGAAAGATTCAATTGGCTGCTGAAAGATGAGGCATCATTTTGGTGGGAGGTGATGCAAGCGGGACGTCTATTGGAGACTTGGGAGGATTTCCGATAAAGATTCGAAATGAAGTTTCTTTCTCAAGCCGAGAAAAGTATGCAAATGGAAAGTGTTTTGTCACTCAAACAAGGAGGCATGACCGTCAAAGAATATGTCAACAAATTCAATCAGCCGGCGAGGTTTGGTTTGGGGGTAGTAGATACCCCTCATAAGAAAGCCTTGCGGTTTGCTAGAGGATTGAATGAACCCCTTCATGGGCTGGCTATGTCTCATATTCCGATGGGTGCAACTTTTGACAAAATCATTGATATGGCATTGATGCATGAGGAAGATAAAGGTGAAAAGAAAGAAGCTACGGTTGAGGAAACACAAAATAAAAAAATGTGGCCCAAGAAAGGACGATAACAACAACAACAACAACAAAAGAAGGGCGGAAAGGACGGCAAGGCTAGAGATAATAGGAAGTGCCATAATTGCGGACGAGAGGGTCACTTAATCAAGGACCACAAAAGAAAGAAGAATGCTTATTTTATTGGCGGAGAGGTCGGACACTTTTTTAAGGAGTGCCCGAAGAAGCAAGGACAAGGTCAAAGCGCAGGATCTTCTTGAAGGTAGGTGCATGCTATCTTGGCCAGTGCGCCAGATAGAGGTAGGAAAGTTTTTGTTGAAGGTTTGATTTCTCTTTCCAATCATCCCGTTAGAACTCTTTTTGACTCAAGCGCTTCGCATTCTTTTATATCTGATTCTATGGTTGAGTCTCTGCACCTTAGTACTAGTATGGTTGTAGATCCCATTGTTGTCTCAAACCCCATTGGTGGTACGGCTCATTTGTCTATGATTTGTCGGGGTTTGAGAACATCCGTGTTAGGCATCGAGTTTGAGTGCGATGCATATGTGCTCGGTTTCATGGGCTATGGTTTGATTCTAGGGATGGATTGGCTAGGCATGTATGGTTCCATTCTGGATTGTGAGAGGAGGGTCGTTAGACTTTTGACTCGCCATGGGAGGACCCTCGAGATTTCTTGTGACCCTAAAGGGTCTGTCATGCTTAGTTTTCTAGAATCGCTTGATGCATCTATTGATGATTTACAATTTGTACCAGTAGTCTGTGAATATCCTGACGTTTTTGATGAGGTTCAGGGCTTACCCCCGAGGCGCGAGATCGATTTCCATATATACTTGGTGGAAAATGCAAAGCCAGACGCATTGCATGTGTTCCATATAGATCCAAGAGAAAGAAGGGAGCTTAACAAGCAAGTAGGGGAGCTACTTGATAAAGGGTTTATTAGGCGAAGCATATCTGAATGTGGTGCTCCGGTGGTATTCACAACTAAGGCGGATGGTTCGCTTCGCTTATGGTTGGACTATAGAGAGTTGAATAAATTCACTAAGAAAAATAGGCACCCACTTCTGAGGATAGATGATCTGTTTAACCAGCTTGTTGGTGCATCTGTTTTCTCTCAGTTAGACTTGGTCATGGGGTTCCATCAGTTGAGGGTGGCCGAGGACAGTATAGACAAGACCACTTTTAGAACTCCAGACGGTTTCTTTGAGTGGCTCGTCATGCCTTTTGGGTTGACGAATGCATCCGCCTATTTTGTTGATCTGATGAGTAGGGTGTTTCGGGAGTGTGACACCCCACGTCCGTTAAGGTCACTCACAAAGGGAATGCATTAAGCTTCGTGAACCGTTTAGGTAAACAGACACAGAATATTACAAGACAGATATAAATTTTTTTGCAGCGGTAATAAACAACTTTATTAATCATCAAAATACCATGGTCTAGAGCATTATTTGTCTAAAATATAAAAACCCATTACAACATAAAAACCACTATCTTGTACTTCATAAATATCAGAGTACATAAAAGAAAGAAAATTCCCTAAGAACAAAATATGGCCATAGAAACAAGGATAGGAACCTGATCCATGCATATCAGCAGCTCCAGCAAAATAAGCAGAATCATGATCAAGCCTGTGTGTTTCCTCCCTTAGAACCTGGGGAGGACAGAAGAAAGAAGGGGGAAAAAGGGTCAGACATAAAGTCTGGCGAGTCTAGTTACTTTTAGCCAGTAAATAAATAAAAGTAACATGATAGGCATACAAAGTGGATAAGAGAGATCACTATATAAATGGTAGGTATGACAAGGTAAACAGGAAAATAGGATAGAATAGATAGTGCTTCTTAATACCTTCCTTGCTCTGCACCAATACTAGTATAACAGATATGTAATAGGATTACATACTCCCCAATTGCTTAACAAAAACAGGATGATCTCAACAGAAACAAAATGGTAGTTTTGGGTGTACTCTAGTAACGGGTTTTAACCCAACAGAACTGGTACCTAAATAGAAATAACGGGTGTTAGCCCAGGAAGAAACATAGGTACCCCACAGAAACAGATAGGACTAGATGTACCTTATTTACTACCCCTAATCGATCGGCTCCCTATTCCGTAGATACCCTGTGCTGGCCCCATAGTAGGGTGTATGTAACACCCCATATTTTTAAGATAATAAAATAAGAATAACTTAATTAAATAATGAGAATTAAGTAAAACAAACTGAGCCATTGCGTATGTCTCAGAATTCTAGTTAAGATAGACACCTGGTTTGCGCAAAACGGACATCATATGAAGAAGTTATTAAGCCTAGAAGTTTGTATATGCACAAGAGAAATATATATATATATATATATACATATACATACATACATATATATATACACACACAAACAAATTAAAATGCAAAATAAAGAATAAAATAAGGATTACATGTAATAAATACATGCATTGAAAAAAAATGTAATGCATGCATTGAAAGAAAGAAATGATTGGTTGCATGCAATGTAAATATGTTGCATGCACTTATTTGCAAACATAATGCATTAACATTAAAAGAAAAAGATTCATGCAATGGTTTAATTTAAGTATTGTAACTAACATGAAAAAGAGAAGTAAGGAGAGAACAATAATTACCATTGTTCTAAAACTTATTAATAAAAGACTTCATAGCTCAGTTGGTTAAGGCATTGGATTTGTAACATAGAAGTCGGGGGTTCGAACCCTGGCGGTGGCATAATTTTTGTCTTTGTTTTAGAGAGGGCCAACTAAACATGAAAATATATGTACCTATACAAATTCAAATTTTGAAAGGATAAGAACGTACATATAAGGAAATAAAAAAAATATGTATATATATGAGAATATATATATATGCAAAAATATATGTATACAAAAGATAAAATTCAAAATAAGGCTACAGTCAATGAAATATGGCATGAATCAAATAATGGTGCAACATCATTTGAATTTTGAAAATAAAACGAAAATTGTGCGTATATATAAACACGTAAAATGGTCGGTAGAAGAATTGTACACATATAAGAATATTTCATGTGAATAAAACAGTTAAATAAATTCCAGAAATTCAAAAGTTCAAAATTCAAATTTCTGCGCCAAAACAGCTTGTGGGACCCAATGCTGACTCAGCACTGCGTGTACGATAAGATTTGGCTAGATTCATTTGCGAACCTGGACTATTTTCTTAACTGGGTTCAATGCTGACTCAGCGCTACGTGTACGATAAGGTCTTGTGCACCTATAAATAAGACCCTAGAGCTAATCCTAAATATCATAATTCGGCGGTTGCGCAGGAGCTCTGCCATGACTCTCTCTCTCTCTCTTCTCAAATCTATTCTGGAATTAAAATGTTAGCCTGGAAGGATTATGAATTCAGATCTGGAAGAGGGAATCAACATTAATAAAAAGATTATTGAATCATGAAAGCAAGGTAAACATCTAAGAACCAATCTATTTAAATTATTTCTCTTTCCCTTCTCTTTTCATGAAATAATAAATCCATGGTCGTTAGGTCATGAATCAAATTAAAGGGAAAAGGAATACCATGGATGATATAACGGATCAGATCCAAAATTTGGGGAAAGCTTAAAGGTGAATGGGTTTAAGCTATAGCCTTTAGATAATGTTATGACTATCGTTTAGCATTCCCCTTTTTAATAAATTTTGAAATGGCCAGTTTAGTTATAAATTGTTGTTGTAACAGATTGAAATGTTGATATGAATATGTCAGGAAATTCCTATGTTGAATTGGCTAAGTTATTGAATGTTTACATGTTGGAGAAAATAAACTTATTAGCATATAAATAGCTAATTCAATGATTGTAATTACATGCTTTACTTGGGACATATTATTGATTGAACGACGTGTTAAAATAATTGCCCGATTGAAAGTTTACATGTCCCAATAGAATTAAACATATGTTGAAAATGACATGCGACAAAATATAGGCAAAAATTGGATGATATGTAAATTAGATTACTGTAAACTATATTACAATAAAAAGGATAATATGTCTAAAATTTTCATGCAATGAACATAACATATATGATGTTTTGAGATTTTAACTTGGAAGCACAATTTGATATGAACATAAGTGATTAAATGAAAATGAATATGCCTAGGATTACAATTAGAAATTGTAAATACACTTACGGCACGAGGTTAGGTTGCATTAGTGGCGGAAGTCTGCCCGAACCCGACTGGCATATCCAGCAGCCACTAATGTTGAACCTAACGTGAGAGGCCTAAGTGTAAGAATTAACAACATGTGCTAAGACACGAGGTTAAGTCAGCTTGTGGTAGAAGTCTGCCCGGACCCGCCCGGCTAATCTAGCGTCCACAAGTGTAGGCTTAATGTGAGAGGTATAGTGCTTATATATGTATATAAATAAATATGTATATAACAAGATATGAATAAATGGCAAGGATGGTAAATGAATGTCTAACTCAGAAAATAAGAAAGGAAGGGATGTAATGAACTAAGTTAGTGTGATAAGTGGGAAAAGTGATGTATTTCCCTAAATGACTTATTTCTGAAAACATTGTTGCAAGTAAGCCACAATAAATATATAAAAGTAAAGGAATTACTTGCTATCATGGATTTAGATGGGAAAACGTTATGAAAATAAATCATTGATTCCTTCTATAAAACTGATAAGGTGCATGAAGTGTTTTCCTTAATATAATAAGGAACGTATATTACAAAGAATGAAGAATAATGGTTTACAACAGTAAATGGTTTAAAAGAAAATGATAATGACCTATTATAAATAAATAACATTAATGAAAATGTTGTATAATAGGTTGACTTGTCCTTGGGACAAGTGAATATTATAACTTAGGTTATAATAAACTAGTAAGGGAATGGGATAACTGGTGAATTAAGTTAAGTGACACGTAATTATAAATTAAGTAATCAAAAAAGGGGAAAACCTAAAACCAGTTAAGAAAAGGGGGGAAAATATATTTTACTTAATTATAAATTAAGTAGTCTAGGAGTCTGAAACCCATTGGTAAGAATAACATGTTTAGACTTGTCCTAGGGGAAATTATAACATAGGTTATAATAAATGGGTAGAGAAACTTATTAATGGGCCTTGGTTAATAGAACTAAGTTAATAAGAAAACAACGATAAGTCGTACTAACGACGTAAGGTGGAATTATGATTAAATGAGAGAGGATGAGGAAAACTTATGAAATGAAACAAGTTATATATAATCATAAATGGTAAGTGACATGTTAATTGGAAACATGTGAATTAGATATACTTAATTACATATCAAGTAAAACATGTTATTGAAATCAAATAAGAATATAAAAGGGATTGTGGATCACAGACCTTGGGCCACAATCTTGAGAATAACATGTTGTAAGCGTATTAATAAACTTAAATGAATTAAGTTGTATGACTGAAATTAATAAGCAAGAGAAACTTGGTAATTTGAATAAGAATTCAATATGAATTGGAATAACCAAGTTAAATGGAACCCTGGTGAGGTGAGACAAGCGCGTAAAAGAATGTTTAGACATAGGATCTAACAACATGCTAAAGTAAGGCGCTTAAACCAGTGCGTACGGTTAAGGGTGAATGACCCAACCGGGTAGATCATCCAGGTGTTATAAGGCACGAGGGGAGCGCACATTCATCTGATTCTTTGACGGCTCCGAAGCACTGGAAGGGGAAGCACACGGCTTCCGGGGATGTAGGGTACTCTTGGTATTCTCTATGAGTGGCAGATGATCCGACCGTACTCACAGAAGTTAGGTCTGCGTAGATGAACCATTGAGTATGACTTGATTGCAATAATAAGGGGCAATCAAAAGACTAAGATGGACCAGTGTGATTCCGCGAGACCAGTTAGTGCCCGTAATAGGAACTCATCATCTACCTACCATCTTCAGTCAGTACGTAAAGCGAAAAGGCGGAGAACTCCAAAAGACCGTATACTTTGCTATCTAGTTATGGGTGAGATTGGCCAATAGGTTTGAAACGGCATAGGGGGTCGAGGTTAAGTTCTCATTCTTGATATTCTTGGGTTCCTTTCATGTTGAGGGAGGGGGAGACCATAGACACTGTAAATGCAGACCTTAGCTTCTGCAATCAGCATATATCTAAAAGCTCCCGACCGAGTTCCGTGTTTCTTGATTAGCCCTGCCACGGGACTCGGGCGCACATATAGGGAACATGTGCAATAGACATCGAGAACGATTGACGATACGTACGTGGAAAAGTCTAGGTACACTCATGTCGCTCTGGGTCGTGTATCATAAGACTAGAGGGCATTATTCGAGGATGAAACCTAATTCGATCGAATGGTTCAAAGATGGCAGTCTGAGCGCTTACGTAATATAGAAGTAGCAGTTCTTTGCAGACATAGCGTTGACATATATACAGAAATCTGTATGACATTCGACCGTAGGATTAGAGACTGCTATATTCCTGCGATGTTACAGTGGAGACCGTGCAAGTGGGGTACCAAGGGGCGTATCTCAATATTGAGAGATAACTACATATACTGTATTAGGTTAATAGCAAATGGGTACAACGTGTGTGTAAGCCTTAAGTGCTGTTAACCCAAGTAACCTGATAAATAAGAAAATATGATTGAACGGTATATGGAAGATTATCCAAAGTGTATAGTTTAAATCCAGTCACCAGAACTTGTGTTCTGACCCCCTCTTCATAACACACTCGCAGGTTAAATTGTAGCAGAGACATGATAGCTTTGGATACTTGTTAGGCAGTATTAATAATATGGTAAGGCTATGTTTTGATTATACTACATTTTATCCTTTCCGTTGTGAGTTATTATTCTGATCTCTGACATGTTTTATGTCTCTGTCTTTTCTGCAGGATACCAGAGCAAACCAATCCGAGTTTCGATAGATTGGAATTTTGAAAAAAAATCGGTCCGTCGAAATTGGGGTTGTTACATCTAGTATCAGATCTTAGGCTTAGAATTCCTATATAAATAGTGAGTGAACGTATTTTTATTTTTAAAATTATAAATATATTATATACATGCCTAGATCCATAGAGGGACCCACTAAATAAAAAGAGTATAATATGGTGTGAAATGAGATGTATGTTTTGTACACTAAAGAGATGAATAAGGAAATTTGAGACACTTAGGAAGTTTGGTTGGGAAGTGTACAATATACTTTGATACGGAAGGAAAACAAATCCCATATGATTAGTTTTTTGGAAAAAGTTGAACAGAGAAAAATGGATAAGGAATATATATAGTTGAGAGAATTGACCTTGGGGAGTGTCTAGGAGAGCCTAGAAAAATTGGAAACCCACTTTGAGTCTAACCCCATTATTAACTTTTAAGAACTTGAGATTATAAAAGTTTGGAAAAAAATGGTTTATGGTGTTTTCAAGTTTTAATCTTAAAAGTTATAGTTTTAAAATATGTAAAGAAGTACATATTGAGTTTAAAAGTAAAATTCTCTTAGTAAAAGGTGCATATTATAGAGCATGTATAACTTGCTAGTTTTTCTAGTTATACTTCATACAAGAATTTTTAATCAAGAAAGTTTTAAAGTCTCTATTCTTTTGACAATTATTTTTGATAAATTGTTTAAATGAGAATTTTGTTGGGTGGACAAAATAAGTTGTAGAAAATGAGAATAGAGTGGATGTTGGCATCTTGTAGCAGGAGACTGAACTGACCTTATAGGTAAGAACAAGTCAAAAACCCAATTAAGGAAAATAGTTGTCCGTATCTACTCAAGTTTTGCGATTTGAAATTTTTCTTGCGAGATAAGACGAAAAAGAAAAGCTACAACAAAGAAAATTTTCTTATGTGGGATGTGCTTGGATAGGAAAATAGGAAATCTTTATACGTTGTTTCATAAAATCCAAGTACGGTTGGAAAAAGGTATATAAAAGAAAAACGGAAGGTTTGAAACTGACACAACCCGAACTTCCCCGGTAAGGAAAGCACGGATGGCGTTGAGGACAACACACATCGGAACGCAAATAGAAGAACATTTCATTGTCTATTACAAAAATTCCATTAGAATACAAGAATATACAGAGTATGTGTGACGGCCCGCCCCGTACCAGCCGACATTTACTCTAAAAATGCGTTGTACACATGTCTAGTTAGCACGGGACGATCGTCAGAAGAAAAGGAAAGAAGGAAATGAACTAACAAGGAACCTGTAAAATGTCTCACAGCGCATGGTACAAAGTATAATAACAACATACTTGACATAAAACAGGTGAGACAGTGCATAAGCTGAAAACAAACTAACATAGCAGCGGGAAAATCCAAGTACAGCTTAAGATCCAAAGCTAACATTATTACAACTTTTCAAACTGTCTCAAAAAGCAAAAGCAAGATAAGGGAAGTACACTACTAATGCCCAAGTAGCGACCACCAACGACACAGGGAGAATATCTATATATAATACATGGAAGCCTCATGCTCGCCTCCAAATCAGCTACTCGCGCATCACCAGCTAACCTGTCTCTAGTCTGCTCGTGTGAGCACCCAGAGTAATAAGAAGAGACATAAAACTTTGAGTTAGACATAAAGTCTGGTATGAGCGATAAGCATCTAAACCTGCAACCAAAGAGTTAGCACTACATACTGTACAACACTCTGAGGTGCCCCTTTCAAATGGTGTAAAGAATACGGGGGTGGGGTGTGCATGTCATAGTAATGGCAAACAATCAAACATAGCAACCATCTTCACATCTCTCACTCAGTGCGTAAAGCATACGATATTCACCACTTCGATCACCTCAATACTTTGCTATGATCACCTTGCCCCATGAAGTCATAAATGGCTTCACTACACTGATACATAGCCACTAATACTTCGCCATGTCCACTTTGCCCCATGGAGTCGCAATGACCCCACTACACTGGCTCATAGCCTCACTAATCTTTTACTATGTCCACTCTGCCCCATGGAGTCACAATGACCCCACTGCACTGGCTCATAGTCTTACTATGATCACTTTGCCCCTCGAGTCATAATGACTCTACTGCACTGAGAACGTAGTCTTGCTACCATCACTTTGCCCCTCGAGTCATAGTGACTCTACTGCACTGATAAGTAGCCCATCATTCATTTTCAGTGGTGAATCGAAGTTATGAACGTCGACAACTCCTTAGCACGCGTCCCGCAGCAAAGCCCAACTCATGAAGTCAACTCGTTGCTTCCCAGCTGGATCCTGAGTCATAACCTCTCATTTGGACTACCTTTGCATCTCGGGTTTTGGTTTCCTCCTGTTCGGGACGGTCGGTCAAGCACCTTTCATTTTGGTCGGTTTTCATCATCCCTACCCTGGTCGGTCGGTATTGCCCCCACCCCCTGGTCGGTCGAACACTTCACCATTCCTGGTCGGTCGTACTTCACCATCCCTGGTCGGTCGTAATTCATCATCGTATGGGGTCGGTCGAACATCGCATAGTGGTCGGTCTTGATGTCCTCCTTCTATTCGAGTCGGTCGTGAGCTCGGGTCGGTCGGTCAAAACCTTCCCCTGGTCGGTCTAACTCGACCCAAAGAAAACCTGCACCATTTCAGCAAGCTATTTTCGCCTCTCGACGGCGTTTTCAACCATTCTAACTTTATATTGCAATCATAGGTCATACCAAACAGTAGTAGCAACATGTATGATCAACCATAAACACCAAAACAACAATTTAATCATAATAATATGGATCAAATGTACCCAAAACCCATGTTTTCCCCTTAATCTTGTTTAAGCATAACTAATGATAGGATTAGCAAAACCTAACCAAATTAACCCAAATTCATATCAAAGGTCTAAAACATCATTTCGAATTTTATAAATATTTTTCCAGAATTTTATCATGTTTAAATTTGCTAATTAACACTAATTATCCTTAATTAGCCATAATTAGTGAGGAACTATGCAAATCACTCACCTTAGCCACAAATAAAACTTAGATCTGGAATAAAGCTCTGATTTGGCGCGAATACTTATGCTAAACAGCAGCTCTAATCTTGATTTGGTGAAGATCTCCCTTGATTTGATGTTGCTAAGCTTGATCCTTGATTAATGAGTGATTTGGAGGTGATTTAGAGGTTGGAGGCCATTTTTAGGGTTTCTAAGAGGTAAGTGGAGGCTAGAAAACTGAAATGGAATGAATCTCTAACTCTTTTCAGCCTCTCCATAACCCTAATCCCGAAATGGGTTATGGACCCATTCACTAATCACCCTATTTGGTCCGATTAAGCGGTTTTTCACCTTCCAAACATTATTTCAGCCATATCTCCCAAACGGTAAGTCCGTTTTTCGCATGTGACCACTCTACGGAAGAGTAAATCATCAAACGAATCTAATGGAAGTGGTTTCAGGTCAAAATTCCTTTCCATCAAAAATTATAGCTGAAACAAGATCAGCTAAGGGCAAAACGGTCATTTAAAAATCGGCAAAAATCATGAACATGGGAAATGACTCTAATAGTTGTTTCCCAAAGTTACATGACCATACGACTTCATATGGGAAAGAAATAAATATTCTATGATCCTCCAATGCGTAGAATGCGGGTTGTTACACTCTCCCCCCTTAAGAAATTTCGCCCCCGAAATTCCCTAACCAAAACTCATAAAGGGTCCCGCATGCCTATCAACCATAAAACAACAATCAAACATGCAAAACAAATATCCTAGCATGCGGAATAACTAAATTGCAAAGTAAATCTTACCAGGCAAAGAGTTCTGGATACGTCTTCCTAATGCTCTCCTCTGTCTCCCAAGTACAGTCATTCTCGTTCTCGCCCCACTGAATCTTGACTAGCCTCACCGCCTTCCTTCGAAGTTTCTTCGTATCGTGCTCAATAATACGAATCGGCTTGCGGTTCCCAACCGCCTCGGGTTCAACTTCGAAGTCCTCTAACTGATCAGGTGAAATAGCCATATCTGGGTCATGTACAAACTTCCTTAGTTGGGAAACATGAAATACATTGTGAACTCCCGTCATCTTCTCTGGTAAGTCAACTCTATACGCCAAATTCCCAACTTGTTCGAGAACTGGGAATAGGCCAACAAATCTTGGTGCCAACTTGCCTCTCCTGCCAAATCGTATCATGCTCTTCAAAGGAGAAATCTTGACAAACACCAAGTCACCAACGGAGAATTTTAAGTCTCTTCTCCTCTTATCAACATAACTCTTCTGCCTATCTTGGGCAGCCTTCATTCGTTGTTGAATGGTCTTAATCTTATCTGAAGTTTCCCTCACCATATCTGGTCCAAGCATAAACTTCTCGCCAGTCTCTATCCAACATGATGGTGAGTTACACGTTCTTCCGTACAAAACTTCATATGGAGCCATACCGATACTGGATTGGTAGCTATTATTGTATGCAAACTCTACTAGATGTAAATGGTCATCCCATGATCCACCAAAATCCAATATACATGCTCTTAAGAGATCTTCCAATATAAGATTCACCCTCTCCGTCTGACCGTCGGTCTGAGGATGATATGCGGTACTGAGACGTAATTCTTACCCTAGAGCCTCTTGTAAGCTCTTCCAAAACCCACTAGTAAACAACGGGTCTCGGTCACTCACAGTGCTTTTAGGTACTCCATGAAATCTCACTACCCACTTCATATACAATTCTGCTAACTTAGCAGCCGTTCTGGTCGATTTGACTGGTATAAATCTTGCACTCTTAGTCAATCGATCCACAATTACCCAAATGCTATCATGTCCCGATCTAGTCCTCGGTAAACCATCAATGAAATCCATCGAGACTTGCTCCCATTTCCATTCGGGAATTTCTAATGGTTGCAACAAACCACTAGGCTTCTTTTGTTCGGCTTTAACTAGCTAGCAATTCATGCATTTGGATATAAACTTCCCAACGTCTCTTTTCATCCCTTCCCAGTAGCAAGTCTGTTTCATGTCTCGATACATCTTCTCACCACCGGGGTGTATAGTCAGTTTTGAGTGATGACATTCTCTAAGCACTTCATCTCTCAAACCATTCACGTTGGGTACAACTAATCTTCCATTCTTTCTAAGCCATCCATCTCGATCAAGCCCATACAAATTCATCTCCTCACCGTCAAAATTCATCTCTAACTTGGAGATGGTTTCCAATAGATTAGGATCGTCCCTCTGGCTGGAACCAATCCGCTCTATCAAAGTGGGTCTGATCGCTAAACTAGCTAGCATTTCTGGATCCAATTCGCACTTTGGTCTGAAATCAAACCCTGCGATATACTCCAGTTGCTTCCATTCAAGAAACATAGCCCCTAAACTGGCATGTCTCCTACTCAAGGCATCGGCTACCGCATTACCTTTCCCAGGTGTGTATGCGATATCAAAATCATACGAAGCCAAGAACTCTAACCATCTCTACTGACGGAGATTCAGATCCTTCTGGGAGAAGAGATACTTTAACGATTTATGATTGGTAAACAACTCAAATTTCTCTCCCAAGAGATAATGTCTCCACATCATCAATGCAAACACGATCGCTGCCAATTCCAAATCATGGGTAGGATACCTTTTCTCATGTGGCTTTAATTACCAACTAGCATAAGCTACAACCCTACTTCCTTGCATCAATACCGCACCTAGTCCGGTACCACAAGCATCCGTGTATACCGTCATCTCTTCATTCCCTTTAGGAATGACTAACACTGGTGCACGCATCAACTTTTCTTTTAGACTCTTGAATGCATTCTCACACACTCCGTCCCAGACGAAGGCTTGATTTTTCTTAGTCAATTGAGTCAACGGTGATTCTATCTTGGAGAAGTCCTGGATAAACTTACGATAATATCCCGCTAACCGCAAGAAACTTCTTACGTCTGTTGCATTCTTGGGCGTAGGCCAATCCTGTACCGTAGCAACCTTCGCAGGGTCCACGGCAATACCATTTTCTAAAACAACATGGCCCAAGAATCTCACTTCCCTTCTCCAGAAGTGACACTTAGAGAATTTTGCTTTCAATTGGTGTTTCCTCAACACCTCCATCACTATCCTCAAGTGTCCCTTGTGTTCCTCCTCTGTCCTCGAGTAAACAAGGATGTCGTCTACGAACACAAGAACAAACTTATTCAACTGATATCTGAATACTCGATTCATAAGATCCACAAAGTAGGCTGGTACATTAGTCAACCCAAATGGCATGACCAACCACTCATAGAATCCAGACGGCGTCCTAAATGCCGTTTTCGGAACACTCTCATCCGCTACTCGGAGTTGATGAAATCCTGTCCCGAGGTCCAGCTGGGAGAACACTCTTGCTCCTTCCAGTTGATCAAACAAATCATCTATCCGCGGTAGAGCATACTTATTCTTCCTCGTTACCTTATTCAACTCGCGATAGTCCACTCACAAACGAAGGGAACCATCTGCCTTAGTGGCAAACACAACTGGTGCTCCCCACTCGGAGACACTTCTTCTAATAAATCCCTTCTTCAAAAGATTGCTGACTTGCACCTCGAGCTCTCGCTGCTCCCTTGGTGCCATACGACGAAGTGGCATCACTATAGGTCTGGCATCTTTCACTAAATCAATACGGAACTCAATCTCTCGGTGTGGTGGAAGCCCAGTCACCTCCTCAAAGACGTCCGGATACTGGCCAACCACGGGCACATCTGACAACTCATCATGCGGAATGTCGAGGGAATTTATAAAACTAGCCATTACCCCATCACTGGGTAGACTACCAAACACTACCCTCCGCCCATCGTCCACTCTAACTGTCACCAAAAAGCCCTCACAGTCTACCACCACCCCGTATCTTTGGAGCCAATCGACCCCCAATATAATGCCATACCCAGTAAAGCCCAAAACAAAGCATCCCAAACAAACATACATCCATGACTCGATAAGACCAAATTTCGGCAAATCATACTAAGGTTAGTCGAACCACCAATCGGGTTCGTCACAACCAATGGTCTATCGACTATCTCGGGTTCCAGTCCCAAACTATCCACCAGGTCACTATATTTAAAGGAACGAGAAGCCCCAGTATCAAACAAAACTCGAACTGGTACATCATAAATAGAAAGCATACCTTGAATGACGACATTCTTTCCTTTCTCCGCCGCAGTTGAGGCATTCGACGAAGAAGAAACAACATCGATTACATATACTTTCACAATCTGCTTCTCCTTAAGAGGTTGTGGACACTTATCCTTATGATGTCCCACTTGGCCACAGTTGTAGCATTTCCTATTCGCTGGCTTGGCCCGACATTCTTTAGCATAATGGCCCTTCTTACCACAGCTGAAGCACTCAACATCCTTCTTGCTCTTTTTCTGGCCATCCTTAGATTGGTTCTGCTTCCTCTTATTCTGAGAGTTATTCTTGCCTCCACCACCTGTTTGCGGCTTCAGCCCTTCTGCAGATGCAGCCTCAGTCTTTGGCTTAGGGTAAAGACTCTCCGATCTCAAAGCTTTCCCCACAATCGATTCAAAAGTTTCATCGATGTGCTTGATAAGCCTTTCCCCCAAGTATCCATCCAAACTAGTAATGAACTTCTCATTCTTCTTCTCAGGAGTATCGACAAGAGATAGTCCATACTTCGACAAAGTGTCGAACTCAGCAATATAGTTAGAGACTGCCCTACCATTCTTCTTGAGTTCCAAGAATCTCTTAAACAACACTGACTTCTGGGCAGCTGGAATGAACTTCTCGCTGAAGCGAGCCTTGAACTGATCCCAAGTAACCTGATCTTCTGGAGTAGTTGTTCTAATGGCATTCCACCAATTCATCGCTCGCCCTTGCAGCTGACGAGACGCTAGCCTTCTCTTCATTGCATCCTCGATACCCAAGTCGTCGAAGATACGATCACAGCTATCCAACCAATCCTGAACATTTGTGGCCGACTCCGTTCCGTGGAACGACTTCCCACCAAGGTTAGTGTAATCCTTGCACAACTTGGCGAAATCGACCCTAGGCGCCTGCACCACTGGACCACCACCATTTCCGGGATTGGGAACTGCCCCTTGAACATCCCTAAGCATCTCTCTCATGAAGTTAGTGAACATCGTCTTCATGTCAGGAGCATTCCCATTATTGGTCCCTCTACCAGCACCTCTTGCGTATCGGCTCATCGTTCAATCTGTAAAGGGGAAACGATTAACGACCCCATAGTGGTGCTAGTGCAGTACGACTTCATTCTTATACTACTAATAGTACATATATATATATCTTTTGAAAACCAAAGTAATCACAAATACGCTCTTTCATATACGTACTATCTCTCCCTAGTGTCTTTCCCTAGGTTAACTACGCAACCTACAGCTCTGATACCAAATGTGACGGCCCGCCCCGCACCAACCGACATTTACTCTAAAAATGCGTTGTACACATGTCCAGTTAGCAAGGGACGGTCGTCAGAAGAAAAGGAAAGAAGGAAATGAACTAACAAGGAACCTGTAAAACGTCTCACAGTGCATGGTACAAAGTATAATAACAACATACTTGACATAAAACAGGTGAGACAATGCATAAGCTGAAAACAAACTAACATAGCAGCGGGAAAATCCAAGTACAGCTTAAGTTCCAAAGCTAACATTATTACAACTTTTCAAACTGTCTCAAAATGCAAAAGCAAGATAAGGGAGGTACACTACTAATGCCCAAGTAGCGACCACCAATGACACAGGGAGAATATCTATATATCATACGTGGAAGCCTCCTGCTCGCCTCCGAATCAGCTACTCGCGCATCACCAGCTAACCTGTCTCTAGTCTGCTCGTGTGAGCACCCGGAGTAATAAGAAGAGACATAAAACTCTGAGTCAGACGTAAAGTCTGTTATGAGCGATAAACATCTAAACAGAACAATAATAGGTATACGAAACCATACCTGAACCTGGACCTGCAACCAAAGAGTTAGCACTACATACTGTACAACACTCTGAGGTACCCCTTTCAAATGGTGTAAAGAATACGGGGGTAGGGTGTGCATGTCATAGTAATGGCAAACAATCAAACATAGCAACCATCCTCACATCTCACACTCAGTGCGTAAAGCATACGATATTCACCACTTCGATCACCTCAATACTTTGCTATGATCACCTTGCCCCATGAAGTCATAAATGGCTTCACTACACTGATACATAGCCACTAATCCTTCGTTATGTCCACTTTGCCCCATGGAGTCGCAATGACCCCACTGCACTGGCTCATAGCCTCACTAATCCTTTACTATGTCCACTCTGCCCCATGGAGTCACAATGATCCCACTGCACTGGCTCATAGTCTTACTATGATCACTTTTCCCCTCGAGTCATAATGACTCTACTGCACTAAAAACGTAGTCTTGCTACCATCACTTTGCCCCTCGAGTCATAGTGACTCTACTGCACTGATAAGTAGCCCATCATTCATTTTCAGTGGTGAATCGAAGTTATGAACGTCGACAACTCCTTAACATGCATCCCGCAGCAAAGCCCAACTCATGAAGTCAACTTGTTGGTTCCCAGCTGGATCCTGAGTCATAACCTCTCATTTGGACTACCTTTGCATCTCGGGTTTTGGTTTCCTCCTGTTCGGGTCGGTCGGTCAAGCACCTTACATTCTGGTCGGTTTTCATCATCCCTACCCTGGACGGTCGGTATTGCCCCCCTGGTCGGTCGAACACGTCACCATTCCTGGTGGTCGTACTTCACCATCCCTGGTCGGTCGTACTTCATCATCGTATGGGGTCGGTCGAACATCGCATAGTGGTCGGTCTTGATGTCCTCCTTCTATTCGGGTCGGTCGTGAGCTCGGGTCGGTCGGTCAAAACCTTCCCCTGGTCGGTCTAACTCGACCCAAAGAAAACCTGCACCATTTCAGCAAGCTATTTTCGCCTCTCGACGGCGTTTTCAACCATTCTAACTTTATAATCAATCATAGGTCATACCAAACCGTAGTAGCAACATGTATGATCAACCATAAACACCAAAACAACAATTTAATCATAACAATATGGATCAAATGTACCCAAAACCCATATTTTCCCCTTAATCATGTTTAAGCATAACTAATGATAGGATTAGCAAAACTAAACCAAATTAACCCAAATTCATATCAAAGGTCTAAAACATCATTTCGAATTTTAGAAATATTTTTCCAGAATTCTATCATGTTTAAATTTGCTAATTAACACTAATTACCCTTAATTAGCCATAATTAGTGAGGAACTATGCAAATCACTCACCTTAGCCACAAATAAAACTTAGATCTGGAATAAAGCTCTGGTTTGGCACAAATAATTATGCTAAACAGCAGCTTTAATCTTGATTTGGTGAAGATCTCCCTTGATTTGATGTTGCTAAGCTTGATCCTTGATTAGTGAGTGATTTGGAGATGATTTAGAGGTTGGAGGCCATTTTTAGGGTTTCTAAGAGGTAAGTGGAGGCTAGAAAACTGAAATGGAATGAATCTCTAACTCTTTTCAGCCTCCCCATAACCCTAATCCCGAAATGGGTTATGGGCTCATTCACTAATCACCCTATTTGGCCCGGTTAAGCAGTTTTTCACCTTCCAAACCTTATTTCAGCCATATCTCCCAAACGGTAAGTCCATTTTTCGCATGTGACCACTCTACGGAAATGTAAACCATCAAACGAATCTAATGGAAGTGGTTTCAGATCAAAATTCCTTTCCAATCAAAAGTTATGGCCGAAACAAGATCAGCTAGGGGCAAAACGGTCATTTAAAAATCGGCAAAAATCATGGACACGGGAAATGACTCTAATAGTTGTTTCCCAAAGTTACATGACCATACGACTTCATATGGGAAAGAAATAAATATTCTACGATTCTCCAATGCATAGAATGCGGGTTGTTACAGTATGAATAAATATTATACATTCGATAAATATCAGAGATTACAATAATTTACCTAGCAGCGGAAAATAATACAAAACACAACTAGAAGTAATACATGGATACAGAGCTTTCCGAGTATCATTCCAGCTGTAAATCAGGATCCTGTGAATATAAATCTGCAAAACCAAAACTACTAGCTGTTCGTGTCTAAAATAAGGGCACCTGGAGTTTAGGTTAAAATAATAAACTCCAGGTAAGTCATGTGACTGGTGTGAGAACAAAACAGTTATTAATTTGATTTTACAGTTCGGTAAATCAAGGGACCACGCCGTATAACACGGAACGGGTTTTTACCCCAAGAATACCAGTGCATATACCAACAGCGCAATGCTAAATAAAGAACAATGAAGCTGTTATAAGACCCAGGTCCCATCACACAATGCAACACAAACCGGAGAATAGGGTTTTACCTTATAACAACCAAAAATGCTTGGTACGTGAAATTTCATCTTTTATTATTACTATAAGTGAAGAAAACAACTTCAATCATAATGTATAAATCATAGACGGCATAAGTGCCTCATCCCACTATGTCGCCATACTAGGCTCTACAAATAAAATCGAAATATCACGTATTGGAAATTGGATTTCCTTCATGACTCGAGGCAAGGGGAAAGCTCCTCTCCGCTTCGAGACACTCTAGCAAATGCCTCGGGACTACACACTCTGGGTAACCCCTGGAACCTCCAAGACCGGTCCTCCCTTACGTTTGAGGATTAGTTATTCCTCAACACACGTTTCCCGGTCCTAACAGACCTACATCGAGGCGCCTTGCATCTAACAACCACAAAGGTGAAAATAATATAAATGTCAGCCAGTTTAAGCACTGACACCACAGTAGCTAGAAAGAAACGTCGTGCACTCCTTGGGTCCTTATCCCGTTTTTAACTCATACCGAGGTGTGAGGCTCACGAATTCACGCTATACACAAAGCTGCGCCACACAGGCCGTGCTTTGATCATCAACCACAAGACTTTGCTTTTCAACAGAAGCCTTGATCATCTGCCACTTAGGCATGCCACACAGTCAATTCACTCCATTCGACTGATGTCCATTGATATACAACCTCTGAGTTCGTACGTCTCAGAGAAGGGCTTTAAGCAAGATAATAAATTCTCCGCCGCCAAACCTATGTATATTTTATAGAGATCAATCAACACAGAATAAAATCCAATGTCAGACACACAGTCCATTTACAAGTTCGTTCTGGGTCTGAACGAAGCCGGAGGCACTTTCCTCGCATATCCATCGATCTCCAAGTACGTCTGGACGATTACCAACTGATTCCCTCATCTTAGGTGTACAGCCCAATCAAGATCATTAGTAATCACCCAAACGATGTGAAGACTTCCGGTATTCAACCACCGTCTTCATCTTCGACTTATCGTCGAATCTGTTATTCAGAATGGGTATAAACCCGGCCTTTCCGAATAACCCGCGTATATAATAAACAAGTGTTACACAAACACAACATACGCCTCATTCCAATTCATCATTCACTAACCGTAAATTAGTAAGAGAACAATTCCCCAAATATTAACCCCGAAGGCCGAAACCAACATCAGATCAATATCCAGGAAACCATTATTCCTAACTAACCTATAGTTAGTTTCTAAATTTCACATTCTTAGGGAAAGGTTCCCATTAATTTTATCAAAGATAACTTCTTCTAAATTTATTCTTTAATCTTCCTTTGGATATCATTTCAAACCATGTTAAGGTTTTCCAAACTAGTCGGGATTAGCGAACCACACCAAAATAATTATTTATTTTATTTCCCAATCCCAACCTATTCATCCCATGAAGCAAAACTGGTAATACTCCATTCACGTTCAAATCTAATTATAGATTTAACTATCGCTTTGGAGAAAAACTGGTGATACTCCATTCTCGATCATTTCAATCTAATTAAAGATTTCATTAAAACTCCACTTATTTTTAATCTTTAACTGGGTCAAAGAACCGATGTCATTTAAAACATGGTTCACGATAAACCCAAAAATCAGTTTAAATTCAATTCCAATTAAATACTAATTAACTGGACAATTTCACTAAATCTTAATTAAAAGATTTATTCTTTTCTAAACTGGGTTCAAGAAAAGTGTTATTGAAGTCACCATTCATGACAAAACCAAATCACATTCGATATTAAATACAAGACTCTGAATAGAAAATATATCAGCTTATATTCAATATCAAATTCTAAAACCAACAAATATCGTATTGGAAATAACGATATAAATATATCTTTCAAATTTCCCCAACCATATCTGTATAATCACGAAATCCAACATCGAGATATTCCGAAGATAATTTCGATTCAAATCCATTCCAATTTATATATAGGAAATTCTGGTTATATTAAAACCATTCACAAGTCCAATTTATTTTATTTAAAAATATTGGATTATTTTTCTAGTTATAAACTAGTTCATTTTGATAAAAATATATTTTTATCTTTACAAATGTGGATTTTTTCATCCCAGTTCTTTTCAAATCATTTATTATGATTTTACACAAATTATGGATATTTTTAATAATTTTATCAAGGCCAGTACAGTCGATTTCCAACAACGGCCATCGAACTGCACTTACAACGACCTTTTCTGAAATTGATTTGGACGTATCTCCAAATCCAACTGTCAGATTTCAAGTCTCTTGTATTTTTTAGAAAGCTCTTTTCGATACAAACCCAACGGTTCCGGTTTTAGGAGAATCCGACGGTCGGATCTCCCGTAATGTCCGTCCGAAGTCAGTGGTCAAAATTCACGAACTGCCGCGGCGCGGCGCGTTCTATTCAGGCCATTATATATATAATAAATATATATATTATTTATATTTCGTCGATTTCCTTTTAAAATGAATTTTATAAATCGTTTTAAATTTGTTTCAAAAACAATTTCAACTTTCATTTCAAATTCAAATCAAAATTGAATTTTCCATTATAAATTCTTTTTACATTCATTTCTATTCGATTTCAATTCAAATCGATTTCAATTTCAGTTCGTTTTCAATTCGATTTGAATTCATTCCAAATTGATTTCCCTTCGATTTCCAATTGCATTTCTATTTAATTCAATTTCAATTCGATTACAATTTGATTTGAATTCATTTCAATTCGAATTCATTTTCTAAATATTCAATTTTTAAATCTCTTTTCAATATTCATTATAAAAAAACAAATATAATCGATATAAATATCGTTCGCGTCAAAATAGCGCAACTCTAATCAACACGACTTTATATTTTTCAATAACTTTGTTATTCTATTCAACAAATGAATAATTTTTCTATTCAACACATGAATCTATATTTCTTTCAACATATGACTAATCTCAACAAATGAGTACTGTCAACACATGAATCTATATTTTATAATATTCTTTATTTTCCCAATTGGAATGAGGCCCAATCAATTACCCGCCGTTCGTAGCTCGAGTGGTTCAGGAGTGGGAGATGGGGATCTAAGCACCGTGTGCGGGCAGGTTCAAATCTCGTTGTGAACCACTTGGGGGCTAGGACGTTACGCATCCGTGTGCGACACCTATACAAAAGCGGGGCAGACACACGGCACGGGGTTTACTTAAGTGAGCGTCAATGTATGTTGTGATCTTAAGGTTCCACATGTTACTCAAAATTTTTTTTTTTTTACCATATAATGTTAACTATATGGATTCCATACAACACATGTATATAATAGCAACGATAAATAATCAACCATCATCCAAAGTGCACCACACTACTGCATAAGCATCAAATATAAATAATTAACGCTCACACAGTCTGTCGACCAATCGATCGACATACAACTAAATAATTGGGATTAGTGTACGCCATATATCATCCCAACACCCGTGTGGGGTTTCAATCCACAAACACTGAATATTATTTGTGCAGTTGGGCGATGTGTAAAATTTATCGTCCCAATCAATATCCTTCAAATAGGTGTTCATAAACAAACCGTTTGGTTGTAAATGAATATTTATTTATTCACATTCACGTTTAAAAATTATATTTTTAACTATAAAATATTTTTAACTATATAAATATTCTATTTTATTTCACATCACATAATCAATTTTCATCACAACCAACAATCAAACATACAAGCCATCCATGGTCTGTGGACGACGGGTGTCGGGTGCTGCTAAGCATCGTCTGCATCCTAGTATATATTTTTAATTAGAAAAGGAAATTTAAAGTGAGAAGTTCTCACCGACTAGCTAAACCAAACGCCACGACTCTTCATATGTAGAAATCTTCGTCGTGCTCGCCTCTTGTCACTTTCGTCGTGTGTGTTCACTACATATAAAAAAATCACATTTTTATATCCTCTATTATATAAAAATCATATTTTTATAATCTCTACCATATAAAAATTATATTTTTATTCTCTTCACTATATAAAAAATTATATTTTTATCTTCTTCCCCTTTTCTTTCATATGATTAAAAATCGTCTTTTGATCTACTATGCTTTGTATATTTTAAAGATCATAGCCTCCTGTAAATTAAAAACTATCGCTTTCTATAAATTAAAAATCACATCTTCTTCATTTCAAAAACCACTTCTTTATTTCACTTCTTATATAAAAGATCATATTTTTATTACTCTAATTAAATAAAAAATCTCACCTTTTCTTGTCTACTTCACATATAACAATCCAATCCTTTCAACGCTCACTTCATAATAAAAATTGCAATTTTCATCTACATCATTTCATTTTAAACAATAAAAATCATTTCTTTTTAAACACGTTAAACATTATAGCTTTATTTAAAATAAAAATCATAATTTTATTTTCATTCGTATGAAGAAAAATCCAATCTTTTCTGCTTATAAAAATCTCAGCTTCATCATCATGCCATATTAAAAATCATATCTTTCTTCTATATTCGAATCTAAAAATTCAGTTTTTATTTCCAAACGATACATATAAAAATTCAGTTTTTATTCTATACTAAAAAAAACTGATTTAAAACCCTACTTAAAACTAATTACTTTAATTAACTAAAATAAATAACTAAATAAGCTAAATAAGTAGAACTTACAGTTTAATTGGAAAGGGGGGAAATGGCTGTCGCGGTCGGAGCAAGGGAGGGGGATGGTTGCGCTCAGGGTGGTTACGACGGAGGAGCGCATGCGCGGTGCGGTGGTGGGTCCCAAACAGCTGAGCGATGGTCGTCTTCATGGTGGAGGGGTTGGGGAAGCACGACTTTAGCAGGAGAGAGAAGGGGAGCAGAGGGGTCACGTCGGAGGGAGTCGCGCTGGTGGTGGTGCTGTGGCGCTCTCCTTGGAGGAGTGACGAGCTCCTCCCTCCTCTTTTTTTTATTTGGTTTGACTGATTTGAACGGGAAAGGGATGTTGACCGAGGTATAGGAGAAAAGGAGGGTGTATATATTATTTATTATTTAATTATCCAAAAGGTTGACTTTTTATTTGACCTCGAAACGAGACCCAACGACTATTGCCCATAAGGTGATACCCCCATTCCGAACACAATGTGATATGTATCGTAGACCAATTCGACCATTTCGATCAATTTCCGCCAAAGTCAAAATATAACTCTATATATTGAATTTGAACGCACATTTCAATTTACCGGGCCTACATACGAACACTAAAAATTCCCGAAAAATATTTTCTAGCTTCGTATTGACGATACGGTCCTAACAAAACTAATTTTGTCAAATTCTGAGAGAGTTTGAAAAATGACCCTTTTCTGGTCGATCCAATTTAATAGAAATCGACCAAACACATTTTCTTTTGCCATGCTCACATACTAACTTCAAAAATTATGAATTTTAATCCTAGCAATAATTTGACATCACGGATCCAACAAAAGTGGTTTCGTCGAAAACTGAGGTCGTTTGCAAAATTTCCATTTTTAAGGACCGAAATTCCATAGCGACTATTCTGAATTTTCAACTGGACATAACTTTTGATTCCCACTATGAAATTTTGATTTTTCTGATTCGTTGGAAAGATATTCTCAATTAGATTCAAATATTTTTGGTTTCACTAAAATCCGATTTATTTTGCACCTGGTACATTCATTTGAAATTTGAAATCGAATTATCGAACTACCACGCCATTTTCAATTCCTTTTATAATTATAAATAATTATTTATATTCTAACGACGATTCAAATATAAATATATACGTTTTAATTCTACTAAAACTAAATTTCTCGTCGTTATTATTTAAAATAATTCATTTTAAATATTCAAAACTCATTAAAATTGCCAAAATAAAAATTTTAAATTGGCTCGCATTTCCGGGTTATTACAATCTCCCCACTTAAAACTTTTCGTTCCCGAAAAGGAACGAAACCGAAAGTTGTTTTACAAACCAACTCAACTTTCATTATTTTCGTTACGGCTTAAGTTCTCCAACTTTTCAGTTTCTTAGAACTGTTCAAATTCTTCAAAAATTTGGCTAACACCCTAAATTTTCGAAAAATTTCGCCATAACCTCCCCTGCACCGGAGACTTCGGGATATTTCATATCGCCTCCCATAGCCTTCTTCAACCCAAGAGAAAAAGAAAAAGCCAAGAGGCTCATAAAATCACCCAAACCCAAAGAAATACAATAAACATGTACCTATTTGTCGGGCAAACAATTTTATTCTCTGCTCTAGCCTCCTTGCTATGACCTGTTCAATGTAAGTACATGTATATGCATGCAAATGCGATAAATTTTCAGTACAATTCAATATTTTATTCCATTAAGCTAAATGGTTCAAAATTTCAACAAATCAAAACAATAATCATATAACACAACCATCAATCTATTAGTGAATTAGAATTTCAAATTCATAATTTGATACATATACAAAAAAATCATGTTTTTGATGCCAAATCACAACAATAAACCTATCTAGTTTTGGTTCTCACATCAGTCTAATGGAAATATATAGATATCACACCTTCGAAACTTGAACATTAATTCTGATGATGATCGATCAATCATCAGAACCATCTCCAGGCGAGTAGAGTGTAACTCCATATCTATCCAGTATATTAAAACTTCGAATATACGTTCATGACACGTATATGCAAAATCTTTATATATTGGATTGTCCAAAATCAATATAAATAAAGTATTCAAATACGTATATGTGAATTTCATTTTCAAAACAAAGTTTGTTTTCAAATTTTTATTTCAAAAATTTCACTCTTTCCACTCGTTCTAGGACTCTACTGATCCTATCTCTAACGAGTCATTCTAATTGGATATTACTAATCCAATATCTGATGAATTCTTTTGTATGGTTCTAATGTGTCTTTTTCTCGAGCTCTGTAAACCAAAGCTCTAATACCAAACTGACACAACCCGAACTTCCCCGGTTAGGAAAGCACGGATGGCGTTGAGGACAACACACATCGGAATGCAAACAAAAGAACATTTCATTGTCTATTACAACAATTCCATCAGAATACAAGAAAATACAGAGTATGAATAAATATTACACATTCGATAAATATCAGAGATTACAATAATTTACATAGCAGCGGAAAATAATACAAAACACAATTAGAAGTAATACACGGGTACAAAGCTTTCCGAGTATCATTCCAGCTGTAAATCAGGATCTTGTGAATATAAATCTACAAAACCAAAACTACTAGCTGCCCGTGTCGAAAATAAGGGCACCAAGAGTTTAGGTTAAAACAATAAACTCCAGGTCAGTCATGTGACTGGTGTGAGAACAAAACAATTATTAATTTGATTTTAAAGTTCGGTAAATCAAGAGACCACGCCGTATAACACATAACGTGTTTTTACCCCAAGAATACCAGTGCATATACCAACAGCGCAATGCTAAATAAAGAACAATGAAGCTGTTATAAGACCCAGGTCCCATCACACAATGCAACGCAAGCCAGAGGATAGGGTTTTACCTTATAACCGCCAAAAATGCTTGGTACGTGATATTTCATCTTTTATTGTTACTATAAGTGAAGAAAACAACTTCAATCATAATTTATAAATCATAGACGACATAAGTGTCCCATCCCACTATGTCGCCATACTAGGCTCTACAAATAAAACCAAAATATCACGTATTGGAAATTGGATTTCCGTCATGAGTCGAGGCAATGGGCAAGCTCCTCTCCGCTTCGAGACACTCTAGCAAATGCCTCGGGACTACACATTCTGGGTAACCCCTGGAACCTCCAAGACTGGTCCTCCCTTACGTTTGAGGATTAATTATTCCTGAACACACGTTTCTCGGTCTTAACAGACCTATATCGAGGCTCCTCGCATCCAACAACCACAAAGGTGAAAATAATATAAATGCCAGCCAGTTTAAGCACTTAAACCATCGTAGCTAGAAAGAAACGTCGTGCACTCCTTGGGTCCTTATCCCGTTTTTAACTCATACCAAGGTGTGAGGCTCACGAATTCACGCTATACAAAAAGCTGCGCCACACAGGCCGTGCATTGATCATCAACCACAAGACTTTGCTTTTCAACAGAAGCCTTGATCATCTGCCACTTAGGCATACCACACAGGCAATTCACTCAATGCGAATGATGTCCATCGATATACAACCTCTGAGCTCGTACGTCTTAGAGAAGGGCGTTAAGCAAGAGAATAAATTGACCGCCGCCCAACAGATGTATATTTAATAGAGATCAATCAACATAGAATAAAATCCAATGTTAGACACATAGTCCATTTACAAGTTCGTTCTGGGTCTGAACGAAGCCGGTGGCACTTTCCTCGCATATCCATCGATCTCCAAGTACGTCTGGACGATCACCAACTGATTCCCTCATCTTGGGTGTACAGCCCAATCAAGATCATCAATAATCACCCAAACGATGTGAAGACTTCCGGTCTTCAACCACCGTCTTCATCTTCGACTTATCGTCGAATCGGTTATTCAGAATGGGTATAAACCCAGCCTTTCCGAATAACCCGCATATATAATAAACAAATGTTACACAAACACAACATACGCCTCATTCCAACTCATCATTCACTAACCGTAAATTAGTAAGAGAACAATTCCCCAAATATTAACCACGAAGGCCGAAACCAACATCAGATCGATATCCTGGAAACCATTTTTCTTAACTAACCTAAGTTAGTTTCTAAATTTTACATTCTTAGGGAAAGGTTCACATTAATTTTATCAAAGATAACTTCTTCTAAATTTATTCTTTAATCTTCCTTTGGATATCATTTCAAACCATGTTAAGGTTTTCCAAACTAGTCGGGATTAGCGAACCACACCGAAGTAATTATTTATTTTATTTCCCAATCCCAACCTATTCATCCCATGAAGCAAAACTGGTAATACTCCATATCTAACACCACGGTGTTATCGGTAAAATTAATTAGCATTTCACGTTCAAATATAATTATAGATTTAACTATCGCTTTGGAGCAAAACTTGTGATACTCCATTCTCGATCATTTCAATCTAATTGAAGATTTCATTAAAATTCCACTTATTTTTAATCTTTAACTGGGTAAAAGAACCGATGTCATTTAAAACATGGTTCACGATAAACCCAAAAACCAATTTAAATTCAATTCTAATTAAATACTAATTAACTGGACAATTTCATTAAATCTTAATTAAAAGATTTATTCTTTTCTAAACTGGGTTCAAGAACAGTGTTATTGAAGACACCATTCATGACAAACCCAAATCACATTCGATATTAAATACAAGACTCTGAATAGAAAATATATCAGCTTATATTCAATATCAAATTATGAAACCAACAAATATCGTATTGGAAATAACGATATAAATATATCTTTCAAATTTCCCCAACCATATCTGTATAATCACGAAATCCAAATCGAGATATTCTGAAGATAATTTCGATTCAAATCCATTCCAATTTATATATAGGAAATTCTGGTTATATTAAAACCATTCACAAGTCCAATTTATTTTATTTAAAAATATTGGATTATTTTCTAGTTATAAACTAGTTCATTTTGATAAAAATATATTTTTATCTTTACAAACGTGGAGTTTTTCATCCCAGTTCTTTTAAAATCATTTATTTTGATTTTACACAAATTATAGATATTTTTAATAATTTTATCAAGGCCCGTACAGTCGATTTCCAACAACGGCCATCGAACTGCACTTACAACGACCTTTTCTGAAATTGATTTGGACGTATCTCCAAATCCAACTGTCAGATTTCAAGTCTCTTGTATTTGTTAGAAAGCTCTTTTCGATACAAACCCAATGGTTCCGGTTTTAGGAGAATCCGACGGTCGGATCTCCCGTAATGTCAGTTCGAAATCAATGGTCGATATTCACGAACTACCGCGGTGCGGCGCGTTCTATTCAGGCCATTATATATAATATATATATATATATTATATATATTTCGTCGATTTCCTTTTAAAATGAATTTTATAAATCATTTTAAATTCGTTTCAAAAACAATTTCAACTTTCATTTCATATTCAAATCAAAATTGAATTTTCCATTAAAAATTGTTTTTACATTCATTTCTATTCGATTTCAATTTCAGTTCGTTCTCAATTCGATTTGAATTCATTCCAAATCGATTTCACTTCGATTTCCAATTGCATTTCTATTTAATTCAATTTCAATTCGATTACAATTTGATTTGAATTCATTTCAATTCGAATTCATTTTCTAAATATTCGATTTTTAAATCTCTTTTCAATATTCATTATAAAAAAACGAATATAATCGATATAAATATCGTTTGCGTCAAAATTGCGCAGCTCTAATCAACACGGCTTTATATTTTTCAATAACTTCGTTATTCTATTCAACAAATGAATATTTATTCTATTCAACACATGAATCTATATTTCTTTCAACACATGACGAATCTCAACAAATGAGTACTGTCAACACATGAATCTATATTTTATAATATTCTTTATTTTCCCAATTGGAATGAGGCCCAATTAATTACCATATAATGTTAACTATATGGATTCCATACAACACATGTATATAATAGCAACGATAAATAATCAACCATCATCCAAAGTTCACCACACTACTGCATAAGTGTAACAACCCGAAAATCTGGGCTAGTTTAAAATTTTTATTTTGGCAATTTTAGCGAATTTTGATTATTTAAAATGAATTATTTAAAATAATATCGACGAGAAAATTTATTTGAATAGAATTCGAACGTATATATTTATACGCGTCGTCGTTAGAATATAAATAATTATTTATAATTATTTATAAATAGAATTGAAAATGGCGCGGTAGTTCGATAATTCGATTTCAAACTTCAATTGAATGTACCGGGTGCAAAACAATCCGGATTTTAGTGAAACCAAAAACATTAGGATCTAATTGAGAATATCTTTCCAACGAATCCGACAAATTGAGATTTCATAGCGGGAATCAAAAGATATGTCTAGTTGAAAATTCTGAATAGTCGCTATGGAATTCAGACCCTTAAAAATTGACATTTTGCAAATGACCTCGGATTTCGACGAAACCAGTTTTGTTGGGTCCGGGATGTAAAGTTATTGCTAGCTTTCAAATTTCATAATTTTTCGAATCAATATGTGAGCGTGGCAAAGGAAAACGTGTTTGACCAGTTTCAGTTGATTTTAATCGACTGGAAATTGGCCATTTTTCAAACGGTCTCAGAATTCGGCGAAACTAGTTTTGTTAGGACCGTATCGTCAATACAAAGCTATAAAATATTTTTCTGGAATTTTTAAAGTTCGTATGTGACCCCGGTAATTTGAAATGTACGTTTAAAATTCAATATATATAGTTATATGTTGATTTCAACGGAAACTGATTGTAACAGCCGAATCAGCCTACGATACATATCCCATTGTGTTCGAAATGGGGGTAATTAGCTATGGACGACAGGCGGTGGGCCTCGTTTAGAGGTCGTATGTAAAAGTCAACATTTTGAAATTAATATAATTAAAAAAAAAGAATTCTCTCTCCTCCCTTAACCAGGCCCCCCCTTCTTTCGATTCAGTTCGTTTCAGAAAAGGAAAAAAAGAAAAAGAAAAAAAAACAAAATCGGTCCCCATCGAGACCCGCCTCCACCCAGTTCGCCGCCGCCGTGACCGTCGTGGTCCCTCCCCTCACCTCCGTCCATCGCCCCCCTCTCGACTACTCCGCACCTCGCCCCATCACCTCCCTCGAGTTCACCCCCCCCCCATTCGAACGATTGAAACCCCAGTGCGAGCCCCTTTTCCCCCTGAAAACCGACTCCCATCGCTGGACAACCGACACCTGGAGCCGCCTCCGGCCTCGCGCGCTCCTTCCTCCGCCGCTGATCAGAGCCGCCTGCGCCCTGACGAATGGCATCACTCGCAGCAGCCCCTCCGCGCAAAACACCACCCTTCGACGAACTGTGATCCCCCGATCCTCCTTCTTCGAAGAGCAGTAAGCTTTAATTTCTGATTATAGTTAAAGCTTAGGTTTTTATATGAAATTAAAGCTAGGTTTTTTTATTTTATTTATTCAAATCAAGTTTGGATTTTGATTATGTAAAAATTAAGATAATTTTTATATAAGTCAAATTTATATTTTTAATTTTAAAAATAGAAAAGAAGCGATCTTTAGACTAGTAAAGGAATGGTTTGTTTAAGCATGAAGTACATATTTTCATATAAGAAAGTTATGGTTTTGGTCGAATTAAAAATTCGATTTTTATATATTGAACAACGAAGTAAAAATTCGATTTTTATATATTGAACAACGAAGTAAAAATTCGATTTTTATATATTGAACAACGAAGTAAAAATTCGATTTTTATATATTGAACAACGAAGTATAAATTCTATTTTTATATATTGAATAACGAAGTCAAAATTCGATTTTTATATTTTGAACAACGAAGTAAAAATTCGATTTTTATATTTTGAACAACGAAGTAAAAATTCGATTTTTATATTTTGAATAACGAAGTAAAAATTCGATTTTTATATATTGAATAACGAAGTAAAAATTCGATTTTTATATATTGAATAGCAAAGTAAAAATTCGATTTTTATATATTGAATAGCGAAGTAAAAATTCGATTTTTATATATGTAGTGGCTACGGTCAACGAAGGTGAAAAAAAGGCGAAACGACGAAGACTTCTGCAAATGAAGAGCCGTGGAGCTAGGATAGCTATTTGTGAGAATTCCCCACCTTTCAATTTCTTTTTCTAGTTATATATATATACTAGGATGCAGACGGTGCTTAGTAGCACCCGACACAATCGTCCACAGACCATGGACTTGTTTGTTTGGTTGCATAAATTAATTTGATGACTTGATTTGAATTGGTTGTTTGGTGAATTTGATTGATGTGTGAATGGCGTGGGCCTTCACTAGACCGGGGATAAGGCTAGGCCTCGTCCCGTTTCTAGTATCGTGCCGTTATGCCGCCGAAATTTTCTAAAATAAGTTAGAAAATAAAAATACCATTTTATTTAAAGAATGAACTGAATAGAAATTCATATGTTAAAATAAAATGTTTTATCGTTAAAAATATAATTTTTAACGTGAATATGAATATAGTGAATGTGAATAAAATAAAATATTCATTTACAAACCGAACGGTTTGTTTATGTACACCTATTTGAATGACATTGATTGGGACGATAGATTTTACACATCGCCCAACTGCACAAATAAAATCTGTGTTTGATTGTTTGAAACCCCACACGGGTGTTGGGATGAAATATGAAGTTCACTCATCCTGATTTATTAAATATGTCGATCGATTGATTGACAGGCTGTTATAAGCGTTAGATATCTATATTTGATGCTTATACAGTGTAGTGCACTTTGGTTGATGGTTGATTATTTTTCAATGCTATTATATACATGTGTTGTATGAAAATCCATATAATTAATTTTATATGGTGATTGATTGGGCCTCATTCCAATTTAGAAAATAAAGAATATTGTAAAATAAAGGTTCATGTGTTGACTGTACTCATCCGTTGAGATTAGTCATGTGTTGAACGAAATATTTTAATAATAAAATTTGCATCTTTATCAATATAAAATAAAGGTTCATGTGTTGACAGTACTCATCCGTTGAGATTAGTCATGTGTTGAACGAAATATTTTAATAATAAAATTTGCATCTTTATCAATATAAAATAAAGGTTCATGTGTTGACTGTACTCATCCGTTGAGATTAGTCATGTGTTGAACGAAATATTTTAATAATAAAATTTGCATCTTTATCAATATAAAATAAAGGTTCATGTGTTGACTGTACTCATCCGTTGAGATTAGTCATGTGTTGAACGAAATATTTTAATAATAAAATTTGCATCTTTATCAATATAAAATAAAGGTTCATGTGTTGACAGTACTCATCCATTGAGATTGGTCATGTGTTGAACGAAATATTTTGATAATAACAACTATTTTGAAAAAGAAATATTTGAAATAGAATATTTGAAAATAGAAATTTATGAAGCCGTGTTGATTAGATTGACGCCATTTTGACGTGAACGATATTTATATCGATTTTATTCATTTCGAAATTAATTGAATTGAAAACGATTTCGAAATGAATTGAATTGAAAACGATTTCGAAATGAATTGAATTGAAAACGATTTCGAAATGAATTGAATTGAAAACGATTTCGAAATGAATTGAATTGAAAACGAATTCAAATTGAATTGAAAGCGAATTGAAATGAATTCAAATTGAATTGAAATTTGAATTGAATAGAAATGAATTTTAAAACGAATTTATAAAGAAGAATTCAATTTTGATTTGAATTGAAATGGAAGTTGAAATTGCTTTTGAAACGAATTTAAAACTATTTATATAATTCGTTTTAAATAGAAATCGACGAAATATATATTATATATATATAATATAATGGCCTGAATAGAACGCGCCGCGCCGCGGCAGTTCGTGAATTACGACCATTTATTTCAAACGGATATTACGGGAGATCCGACCGTCGGATTCTCCTAAAACCGGAACCGTTGGGTTCGGATCGAAAAGAGCTTTCTAACGAACATTAGAAATTCAAAATCTAACGGTTGGATTTGGAGTTACGTCCAAATCAAATTTGAAAAAGGTCGCTGTAAGTGCAGTTCGATGGCCATTGATAGAAATCGACTGTACGGGCCTTGATAAAATTATTAAAAAATAGTAATAATTTGTGTAAAATCATAAGAAATGATTTGTGAAGAATTGGGATGAAAAACTCCATATTTGAAAAGATAAAAATAGATTTTTATCGAAGTAAACTAGTTTTGAACTAGAATTATAATTCTATTTATTTTTAAATAAATAAATTGAATTCGAAAGGGTTTTAAAAATAACCAGAATTTCCAATGATTGCATTGGAGTGGAATTGAATCGAAATTGTCTTCGGAATATTTCGATGTTGGAATTCGTGATTATACGGATGTTGTTATGGAAATTTGAAAGATATATATTTATATCGTTATTTCCAATACGACATTTGTTAATCGTAGAATTTGATATTGAATATAAGCCGATATATTTTCTATTCAGAGCCTTATATTGAATATCAAATGTGATTTGGGTTTGTCGTGAATGGTGTCTTCACTAACACTGTTCTTGAACCCAGTTGAGAAAAGATTAAATCTTTTTATTTAGATTTAATGAAGTGTACCGATTAAATAATATTTAATTGGAATTGAATTGATATTGATTTTTGGGTTTATCGTGGACAGTGTTTTAAATAACACTTGTTCTTTAACCCGATAATTAATGGAATGATTTTTGGGTTTATCGTGAACAGTGTTTTAAATAACACTCGTTCTTTAACCCGATAATTAATGAATGTGATTTTGGGTTTATCGTGAACAGTGTTTTAAATAACACTCGTTCTTTAACCCGATAATTAATGAATGTGATCTTGGGTTTATCGTGAACCGTGTTTTAAATGACACTGATTTTTTAACCTAGTCGAAGATTAAAACTAAGTGGAGTTTTAATGAATCTTTAATTAGATTGAAATAATCGAGAATGGAGTATCACCAGTTTTACTCCAGGCGATAGTTAAATCTTTAATTAGATTTGAACGTGAAATGGTAATTGAATTTACCGATAACACCGTGGTGTTAGATATGAAGTATAACCAGTTTTACTTCATGGGATGAATAGGTTGGGATTGGGAAATTAAAACAAATGATTACTTCGGTAAGGTTCGCTAATCCCGACTAGTTTGAATTGATATTCAAAAATAGATTAAAGAATAAATTCAAGAAATTTATCTTGGATAAAATTAATGGGAACCTTTCCCTATGAATGTGAAATTTAGAAACTAACTGTCGGTTAGCTAAGTAGAATGGTTTTCTGGATATTGATCTGATGTTGGTTTCGGCCTTCGGGGTTAATATTTGGGAAATTATTCTCTTGATTAATTTACGGTTAGTGACTGATGAATTGGAATGAGGCGAATGTTGTGTTTGTGTAACACTTATTTAAAATATACGCGAGTTATTCGGAAAGACCGGGTTTATCCCATTCTGAATAACTGATACGACGATAAGTCAAAGATGAAGACGATGGTCGAAGACCGGAGGTCTTCACGTCGTTTGGGTGATTACTGATGATCTTGATTGGGCTGTACACCCAAGAAGATGGAAACAGTTGGTGATCGCCCAGACGTACTTGGAGATCGATGGATATGCGGGGTACTAGGTGCCTTCGGTTTCGTTCAGACCCAGAACGGACTTGTAAATGGACTGTGTGTCTGACATTGGATTTTAGTCCGTGTGATTGATCTCTATTAAATATATATCTGTTTGGCGGCGGAGAATTTATTCTCTTTCTTAACGCCCTTCTCTGAGACGTACGAGCTTAGGGGTTATATATTGATGGATATCAAACGCATGGAGTGAATTGCCTGTGTGGCATGCCTAAGTGGCAATTGATCGAGGCTTCTGTTGAAAAGAAAAGTCTTGTGGTGATGATCAAAGCACGGCCCTTGTGGCGTAGCTTTGTGTAACGTTTACTTCGCGAGTTTCACACCCGGTATGAACCAAAAACGGGAGATGGACCTCAGGGAGGGCATGCGTTTCTTTCTAGTTAGAAGTGGCATCAGTGGTTTTACACGCCCTGACAAGTTTGACTTATGTGGTTGTTGCTGTTGCGAGGCGCCTCGGTTTGATCGGACGATCCGGGTCCGATGGAGTCATTCGTTGGCTCATTTACGCCCCATAGGGCGGGGGAACGCATGTTCAGGGTTTAAGTTTAATCCACATCGGTGGACCGACCCTGTCGCTCCAAGGTCACTCGAGCTCTGACCTGTGGCTCGGGCTAGAGAGTCACGAATCGGTTGAGGACTATCTTTTGCCTCGGTTCATAGATGGAAATCCAATTTCCAAATACGTAACTTTGCGGTTTTTATTTGTAAACCTATATATGGCGACATAGTGGCATGGGACGCTCATGCCGCCTATGATTGATACTTATGATTTGAAGTTGTTTTATATACACTATGCACTTATAATAGTATCAAATGATTTGTTTTAAACGTATCAAGCATTCTTTGGCTGTTATAAGGGAAAACCCTATCCCCCGGCTTGCGTTGCATTGTGTGATAGGACCTGGGTCTTATAACAGCTTCATTTTTCTTTATTTAGCACTGCGCTGTTTGTTTTGTGCACTGGTATTCTTGGGAGGAAACCCGTTCCGTGATATACGGCGTGGTCCCTTGATTTACCCAACTTTAAAAATAAAGATTATTAACTGTTTTAGTTCTCACACCAGTCACATGACTGACCTGGAGTTTATTGTTTTAACCTAAACTCTGGGTGCCCCTATTTTCCACACGGGCAGCTAGTAGTTTTGGTTTTGCAGATTTATATTCACAGGATCCTGGTTTACAGCTGGAACGATATCCGGAAAGCTTTGTATCCGTATATCTCCTTCAGTTGTGTATCGTACTATTTTCCGCTGCGATGTATTTAAGTGTAATCTTAATCTCTGATATTTCTGTGTAATATTTATTCATTTATACTTTGTATATTCTTGTAATCTGATGCATTGTTGTAATATACAGTGAAATGTTCTTTTATATGCGTTTTGTTGTGGCTTGTTCTCGAACTATCCGACGCTTTCCTTTACGGGGAAGTTACGGGTTTTCACAGTTGGTATCAGAGCTTTGGTTTACAAAGCAGAGAACACGGCACATTAGAACCATACGAAAGAATTCATCAGATATTGGGTTAGTAATATCCAACGAGAGTGACTCGTTAGAGATAGGATCAGTAGTATCCTATAACGAGTGTGAAGAGTATATTTTTAAGATGAAAACCAATTTTGTTTTGAAAATTTAAATCAATTATTCGTATTTGGTTATTTATTTATATTGATTTTGGACAATTCAGTATATAAAGAATTTGCATATACGCCTTGCAAACGTATATTCAAAGTTTTAATATATTGGATAGATATAGCATCACACTCTAGTCGCCCGAAGATGATATTGATGATAGCGATCGCATCATCAACATTTATGTTCGAGTTTCGAAGGTGTGATTTTCTATATATTTCCATTAGGCTGGTGTGAGAACCAAAACTTATATATAGCTAGAACACATTGTTGTGAATTGGCATCAAAAACAAGATTTCCAGTATATATATCAAAATTATGAATTTGAAACGTTAATTCACTAATTGATTGATGATTGTGTTGTTTGTTTATTTGTTTGCTAAATTTTAGCCATTTAGCCTAATTGAATCACATATGGAATTATATTGAAAATTGGTTGCGTTTGCTTGCATATACTTGTACTTACCTTGAACAGGTCATAGCAAAGAGGCTAGAGCAGAGAATAAAATTTGTTTGCCCGACAAATAGGTACATGTTTACTACATAATTTACTATTTTGTTTGGGTGATGATGATTTTATGAGCCGATTGGCTAGCCGCTTGGCTTTTTCTTTTTCTTTTTGAGATGAGAAGGACCGGGGAAGCTATTTGAAATTCCCCGATGCTCCCGGTGCAGGGGAGGTTATGGCGAAATTTTTCGAAAATTTAGGGTGTTAGCCAAATTTTTGAAAAATTTGAGAATTCTCAGAAACTGAAAAGTTGGAGAATGCAAGCCAGATCGAACGTAGAACTGATTAATCAAACCACTTTCGACTTTGTTCCTTTTCGGGGACGAAAAGTTTTAAGTGGGGGAGATTGTAACAACCCGAAAATCTGGGCCAGTTTAAAATTTTTATTTTGGCAATTTTAGCGAATTTTGATTATTTAAAATGAATTATTTTAAATAATATCGACGAGAAAATTTATTCGAATAGAATTCGAACGTATATATTTATACGCGTCGTCGTTAGAATATAAATAATTATTTATAATTATTTATAAATAGAATTGAAAATGGCGCGGTAGTTCGATAATTCGATTTCAAACTTCAATTGAATGTACCGGGTGCAAAACACTCCGGATTTTAGTGAAACCAAAAACATTAGGATCTAATTGAGAATATCTTTCCAACGAATCCGACAAATTGAGATTTCATAGCGGGAATCAAAAGATATGTCCAGTTGAAAATTCTGAATAGTCGCTATGGAATTCAGGCCCTTAAAAATTGACATTTTGCAAATGACCTCGGATTTCGACGAAACCAGTTTTGTTGGGTCCGGGATGTAAAGTTATTGCTAGCTTTCAAATTTCATAATTTTTTGAATCAATATGTGAGCGTGGCAAAGGAAAACGTGTTTGACCAGTTTCAGTTGATTTTAATCGACTGGAAATTGGCCATTTTTCAAATGGTCTCAGAATTCGGCGAAACTAGTTTTGTTAGGACCGTATCGTCAATACAAAGCTAGAAAATATTTTTCTGGAATTTTTAAAGTTCGTATGTGACCCCGGTAATTTGAAATGTACGTTTAAAATTCAATATATATAGTTATATGTTGATTTCAACGGAAACTGATTGTAACAGCCGAATCAGCCTACGATACATATCCCATTGTGTTCGGAATAGGGGTAATTAGCTATGGACGACAGGCGGTGGGCCTCGTTTAGAGGTCGTATGTAAAAGTCAACATTTTGAAATTAATATAATTAAAAAAAAGAATTCTCTCTCCTCCCTTAACCAGGCCCCCCTTCTTTCGATTCAGTTCGTTTCAGAAAAGGAAAAAAAAAGAAAAAAAAAGAAAAAAAAACAAAATCGGTCCCCATCGAGACCCGCCTCCACCCAGTTCACCGCCGCCGTGACCGTCGTGGTCCCTCCCCTCACCTCCGTCCATCGCCCCCCTCTCGACTACTCCGCATCTCGCCCCATCACCTCCCTCGAGTTCACCCCCCCCATTCAAACGATTGAAACCCCAGTGCGAGCCCCTTTTCCCCCTGAAAACTGACTCCCATCGCTGGACAACCGACACCTGGAGCCGCCTCCGGCCTCGCGCGCTCTTTCCTCCGCCGCTGATCAGAGCCGCCTGCGCCCTGACGAATGGCGTCACTCGCAGCAGCCCCTCCGCGCAAAACACCACCCTTCGACGAACTACGATCCCCCGGTCCTCCTTCTTCGAAGAGCAGTAAGCTTTAATTTCTGATTATAGTTAAAGCTTATATTTTTATATGAAATTAAAGCTATTTTTTTTTATTTTTTTTATTCAAATCAAGTTTGGATTTTGATTATGTAAAAATTAAGATAATTTTTATATAAGTCAAATTTATATTTTTAATTTTAAAAATAGAAAAGAAGCGATCTTTAGACTAGTAAAGGAATGGTTTGTTTAAGCATGAAGTACATATTTTCATATAAGAAAGTTATGGTTTTGGTCGAAGTAAAAATTCGATTTTTATATATTGAACAACGAAGTAAAAAATTCGATTTTTATATATTGAACAACGAAGTAAAAATTCGATTTTTATATATTGAACAACGAAGTAAAAATTCGATTTTTATATATTGAACAACGAAGTATAAATTCGATTTTTATATATTGAATAACGAAGTCAAAATTCGATTTTTATATTTTGAACAACGAAGTAAAAATTCGATTTTTATATTTTGAACAACGAAGTAAAAATTAGATTTTTATATTTTGAATAACGAAGTAAAAATTCGATTTTTATATATTGAATAACGAAGTAAAAATTCGATTTTTATATATTGAATAGCGAAGTAAAAATTCGATTTTTATATATTGAATAGCGAAGTAAAAATTCGATTTTTATATATGTAGTGGCTACGGTCAACGAAGGTGACAAAAAGGCGAAACGACGAGGACTTCTGCAAATGAAGAGCCGTGGAGCTAGGATAGCTATTTGTGAGAATTCCTCACCTTTCAATTTCTTTTTCTAGTTATATATATATATACTAGGATGCAGACGGTGCTTAGTAGCACCCGACACAATCGTCCACAGACCATGGACTTGTTTGTTTGGTTGCATAAATTAATTTGATGACTTGATTTGAATTGGTTGTTTGGTGAATTTGATTGATGTGTGAATGGCGTGGGCCTTCACTAGACCGGGGATAAGGCTAGGCCTCGTCCCGTTTCTAGTATCGTGCCGTTATGCCGCCGAAATTTTCTAAAATAAGTTAGAAAATAAAAATACCATTTTATTTAAAGAATGAACTGAATAGAAATTCATATGTTAAAATAAAATGTTTTATCGTTAAAAATATAATTTTTAACGTGAATATGAATATAGTGAATGTGAATAAAATAAAATATTCATTTACAAACCGAACGGTTTGTTTATGTACACCTATTTGAATGACATTGATTGGGACGATAGATTTTACACATCGCCCAACTGCACAAATAAAATCTGTGTTTGATTGTTTGAAACCCCACACGGGTGTTGGGATGAAATATGAAGTTCACTCATCCTGATTTATTAAATATGTCGATCGATTGATTGACAGGCTGTTATAAGCGTTAGATATCTATATTTGATGCTTATACAGTGTAGTGCACTTTGGTTGATGGTTGATTATTTTTCAATGCTATTATATACATGTGTTGTATGAAAATCCATATAATTAATTTTATATGGTGATTGATTGGGCCTCATTCCAATTTAGAAAATAAAGAATATTGTAAAATAAAGGTTCATGTGTTGACTGTACTCATCCGTTGAGATTAGTCATGTGTTGAACGAAATATTTTAATAATAAAATTTGCATCTTTATCAATATAAAATAAAGGTTCATGTGTTGACTGTACTCATCCGTTGAGATTAGTCATGTGTTGAACGAAATATTTTAATAATAAAATTTGCATCATTATCAATATAAAATAAAGGTTCATGTGTTGACTGTACTCATCCGTTGAGATTAGTCATGTGTTGAACGAAATATTTTAATAATAAAATTTGCATCTTTATCAATATAAAATAAAGGTTCATGTGTTGACTGTACTCATCCGTTGAGATTAGTCATGTGTTGAACGAAATATTTTAATAATAAAATTTGCATCTTTATCAATATAAAATAAAGGTTCATGTGTTGACAGTACTCATCCATTGAGATTGGTCATGTGTTGAACGAAATATTTTGATAATAACAACTATTTTGAAAAAGAAATATTTGAAATAGAATATTTGAAAATAGAAATTTATGAAGCCGTGTTGATTAGATTGACGCCATTTTGACGTGAACGATATTTATATCGATTTTATTCATTTCGAAATGAATTGAATTGAAAACGATTTCGAAATGAATTGAATTGAAAACGATTTTGAAATGAATTGAATTGAAAACGATTTCGAAATGAATTGAATTGAAAACGATTTCGAAATGAATTGAATTGAAAACGATTTCGAAATGAATTGAATTGAAAACGATTTCGAAATGAATTGAATTGAAAATGAATTCAAATTGAATTGAAAGCGAATTGAAATGAATTCAAATTGAATTGAAATTTGAATTGAATAGAAATGAATTTTAAAACGAATTTATAAAGAAGAATTCAATTTTGATTTGAATTGAAATGGAAGTTGAAATTGCTTTTGAAACGAATTTAAAACTATTTATATAATTCGTTTTAAATAGAAATCGACGAAATATATATTATATATATAATATAATTGCCTGAATAGAACGCGCCGTGCCGCGGCAGTTCGTGAATTTCGACCATTTATTTCAAACGGATATTACGGGAGATCCGACCGTCGGATTCTCCTAAAACCGGAACCGTTGGGTTCGGATCGAAAAGAGCTTTCTAACGAACATTAGAAATTCAAAATCTAACGGTTGGATTTGGAGTTACGTCCAAATCAAATTTGAAAAAGGTCGCTGTAAGTGCAGTTCGATGGCCATTGATGGAAATCGACTGTACGGGCCTTGATAAAATTATTAAAAATAGTAATAATTTGTGTAAAATCATAAGAAATGATTTGTGAAGAATTGGGATGAAAAACTCCATATTTGAAAAGATAAAAATAGATTTTTATCGAAGTAAACTAGTTTTGAACTAGAATTATAATTCTATTTATTTTTAAATAAATAAATTGAATTCGAAAGGGTTTTAAAAATAACCAGAATTTCCAATGATTGCATTGGAGAGGAATTGAATCGAAATTGTCTTCGAAATATTTCGATGTTGGAATTCGTGATTATACGGATGTTGTTATGGAAATTTGAAAGATATATATTTATATCGTTATTTCCAATACGACATTTGTTAATCGTAGAATTTGATATTGAATATAAGCCGATATATTTTCTATTCAGAGCCTTATATTGAATATCAAATGTGATTTGGGTTTGTCGTGAATGGTGTCTTCACTAACACTTTTCTTGAACCCAGTTGAGAAAAGATTAAATCTTTTTATTTAGATTTAATGAAGTGTACCGATTAAATAATATTTAATTGGAATTGAATTGATATTGATTTTTGGGTTTATCGTGGACAGTGTTTTAAATAGCACTTGTTCTTTAACCCGATAATTAATGGAATGATTTTTGGGTTTATCGTGAACAGTGTTTTAAATAACACTCGTTCTTTAACCCGATAATTAATGAATGTGATTTTGGGTTTATCGTGAATAGTGTTTTAAATAACACTCGTTCTTTAACCCGATAATTAATGAATGTGATCTTGGGTTTATCATGAACCGTGTTTTAAATGACACTGATTTTTTAACCCAGTCGAAGATTAAAACTAAGTGGAGTTTTAATGAATCTTTAATTAGATTGAAATAATCGAGAATGGAGTATCACCAGTTTTACTCCAGGCAATAGTTAAATCTTTAATTAGATTTGAACGTGAAATGGTAATTGAATTTACCGATAACACCGTGGTGTTAGATATGAAGTATAACCAGTTTTACTTCATGGGATGAATAGGTTGGGATTGGGAAATTAAAACAAATGATTACTTCGGTAAGGTTCGCTAATCCCGACTAGTTTGAATTGATATTCAAAAATAGTTTAAAGAATAAATTCAAGAAATTTATCTTGGATAAAATTAATGGGAACCTTTCCCTATGAATGTGAAATTTAGAAACTAACTGTCGGTTAGCTAAGTAGAATGGTTTTCTGGATATTGATCTGATGTTGGTTTCGGCCTTCGGGGTTAATATTTGGGAAATTATTCTCTTGATTAATTTACGGTTAGTGACTGATGAATTGGAATGAGGCGTATGTTGTGTTTGTGTAACACTTATTTAAAATATACGCGAGTTATTCGGAAAGACCGGGTTTATCCCATTCTGAATAACAGATACGACGATAAGTCGAAGATGAAGGCGATGGTCGAAGACCGGAGGTCTTCACGTCGTTTGGGTGATTACTGATGATCTTGATTGGGCTGTACACCCAAGAAGATGGAAACAGTTGGTGATCGCCCAGACGTACTTGGAGATCGATGGATATGCGGGGTACTAGGTGCCTCCGGTTTCGTTCAGACCCAGAACGGACTTGTAAATGGACTGTGTGTCTGACATTGGATTTTAGTCCGTGTGATTGATCTCTATTAAATATATATCTGTTTGGCGGCGAAGAATTTATTCTCTTGCTTAACGCCCTTCTCTGAGACGTACGAGCTTAGGGGTTATATATTGATGGATATCAAACGCATGTAGTGAATTGCCTGTGTGGCATGCCTAAGTGGCAATTGATCGAGGCTTCTGTTGAAAAGCAAAGTCTTGTGGTGATGATCAAAGCACGGCCCTTGTGGCGTAGCTTTGTGTAACGTTTACTTCGCGAGTTTCACACCCGGTATGAACCAAAAACGGGAGACGGACCTCAGGGAGGGCATGCGTTTCTTTCTAGTTAGAAGTGGCGTCAGTGGTTTTACACGCCCTGACGAGTTTGACTTATGTGGTTGTTGCTGTTGCGAGGCGCCTCGGTTTGATCGGACGATCCGGGTCCGATGGAGTCATTCGTTGGCTCATTTACGCCCCATAGGGCGGGGGAACACATGTTCAGGGTTTAAGTTTAATCCACATCGGTGGACCGGCCCTGTCGCTCCAAGGTCACTCGAGCTCTGACCTGTGGCTCGGGCTAGAGAGTCACGAATCGGTTGAGGACTATCTTTTGCCTCGGTTCATAGATGGAAATCCAATTTCCAAATACGTAACTTTGCGGTTTTTATTTGTAAACCTATATATGGCGACATAGTGGCATGGGACGCTCATGCCGCCTATGATTGATACTTATGATTTGAAGTTGTTTTATATACACTATGCACTTATAATAGTATCAAATGATTTGTTTTAAACGTATCAAGCATTCTTTGGCTGTTATAAGGGAAAACCCTATCCCTCGGCTTGCGTTGCATTATGTGATTGGACCTGGGTCTTATAACAGCTTCATTTTTCTTTATTTAGCATTGCGCTGTTTGTTTTGTGCACTGGTATTCTTGGGAGGAAACCCGTTCCGTGATATACGGCGTGGTCCCTTGATTTACCCAACTTTAAAAATAAAGATTATTAACTGTTTTAGTTCTCACACCAGTCACATGACTGACCTGGAGTTTATTGTTTTAACCTAAACTCTGGGTGCCCCTATTTTCCACACGGCTAGCTAGTAGTTTTGGTTTTGCAGATTTATATTCACAGGATCCTGGTTTACAGCTGGAACGATATCCGGAAAGCTTTGTATCCGTATATCTCCTTCAGTTGTGTATCGTACTATTTTCCGCTGCGATGTATTTAAGTGTAATCTAAATCTCTGATATTTCTGTGTAATATTTATTCATTTATACTCTGTATATTCTTGTAATCTGATGCATTGTTGTAATATACAGTGAAATGTTCTTTTATATGCGTTTTGTTGTGGCTTGTTATCGAACTATCCGACGCTTTCCTTTACGGGGAAGTTACGGGTTTTCACAATAAGCATCAAATATAAATAATTAACGCTCACACAGTCTGTCGACCAATCGATCGACATACAACTAAATAATTGGGATTAGTATACGCCATATATCATCCCAACACCCGTGTGGGGTTTCAATCCACAAACACTGAATATTATTTGTGTAGTTGGGCGATGTGTAAAATTTATCGTCCCAATCAATATCCTTCAAATACGTGTTCATAAACAAACCGTTTGGTTGTAAATGAATATTTATTTATTCACATTCACGTTTAAAAATTATATTTTTAACTATATAAATATTTTATTTTATTTCACATCACATAATCAATTTTCATCACAACCAACAATCAAACATACAAGCCATCCATGGTCTGTAGACGACGGGTGTCGGGTGCTGCTAAGCACCGTCTGTATCCTAGTATATATTTTTAACTAGAAAATGAAATTTAAAGTGAGAAGTTCTCACCGACTAGCTAAACCAAATGCCACGACTCTTCATACGTAGAAATCTTCGTCGTGCTCGCCTCTTGTCACTTTCGTCGTGCGTGTTCACTACATATAAAAAAAAATCACATTTTTATATCCTTTATTATATAAAAATCATATTTTTATAATCTCTACCATATAAAAATTATATTTTTGTTCTCTTCACTATATAAAAAATTATATTTTTATCTTCTTTCCCTTTGCTTTCATATGATTAAAAATCGTCTTTTGATCTACTATGCTTTGTATATTTTAAAGATCATAGCCTCCTGTAAATTAAAAACTATCACTTTCTATAAATTAAAAATCACATCTTCTTCATTTCAAAAACCACTTCTTTATTTCACTTCTTATATAAAAGATCATATTTTTATTACTCTAATTAAATAAAAAATCTCAACTTTTCTTGTCTTCTTCACATATAACAATCCAATCCTTTCAACGCTCACTTCATAATAAAAATTGCAATTTTCTTCTACATCATTTCATTTTAAACAATAAAAATCATTTCTTTTTAAACACGTTAAACATTATAGCTTTATTTAAAATAAAAATGATAATTTTATTTTCATTCGTATGAAGAAAAATCCAATCTTTTCTGCTTATAAAAATCTCAACTTCATCACCATGCCATATTAAAAATCATATCTTTCTTCTATATTCGAATCTAAAAATTCAGTTTTTATTTCCAAACGATACATATAAAAATTCAGTTTTTATTCTATACTAAAAAAAAACTGATTTAAAACCCTACTTAAAACTAATTACTTTAATTAACTAAAATAAATAACTAAATAAGCTAAATAAGTAGAACTTACAGTTTAATTGGAAAGGGGGGAAATGGCTGTCGCGGTCGGAGCAAGGGAGGGGCATGGCTGCGCTCAGGGTGGTTACGGCGGAGGAGCGCCTGCGCGGTGCGGTGGTGGGTCCCAAACAGCAGAGCGATGGTCGTCTTCATGGTGGAGGGGTTGGGGAAGCACGGCTTCAGCAAGAGAGAGAGAAGGGGAGCAGGGGGTCGCGTCGGAGGGAGCTGCGCTGGTGGCGGTGCGGTGGCGCTCTCCTCGGAGGAGCGACGAGCTCCTCCCTCCTCTTTTTTTGTTTATTTGGTTTGACTGATTTGAAAGGGAAAGGGATGTTGAGCAAGGTATATGAGAAAAGGAGGGTGTATATATTATTTATTATTTAATTATTTAAATTATCCAAAAGGTTGACTTTTTATTTGACCTCGAAACGAGACCCAACGACTATTGCCCCTAAGGTAATACCCCCATTCCGAACACAATGGGATATGTATCGTAGGCCAATTCAACTGTTTCGACCAGTTTCTGCCAAAATCAAAATATAACTCTATATATTGAATTTGAACGCACATTTCAATTTACCGGGCCCACATACGAACTCTAAAAATTCCCGAAAAATATTTTCTAGCTTCGTATTGACGATACGGTCCTAACAAAACTAATTACGTCAAATTCTGTGACCGTTTGAAAAATGACCCTTTTCTGGTCGATCCAATTTAATAGAAATCGACCAAACACATTTTCCTTTGCCATGCTCATATAATAACTTCAAAAATTATGAAATTTGAATCCTAGCAATAATTTGACATAACGGATCCAACAAAAGTGGTTTCGTCGAAAACCGAGGTCGTTTGCAAAATTTCCATTTTTAAGGGCCGAAATTCCATAGCGACTATTCTGAATTTTCAACTGGACATAACTTTTGATTCCCACTATGAAATTTTTATTTTTCGGATTCGTTGGAAAGATATTCTCAATTAGATTCAAATATTTTTGGTTTCACTAAAATCCGGTTTATTTTGCAACCGGTACATTCATTTGAAATTTGAAATTGAATTATCGAACTACCGCGCCATTTTCAATTCCTTTTATAATTATAAATAATTATTTATAATCTAATGACGATTCAAATATAAATATATACGTTTGAATTCTAATTAAAACTAAATTTATCATCGTTATTATTTAAAATAATTCATTTTAAATATTCAAAACTCATTAAAATTGCCAAAATAAAAATTTTAAATTGGCTCGCATTTCCGGGTTATTACAATCTCCCCCACTTAAAATTTTTTGTTCCCGAAAAGGAACAAAGCCGAAACTTGTTTTACAAACTAACTCAACTTTCATTATTTTCGTTACGGCTTAAGTTCTCCAACTTTTCAGTTTCTAAGAACTGTTCAAATTCTTCAAAAATTTGGCTAGCACCCTAAACTTTCGAAAAATTTCGCCATAACCTCCCTTGCACCGGGGACTTCGGGATATTTCATATCGCCTCCCATAGCCTTCTTCAATCCAAAAGAAAAAGAAAAAGCCAAGCGGCTAGCCAATCGGCTCATAAAATCATCCAAACCCAAAGAAATACAATAAACATGTACCTATTTGTCGGGCAAACAAATTTATTCTCTGCTCTAGCCTCCTTGCTATGACCTGTTCAATGTAAGTACATGTATGTGCTTGCAAATGCGATAAATTTTCAATACAATTCAATATTTGATTCCATTAGGCTAAACAGTTCAAAATTTCAACAAATCAAAGCAATAATCATACAACACAACCATCAATCTATTAGTGAATTAGAATTTCAAATTCATAATTTTGATACATATACAAAAAATCATGTTTTTGATGCCAAATCACAACAGTAAACCTATCTAGTTTTGGTTCTCATACCAGTCTAATGGAAATATATAGATATAACACCTTCGAAGCTTGAACATTAATTCTGATGATGATCGATCAATCATCAGAACCATCTCCGGGCGAGTAGAGTGTAACTCCATATCTATCCAGTATATTAAAACTTCGAATATACGTTTATGACACGTATATGCAAAATATTTATATATTGGATTGTCCAAAATCAATATAAATAAAGTATTCAAATACGTATATGTGAATTTTATTTTCAAAACAAAGTTTGTTTTCAAATTTTTATTTCAAAAATTTCACTCTTTCCACTCGTTCTACGACTCTACTGATCCTATCTCTAACGAGTCATTCTAATTGGATATTACTAATCCAATATCTGATGAATTCTTTTGTATGGTTCTAATGTGTCTTGTTCTCGAGCTCTGTAAGCCATAGCTCTGATACCAAACTGACACAACCCGAACTTCCCCGGTAAGGAAAGTACGGATGGCGTTGAGGACAACACACATCGGAATGCAAACAGAAGAACATTTCATTGTCTATTACAACAATTCCATCATAATACAAGAATATACAGAGTATGAATAAATATTACACATTCGATAAATATCAGAGATTACAATAATTTACATAGCAGCGGAAAATAATACAAAACACAACTAGAAGTAATACACGGATACAAAGCTTTCTGAGTATCGTTCCAGCTGTAAATCTGGATCCTGTGAATATAAATCTGCAAAACCAAAACTACTAACTACCCGTGTCGAAAATAAGGGCACCAAGAGTTTAGGTTAAAACAATAAACTCCAGGTCAGTCATGTGACTGGTGTGAGAACAAAACAGTTATTAATTTGATTTTAAAGTTCGGTAAATCAAGGGACCACGCCGTATAACACGGAACGGGTTTTTACCCCAAGAATACCAGTGCATATACCAACAGCGCAATGATAAATAAAGAACAATGAAGCTGTTATAAGACCCAGGTCCCATCACACAATGCAACGCAAACCGGAGAATAGGGTTTTACCTTATAACAACCAAAAATGCTTGGTACGTGAAATTTCATCTTTTATTATTACTACAAGTGAAGAAAACAACTTCAATCATAATGTATAAATCATAGACGGCATAAGTGCCTCATCCCACTATGTCGCCATACTAGGCTCTACAAATAAAATCGAAATATCACGTATTGGAAATTGGATTTCCTTCATGACTCGAGGCAATGGGAAAGCTCCTCTCCGCTTCGAGACACTCTAGCAAATGCCTCGGGACTACACACTCTGGGTAACCCCTGGAACCTCCAAGACCGGTCCTCCCTTACGTTTGAGGATTAGTTATTCCTCAACACACGTTTCCCGGTCCTAACAGACCTACATCGAGGCGCCTCGCATCTAACAACCACAAAGGTGAAAATAATATAAATGTCAGCCAGTTTAAGCACTGACACCACAGTAGCTAGAAAGAAACGTCGTGCACTCCTTGGGTCCTTATCCCGTTTTTAACTCATACCGAGGTGTGAGGCTCACGAATTCACGCTATACACAAAGCTGCGCCACACAGGCCGTGCTTTGATCATCAACCATAAGACTTTGCTTTTCAACAGAAACCTTGATCATCTGTTACTTAGGCATACCACACAGGCAATTCACTCAATGCGAATGATGTCCATCGATATACAACCTCTGAGCTCATACGTCTTAGAGAAGGGCATTAAGCAAGAAAATAAATTGTCCGCCGCCAAACAGATGTATATTTAATAGAGATCAATCAACACAAAATAAAATCCAATGTCAGACACACAGTCCATTTACAAGTTCGTTCTGGGTCTGAACGAAGCCGTTGGCACTTTCCTTGCATATCCATCGATCTACAAGTACGTCTGAACGATCACCAACTGATTCCCTCATCTTGGGTGTACAGCCCAATCAAGATCATCAGTAATCACCCAAACGATGTGAAGACTTCCGGTCTTCAACCACCATCTTCATCTTCGACTTATCGTCGAATCGGTTATTCAAAATGGGTATAAACCCGGCCTTTCCGAATAACCAGCGTATATAATAAACAAATGTTACACAAACACAACATACGCCTCATTCCAATTCATCATTCACTAACCGTAAATTAGTAAGAGAACAATTCCCCAAATATTAACCCCGAAGGCCGAAACCAACATCAGATCAATATCCAGGAAACTAACTAACCTACAGTTAGTTTCTAAATTTCACATTCTTAGGGAAAGGTTCCCATTAATTTTATCAAAGATAACTTCTTCTAAATTTATTCTTTAGTCTTCCTTTGGATATCATTTCAAACCATGTTAAGGTTTTCCAAACTAGTCGGGATTAGCGAACCACACCGAAGTAATTATTTATTTTATTTCCCAATCCCAACCTATTCATCCCATGAAGCAAAACTGGTAATACTCAATATCTAACACCACGGTGTTATCGGTAAAATTAATTACCATTTCATGTTCAAATCTAATTAAAGATTTAACTATCGCTTTGGAGCAAAACTGGTGATACTCTATTCTCGATCATTTCAATATAATTAAAGATTTCATTAAAACTCCACTTAGTTTTAATCTTTAACAGGGTCAAAGAACCAATCTCATTTAAAACATGCTTCACGATAAACCCAAAAACCAATTTAAATTCAATTCCAATTAAATACTACTTAAGTGGACAATTTCAATAAATCTTAATTAAAAGATTTATTCTTTTCTAAACTGGGTTCAAGAACAGTGTTATTGAAGACACCATTCACGACAAACCCAAATCACATTCGATATTAAATACAAGGCTCTGAATACAAAATATATCAGCTTATATTCAATATCAAATTCTGAAACCAACAAATATCGTATTGGAAATAACGATATAAATATATCTTTCAAATTTCTCCAACCATATCTATATAATCACGAAATCCAACATTGAGATATTCCGAAGATAATTTCGATTCAAATCCATTCCAATTTATATATTGGAAATTCTGGTTATATTAAAACCATTCACAAGTCCAATTTATTTTATTTAAAAATATTGGATTATTTTTCTAGTTAAAAACTAGTTCATTTTGATAAAAATAAATTTTTATCTTTACAAATGTGGAGTTTTCATCCTAGTTCTTTTCAAATCATTTATTATGATTTTACACAAATTATAGATATTTTTAATAATTTTATCAAGGCCCGTACAGTCGATTTCCAACAACGGCCATCGAACTGCACTTATAGCGACCTTTTCTGAAATTGATTTGGACGTATCTCCAAATTCAATGGTCAGATTTTAAATCTCTTGTATTTTAGAAAGATCTTTTCGATACGAACCCAATGGTTCCGGATTTAGGAGAATCCGACGGTCGGATCTCCCGTAATGCCCGTTCAAAGTCATTGGTCGAAATTCACGAACTGCCGCGGCGTGGCGCGTTATATTCAGGCCATTATATATATATATAATATTATATATATTTCATCGATTTCCTTTTAAAACGAATTTTATAAATCGTTTTATCAAAAACAATTTCAACTTTCATTTCAAATTCAAATCAAAATTGAATTTTCCATTATAAATTCTTTTTACATTCATTTCTATTCGATTTCAGTTCAAATCGATTTCAATTTCAGTTCATTTTCAATTCGATTTGAATTCATTCCAAATCGATTTCACTTCAATTTCCAATTGCATTTCTTTTTAATTCAATTTCAATTCGATTACAATTTGATTTGAATTCATTTCAATTCAAATTCATTTCCTAAATATTCGATTTTTATATCTCTTTTAAATATTCATTATAAAAAAACGAATATAATCGATATAAATATCGTTCGCGTCAAAATAGCGCAGCTCTAATGAACACGGCTTTATATTTTTCAATAACTTTGTTATTCTATTCAACAAATGAATATTTATTCTATTCAACACATGAATCTATATTTCTTTCAACACATGACTAATCTCAACAAATGAGTACTGTCAACACATGAATCTATATTTTATAATATTATTTATTTTCCCAATTGGAATGAGGCCCAATCAATTACCATATAATGTTAACTATATGGATTCTATACAACACATGTATATAATAGCAACGATAAATAATTAACCATCATCCAAAGTGCATCACACAACTGCATAAGCATCAAATATAAATAATTAACGCTCACGTAGTCTGTCAACCAATCGATCGACATACAACTAAATAATTGGGATTAGTGTACGCCAAATATCATCCCAACACCCGTGTGGGGTTCAATCCACAAACACTGAATATTATTTGTGCAGTTGGGCGATGTGTAAAATTTATCGTCCCAATCAATATCCTTCAAATGGATGTTCATAAACAAATTGTCCGGTTGTAAATGAATATTTATTTATTCACATTCACGTTTAAAAATTATATTTTTAATGATAAAATATTTTTAACTATATAAATATTTTATTTTATTTCACATCACACAATCAATTTTCATCACAACCAAAAATCAAACATACAAGCCATCCATGGTCTGTGGACGATGCGTGTCGGGTGCTGCTAAGTACCGTCTGCATCCTGGTATATACTTTTAACTAGAAAAGGAAATTTAAAGTGAGAAGTTCACACCGACTAGCTAAACCAAACGCCATGACTCTTCATATGTAGAAATCTTCGTCGTGCTCGCCTCTTGTCGCTTTCGTCGTGCGTGTTCACTACATATAAAAAAAATCACATTTTTATATCCTCTATTATATAAAAATCATATTTTTATAATCTCTACCATATTAAAATTATATTTTTATTCTCTTCACTATATAAAAATTATATTTTTATCTTCTTTCCCTTTGCTTTCATATGACTAAAGATCGTCTTTTGATCTTCTATGCTTTGTATATTTCAAAGATCATAGCCTCCTGTAAATTAAAAATTATCGCTTTCTATAAATTAAAAATCACATCTTCTTCATTTCGAAAACCACTTCTTTATTTCACTTCTTATATAAAAGATCATATTTTTATTACTCTAATTAAATAAAAAATCTCACCTTTTCTTGTCTACTTCACATATAATAATCCAATCCTTTCAACGCTCACTTCATAATAAAAATCGCAATTTTCTTCTACATCATTTCATTTTAAACAATAAAAATCATTTCTTTTTAAATATGGTAAACATTATAGCTTTATCTAAAATAAAAAATCAAAATTTTATTTTCATTCGTATGAAGAAAAATCCAATCTTTTCTGCTTATAAAAATCTCAACTTCATCACCATGCCATATTAAAAACCATGTCTTTCTTCTCTATTCGAATATAATAATTCAGTTTTTATTTCCAAACGATACATATAAAAATTCAGTTTTTATTCTATACTAAAAAAACTGATTTAACACCCTACTTAAAACTAGTTACTTTGATTAACTAAAATAAATAACTAAATAAGATAAATAAGTAGAACTTACTGTTTAATTGGAAAGGGGGGAAAAGGGATGTCGTGGTCGGAGCAAGGGAGGGAGATGACTGCGCTCAGGGTGGTTGCGGTGGAGGAGCGCCTGCGCGGTGCGGTGGTGGGTCCCAAACAGTGGAGCGACGGTCGTCTTCACGGTGGAGGGGTTGGGGAAGCATGGCTTCAGCAGGAGAGAGAAGGGGAGCAGGGGGGTCGCGTCGAAGGGAGCCGCGCTGGTGGCGGCGCGGTGGCGCTCTCCTCGGAGGAGCGACGAGCTCCTCCCTTCTCTTTTTTTTATTTGGTTTGACTGATTTGAACGGGAAAGGGATGTTGACTGAGGTATAGGAGAAAAGGAGTGTGTGTATATTATTTATTATTTAATTATTTAAATTATCCAAAAGGTTGACTTTTTATTTGACCTCGAAACGAGACCCAACGACTGTCGCCCCTAGGGTAATACCCCCATTCCGAACACAATGGGATATGTTCGTAGGCCAATTCGACTGTTTCGACCAGTTTCCACCAAAATCAAAATATAACTCTATATATTAAATTTGAACGCACATTTCAATTTACCGGGCCCACATACGAACTCTAAAAATTCCCGAAAAATATTTTCTAGCTTCGTATTGATGATACGGTCCTAACAAAACTAATTTCATCAAATTTTGAGATCGTTCGAAAAATGGCCCTTTTCTGGTCGATCCAATTTAATAGAAATTGACCAACCACATTTTCCTTTGCCACGCTCACATAATAGCTTCAAAAATTATGAAATTTGAAACCTAGCAATAATTTGACATCACGGATCCAACAAACTGTTAGAGTTTATGCCCTAGAGGAAATTTATTTGATGAGATAGATAACACTGTTGATGTTATTATTTTATTTGGAATAAAATAAAATATTCTGTTATGTTATATTTACTGCGTGATATAAATATTAACATAACAGAAGTCCTTAGAATTATAATACAGAATTATATCATTCAAGTGAGTGATTTGAATTTGAGATTATATATTATGTTAAGTATTGTAATTCTTAAATGTCCCTAGTCAAGTTTTATTGTTTATATAGGACAACAATAAGACATAGAGACTAGTATGTTGATTGACTGATGATCACATCTCATTGATCATTAATATACGTGATATTAATGTCAAAACATAAATACATATTGGAGAATATCGTATTGGGCTGACTCGCCGTGAGATAACTCCATGGAATGTAATTAACAGTATCATGAGTTATTCTCACAGTGACAGTGATGTAATGGTCCTCAGACCTGAAATCGTTATAATTTTGTTCGAGGATATTTGTGTTTTGATATCATCTAAAGTTATTTCGTAACAGAGTAATGATAACGGTGATTATTGGATACATCTCGAGTCTAATGAAAATTATAAATGATCTAGATGGAATTTAACCCTATGATATATTCGTGGTGATATCCATGGGCCTCTTGATTGAGTGAGACTGTGAAATGCATGGCCGTGCTCAAATACTGATTTGTTTTAAACAGTCTACTCATTGATCAAGAAAACGGATTAAATTATAACGAGGATGATACGATCCATGCCTCTAGTTTAATCCTGGATATATTGGTTAAAAGGATTATATTACGTTGAGACACTAGTCACCGAAAGGTTGTATCGAATCGTCAATATTATTATAACTTGGGTAACAGCGATGTGTTGCAAGATAATGCTCACTGTTTATAATTTAAATAGGATTTAAATTATTGCCAACGTTATAATAACCTATAGGGTCACACACTCAGAACGTTATGAGGGAAGAACATTATTTGGATAAATAAAATTGTCAAACAGTTGATATTTTATCATATGTTGGAATGGGTATTTCGGTTGGTTCCTATTTTCATGGTTCACATTCAATTTTAAAGGGTTGGTTTTCTTTCCCTTTAATATATATATATAGGTGTGACCTAGAAAGGGTGTTAGATCGGATCTAAAAAAAACCCTAGAAACCATCCCCTTTTCAACAAAATCCGTATAATGGCGGCTAGCACCATACTTTCCTTTTCTCTTCGATTTGATCAAGGAGAAACACGCTCAGGTGGAATTGTATGGAGACTCTACACATGGAGAGCTCGATTTGAATCAATCGTTTCAATCTCGCAGATGTTCATCGATCCCAAATCGATTCGATTATCCATGGAATCGAGCCAAAAGGTATAAACCCTAATCGATGTTTCTATTTTATTTTAATTATCGTTATCGCATAGATCCTTACGGTTTCAAATTTGTTGAAATCATTAAACACTAATTTCGATTTGATCGAAATTTACTATCAATGGTATCAGAGCAAGGCTTGCGATAATTGGTATTTTGAAATTAGACCTAGGGTTTATACATGTTTGAAATCCCAGTAATTGATTGGGTTTAGAAATCCATACTGGGTTTAATTTTGTCTTTTTCCTTTTCCCTGGATGCTATTTGGGTTTTGTCTACCATAAGATGTTTCACTATAAAATGGATTTGTATTAGATATTAATACCATTTACCAAGTGTATCATTCTACAAACAGTTTAACATTAATTCTGTATTCAGATCTGTTAAGCTATATTAAAACTGTGTATTTAGTTAATTTTGGATCTGCTACAATTTTAATGTGACTCAATTTCAATTTTGATTTAAATCAAAAACATAATTCCATCATGAACAAAAGATGAGATCTTTTGATATCATGGCCTGGAACATCGTGATGATCTATTTATACGTGTAAGTAGTTTTTATCTTATCATCAAATTTGTTTGATTGACAAATAAACAGTATTGATCTGTTTATATGGATCTCTAAAATCATTTATTTGGAAATTTGATAAGTCAATTTCTCTGAGTTGATCTTAAATCTGAGGATAAAATCAAACTTGTTTGATTTTGTCTAGATATTATTTTCTGGTTTTAATCATTTTAATGTATAAAACAAAAGACTTGAATTAAATTTAACAACAGAGTAGTCTGTTTTATAATGAGACAGAAGTTAGAAATCCATACTATCTTTGCATAGTTAAGAATTTACATTACAGTTAAAAGAATAAGTCAAAGTCACAATATATGTCTTGTGATTTGATCATCATATGAAATTTATATATATGATATACTTTTATGATGTCACCGCATATGCACTTGACATATAAGTAAACATGCTTATGCATTTCTTTTTCTAAATCTGATTTTGAAATCTGGATTTAAGATTACAGAAAATTTGATTTTCTGTTTTTCTTTGTTAGTAAACACAATAGATCAATATATTTTGTTTATAACATATGACAAAGTTTAATCATTCAATGTTTAAAGCATGATAGTATCTGTTTTATCAAAAGTAATAATTTATGTTTTTTTTGTGGTTTAATTATTACATGATATTGTTTCATCATGTTATCATTTATAGAAACCTGAATAAGTCTTCTAACCAAGGTTATTATGTTCATATATGTACTAGCACATACATATGAATAACATGACTGATATTTAATATTGTATTGAACCTGTTTAGATAAATATGCATGATAAGTTATCATGTGCACATTCACTTCATTTGTGAAACTTTGGTCTAGCTGTAGTCATATTTGCCATGCAAATCTAAATAATGGCACTGTTTTAATTTAATTGTTCATTTGTGGTTGTTTATAGAAACAAGGATATATATGGCTCTGCAAAATTATATGCACACCTAGATGTTACTGAACTTCATTCTAGAATTAAAATCTTTGCATGTGACCATACTGTATGGTCTTATATTAAGATTTGAATATATATTGCAATCAATGGGTTTTGTTTTATATCAACAACTAAAGACTGGAATATTAAATTCAATCTTGTATTCCCTTTGTATTTCATATATGATGAAATGACTTGCAATAATACATGTTGATGTATTTTACTGTTGGTTGAATTAAAACAAAGTCCAATTATAATTATAATAATATATGTATGCGTGAATATGTCCATTATCATTGTAAAAGCTTAAGCCTGCTGCGTTGATATGATATACACACATCTGATTTTTTTTTTTTTGGGTTGCCTGTGTTTATATTTTATAATAAAATAGTGTTTTGAACACTATTGCAATTTTGACTAGATTGTTTCACTACTAAATTTTGCCGTGAAATATTGTTTCATAGTAAAATGAATTAATGATAATTGTAAATTGTTAAATCTGTACATATACATATTTAATGCATTCCTCTACAAAAGTTAACATTTAACATATGGTTTAATTGTTAAACATATGTGTGTTTAATTTTTGATTTGCATTTTATAATATTCACAAAATATGTGAACCTCAATCTTATGACTGACCTGCATATATATGGTTGCATAAACTTGCAATTTTTCTTGGCAGATAGTCTGTTTTGATCTGACTTTATTATATATAAATATATGCTGTAATTTGTAACAGCATGTAGTGTGTAAAGACTAATTTCATATTTAAATCATATGAACTCATATGTTGATCTTGTATCTTATATTGATAAGTAAACATGCCTTTGAATGCAAATAGTTTGTATATACTTTTTGCAAGTGTAATATAAGTTTCAACACTGATCAACAATTGCAAATGGATTAAAGATAAAATCCTTTTACATTTTTTTTTATTCAGTCACTAGCAAATTCTTACTGCTACATGTAAATGTGGATATGATCAATTTTGCAAATAAAAACAGAGTATTGACTCTGTTATTTCTTAAAAACAATATGCATATATTGATATGTTTTTGATAAGCTGTCCAATGTTTTATTGTTGACACATATAAATGTTTATATGGATAAGTCATTAAAGAATGCATATATTGATATGCAGTTTGATATTTATATTGATGAATATAAATATAAATATACCTATAATCCTACATAATGATTAGTTAAATACAGTAATAAAACTTGATGTTTGATTCAATGTTACTGTATCTCGATGCTGACTTAACATTGGAGCCAATTTACAAGTTTCTGTAGATAAATGAATCATTAATTATCACTGCTTGAGAACACGATTAGCTGAAAAATATACATTAGATGTATTTCAGCTAATCCATACATGTTAGATACATTTGATGTATTCATATCATGCAGACCCTATGATTAAAACTGTTTTAAACACAGGAAGCAGAAGTGCCTAGCTATAACTTGAAAAATGTTTCAGGAAAAGAGGGCAATACAAAAGAACGGGCAAGCAAAAGCATCAGCATTGTTCATAATTTTGAAGAGAAACAAGTGTGACCTGTTTATATTCAAAATGTCTATCTACATATGTATAAACAAGTGTAGACCCTATGTATTAAAAAGGGTGATCGCGAGACAACTTGTATGTAGATTAAGCTTATCTGATTTATACATGTATGTATATTGTAAATTCTATTTATTAGTAATTGATAGAATAATTTTTTTTTTGTACGCACAGAAAGTTATTTATTTGTTTAAATAATTTTGGGCCTTAAAATAGAAGGCATGTCTATTGATTGGTTTTAATGGGGTCTCTACATAAAAGTTAGATATTTAAGTATATCAATACATGTTAGATGATATTGCTTTGGAAATTTGAAAGCGCTATCTAAAATGTATGGTGGTTTTATTACCCTATGCATTGAAATATTCAAAAGCAATATTGAAATGTTCAATACCATTCATATTGATATTTCCATATTTGGTGATATTGGAACAATGTATAGGACCATTAATCTTGAAATTTTCAATTGAAGAATAGGAACATTACCTGTACATATGGTTGTATTTAAATATATGTACTTAATGTATTTTATTTAAATCCAATTAGATAGACTAAAGTAGAGTACATATATTTTGATATATGTAAATGACTCTAATATTATTCGCCATTACAAATTATAAAATCCCTTAAAAGAAAATTTTGTTATATTAAGTCATGGTGAGGTCTTCCAATAATGCACTCATCAATGTCCAGAATAACTGGATGTAGGTAATGCCAAAGCACTGTGCATCCTTTTATTTTGGTTATATGTGATGGAGTAAAAGTGATACTTGAATTGTATTATTGGGTCTGATTTAACTAAGCTGCATAATAAGATTATGGCTTGGAGACAATAGCGTGAATTATTCTATATTTGAGCAAACGAATAATACTGAACAAAATGATCATCATGCGATCCAGGAATTATATACACGATATAATTGACATAAGATGTCTACCTAAAAGGTTGTGTTTTGGGGATTTGCCAAAGCAGAGTCAAAACATGATTAGATATGGATCTTGGAACACCATTATATATATATATATATACTGATATATATATAAAGGGATGTTAATTTGAGTGGCAGCATATTTTAGTTTAGATTTCACGTTTATGTTAGTATACAATTTTGATTGTCAAAATTTATATTAAATAAATATTAAAGAATCAGTTATTCTTTATTATCTACTGTAGATATTAAATAATAAATAACTCCGATAATTTAAATTAATCCTTGAGAAGGATAAATTGATATGAATCAAATTTCTTGACTAACATTGAAATTTTCGGGGATTGTCCTCAAACAAATTAAAACATAATTGTTCTAACAAATATAGAGGATCTAAAATAAAAGTTAAAGTCTGACTTTAACCAATTAAGATATAAATATTATAAAATCTACTTATATATATTTCTAGTATTAGATACTAGATATAAATCACATAAGTGTATGTTAATTTATAGAAATTACAAAATAAGTATAAATGAGATAAAAGGACAAGTGGACTTACGATTGGAAATGAAGCAAATGTTGTTGAATTATCCAGAGGAAGGCGATTCTTTTTATACTGGCTTAATTCAATAAATAAAATAATTGTTATAATGAAATTCCACTTTAAATAAATGTTATAATATATCTTGTTCAGACAAATTTTGAATTTCATTTGTAATAAAAGAATAATTGCTATTCATTTTATTTAAATGAAATATCATATGGAATTTCACAAATAGTTAATGATATTTATAAATCGTTAACTATAATGTACTTGACATTAATAATAAATGGATTAAATTTAATGATTTAAATCCAACACACCTGTAGCATCACCAGTTAGTCCGTATAAACAAGAGAGTATATCAAAACTCCATAATGATGGAATTTTGAGATCATTTGATTTTGAATCATATGAAAAATACTGATCTTGTTTATTAGGCAAATAACTGAATCACCTTTCACTTGACACAGTGAATGAGCGATAAGTATTGGGTCTCATACATAATGATGTACATGGAGCAATGAATACATAAGCTAGAGGCAGGTTTATTACTTCATTATATTCACTGATGATGTCAGTAGATACAGATATGTGTATCTTATGAAACACATATGAGAATCCTTTGAAAAGTTCAAAGAATTGAAAGTGAAGTTAGAAACCAATTTTAAATAGAAAATAAAAACTTTTCAAACAGATTGAAAGAGAATATTTAAGCCAACTATATAATGACTATCAAAATGAGTTTGAAATTGTTTCACAACTCACTCCATCTAGAAAATCATATTAGAATGGTGTGTCTAAACGGAGAAATCGCACCTTATAAGATATAGTACGATTAATGATAAGTCATATAGATCTTCCAATAAATTAAATTTAGAACAATTATATTAAATCCCACTAGAACGATTTAAAGACACCATATAAGATATGGACTAGGAAATGTCCTAGTGTGTCTAATACGATGATTTGGGATGTAAGGCGTTTGTTAAACGTTCTTCCTCTGATAAGATCAGACCCAAATCATAAAACTATTTTGTGTAATATCCACAAGAAACAAATGGATATTAATTTTATAAATCCTCTAAGAATAAAATGTTTATTGTTCGAATTTGTACTCATTTAAAGGAGAGTCAATCTCTAAGATACTGATGGGAATGAAATAAAATTCGAATTGTCTCGGAAACCACAAAATGCCATTAAATCTTGTATAGACAAGAAATTCAGTGGGAGTGAGACAATAATTCTAATGTTATTTGATAACACATTGATTATTGTAAATAATGTTAGTTTTAAAACAAGAAATAAATACTGATTCTAAGAAAGAAAATATTTGGATTAAAAGTTCATAAGTTGAACTTAATTCATTGTTGATCCAATGATTTACATTGCGATAACAATATCGCTGTTGCTCAGGCCCAAAACATTAAACTCTTTATTGATCCAAACATATATTTAAGAAATATAATTCTTATGTGAAATGGTTCACATAAGAAATGAACATATCTGCAAAGTTGCAAACGTTGTAATGTTGCAGACCTACTGAATTAAACTCTGTCGCAGCAGAAGTTTAATAGTCACACTATTTTCATGAGTATACGATACGTGAATGATTGACTCTAGTGCAAGTGGGAGATTGTTAGAGTTTATGCCCTAGAGGCAATTCATTTGATGAGATAGATAACACTGTTGATGTTATTATTTTATTTGGAATAAAATAAAATATTCTGTTATGTTATATTTACTACGTGATATAAATATTAACATAATAGAAGTCCTTAGAATTATAATACATAATTATATCGTTCAAGTGAGTGACTTGAATTTGAGATTATATATTATGTTAAGTATTGTAATTCTTAAATGTCCCTAGTCAAGTTTTATTGTTTATATAGGACAACAATAAGACGTAGAGACTAGTATGTTGATTGACTGATGATCACATCTCATTTATCATTAATATACGTGATATTAATGTCAAAACATAAATACATATTGGAGAATATCGTATTGGGCTGACCCGCCGTGAGATAACTCCATGGAATGTAATTAATAGTATCATGAGTTATTCTCATAGTGACAGTGATGTAATGGTCCTCAGACCTGAAATCATTATAATTTTGTTCGAGGATATTTGTGTTTTGATATCATCTAAAGTTATTTCGTAACAGAGTAATGATAATGGTGATTATTGGATACATCTCAAGTCGAATGAAAATTATAAATGATCTAGATGGAATTTAACCCTATGATATATTCGTGGTGATATCCATGGGCCTCTTGATTGAGTGAGACTGTGAAATGCATGGCCGTGCTCAAATACTGATTTGTTTTGAACAGTCTACTCATTGATCAAGAAAACAGATTAAATTATAACGAGGATGATACGATCCATGCCTCTAGTTTAATCCTGAATATATTGGTTAAAAGGATTATATTACATTGAGACACTGGTCACCTAAAGGTTGTATCGAATCGTCAATATTATTATAACTTGGGTAACAACGATGTGTTGCTAGATACCGCTCACTGTTTATAATTTAAATACGATTTAAATTATTGCCAACGTTATGATAACCTATAGGGTCTCACACTCAGAACGTTATGAGGGAAGAACATTATTTGGATAAATAAAATTGTCAAACAGTTGATATTTTATCGTATGTTGAAATGACTATTTCGGTTGGTTCCTATTTTCATGGTTCACATTCAATTTTAAAGGGTTGGTTTTCTTTCCCTTTAAAAAAAAAATATATATATATATATATATAGGTGTGACCTAGAAAGGGTGTTAGATCGGATCTAAAAAAAAAACCTAGAAACCGTCCCCTTTTCAACAAAATCCGTATAATGGCGGCTAGCACCATACTTTCCTCTTCTCTTCGATTTGATCAAGGAGAAACACGTTCAGGTGGACTTGTATGGAGGCTCTACACATGGAGAGCTTGATTTGAATCAATCGTTTCAATCTCGCAGATGTTCATCGATCCTAAATCGATTCGATTATCCATGGAATCGAGCCAAAAGGTATAAACCCTAATCGATGTTTCTATTTTATTTTAATTATCGTTATCGCATAGATCCTTACGGTTTCAAATTTATTGAAATCATTAAACACTAATTTCGATTTGATCGAAATTTACTATCACAAACGTGGTTTCTTCGAAAACCGAGGTCGTTTGCAAAATTTCCAGTTTTAAGGGCTGAAATTCCATAGCGACTATTCTGAATTTTCAACTGGACATAACTTTTGATTCCCGCTATGAAATTTTGATTTTTCGGATTCGTTGGAAAGATATTCTCAATTAGATTCAAATATTTTTGGTTTCACTAAAACCCGGTTTATTTTGCACCCGGTACATTCATTTGAAATTTGAAATCGAATTATCGAACTACCATGCCATTTTCAATTCCTTTTATAATTATAAATAATTATTTATATTCTAACGACGATTCAAATATATATGTTCGAATTCTATTAAAACTAAATTTCTCATCGTTATTATTTAAAATAATTCATTTTAAATATTCAAAACTCATTAAAATTGCCAAAATAAAAATTTTAAATTGGCTCGCATTTCCGGGTTATTACAGAAATTTTCCATTTTCCACCTTTTTGTAACATAAGAAATCGAATTTAGAAAATTAGATTTTTCTGAAATTCAAAAAATAAAGTTGGATGGTAGGATTATGGATGCAATAATTGGATGAACTATGCTCTTACTCAGTAAGAGTGTGGGAAAATTTGGATGAAAAAGCATTTTGATTTTCAAAATATTGCATTCATGTAGAACTGCCAATATATCTAGGATGTGAGCATCATATTTTAAAAAGGATTTTTGAGAAATTTGCACTAATGCACAATGTTTGCTAAAATTGAATGCACACATGATGGATGTATATTATGCGACGGGTTAATTGATTTTAACTTTATTAAATTTCAGGGACGAAATTTCCTAAAGGTGGAAGAATGTAACACCCTGTATTTTTAAGATAATAAAATATGAATAACTTAATTAAATAATGAGAATTAAGTAAAACGTACTGTGCCATTGCGTCTGTCTCGGAGTTCTAGTCAAGATAGACACCTGATTTGCGTAAATCGGACATCATATGAAGAAGTTATTAAGCCTAGAAGTTTGTATATGCACAATATATATATATATATATACAAACAAATTAAAATGTAAAATAAAGAATAAAATAAGGATTGCTTGTAATAAATACATGCAGTAAAAAAAAGTAATGCATACATTTAAAGAAAGAAAGAATTGATTGCATGCAATGTAAATATGTTGCATGCACCGATTTGCAAACAAAATGTATTAACACTAAAAGAAAAAGATTCATGCAATGGTTTAATTTAAGTATTGTAACTAACATGAAAAAGAGAAGTAAGGAGATAACAATAATTATCATTGTTCTAAGACTTATTAACAAAAGACTTCACAGCTCAGTTGGTTAAGGCATTGGATTTATAACATAGAGGTCGAGGGCTCGAACCCCGGCGGTGGCATAATTTTTATCTTTGTTTTAAAGAGGACCAACTGAACATGAAAATATATGTACGTATACAAATTCAAAATTTGAAAGGATAAGAATGTACATATAAGGAAATAAAGAAAATATATGTATATATATGAGAATATATATATATATATATATATATATATATATATGCATGAATATATAAATACAAAAGATAAAATTCAAGATAAGGTTACAGTCAATGAAATATGGCACGAATCAAATAACGGTGTAACATCGTTTGAATTTTGAAAATAAAACGAAAATTGTTCGTATATATATACGCGTAAAATGGTCGGTAGAGGAATTGTATACATATAAAAATATTTCATGTGAATAAAACAGTTAAATAAATTCCAGAAATTCAAAAGTTTGAAATTCAAATTTCTGCGCCAAAACAGCTTGCGGGACCCAATGATGACTAAGCACTGCATGTACGATAAGATTTGGCTGGATTTATTTGCGAACCTGGACTATTTCTTAACTGGGTTCAATTTGCGTGTACGATAAGGTCTTGAGCACCTATAAATAAGGCCCTAGACTTAACCCTAAACATCATAATTCAGCGGCTGCGCTGGAGCTCTGCCATGGCTCCCTCTCTCTCTCTCTCATCAAATCTATTTTGAAATTAAAATGTTAGCCTAGGAGAATTATGAATTCAGATCTGGAATAGGGAATCAACGTTAATAAAAAGATTATTGAATCATGAAAGCAAGGCAAACCTCTAAGAACCAATCTATTTAAATTATTTCTCTTTCCCTTCTCTTTTCATGAAATAATAAATCCATGGTCGTTAGGCGTGAATCAAATTAAAAGGAAAAGGAAAACCATAAATGATATAACGGACCAAATCCAAAATTTGGGGAAAGCTTAAAGGTGAGTCGGTTTAAGCTATAGCCTTTAGATAATGTTATGACTATCGTTTAGCATTCCCCTTTTTAATAAATTTAGAAACGACTGGTTTAATTATAAATTGCTGTAGTAACGAATTGAAATGTTGATATGAATATGTCAGGAAATTCCTATGTTGAATTGGCTAAGTTATCGAATGTTTACATGTTGGAGAAAATAAAACTTGTTAGGATATGAATAGCCAATTCAGTGGTTGTAATTACATGCTTTACTTGGGACATATTATTAATTTGACGACATGTTAAAATAATTACCCGATTGAATGTTTACATGTCCTAGTAGAATTAAACATATATTGAAAATGACATGCGACAAAATATAGGAAAAAATTGGATGACATGTAAATAAGATTACTGTAAACTATATTACAGTAAAAAGGATAATACGTCTAAAATTTTCATGTAATGAACATAACATATATTATGTTTTGCGATTTTAATTTGAAAGCGCAATTTGATATGAACATAAGTGATTGAATAAAAATGAATTTGCCTAGGATTACAATTAGAAATTGTAAATACACTTATGGCACGAGGTTAGGTTGCATTAGTGGCGGAAGTCTGCCATGACCCAACCGGAATATCCAGCAGCCACTAATGTTGAACCTAATGTGAGAGGCCTAAGTGCAAGAATTAACAACATGTGCTAAGACACGAGGTTAAGTCATCTTGTGGTAGACGTCTGCCTGGACCCGCCTGACAAATCCAGCGTCCACAAGTGTAGGCTTAATTTGAGAGGTCTAGTGTTGTATATATATATATAAATAAATATATGTATATAACAAGATATGAATAAATGGCAAGGATGGTAATTAAATGTCTAACTCAGAAAATAAGAAAGGAAAATATGTAATGAACTAAGTTAGTGTGATAAGAGGGAAAAGTGATGTATTTCCCTAAATGACTTATTTTTGAAAACGTTGTTGCAAGTAAGCCACAATAAATATAGAAAAGTAAAAGAAATTACTTGCTACCACGGATTTAGATGGGAAAACGTTATGAAAATAAATCATTGATTCCTTTTATCAAACTGATAAGGTGCATGAAGTGTTTTCCTTAATATAATAAGGAACATATATTACAGAGAATGAAGAATAATGGTTTACAACAGTAAATGGTTTAAAAGGGGAATGATAATAACCTATTATAAATAAATAACGTTAATAAAAATGTTGTATAATAGGTAGACATGTCCTAGGGACAAATGAATATTATAACTTAGGTTATAATAAACTGGTAAGGGAATGGGATAACTGGTGAATTAAGTTAAGTGACACTTAATTATAAATTAAGTAATCAGAAAAGGGGAAAACCTAAAACCAGTTAAGAAAAGGGGGAAAACATATTGTACTTAATTATAAATTAAGTAGTCTGGGAGTCTAAAAACCGTTGGTAAGAATAACATGTTTAGACTTGTCCTAGGGCCAAGGGGAAATTATAACATAGGCTATAATAAATGGGTAGAGAAACTTATTAATGGGCCTTATTTAATAGAACTAAGTTAATAAGTAAACAACGATAAGTCATATTAACGACATAAAGTGGAATTATGATTAAATGAGAGAGGATGAGGAAAACTTATGAAATGAAATAAGTTATATACAATCATAAATGGTAAGTGACATGTTAGTTGGAAACATGTGAATTAGATATACTTAATTACATATTAGGTAAAACATGTTATTGAAATCAAACAAGAATATAAAAGGGATTGTGGATCACAGACCTTGGGCCACAATCTAGAAAATAACATGTTGTAAGCTTATTAATAAACTTAAATGAATTAAGTTGTATAAAACATGATAATAGCATGTTTAGATCTAAATATGTCCAACTTACAACATATCTAAGTTGATCGCAATATGAAAGGTGATTTACATACAAAATTAGATCTAACCAATGTTGCAACTGTCAAGATGAATAGATTTACATTTACACAACGTAGTTACAAATCAAGATCCATAAAGGCAACATCATTGCATAACCACAGTTGCATCAGATATAGAGAATTAGATCTATCATGATCTATATTGGAAACATCATAGAATAACCACAATTATATCAGATCTAGAGTAATAGATCTATCAAGATCTACATAGTATAAGATTTAATACTGGCATAGATTCATACTTTACAACATATCCAATTAATATTCTAGCACAGATTTATTTCAAAGAGATTGTTAGGCTACATGGAGTGCCGATCAGTATAGTCAGTGATAGAGATCCAATATTTACTAGCAAATTCTGGGAGGCATTTCAAGTAGAACTGGGAACAAAGCTGAATCTAAGCACCGCCTATCATCCTCAGACAGATGTTCAGACTGAGAGGGTGAATCGTATACTAGAAGATTTATTGCGGGCTTGTGTTCTTGATTTTGGTGGATCATGGAAAGACGATTTGCATTTGGCTGAGTTTTCCTACAACAACAGCTACCAAGCGAGCCTGACAATGTCACCATTCAAAGCATTGTATGGTAGACCATGCCAATCTCCTTCTTGTTGGGTCGAACCTGGTAATAGGTTTGTATTGGGACCAGATATGATTCGAGAAGCTGCGGATAAAGTCGATTTCATTAAGAAACGATTGCTAGCCACTCAAAGATGACAGAAGAGCTATGCAGACTCGAGAAGGAGGGATTTAGCATTTGCTGTTGGTGACTATGTGTATCTAAGGGTTTCTCCGATGTGAGGGGTGATTCGATTTGGCAAAACTGGGAAGTTGGCGCCCAGATTTATCGGTCCATTCCCTATACTTGAACAGATTGGAACCCTAGCTTATAGAGTTCAATTGCCTGATTGGTTGCCTGGAGTACATGATGTATTTCACGTATCTCAACTTCGAAAGCATGTTCATGATCCAGACTTGGTTGTGGAAGAAGCCGCACAACAGGATATAGAAAATACTCCAGAATTGGCTGTGATAAGAGAGCCGCTAAAGATTATTGGCAAAGAAACCAAAGAACTGAGGAACAAGAAGGTTCACTTAGTCAAAGTGCAATGGAGTGGAGATCCGCGAGATTGTACTTGAGAAACAGAGGAAAGCATTAAGAAAGCCTATCCAAAGTGCAGGGTGGATATCTCTGATTGACTCTGGTGCAAGGTACATTTACCATATTTTGAAATTTTCATTATGTTCTCTACTTTGTTGTTATTTTATTTTCATGGATGTAAACTTTTAATTCTATAGACTGATTATTTTAAAAGAGTATATGAATCGATTAGTATATTTTTGAAAAGTTAAAAATAAATTGATTGTTGTTTGTGTTGTGTGATAGTGGATATGATTAATTAAATTATTAGAACGATAGCTAATTTAATCAAGAAGAAAATGATGGTAAATTTATGAAATTAAATCAAGTATTGAACTAATTTAAAAATAGATAGAAATATATACATGTGCATTATATATGTTTGAACAAGTAAAAGGATTAGCTGTTGAGTAAAGAATGTATTTGTGTGCCCGACAAATAGGTACACCTTAATGAGTTGGATGCGCAATTTTATTATTATATCAACTCCTGTGAATGTCATTGGATGCGGAGAGCTGGTTGTTCTGTGTGTAATAATAAACGTTGCCATAGGATAGTAACAATTAATTTTGAACTACACTACATGGCATACTTCTTGAAGATAGGCATACTTCATCATATACCACATAAGCATTTGGAGCTTGTGTGACGAGGTTGAAGATTTACCATACGAGCGAGAGGCTTGTATGGCGATGACTATATATTACAGGTTGAACTGATGACTGATATGGACCATATAAAATATAACGGTAAATTGCCAGATTAATAAAAACCCCACACGGGTCTGGAGATGGCAATAAACACGTCTCTCTGGTCATTAAAGCACAAAAACCATTTATAGGGTGACGAGAATTTATTCTCTGGAGTTATGATCTATACACACTCCCCTGTGGACACCGAAATATATCACTACAAATATGTGCATGCTTATTTGGATTTATTGGGTACCTAATACGGCCCAATAAATTTCCAAACCCCTCCCCGTACAAAGGAGGTTATGGCAATTTTTTTCGAAAATTTAGGGTGTTAGCCAAATTTTTTGAAGAATTAGAAAATTCTTAGAAACTGAAAAGTTGGAGAATGGAAGCCAGATTAAAAGTAGAGTTGGTTAATGAATCCACTTTCGACTTTGTTCCTTTTCGAGGACGAAAAGTTTTAAGTGGGGGAGATTGTAACAACCCGGAAAATTTGAGCCAAATTAAAATTTTTAATTTGGCTAATTTATTGAATTTTAAATATTTAAAATAAATATTTTAAATAATAATGATGAAAAGTATGTTTGAATCGATGTTTGAAAATGAATATAATTATTTTTAATTATAAAAAAGGCCTGAAATGGCGCGGTAGTATCAACATTTCAATTCAAACTTTGACTAACTGTACCGGGTGCAAAACAAAACGGATTTTAGTGAAACCAAAAATATTTAAATCTGTTAGTGAATATCTTTCTAACGAATCTGAAAAATCGAAGTTTCATAATGGGAATCAAAAGTTATGGCCAAATGAATTTTCAGAAAGGTCGCTATTGAATTTATATAGCCCGTGAAAATAGCCATTTTACAAACGACCTCGGAATTCGACGAAACTACTTTTATTGGATCCGAGATGTCAAATTATTGCTAGGTTTCAAATTTCATAATTTTTGCGTGGCAAAGGAAAATGTGTTTGGTCGATTTCTGTTAAATTGGATCAACCAGAAAAGGGCCATTTTTCAAACGATCTCAGAATTCGACGAAACTAGTTTTGTTGGGACCGTATCATCAAAATATAGCTAGATTTATTTTTCTGGAATTTTTGGGATCAGTATGTGGCCCAGGCAAATTGAAATGTACGTTCAAATTAAATATTGAATGTTTTATATTTTAATTTGAAGGAAAACTGACTGAAACAGTCGAATGAGCCTTCGAAACATATCCCATTGTGTTCGGAATGGGGGTATTTAGCTAGGGACGACAGTCGTTGGGTTTGGATTGGAGCTAGTATGTAAAGAAGGGTATTTTTGGATTTTAAAAATATATAAATAAAAAATATCATTGGTTCATCTACTTTCTCTCTCCCCGAAGGAGCTCTCGACGCACGGCGGAAAACGATTTGAACCTTCTCTCCTTGATTTATCCCTCCATATGCAAAATCACACCTCGACCTAGTTGAAGCTTTTGAAGATCCCATCGAGAGCTTCAAATCCATACCACCTGCTCCCCGGCTCATCGTGCCATTGAGGAGATCCATGCCTCCAAACCTCGACTGTTTAAAGCGCCGCCGCCGTCGCTGCTTGCCTTCGAACTGAGGAGGAGGACCAGCGTCGGGGAGCCCTTTCCAAGCTCTTCCACGTGGCAGTGGCCGATCGTCATATCGTGCAATGGATTCGACGAAAAATCCAAACCTAGTTTGGAACGAAAACTGAAAGGTACGGCCTTTATATTTTTTAACTGATTATAGCACTTTAAAGCGCTACGGTTTATGATTTCACTGTAAAAATCATATCTTTTTCGTTTGTTGACGAAATTCAGTGAAACAAGAGACAGTGGACTCATGTGGGCGTCTTCTACATTCTAGAAGAGACCAAATATTTTTCTGAGCCTTCTGCAATTTTTGGTGGAGTGGAACCCAATGTGATATTTCTGAATTATAAACGATATGGAATCAACGATGTATAAATTATATAGTCGAAGTATGAGTTATATAAGCATTGTACACCACATGTATAAGCGTTGTATAAGTTGTATGTTCGATGTATAAGTTATATATGCGTTGTAAAAATGATATGTGCGTTGAAATAAATTGAAATGATATTGAAATGAAATCGAAATATAGTTATATACGTATCTCTCTCTCTATATATATATATACACCCACCCCCCTCGTCCACAGACCATGGACGATATATATTGGTTGTGATATTGTTTGGATTATTGGTTGATGTGAAAATTTGGTGAATATCATGAATGGTTGATTTGAAATGATTGATTATAGTTGAAATCCCTATAGGATTAGTATATGGGAGAATTCGTCTGCGTACAAACTAGATATTGAAAATCCCCATTGTCAAAAGCTGCAAGGCTTTAAGGTAGAGCGAGGAGCAGTACTAGGGACGGTTCCGGTTTAACGACCCTGCTGTTATGCTGCCGAAATTTTCTGAAATATTTCTGTGTTTGATTTATATTCATGTGTTGAATGTTGAAATAAATATTCATGTGTCGAATGTTGAAATAAAATTCATGTGTTGAATAGAAATTCATGTGTTGAAATAAATTCATGTGTTGAATGGAGTTTGTGAATTGAATAAATTCTTTGAAAGATAAAAATAACATTCTTATCATATATATAGACTATATAAAATATTAGTGGTTTAAATAAATTGTTTTAACACCAAAAATAACATTTTTACCTTATATATAAAATATATAAAATAATACTGTTTTGAAATAAATTGTTTTGCAATAAAAATCACATTTTTATTATATATATATATAAACTATAGATAATATTCATGTGTCGAATGTTGAAATAAAATTCATGTGTTGAATAGAAATTCCTGTGTGGAAATAAAATAAATAAAATTCATGTGTTGAATAGAAATTCCTGTGTGGAAATAAAATAAACAAAATTCATGTGTTGATATAAATATCTATTGGATAAAAATATCATTTTTATCAAATATGTAAAGTGAAAATGGTTTTGAAATCGAAGAATCGATTATATTTATATATATATATATAAATATAATTAAAATATACCGAATAACAAAGCTGCAGTTCGTGTTTTGAAACCGTGATTTCAAACGATTAGTGCGGGAGATCCGACCATCGGATTTTCCCGAAACCGAAATCGTTGGGTACGCTTTGGAAATATCTTTCCAACGATACCCACTTTGTAAAAATCCAACGGTTGGATTGTCTGGAATGTTTAATTCAAATCTGAAGAAAAACAATGCTAGAATCGATTATATATATGTAACTAAATTAAATCGAATAACGACACTGCAGTTCATATTTTGGAATCGAAACTTCAAACGAGCGTACCGGGAGATCCGACCGTCGGATTTTCCCAAAACAGAAACCGTTGGATTCGTTTCGAAAAGATCTTTCTAATGATATAAAATTTGTGAAGATCCAACGGTTAGATTTTTAGATATGTGTAAATCAAATCTGAAGAAAAACAGCGCCACGGCCGCGTTAGGGCTTGTAGCGTCGTTTGAATGAAATGGCTATTTTTAAATAAATAAAAATAGCGATAAATCGTTATAAAATATTATAAACGATATGGAATAGAAATAAACCGAATTTACCCGGTTTAGCGGATATTTGATGGTTGAATGTGTTTGGCGTGAGTTGTTGTAGAATAATTTAACCAATGAAATGAATTGATTTAAATTCTAAATATACATGAATTATTTGAAAAGGCCGAGTTAAATCTCATTTCAAATAATTGATCGGCGATAAGAAATCGATGATGAAGACGGTGGTTGAAGACCGGAGATTTTCACCTTGGTTGCATGGTAACTGTAAAGACTCGGAAATTCCCGCCCTTTGAATCGACCCTAAACCACACAGGTCTGATCCAAAAGTAGGAAACCTCTGAATACTTTAACTTTTGGATCAGACCTGTGTGGTTTAGGGTTGATTCAAAGGGAGGGAATTTCCGGGTCTTTATAGCTGGTATCAGAGCCAGGTTAGCTCAAATCTTTGGGGTACAATTCATTAGGACTGAACAGAAGACTCATCAGAGGTTGGATTAGTAATATCCAATGAGAATACTCATTAGAGATAGGATCACCAGTATCCTAGAATGAGAATAATCATTAGAGATGGGGTTAGCAATGCCCTAGAATGAGTCAGAGTGGAAAATTTATAGTTAACGTACTTGTTATTATATATATAACCCGATATTAGGAAAAGATGATTTTGAATATATGAAAGTTATATATTTTTGAAAATTTAATCAACTAATTGATTGATGATTGTGTTGTGTGAATATGAATTCAACTAATAAAATTATTAAATAATTAAAGAATGAAAATTAAATTAGTTAAATAAACAACTTTAGCTTCATTTCCTTTTCGAGGACGAAAAGATTTTTAAGTGGGGGAGATTGTAACAACCCGCAAATTCTGAACCAATTTAAAATTTTTATTTTAGAAAATTTTAATGAATTTTGAGGATATAATATAATTTTTATGAAAAATAATGGTTAGAATTTGTTTTAATTGAAGTTAGAACGGATAAATTTAATTTAAATATAAATGGAGTTAGAAATGGCGCGGTAGTTTTAAAATTTTAATTTGAACTTTAACTGAATGTACGAGATTCAAAATAAATCAGAATTGAGTGAAACCATAAATATTTAAATCTGTTTAATCATATCTTTCTAACGAATCTGAAAAATTGAAATTTCATAGCGGAAATCAAAAGTTATGGCCAATTCAATATTTAGAAAGGTTGTTGTACAATTTATATATATATTATATATGGCCCGAAGGGCTACTTTTCACATATGAAGGAATTTGGGCTCGAAACCACTTCCATTGAGTCTGGAATAATGTTTCTGCATTTAGAAAGTATAAACACTTATATATTTTGAGTTTCAGAAATTATTTGTTTAAAAATATATTTTTAATATTAAATATATACGCCTTGAAAATAGTCATTTTTCAAACGACCTCCGTTTTCAACGAAACCACTTTTGTTGGAACCGGAATGTCAAATTATAGCTAAGTTTCAATTTTCAAAATTTTCCGAATTAATATGTGAGCGTGGTAGAAGAAAATGTGTTTTGACTATTTCAGTTAAATTTAAACGACTTGAAAATAGCCATTTTTCAAACAGTCTCAGAATTCAATGAAATTGGTTTTTTTAGAACCGTATTGTCATAAGAAAGCTAAAAATATTTATTTTTGGAATTTTCTGAGGTCATATGTGGCCCCGACATATTTAAATGTACGGTCAATATTTAATTAATTAATTTTTAATGGGATTTTAAATAAAATTTCTACAGATTTCGGAATTGGACCCCGAGAACTGTCCCATTGCGTTCAGAAGGCCTCAAAACGTTAAGATCGACAGTAAGCAGGCCCATTTCTGAGATAGTCCAGAAATCCACCTTTATAACACGTTTTTCAATGAATTTAATAATAAAAAAATAAAAATTAACCCTAACCCTAATGCGGCCGCTGCCATGTCCATTCGAAGGCCAGAAACATCCCAATTTCAAACGCTAATTTCTCTCAATCCGTTCAACGAAAATTGGCAAATTATATATCAAATCGAAGAGTTTTTCGAGGGCTTTCAATCCGTATGGGGATGATTGGGTTTACTAGAGCGTGGCGGCTGGAATTTGGAGACAAAGGCGCGCTGTTCGTGGTGGTTATCGAGCGCCCAGGGACCACCGAGTCGCACGAGGGTGGCGGCGCTGGGGCGTGGGACGACAGCGCACGAGGTGATGGTGTTCGATCGGCGGCTAGGTGCTCGGGTTGGCGCGCGCAGGGAGGCTGGACGATGGAGAATGGGTTCGGCTGTGATGTTAGAAGAGGAAGAAGAAGTTTTATTAATTTAATATTATTTATTTATTTAATATTTGATTTATCCAGTGTTTAAAATTCGATAACTCTTTCATACGAGGGTCGTTTTACGAACCGTAAGTTGCGTTGGACTCGTCTTTTCGAGATCTTCGCAATGGCGCAGACCAGAGCTGAATCCGAGACAGTTGAATTTTCAGCCATATCAATGTGAGAATTCTAAATTTTATTATTTAATTAATTATCAATTATTTTTCTCGCGTTAAAAATAATTGTATTGTGATGTTAATTCAGATCTAAAATGTTCTGTGTTGTACATATTGTTGATTATTGCTTGTGGTATGTTTGTTGGTCATGATATGCTAGATCCACATTGAATTTAATATATTATTGAATTTTATTCGCGATTAGAAAATTAAATCTAAATTTAGATTAAATCATATTTTATCCAGATCTAGTTATTCTAATTTATTTTAAATTATTAAACTATTATTTTTATTATTCTGAGATTAACAATAGAATCTGATCGACAAATAAAAACTTATTTTTATTTGTTTATATTACAATAGAAGTTGAAAGGCAAATAAGAACTTTATTTTTGTTTATTTGTTTACTTTGCAACAGAAAATGAACAACAAATAAAACCTTATTTTTATTTGTTTACTTTGCAATAAGATTTGAACGATAAATAAAATATTATTTTATTTGTTTATTTACAATAGAATATGAACAACAAATAGAACATATTTTCATTTGTTTCATTACAACAGAATTTGGCTAGCAAATGAAATCTTATTTTTATTTGTTTACATTTAGAACACGGTTTATTAGTTACAGTAAAAATTTCCTCTTTTCTGTTACCTTAAACATACGAGGTTATAGAATAAGAATAACAATAAAATATTAAATTTTATTGTTGATATTAAAACCATATTGGTAAATAAAACTTTATTTACATTGTATTTGTAAATTAAAGGTTATATTTGGAAACCACCTTTTTGTTTACATTTTTATGTAAATAAAAATACATATTTTGGAAATCACAATTTTGTTTACATTTTATATGTAAATAAGAAATTATTTTCAGAAGTTACATTTTTGTCTGCAAATATATTTTAATATATAATTGATTCTTTTATTTGAATTTAATAATGCTAATAAACTTTAAAAATAAAATTTATTCTTTTATTTACATTCACCAATGCAAATATATATAGAAATTGTTCTTTTATTTGCATTTACCAATGCAAATATATATTGAAACAAATTATTTTTTTCATTTGCACTCACCAATGCAAATACATATATTGAAAATAAAGTTTATTCCTTTATTTGCATTTATCAATGCATATATGCATTGAAATTAAGGTTTATTCTTTTATTTGCATTTATCAATGCAAATATTCAATGAAACTAAAGTCTATCTTTTTATCCACATTCACCAATACAAATATACACATTTTTACACATTGAATAGAATTTGTTAAAAATATACTTTGAAAACAAAACTATTTTTTGTTTGCATTCACAAATGCAAATATTCATTTAAAATAAATGTTGATCTTTTATTTACATTCACTAATGTAAATACACATTGGAAAGAAGTTTCTTTCCACATTCACTCAAATATACTTTTAAATAAAAATAAAAAGGATACATTTGTTATTTGCTTTCCTTGTTACAAATAAAACATTAAAATAAAAGTTTCATTTTTGTTTGCAATCCTACATGCAAACCAAACATCAAAAGTTAAGTTACATTTGTGAATTTGCATTTTTGATATGAATAAAACATCGTTTTAAAGTTGTATTTTTATTTGCATTCTTTAATGCAAACAAAACATGAATTGAAAGTTTCATTTTACTTTCAAAATTAAGAGTTACCCTTTATTTCACATTTTCAGATATAAATAAAGGATAAGATTTAAAAGCTAAATTTTAGTACGTTCTAGTTGTAACAAAAGAAATAATGTTTCATTTTATTTTCATTTTAAAGGACAATAGAAAGAATAGTTTTTAGAAATGCATTTTTATTGCAATTCTATATGAAGTAAAAAGAGCCAATTTGTCAAATGTCTTATATGAAATAAAAGGAGTTCTTTTTGTCACTTCAAAAAGAATGAATTGAAAATGTTTATTTAAGCTTTTGTAAAGAATGAATAACTAAACATTCATATTTTTATCATTAAAGTAAAATAGACAAAAACACTTATTTTGTCTAAATTAAAAGAATGAAACAAAATATAGCACTGGAATATTTTACTAGAATTGAAACACAAAATAATCACTATTGTAAATTTATATTAGTTAAAAACAATTATTTATTTTAGTCAATTTATACTAGTTAAACCAAAATAGACATTTTGTCAGAAATATTCATTTTTGTCAAAATGAATTAGTTAAAGCAATTTATATATAGATATATATATGTTATGTTTGGCAAGTTATATACTTGTCAAGATAGGTCAGTTAAATCAAAATATTTATTCTTGTCGAAACAAAAATTATCATTTTTGTCTCATTAGAATTGCCAAAACAATATAACCATTTTTGCTTGAGTTTAAACTATCAAAATATAGTTTTAGAAATTGTCAATAGAGACGAAGTTATTATGCTTATTCATTCATTGCAATAGAGATATTTTCTCGTCATGATTATATATTGTGTGTTACACTTCCATTCACAAGTTACCCAACTTGTTTATGTGATTGGGACAATTATTTCCACACATTTCCCAAGTGCACAAATTAATTTATCATTTGTTTGTTGGTTGAAACCCCACACGGGTGTTGGGATGAAAATTTACATACACTAATCCCAATATTCTGTTGTATGTTGATCGTTAGATCGACAGGTTGCGTTGAGCGTTATTATTTAATTTTAACGCTTACACAGTGGAATTTACACTTTGGATGTAGATGGATGATTTGATGATTATAATGTTCTTGTCATATATATGATATGTGTGAAATCCATATAATCCAAATTATATGGTAAATGTTTGAGTCGCATTTCGATTCAGGGGTTCTTTTAAATAAGAATATTTTTACATTTGATTTTTTTTATATAAAGGATATTCTTTCATAAAAGAGAAAATATTGTTAATTAAGTATATGTTAAAAAAAAGAATATTTGTAAAAGATAAAAATTTGTAATATAAAGAATACTTCTCATTTAGAATCTTTTATATAGAATATTTTTAATGATTATTTTGAAATATGTTTTTAAAGATTATTAGGTTTTGCAATTATATTTTTTGATATGAAATAATTAAGATGTGAAGTGGATTTATCGTGGACGATGTTTTAAACGACATTTATCCTTTAATCCAATTTACATAGAAATTATTATTTGGAATTCATAAATCTATTTTATAGATTTAAAAAGGCATTTTCTAAAAATCTAGTTTTCCAATTTAATATATTAAATAGGAATTAAGTGGAAATTCGATTGGTAATAATCGAAATGGGTTTCTGTAAAAGAAGACCGATATTATAGATGGAATTTAAGAGGCTTTACCGTTATTCCATTTATATTATTAGTCCAATACAGAAATCTATATCGATTATGTATTGATTTGATTTCTGTGAAATTCCATATTTTGGAAATTGATTTGTGGGTCTATTGTGAACTGTGTTTTAAAGGACACTAGTTCTTTAACCTGTTTAAGACAGGATTTATTCCTTAAAATAAATGATCTTGTAATAATGATTTTTGATATCAAATCAAAACTGGAGTTTTAATAAATCCTTTAAGGAAGATTTAAGATTTTATTTTCAGAGTTTATCTTTGATAAAATTAATGAGAATCTTATAATACGAATATCTTATTAAAAGAATATTCTGAGTTGGAATGTGGCGTAATGTGTGAACTTCCAATATTTGCTTTTTAATCACAAAATACGCGAGTTATTCAGAAAGACCGGGTTTAACCCATTCTGAATAAACATCACGACGATCAAGAGTCGAAGATGAAGACAGTGATTGAAGAACGAAGGTTTTCACATCGTTGGGATGATGATGACTGGTATCTTGAATTGGGATTGGCCTTCCAAGGCAAGGTATTTAGTAATGATCGTCCAAACGCATTTAGAGATCGACGGACACGTTGTTTCGCTCAGACCCAGAGCGGACTTGTAAATAGATTGTGTGTCTGACATTGTATTCCTTCATGCTGTATTAGTTGAACACTACTGATTGTATATTTCTTTTTGGTGGTGAAGAATTTATTCTTTACTTATCACCCTTCTCTAAGACGTATGAGCTTAGAGGTTATATATATATATATATATATATATATATTGGTAGATGATCAATAATATGGTAGGGTCTGACAATGTGATATGCTAAGATGCAAATGATCAAGGCTTTGTTGAAAAGCAGGCCTTGTGGTTGATGGTCAAAGCACAGTCTCTTTAGGAATAGCTTTGTGTATATCGTGACTTCGCGAGCCTCACACACTGGTTGAGTCTAAAACGGGAGAAGGGAACGTAGGGAGTGCACACGTTTCTTTCTAGCTAGAAGTGGTGTCAGTGCTTAAACTGGCTGACATTTGCTTATGTGGTTGATGGAATTTTTACGAGGCCTCGGTTTATTCTTATCGGTCGCCCACGACTGATTTGTAGGTCCAATAGGATCGAAGATCGTGTGTTCAGGTATAACTAATCCACTAAAGTATTTGTGGACCGGCCCTGCTGTATCCAAGGGTTCGCCAGCGTCTGAATCCTGAGACATTGCTAGAGTGTCTCGAATCAGTCAGGAGCTCCTCCCTAGCCTTGACTCCTGATGGAAACCCGATTTCCAATACGTCCCCTTGCGGTTTTGATTGTATAACTAGTATGACGACATAGTAGATGGTAGCTATGCCATCTAGGATTGATATTATATTTGAAATGTTTTAAATATATATATATATATACACTAATAATATCGATTTTACATATCAAGCATCTTTTGACCATTATAAGGTAAAACCCTATCCTCCGGTTTGCGTTGCATTGTGTGATAGGACCTGGGTCTTATAATGGTTTCATTTTTCAAAAAAAAAAAATCATTATGTTATTTGACGATTTACTTTATTTATGCACTGGCAATCCAATGGAGTAAACCCGTTCTGCGTTAGCGGCGTGGTCCTGTGATTAGCCTACTTATTAGATAAGTTAAGTATAGAATTCTCACACCAGTCCCATGACTGACCTGTAGTTTGTTTCACTTTGCAAACTTGGATGCCCTCTTTCCACACGGGCAGTCGAGTAGCTTTTTGCAGATATATTTTAAGCAGGATCCTGGATTGAAGCCTGAAGCTGGGTCCAGAATATTGATGGCCTTCCGCTGAGATTAGTTCCACTGCAATGTATTTAATTTAATGTAAATGTATCTTCCGCTGTATTATTTATCGATGTACTCTGATATTCTGTACTCTGATGTAACATTTATTATTGATGTTATAAAAGTCTGTGTTGTTGTCCTGATATGTTGTATGCCCAAAGTTAACGTATGCGGAATTTGAACGGTCTTGATCGATCTTGCGATCGATTGGGGTCGGGCAAAAATCCGTGTCGTTACAGTAACTGATGTCTTGATTGGGAGGCATCCCGAAATATAGATAATAAGTGGTGATCGTCCAGACGTACGTGGAGATCGATGGATATGCGAGGTATGTGGTGCCTCCGGTTTCGTTCAGACCCAGACCGAACTTGTAAATGGACTGTGTGTCTGACATTGGATTTTGTTCTGTGCTGATTGATCTATATTAAATATATATCTATTTGGTGGTGGAGAATTTATTCTCTTGCTTAACTCCCTTCTCTTAGTCGTACGAGCTCAGAGGTTATATATCGATAGAAATCAGTAGCATGGAGTAAGCTTCCTGTGTGGCACGCCTAAGTGGCAAATGATCAAGGCTTCTATTGAAAAGAAAAGTCTTGTGGTTGATGATCAAAGCACCGCCTGTGTGGCATAGCTTTGTGTATAACGTGAATTCGCGAGCCTCACACCCCGGTATGAGCCAGAAACGGGAGAGGACCTCAGGGAGGACATGCGTTTCTTTCTAGCTAGAGGTGGTGTCAGTGCTTAAACTGGCTGACATATATATTATTTTCACCTATGTGGTTGTTGCTGTTGCGAGGCGCCTCGGATATATCGGTGACTATGTGAAGCCAATGGAGTGATTTGGCTCATTTGCGCCCCAAAGTGCGGGGAAACGTAGTGTTCAGGCATTTTAATCCACATCGGTGGACCGGCCCTGACGATCCAAGGGTCGATGCGCTCTGACCCTGAGGCTCGGTCTAGAGAGTCTCGAAGTCCGTAAGGACTATTTGTTGCCTTGGTTCATGACGGAAATCCAATTTCCAAATACAACACCGTGTGGTTTTGATTGTATACCTATATATGGTAACATAGTGGTATGGGGCATTAATGTCGTCTATGATTGATACTTATGATTTGAAGTTGTTTTTGAAACATATAAACACTAGTAATAATATCAAATACTTTTGTTTTATTCGTATCAAGCATATTTTGGCCATTATAAGGTAAAACTCTATCCTCCGGTTTGCGTTGCATTGTATGATGGGAACTGAGTCTTATAATGGCTTCATTTTTATAAAAAGCATTGCGATGTTTAAAAGATTTACTTGTTGTAAAACCCTGGCAATCCAATGGAGTAAACCCGTTCCGCGAAAGTGGCGTGGTCCTGTGATTAGCCATATTATAAAATGTGTTAAGTAGATTTCTCATACCAGTCCCATGACTGACTCGTAGTTTGTTTCACTTGCAAACTCTGGTGCCCCTTTTTCTACACGGGCAGCCTTGTTTTCAGGCTTTAGCAGGCTCTTTCTGGATAGCTGGAGCTGAAGATGGATTCTATCATTTATCTTTTTATGCTGTTCAGCTCCTATTGTATATATTATGTTTGTTTTCTGCTGTAGACATTTATGTATAGCTGAACTGTATTTGTACTAAGTATGATCCACTATACTGTGTAACTCTGATGATTATGTTTATCCAGTGTACATTATCTGGTGTATTTATTTATTTTTGTTCTGCTAATAAATGTTTATGTGTTATATTCCAAAAATTACCCTTGCCACCGTCCTACGGGGTTATGGGGTCGTCACAAAACGGATATATATTAGATAGAAATCAATTTAATTTACATGAAATGAATACCAATGTCAGACATGCATCCGTTTACAAGTCCGTTCTGGGTCTGAACGAAACCGGAGTCACTTTATTCCTCGTCCATATGTCCAATACGGAAGAGAGCTGCTCGCATATCTAGACAATCAACAAGTACGTCCGGAAAAACTACCACTAGTAACCCTTTACTGGGAGCTACCCAATGTCGGGCATCAATAGTCGTCATTCGATGTGAAGATCGCTGTTCTTCAATCACTATCTTCAATATCTTCTATTTAAATCGTCGTATAATCATTTCATATGAGATTGAACTCGTTCTTTTCAAATGACTCTCGCATATATTAAACCATTTCATATCATTAATAGTATTTAATAACGATTTATCGCTATTTTTATTTATATAAAAATAGCTCGAATTAATTTAATGACGCTTCAAGTCGCTATGCGGCCCTGGCGTTGTTTTTATCAAAATTTGATTTACACAAATCTTGAAATCTAACCATTGGATTTTGATAAAATTTGTATCGTTGGAAAGATCTTCCCAAAGCGGTCCAAACGGTTCCAGTTTTGGAAAAATCCGACGGTCGGATCATTCGGTATAATCATTTAAATTTATGATTTCGAGACGTGAACTACCGCGCGTGATTCATTTAATTTTAATTTATATTTTTGTATATATAAATATATACATATATATATATAGTTTGCTCGATGACTTCGAAACCATTTATTGATCAGCTAATTTATTTCCACAATGCATTGTTCTATCGAATCATACACTCAATAAAAATGTAATTTTTATTGTTTAACTAATTTATTTCAACTATGCATATTTCTCATCATTTCTGTATACAATAAAAATGTAAATTTTTATTGTTAAACTTTCCTATTTCAACCAGTGATCATATTACATGGATCATGCTTTATATTAAAAATGTAAATTTTAATGTTTCTACATTATTACCTAAACTGTGAATACTTCACATAATTCCTTCTTTACATTAAAAGTGTGTATTTTAATATTTCAACCATTTTATCTATACAATGAAAATTTACATATATTTTATCTTTACATTAAAAATGTAATTTTTTAATGTTTCAAACATTTTATCTTTACAATAAATTCTAATATATGCATTTACAATAAAAGTGGTATTTTATACTTGCATATAAATTCTAATATATGCATTTACAATAAAAGTGATTCTTTTACTTTTGATGACAATTCTAGTTTATTTTTGTTTAATCCTTTTTAATTGAAAAAATGTATATTCTTGTTCCATCCTTTTTAAATGAACAAAAATGTCTATTTTTGTTTAATCGTTTTTAATGAACAAAAATGTCTATTTTTGTAAAATCCTTTTTAAATGAACAAAAATGTCTATTTTTGTTTAATCCTTTTAAATGAACAAAAATATCTATTTCTGTTTAATGAACAAAAATGCCTCTCTCTTTTCAATGAACCAAAAATGTCTCTTTTTTGTTAATGAACAAAAATGTGTACTTTCTTTTGAATGGACAAAAACGTCTTCTTTTCAATGAACAAAGATGTATCTTTTTGTTTAATCATTTTTAAATGAACAAAAATGTAATCTTTGGTTTCATTTTTTTTTGGTCAAAAATGTACATTTTGGTATCAACAATTCTAATTTGACAAAAAGGCCAATTTTGTTTTCAACTATTACCTTCGACAAAAGTGACAAATTTGGTTTTAACTTTTATAACTTGATAAAAGAGACAATCTTAGTCTCAACTATTATAATTCGATAAAAGTGACAATTTCATTTCGTTAACAAATCTAGTTTAGCAAAATGATTACAAGTGATAGTGGCATTCATGTCGACAATTCTAGTTTGACAAATTTCACATTTTGCTCAACTCAAATATATTTAACCAAAAATGTCATTTTTGTTATAACTCCATTCTATTTAACAAAAATGTAAATTTTGTTATAACTCACATTTATTTAACAAAAATGTAAATTTTTGATTAAATCTAATCTTATCTAACAAAATGTGATCTTTGTTATGTTCAATCTTTTTATTTAAAACTATGAACCATAAAAATATAATCTTTCATGTTACTTCTTTTTATTTAAACAAAGTGAAAATAAAACATGATCTTTAATACCTAGTCTTTTATTTAAAACTAAACTTCATTAAAAATGTGATTTTTAATGTGAAGTCTTCTTATCGAAAACTAAACTACATTAAAAATATAACCTTTTATTTCGACCCTTTTTATTGTAACAAATTGACAATAAAAATAAAATCTTTTATATTTGACATTTCAAATTCACAAATGACATTTTTGTATTTACATTTCTAATGCAACAAAATGACAATTTTATATCGTCGATTCTAACTTCAACGAAATGACAATTTTATTTTGTCAATTCTAACTTCAACGAAATGACAATTTTGCTTTGTTAATTCTTATTTCAACAAATATGACATATTTATTTCTATACTTTTCCTATGTACTCCAATGACAAATAAAATAATATGTTATTTGTTTACCTTTTTCTATGTGTTCTATATAAAAGAATATTTTGTGTATTTACATTTTTCTATGTATTCTAATATCATATAAAAGAATATTTTATATGTTAACATTTTTCTATGTATTTTAATATCATATAAGAGAATATTTTATATGTTAACATTTTTCTATGAATTGTAATATCATATAAAAGAATATTTTATATGTTAACATTTTTTTATAAATTCTAATATCATATAAAAGAATATTTTATATGTTAACATTTTTCTATGAATTCTAATATGATATAAAAGAATATTTTATATGTTAACATTTTCTATGTATTCTTAGCAAATTAAAATGATAAGTTGATTTGTTAACCATTTGTATTCAACATAACAAATAAATAAGGATAATTTATTTGTTACAATTTCAAGTTTAACTTAACAAATAAAAATGATAATTCTATTTGTTAACAAATTTCTAATTAACAAAACTAATAACATAACATGGTGATTTGGTTTAACACAATTGTTAATTAACAAAACTAATAACACAACATTCATCGATCAATCACGTATGAAAATTTCGCAGAATATTATAGTGTATTATTTAACAACATCGGTTCTAGATACGTTTCATAATTAAGTAATTTTAATTATATAAAAACAAAATAGAATTTCTCACATCGATTTTGTCTAAATTTCCAAAGTGCTCCATTTCAGATTTGGTCAGTTCCGTCGCGTAGATCTCGTCAATTCGAGTCCAACGCAATTCGTTTCACTGCATTTTGTTTTGATATGGCGAAGTAATTCAATTTTTAACATTGATATTTTAATTTATAAATTAAATATAATTAATTATATTAATTACATCAACAATCCATCTTAACCTTTTTTCTACGTTCCAACTCCAGAAATAAGGTCGTTGTTTTCAGAACCTAGGTCGTCCCTTTGTCGCCACCAGACGCCGCCGCCACCAGATCGAACATGACCACGCCCTCCTCCTTGAAGTGCTCCACCACCGCGCCAATCGTGGGTGAACTCGCACGTGCCTCCATCCTCGAAAAACGCTCCAAGCGCCGCCGGCACTTCGTGGCCAGAAATCCACCGCCATGCTTCCTGAGAACCCATCATATCCGTACTGATTTGTAGATCTCGGAAGCTTCTTTGCTATTTTGCTTTATGACTATGTGATAATTCTTCAAGGATTGAATATGATTGAGGATTGAATTTGGAACAGAAATGGCCATTGATATGAAAAGAAGCGGAGGCTGATTAGAAAGTGAATTAGGGTTTCGTATTAGGTTAGGTATTTATACACATATTTCTAGAGTATATTCTAATTTATTTAATTATTTGATTCAGAAATAACTGGTTAAACCATCCGAACTCCAAACGAGACCCAACAAGTGTCATCCCCAACTAATAACCCCCATCCCGGACACAATGGAACATGTTTCATAACCCAGTTCGGTTGTTACGATATGTTTTTCTTTAAATTAAAATATAAATCATTTAATTATTTAATTTAGTCGTACATTTAAATTTACCGGGGACACATGCTGACTCTAAAAATTACAGAAAAATTATTTTCTAGTTATGTTTTGACGATACGGTCCTAACGAAACTAATTTGGTCGAATTCCGAGATCGTTTGAAAAATGGCCATTTTCTAGTCGATTCAATTTGACTGAAATGGACAAAACACGTTTTCTTTTGCCACGCTCACATATTAATTCTAAAAATTATGAAAATTTGAACCTAGCAATAATTTGACATTCCGGTTCCAACAAAAGTGTTTTCGTCAAAAACGGAGGTCGTTTGCAAAAATGGTTATTTTTAATATTAAAAGATATATATAAATTCTACAACGGCTATTCTAAATTTTAAACTGGGCATAACTTTTGATTCCCACTATGAAATTTCGATTTTTTGGATTCATTGGAAAGATATTTTTAAATAGATTTAAATATTTTTGGTTTCACTAAAATCCGATTTATTTTGCATCCTGTACAGTTAGTCAAAGTTCAAATTTTCAAACTACCGCGCTATTTCAAACTCCTTTTATAATTAATATAAAAAATTTCGTGCTAACTTTGATTTAAAATAAATTTTTCCTCATTATTATTTAAAATAAACAAATTTAACTATTAAAATTCTGTTAAAATTTCTAAAATAAAAATTTTAAATTGGTTCAGAATTTGCGGGTTGTTACAGTTTAACTTGGGAAATCATATCCTATCTTTAACAGGGTTAAAAAACCAATGTCATTTAAAACACGGTTCACGATAAACCCAAAATCACATTCCATTCCACCAGCCTTTAACCGTAAATTAGCAAGTGAACAATTCCCTAAGTATTAACCCCGAAGGCCGAAACCAACATCAGATCAATACCCAGGAAACCATTCAACTTAACTAATCTCCAGTTAGTTTCTGATTTTCTTAACTCCATTGGGTCTAAGAACAGTATTATTAAAGATACCATTCATGACAACCCAAAATCACATTTGATATTAAATACAACACCCTGAATAGAAAATATATCGGCTTATATTCAATATCAAATTCTGGAATCAACAAATACCATATTGGAATAACGATATATATATCTTCCAAATTCCTCCACAATATCCATATAATCACGGAATGCAATATCGAAATATCCTGAAGATAATTTTGATTCAAATCCATTCCAATTCATATATTGCAAATTCTGGTTATTTTTAAAACCATTTCAAATCCAATTTATTTATTTAAAATTTTTGGATTTCATAACCCTAGTTCATAACTAGTTCATTTCGATAAAAATATATTTTTATCTTTTAAAATATGGGATTTTTCATCCCAATTCTTTCCAAATCATTTATTATGATTTTACACAAATTATTGATATTTTTAATAATTTTATCAAGGTCCGTACAGTCGATTTCCATAAACGGCCATCGAACTGCACTTACAGCGACCTTTTCCAAATTTGATTTGGATATAATTCCAAATCCAACTGTTAGATTTTAGATCTCTAATATTCTTTGGAAAGATCTTTTCGATACGAACCCAATGGTTTCGATTTTAGGAGAATCCGATGGCATATCTCCCGTAATATCCATTCGAAGTCAATGGTCGAAATTCGCGAACTCCCGCTGCGAGGCGCGTTCTATTGTGGCCATTATATTATTTATATATAATATGTATAATGTATATTTCATTGATTTCCATTTAAAACGTATTTTATAAATCATATTAAATTCATTTTCTAAACAGTTTCAACTTCATATTCAGTTTCAAATTGAAATTGAATATTCTATATCATTAGTATATAAATGTTAATATTTTCAAAATATTATATTTCGAAATCATTTCCTTTTTTATATTCATTATTAAAACGAATAAAATTGATACAAATATTGTTCACGTCAAAATGGCGTTAATCTAATCAACACTGCTTTATATATTTAAATATTTTCGTTTTCATCCCAAATCGGACATCAAGATCATATTTTGATTCTTTTCTGAATATTATTTGAAAATATTTGTTATTTTAAATAATCGTTATTTTGAAATATTCATTCTTTCTGAACTGGAATCAGACACAGTCAATTACCATATAATGTGATTATATGGATTTCATACACCATATGTATACAACAACAATCAAACACATTCAACCATCATCTAGAGTGCATTCTACACTACATAAGCATTAAATACAAATATTCAGTGCTTACAAAGCTAGTCAACCATTGAAATACTACTAAATAGTGGGGATTAGTGTACGTCAAATATCATCCCAACACCCGTGTGGGGTTTCAATCAACAAATATTGAATTTTATTTGTGCAATTGGGCGATGTGTAAAATTTATCGTCTCAATCAGTATCAGTCAAAAGTGTGTACGTAAACCAATCGTCCGATTTGTTTATAAATATTTATTTTATTCATATACATGTTAAAAATTATATTTTTAACTATAAAATATTTATTTCCATTCCATATCACACAATCAATTTTCACAGCACAATCAAACAAACAAACAAGTCGTCCATGGTCTGTGGACGATGGGTGTCGAGTGCTGCTAAGCACCGTCTGCATCCTGGTACATATTTTAACTAGAAAATAAAATAAAAGTGTGGAGTTCTCACCTTTGGGTTCTACTCCGCCATACTCTATTCTCGAACGGCTCGGATTTACCCCATAATTCCACTGCATTCTTTTCCCGCTGTTCATAGTAAAATCGCATTTTTAATATGATGTTTATTTAAAAATCATATTATTATAATGGCACTTCATATATAAAAATCATATATTTTTACAATGCTTCTTCCTATATAAAAATTATATTTTTATTTCGCTAACTTCATAATAAAAATCATATTTTTATTGTTCTACATAAATAAAAATCATATTTTTATTATTTCTATAATATAAAAATCATATTTTTACCCTAGCTACATACATATAAAAATCGAATTTTTATTTTCTAAACAAACACATAAAGATCGGATTTTTATTTTCTATAAAAATCTAACCTTTTCATAAATTAAAAATCTAGTTTTTACTTCGCTTACAAAAATCACTTCTTCTTCTAGTTAAAATTCAAATCTTTTTATGCATAAAAATCATTTCTTTCATTACATAAAAATCTCGTCTTCATATTATTAAAAATATAATTTTTTCGCAATTAAAAAATATAATCTTTATATAGTTAAAAACATAATCTTCAAATATTTAAAAATTAAATCTTTACTATGATAATAATCTAAACTTTACATATAAAGTTTCTCATTTCTATATACACAGGAAATAAGAAAAAAAATAAGGCTTTAATATAAAACATATATATATATATAAATAAATAAAAGAGCTCACTGTTGATAAAAGAAGAGGGAGGAGGGTGGCATGGTGTCGAAGTTGGCGGCGCGGCGTCTGATGTGGTCCAAGGGGGTTGCGCGATCCGACTTGGATTGGGGGGGGGGGTGGGCTTCGCGAGGTAGGAGGTCGAGGGGGGAGGGCTCGCGAGATCGGGGGAGGCGCCAGCGTGGGAGGAGAGAGTGGGAGGCGAGGGGGTCCGGTAGCCTGGAGCGTGATGGCGCCGTGGGGGGGTGCGATGAGCAATAGTTGGCTTCTCTTTTTTCTTATTTCTTTCTACGTTGACTAAGAGGGTAGAGGGAGAGGGCGTAAGGAGAAAGTATATATATATATTTAATTTTATTTCGAAATTCAAAAAGTTACCTTTTTCGTTCGAATCCCGAATTGAACCCAACGACTATCGCCCCTAGCTAACTACCCTCATTCCAAATATAATGGAATATGTCCAGTAAGCTGATTTGGCTGATTCGATCAGTTTCCGTCAAAATCAAAATATTAATCTATATATTGAATTTGAACGCACATTTCAATTTACCAGGTCCACACACGGACTCTAAAAATTCCTAAAAAATATTTTCTAGCTTCGTATTGAAGATACGGTTCTAACAAAACTAATTTCGTCAAATTTGGAGACTGTTTGAAAAATGGCCATTTTCTAGTCGATTCAAATTGATTGAAATTGTTAAAACATGTTTTATTTTGCCACACTCACATATTGATTCAAAAAATTATGAATTTTGGTATCTAGCAATAACTTGACATCCCGGATTCAACAAAAGTGGTTTCGTTGAAAACGGAGGTCATTTGCAAAATTTCCATTTTTAAGGGCTATATTTTCCATAACGACTATTCTGAATTTTCAACTAGGCATAACTTTTTATTCCCGCTATGAAATTTCAATTTTTTGGATTCGTTGGAAATATATTTTCAAATAGATTCAAATATTTTTGGGTTCACTAAAATCCAGTTTATTTTGAATCCTGTACATTCATTAGAAATTTGAAATCGAAATTTCTAACTTCCGCGCCATTTCCAATTTATTTTATAATTAAAATAAACATCTATGTTCTAACTTCGATTCAAATAAATATATACATTCTAGTTCTATTCAAAAATAAATTTCTTGTCGTAATTGTTTAAAATAAATCATTTTAAATATTCAAAATTCATTAAAATTGCTAAAATAAAATTTTTTAATTGGTTCTGATTTTCCGGGTTGTTACAAAACTTAAATGCTTTTATCATAATAAATCCAAATCATAAGAAAAACAACAAATATGTTTAACATGTATCAGTAATTATCAAATATTACTAATGTTTAACACATAGTTAAATCATTCAAATCAAAAGATAAACACCTTTATCTTTTTAAGCTGTCAAACAAAATAACATCTACCACTGAATATATATGCATGATTAACCAACCAGTTTCATATTATGTTATATCATCACAAAACAACAAACACCGTACATGCATAAACAACAAGTTGGAATAAAATTGAACTTATTTCCTACTTATTCAAACACAAACAAAAGTGGTTTCGTCGAAAACGGAGGTCATTTGCAAAATTTCCATTTTTAAGGGCTATATTTTCCATAGCGACTATTCTGAATTTTCAACTAGGCATAACTTTTTATTCCCGCTATGAAATTTCAATTTTTCAGATTCGTTGGAAAGATATTTTCAAATAGATTCAAATATTTTTGGTTTCACTAAAATCGGTTTATTTTGAATCTTGTACATTCATTTGAAATTTGAAATCAAAATTTCTAACTACCGCGCCATTTCCAATTTATTTTATAATTAAAATAAATATTTATGTTCTAACTTCGACTCAAATAAATATATACATTCTAATTCTATTCAAAAATAAATTTCTTGTCGTAATTGTTTAAAATAAATCATTTTAAATATTCAAAATTCATTAAAATTGCTAAAATAAAAATTTTTAATTGGTTCTGATTTTCCGGGTTGTTACAAAACTTAAATGCTTTTATCATAATAAATCCAAATCATAAGAAAAACAACATTTATGTTTAACATGTATTAGTAATTATCAAATATTACTAATGTTTAACACATAGTTAAATCATTCAAATCAAAAGATAAACACCTTTATCTTTTTAAGCTATCAAACAAAATAACATCTACCACTGAATATATACGCATGATTAACCAACCAGTTTCATATTATGTTATATCATCACAAAACAACAAACACCGTACATGCATAAACAACAAGTTGGAATAAAATTGAACTTACTTCCTACTTATTCAAACACAAACACAAACAATCCATAAATAGAAAAGATAATCAATCAGTGAACGATTAATAGTACTTACTTCTTACTTGTTCAAGCATAAACAAAAACAACCCATAAATAGCAAACAAAATCATTCAGGGAATAACTACCTAATATAACTTATTTCTTACTTGTTCAAACACAAGCACAAACAGCCCATATATAGAAAATAAAATCAATCAGTGAATGTCTAATTACTTCAGCAATCAATAACAATCAATATATAGCAAACAAAAATAATCGATGAACAACAAACTAAAAAGATAAAAAAGTACTTACTTGTTCAACAACTAATGAACAGAAATCGGTCTTGCAAATAGTGAATAGAAATTGTGTCTTAATTTCTTCAGCTGAAGAAAGGTGAGTCGATTAACATTAGCTAAAGAAAGGCTAATCAATCGGTATATAGCAAACAACAGATATAAACAAACTACTTACTTGTTCAGCTGAGAAAAGTGATCGGGTTTGATTTCTTCAGCCAATCGACCAATCAACTGTGGTGATTTTTTTCTAGAAAGTATATTAGCAGGAGATTTGACTTTAATTTTAGTGAGAGGTGTGGCGACAAATAAAATTGAAAGAGGAGTAAGTCAGTTTGTTTCTAAGTCCAAGTTTATTTCTTCATTCAGAGGTTTGGCGGTAGATATGGATTAGCAAGAAGAAGCGGGTTTATTTTCCACCTATGTCCTGGAAACTAATATTTTTGAGCACGTTCCTTAGAAAATAATTAGTTGATGGTAATCGACCCTTATAGTAAAATTCTCCTTTTTTAAATTGGAAATCAAAAATGGAATTTTATTTAAAATCTGTTAATATAGATGTTGGGATACTATTATGAATGGATATGATATGGTAGAAAAGAATGATATTGTGATTAATTCTCGTGCTAGGCATATTTTATATTCTTATATTAATGATGACCAGTTTAAACATATCTATCATTTTTTAACTGCATAGGAAATATGGAATACTCTTGATTTGATTATGGAAGAAATGACAACAAGTGCTCAAAACCCTCAAAAGTCAACTTAGTTTCAGAGTTATGCTTGATAGGATTTGCAAAAGATGAATCAGAGTATGGCAGTGTAACAACCTAAGTTTTTGTCCGTTCAAATCGACAATGATCCTCAAATGTCGACTTAAACAAATCAGAAATACAAATAGTTATTGGGATTAATATAAGAAAAGAAGAAAGAAGAAAACAACCTCATAATCTCACAACTAAAGGACAAAATATAATAAATAAATAACAGTTCATGAAGCTGTTAAAACATACATTAGATTTTATATTACATGAATTTATCAGAGTTAGCTATCATAAACTTACCAATATTTGCAACGGAATAATAATAAATACGTCAGTTCAGCTCCATCTTCATCTTTAAAAATGGTATCTTCAATAACTGAGTGACTTAGGCTGACCCGAGCACAAATTCATGTGATAATATGAATGCAATAACTTAAGAGATGTTACGGGAATTTCCATCTCATAAGGATCCGTCAAACTAGATACTGTATAACACAATACGCTATTATAATAGTGTCTACGATTAAATATAAAATATTAAAATAGTGTAAGCAGGATTACATTTTTACCCTTACACCGTTTATAATAAAGTAGTCTATACAGATACCGTAAATTTTACCATAAACTAGTGGCTATCAGAGGGTACTCCATAGGTACAGTACAAATCAAAATCGTAAGGGGATCGATTAGGATAAATATGACAAGGCATCGAGGCAATACCTATCAGTAGTGATTCTACCAGATTGCGGACTCAGGTTAATGGTAAAGCATAGCCGCCAGCTACTGCTGTAAGAACCCGGAATTTCTGAACCAATTTAAAAAATTTATTTTAGCTATTTTAATGGGTTTTGAATATTAAAAATGATTTATTTTAAATAATAATGAGTAAAAATTTATTTAAATCGAAGTTAAAATGTATAAATTTATATTAATTATAAAAGGAGTTTGAAATGATGCGGTAGTTTGAAAATTCGATTTTAAATTTCAATTGAATGTATAGGATTCAAAATAAATCGGATTTCAGTAAAACCAAAAATGTTAGAATCTGTTTAATTATATCTTTCTAATGAATGTGAAAAATTCAGATTTCATAACATAAATTATAAGTTATGTCTAGTTTAAAATCTAAAATAGTCGCTATGGAATTTATATATATTTTTAAATTATATATAGTCGTTAAAATTAGCCATTTTGCAAACGACCTTCGTTTTCGATGGAACCACTTTTGTTAGATCCGGAATGTCAAATTTTTGTTAGATTTCAAATTTCATAATTTTTGGAACTAATATGTGAGTGTAGTGAATTTAAATGTGTTTGGTAATTTCGGTTTGAATTTATCGACCAGTTAAAAAGGCCATTTTTCAACGGCCTCCAAATTCGACGAAATTAGTTTTTTTAGGACTGTATCGTCAAAACATAGCTAGATATATTTTTTTCTAATTTTTGGGAGTCAGTGTGTGGCCCTTGTAAATTAAAATATACGTTTAAAATTCAATATATTGATTTATATTTTAATTTATAGAAAAACTGATCGAAACAATCAAATTAGCTTATGAAACATATCCCATTGTGTTCGGAATGCGGGTATTCAGCTAGGGCGACAATTGTTGGATTTAATTTGGAGTTCAGAGATTAAACGTGTAACGACCCAGAAATTTGGCGATCTTGGTTATCCGACATACAACGCATATCGAACATCCAAGGGTCGAAAAATACCGGTCATTAATGAAAGAAATTAGAGGGTGAGAATAGATAAGATAGAAACTTAGAATAGAAGACGAAGAACACAACATCAGAGTAACACGAACCTCACAGCGGAACGAATAACATTATCTATATGATTCTGAAGCCTCCTGCTCCAGCTCTTCAAGTATATCTGTAAATTCCTGACTACTTGACTGCCCGTACAAAATTGGGCACCCAAGAGTTTAGGGAAAACAAAACAAAATAAATTCCGGGTCGGTCATGGGACTGGTATGAGTAAAACAATTTAAAACAGTTCAAGCAGGCAAATGATATCTCATAAGACCACGCCGTATAACGGAAGGGTTTTTCCCTTATGAGAATCCTAATTTATCTTTATATCAAAAACCTTTTGATATTATAATAATGTCTATCAACCACAATATAATAATCATCTAGTAGAAACGCTTTCATCTCACATTCTGCATATATAGTATACAATCAAAACCGCAAGCACGTATTGGGTAATGGATTTCCAACTATGACAAGGTATGGAACCACCTTTCGCTAGTGTACCTCTAGAAAGGAATACACTGGGTTCAACAAGAACATCTTGCAACCCGGCCACACATGACCGACCACTCATTTCGCTTGCGTGTATCGAATGTATATCACCAACGGTTGGGATCAGCAACCGTTTCCCGAATGGGACAACATCAACAATAGATTTTTAGAAATAAATGAAACTCTAGATCAGGTGATTATACACCCTATTTTGGTGCGACCGACTTAGCCATTCTGCCTGCCCGATTTCTGTCATTTACAGGATGTGAGGCTAGAAGCTACGCTTTATCATCACACCAGATTCACTTCGAATGTCACATCGTCAAATCCATCAAATCACCGATTGAGTCTACATCCATACATTACGTGTCAGCTAAAAGAAGTTTCCTTCTCCGCTTCCACTCTTGGTACGGTTGGAGAAATCAATATACGTGATCGTCAGGAAATACTCTATCAGATATCCGTCCATACAAGTTATCCAGGAACAGGAGGAACCGAAGGCACTATTCAATACATCCATCTTAGACACTGTTATCTAAGACTTATACAATAGCCCTTGCACTTTACTCTGTCTTCAATTATCTTTGGCATATATGATTCACAACGCTTATGCCAATACAGAGTGGTTCTTTGGATAATAATCCAACCGGTCTCTCCATATTAACAACGTTAAAATGGTCAAAACTTCAATAGTTTGTGATTTAACCATCAAAGAAAAACAGGTGTGCAAACAACGATATTATTTCCAGATGGAAATTCTATCAATCAATTATCAATCATATATATATATCCTTATTTTCTACATTTAGAAAATATACGTTAACACTGGAAAACGTTTCCAAATCTTATCCATATTTCCAATTTCAATATTTGATTACGTTTCTGATTCTATTTGGAAAAAAATTCCAAATCTTCTTTACTTGGATTTAAACAGATGTTTAAATCAACATCGCGACGACAACTCAAACCACTATACTTATTTACTAAATACACTTAACCACTTTCACTCTCGAACCTTAACTATTTCTAAATTAAAAACGAAGTCAATCAAGTTGGGGTATAACTACCTCTCAGACCTTAACTGAACAACATTTCAAATCTCGAAATAGGGTAAGTTCATCTTTTAACTCTTTAACACTTCCTTACGTAACTTCCGGATATAATTTATGAGTCCAACTCCTTTACAGAATCATTTGATTATAACAGCGGTGTTATAATTTCCTGCTTCTGAAATATAATAACTTTAATCTAACTCTTATTTCCTAACTCGAATAAATGACGAACAACTAATTTATCAACTCCTGTTTGGTTAACTCTTATTCTATAACTCTTATTCGAATAACTCCAATCTAATAACTTTTATTCAATTAACTCTAACTCTATTTAACTCTTACTGGTTTAACTCTTATTCGAATAACTTACATCCGAATAACTTATATTTTGTAATCTCTCTTCTTTGAATAAACTATATTTAATTTAACTCCTATCGAATAACTAGATTCGATTAACTCTAACTGATTAACTCTAACTCTAACTAGTTAACTCTAACTGATTAATTCTAACTGGTCAACCCTAATTGATTGTAATAACCCGGAAATTCTGAACCAGTTTAAAATTTTTATTTTGGCAACTTTAGCGAATTTTGAACATTTAAAATAAATTATTTTAAATAATATCGACGAGAAATTTATTTTGAATAGAATTCGACGTATATATTATATACGTCGTCGTTAGAATATAAATAATTATATATTATTATAAATAGAATTGAAAATGGCGCGGTAGTTCGATAATTCGATTTCAAACTTCAATTGAATGTACCGGGTGCAAAACAATCCGGATTTCAGCGAAACCAAAAATAATAGGATCTAATTGGGAATATCTTTCCAACGAATCCGACAAATCAAAATTTCATAGCGGGAATCAAAAGATATGTCCAGTTGAAAATTCTGAATATTCGCTATGGAATTCAGGCCCTTAAAAATGGAAATTTTGCAAACGACCTCGGATTTCGACGAAACCACTTTTGTTGGATCTGTGATGTCAAATTAATGCTAGATTCCAATTTTAATAATTTTTCGAATCAATATGTGAGCGTGGCAAAGGAAAACGCGTTTGACCAGTTTCAGTTGATTTTAATAGACTGGAAATTGGCCATTTTTCTAACGGTCTCGGAATTCGACGAAATTAGTTTTGTTAGGACCGTATCGTCAATACGAAGCTAGAATACATTTTTCGGGAATTTTTCTAGTTGGTATGTGACCCCAGTAAATTGGAATGCGCGTTCAAATTCAGTATATAGAATTATATGTTGATTTTGACGAAAACTGATCGAAACGATCGAATCAGCTTACGATATATATCCCATTGTGTTCGAAATGAGGGTATAACGCTATGGACGACAGGCGGTGGGCCTCGTTTAGAGGTCGTATGTAAAAGTAAACTTTTTACAAAATAAATAATTAAATAAAAAAAATATCTTTCCTCTCCTTATTCCTTTAGTCGGCCCTCCCTTCCTTCAGTCATAATCGAAAACGATAAATAAAAAAAAGGAGCAAGGGCATCGATGAGCCGCCGCGCCCAAGGGTGGCGCAGCCACCGCCGCCGCCGCCAAAGGGTGGCGCACACCTCTCCCCCCCCTCCAGCTTCTCCCGCTCCTCCCTCCTCGCGACACCCCAATCCCCAGCAACCGCCGCCTCCCTTTTCGAACCCCTAAGCCGCCAGTCCCCCTTCCGCTGCCTGGACCACCGCCTCACCCCCACCGACCTTCCCTCCGTTCATCCTCCAGCCCCTCCATTGTTGAAACCCGCAAACCCCCCCCCCTCTCTGAAAGCCAAAGTAAGTTTTTACTGTAGTTTAAATTTCTGAATTTTATATAGTTTAAATTTTTTATTTTTATTTATTTAAAAGGCTATGATTATTGTTTTTATTTTTAAATAGGATTTTCAGCTTAAAGATAGGATCTTTATTTTAGAAAAGATTCGATTTTGAAAATAGAAAAGGCGAGATCTTTATATGGAGAATAACGAAGGAAAAATAGAATTTTTATCCTATGGAGTAAAAGTAAAATTCGATTTTTATATATTGAATAGCGAAGTAAAAATTCGATTTTTATATATTGAATAGCGAAGTAAAAATTCGATTTTTATATATTGATTAGCGAAGTAAAAACTCGATTTTTATATATTGAATAGCGAAGTAAAAATTCGATTTTTATATATTGAATAGCGAAGTAAAAATTCGATTTTTATATATTGAATAGCGAAGTAAAAATTCGATTTTGATATAGTGGATAGCAAAGTAAAAATTCGATTTTTACACATGTAGAGAATACGGGCAACGAAGATGACAAAAAGGCGAGAACGACGAAGGTTTCTGCAAAAGAAGAGTCGTGGGATTGGGATAGCTATTGGTGAGAATTTCTCACTCTTCAATTTCTTTTTCTAGTTATATATATATACTAGGATGCAGACGGTGTTTAGTAGCACCCGACACCCGTCATCCACAGACCATGGATGGCTTGTTTGTTTAATTGTTTGGTTGTGTAGTTGGTTAGATTATTTGGTTTGAATTGAATTGTTTGGTAAAATGGAATGGATTTGATTGATGTGTGAATGGCGTGGGCCTTCACTAGACCGGGGATAAGGCTAGGCCTCGTCCCGTTTGTAGTATCGTGCTGTTATGCCGCCGAAATTTTCTAAAATAAGTTAGAAAAATAAAAATATCATTTTATTTAAAGAATGAACTGAATAGAAATTCATATGTTAAAATAAAATGTTTTATCGTTAAAAATATAATTTTTAACGTGAATATGAATATAGTGAATGTGAATAAATAAATATTCATTTACAAACCGGACGGTTTGTTTATGTACACTGATTTGACTGACATTGATTGGGACGATAAATTTTACACCTCGCCCAACTGCACAACTAAAATCTGTGTTTGATTGTTTGAAACCCCACATGGGTGTTGGGATGAATTTGAAGTTCACTCATCCTGATTGATTAAATATGTCGATCGATTGATTGACCGGCTGTTATAAGCGTTGGATGTCTATATTTGATGCTTATACAGCGTAGTGCACTTTGGTTGATGGTTGATTATTTTTCAATGTTATTATATACGTGTAATGTATGAAAATCCATATAATTAACATTATATGGTGATTGATTGGGCCTCATTCCAATTTAGAAAATAAAGAATAACATAAAATAAAGGTTCATGTGTTGACAGTACTCATCCGTTGAGATTAGTCATGTGTTGAACGAAATATTTTAACAATAAAATTTACATCTTTATCATATATGAAATCGAAAATTAACTGGAAGATAGATAAGATGAGTGGTCTCCTGGATATTGATCTGATGTTGGTTTCAGTCTTCGGGGTTAATATTTAGGGGATCGTTCTCTTACTAATTTACGGTTGGAGTCTGATTTGATATCAAACGATGGATACCCTAATTTTTATAAAATATATTAAACAACAAAAATGGTCACACGTGGACAGTACTCATTCGTTGAGATTAGTCGTGTGTTGACAAAAATAAATATTCATTTGTTGAATAGAATATTTGAAAACAGAAATATATGAAGCCGTGTTGGTTAGATTGACGCCATTTTGACGTGAACGATATTTATATCGATTTTATTCATTTTAAAATGAATATTGAAAAGTGATTTCGAAATCGAATATTTTGAAATGGAATTTGAATTGAATCGAATATTTTGAAATGGAATTTGAATTGAATCGAATATTTTGAAATGGAATTTGAATTGAATCGAATATTTTGAAATGGAATTTGAATTGAATCGAATAGAAAACCAATTTGAATAGAAAACGATTTCGAAATGAATTGAATATAAAACGATTTCGAAATGAATTGAATATAAAACGATTTTGAAATCAATTGAATATAAAACGATTTCGAAATGAATTGAATATAAAACGATTTCGAAATGAATTGAATCTAAAACGATTTCGAAATGGATTGAATATAAAACGATTTCGAAATGAATTGAATATAAAACGATTTCGAAATGAATTTAATATAAAACGATTTCGAAATGAATTGAACATAAAACGATTTCGAAATGAATTGAACATAAAACGATTTCGAAATGAATTGAATATAAAACGATTTCGAAATGAATTGAACATAAAACGATTTCGAAATGAATTGAATATAAATCGATTTCGAAATGAATTGAACATAAAACGATTTCGAAATGAATTGAATATAAAATCGATTTGAATTGAAATCAAATAGAAATGAAAGTAAAGAGGATTTAAAATAGGAAATTCAATTTTGATTTGAATTTGAAATAAAGGTTGAAATTGTTTTTGAAACGAATTCAAAACTATTTATAAAATTCGTTTTTAAGTAGGAATCGATGAAATATATATTATATATATAATATAATGTCCTGAATAGAACGCGCCGCGGCAGTTCGCGAATTTTGACCATAAACTTCGAACGGACATTACGGGAGATCCGACCGTCGGATTCTCCTAAAACCGGAACCGTTGGGTTCGTATCGAAAAGAGCTTTCTAACGAACGTTAGAAATTCAAAATCTAACGGTTGGATTTGGAGATACGTCCAAATCAAATTCGGAAAAGGTCGCTGTAAGTGCAGTTCGATGGCCGTTGTTGGAAATCGACTGTACGGGCCTTGATAAAATTATTAAAAATAGTAATAATTTGTGTAAAATCATAAGAAATGATTTGGGAAAATTGGGATGAAGAACTCCATGTTTGAAAAGATAAAAATAGATTTTTATCGAAATGAACTAGTTTTGAACTAAAATTAAAACCCAACTATTTTTTTTGTAAATAAATTGGATTTAAAAAGGGGTTTTAAATAATCGGAATTTCTAATATATTTGATTGAAAATTAAATTAGAAGTGATTGGTGGGTTTATCGTGAACAGTGTTTTAAATAACACTAGTTCTTTAACCCGATAATAAATAGAATGTGATTTGGGTTTATCGGGAACTGTGTTTTAAACAACATTAGTTCTTTAACCCAGTAAAAGGGGTTTTAATGAATCTGCAATTAGATTGAAATGTGAATCTATAATATAAATTATCAAATTTAGAAAGTGAGCGAGAATGGAGTATCACCAGTTTTGCTCCAAAGCGGTAGTTAAATCTTTAATTAGATTTGAACGTGAAATGGTAATTAATTTTACCGATAACACCGTGGTATTAGATATGGAGTATTACCAGTTTTGCTTCATGGGATGTATAGGTAGGGATTGGGAAATAAAATAAATAATTACTTCGATGTGGTTCGCTAATCTCGACTAGTTTGAAAAACCATAATTTGGTTTGAAATGTCATCCAAAGGAAGATTAAATGATAAATTTTAAAGAATTTATCTTGGATAAAATTAATGGGAACCTTTCCCTAAAAATGTGATTTGGTGAATAAAAGAATATTCTGAATTGGAATGAGGCGTATGTTATGTTGGTGTAACATTTGTTTTAATATATGCTGGTTGTTCGGAAAGTCCAGGTTTATACCTGTTCTGAATAACCGATTCGACGAAATGTCAAAGATGAAGACGGTGGTTGAAGACCGGAAGTCTTCACATCGTTTGGGTGATTACTGATGATCTTGATTGGGCTATACACCCAAGAGGATGGAAACAGTTGGTGGTCGTCCAGACGTACTTGAAGATGGATGGATATGCGAGGAAAGTGCCTCCGGTTTCGTTCAGACCCGGAACGAACTTGTAAATGGATTATGTGTCTGACATTGGATTTTATTCTGTGTTGATTGATTTCTATTAAATATATATCTATTTGACGGCGGAGAATTTATTCTCTTGCTTAACGCCCTTCTCTGAGACGCACGAGCTTAGAGGTTATATATCGATAGATATCAATCGCATGGCATGAATTGCCTGTGTGGCACGCTGAGTTGCATGGATCAAGGCTTCTATTGAAAAGCAAAGTCTTGTGGTTGATGATCAAAGCACGGCCTACGTGGCAGCTTTGTGTATAGCGTGAATTCGCGAGCCTCACACCTCGGTATGAGTCAAAAACAGGATACGGACTGTAGGGAGAGCACGACGTTTCTTTCTAGCTTTGGTGGTGTCAGTGACTTACCAGCCCTGACATTTATATACTTTTCACCTATGTGGTTGTTGGATGAGGCGCCTCGATTTTAGGTCTGTAAGGACCGGGAAACGTGTGTTCAGGCATAATTAATCCTCTAACGTAAGTGAGGACCGGCCCTGAAGATCCAGGGGTTACCCACAGTGTGTAGTCCCGAGGCATTTGCTAGAGTGTCTCGATGCGGAGAGGAGCTTGCCCCTTGCCTCGACTCATGACGGAAATCCAATTTCCAATACGTGTAATTCGGCTTTATTTGTAGAGCCTAGTATGGCGACATAGTGGTATGGGGCACTTATGCCGTCTATGATTTATATTTATGATTGAAATTATTTTGACACTATACACTTATTATAGTATCAAATGATTTGTTTTAAACGTACTAAGCATGTTTGGCTGTTATAAGGTAAAACCCTATCCTCCGGCTTGCGTTGCATTGTGTGATGGGACCTGGGCTCATAATAGCTTCATTTTTCGAAAAAGCATTGCGCTTTTTTATTATATGCACTGGTATTCTTGGGAGGAAACCCGTTCCGTGTTATACGGCGTGGTCCCTTGAATTACTCTCTTTTAAAGTAAAGTTTTAAATAACTGTTTTAGTTCTCACACCAGTCACATGACTGACCTGGAGTTTATTGTTTTAACCTAAACTCTGAGTGCCCCATTTTCCGCGCGGGCAGCTAGTAGTTTTGGTTTTGCAGATTTATATTCACGGGATCTTGGTTTACCGCTGGAATGATATCCGGAAAGCTCTGTATCCGTATATCACCTTCAGTTGTGCTTTGTATCGTTTTTCCGCTGCTATGTAATTTATTGTAATCTCTGATAAATATCGAATGTAATTTATTCATTTATACTCTGTATATCCTTGTATCTGATGGAATTGTTGTAATAGCAATGAAATGTTCTTCCGTCTGCGTTCTGATTTGTCCTGTTCTCAAACAGTCAGGGGTTTCGAACGGTCTAGATCGGTTTAACGACTGATTCGGATCGAGCGAAATTCCTTGCCGTCACATTTGGTATCAGAGCTTTGGTTTACAGAGCTCGAGAATAAGACACATTAGAACCATACGAAAGGATTCATCAGATATTGGATTGGTAATATCCAATTAGAATGACTCGTTAGAGATAGGATCAGTAGTATCCTTGAACGAGTGTGAAGAGTAAATTTTTCAAATGAAAACAGTTTTGTTTTGAAATTTAAATCGCTTTATACGTATTTGATTATTTATTTATTTCGAATTTGGACAATCGAGTATATAAAGATTTCGCGTATACGCGTCATGAACGTATATTCGAAGTTTTAATATACTGGATATATATAGAATCGCATTCTAGTCGCCCGGAGATGGTACTGATAATTGTCATGACATCATCAGTATTTATGTTCGTGTTTCGAAGGTGTGATATCTATATATTTCCATTAGACTGGTGTGAGAACCAAAACTTATATAGATAGATTTATTTGTTGTGAATTGGCATCAAAAACAAGATTTTCAGGGTATATACCAAAGTTATGAATTTGAAACTCTAATTCACTAATTGATTGATGTTTGTGTTGTTTGTTTGATAATTTTGAAACATTATGCCTAATAGAATCAAATATTGAACTATATTGAAAATTGATTGCATTTGCTTGCATATACATATACTTACATTGAACAGGTCATAGCAAGGAGGCTAGAGCAGAGAATAAAATTTGTTTGCCCGAAAAATGGGTACATGTTTACTACATAATTTACTATTTTGTTTGGGTGATGATGATTTTATGAGCCGATTGGCTAGCCGCTTGGCTTTTTCTTTTTCTTTTTGAGATCAGAAGGCCTATAGGGCAATTTCGGGATTTTCCCGTGGCTCCCGGTGCGGGGGAGGTTATGGCGAAATTTTTCGAAAATTTAGGGTGTTAGCCAAATTTTTGAAGAATTTGAAAATTCTCAAAAACTGAAAAGTTGGAGAATGGAAGCCAGATCGAACGTAGAGCTGATTAATCAAACCACTTTCGACTTTTTTCCTTTTCAGGGACGAAAAGTTTTAAGTGGGGGAGATTGTAATAACCCGGAAATTCTGAACCAGTTTAAAAAATTTATTTTGGCAACTTTATTGAATTTTGAACATTTAAAATAAATTATTTTAAATAATATCGACGAGAAATTTATTTTGAATAGAATTCGACGCATATATTATATACGTCGTCGTTAGAATATAAATAATTATATATAATTATAAATAGAACTGAAAATGGCGTGGTAGTTCGATAATTCGATTTCAAACTTCAATTGAACGTACCGGGTGCAAAACAATCCGGATTTCAGCGAAACCAAAAATAATAGGATCTAATTGGGAATATCTTTCCAACGAATCCGACAAATCAAAATTTCATAGCGGGAATCAAAAGATATGTCCAGTTGAAAATTCTGAATAGTCGCTATGGAATTCAGGCCCTTAAAAATGGGAATTTTGCAAACGACCTCGGATTTCAATGAAACCACTTTTGTTGGATCCGTTATGTCAAATTAATGCTAGATTCCAATTTTCATAAATTTTCAAATCAATATGTGAGCGTGGCAAAGGAAAACGCATTTGACCAGTTTCAGTTGATTTTAATCGACTGGAAATTGGCCATTTTTCTAACGGTCTCGGAATTCGACGAAATTAGTTTTGTTAGGACCGTATCGTCAATACGAAGCTAGAAAACATTTTTCGGGAATTTTTTTAGTTGGTATGTGACCCCAGTAAATTGGAATGCGCGTTCAAATTCAGTATATAGAATTATATGTTGATTTTGACGAAAACTGATCGAAACGATCGAATCATCTTACGATATATATCCCATTGTGTTCGGAATGGGGGTATAACGCTATGGACGACAGGCGGTGGGCCTCGTTTAGAGGTCGTATGTAAAAGTCAACTTTTTACAAAATAAATAATTAAATAAAAAAATATCTTTCCTCTCCTTATTCCGTTAGCTGGCCCTCCCTTCCATCAGTCATAATCGAAAATGATAAATAAAAAAAAAGGAGCAAGGGCATCGATGAGCCGCCGCGCCCCAGGGTGGCGCAGCCACCACCGCCGCAGCCAGAGGGTGGCGCACACCTCTCCCCCCTCCAGCTTCTCCCGCTCCTCCCTCCTCGGGACACCCCAATCCCCAGCAACCGCCGCCTCTCTCTTTGAATCCCCAAGCCGCCAGTCCCCCTTCCGCCGCCTGGACCAATTCCTCACCCCCACCGACCTTCCCTCCGTTCATCCTCCAGCCCCTCCATTGTTGAAACCCGCAAACCCCCCCCCCCCCCTCCGAAAGCCAAAGTAAGTTTTTAGTGTAGTTTAAATTTCTGAATTTTATATAGTTTAAATTTTTGATTTTTATTTATTTAAAAGACTATGATTATTATTTTTATTTTTAAATAGGATTTTCAGCTTAAAGATAGGATCTTTATTTTAGAAAAGATTCGATTTTGAAAATAGAAAAGGCGAGATCTTTATATGGAGAATAACGAAGGAAAAATAGAATTTTTATCCGATGGAGTAAAAGTAAAAATTCGATTTTTATATATTGAATAGCGAAGTAAAAATTCGATTTTTATATATTGAATAGCGAAGTAAAAATTCGATTTTTATATATTGAATAGCAAAGTAAAATTTCGATTTTTATATATTGATTAGCGAAGTAAAAATTCGATTTTTATATATTGAATAGCAAAGTAAAAATTCGATTTTTATATATTGAATAGCGAAGTAAAAATTCGATTTTTATACATTGAATAGTGAAGTAAAAATTCGATTTTTATATATTGGATAGCAAAGTAAAAATTCGATTTTTACATATGTAGAGAATACGGGCAACGAAGATGACAAAAAGGCGAGAACGACGAAGGTTTCTGCAAAAGAAGAGTCGCGGGATTGGAATAGCTATTGGTGAGAATTTCTCACTCTTCAATTTCTTTTTCTAGTTATGTATATATATTAGGATGCAGACGGTGTTTAGTAGCACCCGACACCCGTCATCCACAGACCATGGATGGCTTGTTTGTTTAATTGTTTGGTTGTGTAGTTGGTTAGATTATTTGGTTTGAATTGAATTGTTTGGTGAAATGGAATGGATTTGATTGATGTGTGAATGGCGTGGGCCTTCACTAGACCGGGGATAAGGCTGGGCCTCGTCCCGTTTCTTGTATCGTGTCGTTATGCCGCCAAAATTTTCTAAAATAAGTTAGAAAAATAAAAATATCATTTTATTTAAAGAATGAACTGAATAGAAATTCATATGTTAAAATAAAATGTTTTATCGTTAAAAATATAATTTTTAACGTGAATATGAATATAGTGAATGTGAATAAATAAATATTCATTTACAAACCGGACGGTTTGTTTATGTACATTGATTTGACTGACATTGATTGGGACGATAAATTTTACACCTCGCCCAACTGCACAACTAAAATCTGTGTTTGATTGTTTGAAACCCCACATGGGTGTTGGGATGAAATTTGAAGTTCACTCATCCTGATTGATTAAATATGTCGATCGATTGATTGACAGGCTGTTATAAGCGTTGGATGTCTATATTTGATGCTTATACAGCGTAGTGCACTTTGGTTGATGGTTGATTATTTTTCAATGTTATTATATACGTGTAATGTATGAAAATCCATATAATTAACATTATATGGTGATTGATTGGGCCTCATTCCAATTTAGAAAATAAAGAATAATATAAAATAAAGGTTCATGTGTTGACAGTACTCATCCGTTGAGATTAGTCATGTGTTGAACGAAATATTTTAACAATAAAATTTACATCTTTATCATATATGAAATCAGAAATTAACTGGAAGATAGATAAGATGAGTGGTCTCCTGGATATTGATCTGACGTTGGTTTCGGCCTTCAGGGTTAATATTTAGGGGATTGTTCTCTTACTAATTTATGGTTGGAGTCTGATTTGATATCAAATGATAGATACCCTAATTTTTATAAAATATATTAAACAACAAAAATGGTCACACGTGGACAGTACTCATTCGTTGAGATTAGTCGTGTGTTGACAAAAATAAATATTCATTTATTGAATAGAATATTTGAAAATAGAAATATATGAAGCCGTGTTGGTTAGATTGACGCCATTTTGACGTGAACGATATTTATATCGATTTTATTCATTTTAAAATGAATATTGAAAAGTGATTTCGAAATCGAATATTTTGAAATGGAATTTGAATTGAATCGAATATTTTGAAATGGAATTTGAATTGAATCGAATATTTTGAAATGGAATTTGAATTGAATCGAATATTTTGAAATGGAATTTGAATTGAATCGAATAGAAAACCAATTTGAATAGAAAACGATTTCGAAATGAATTGAATATAAAACGATTTCGAAATGAATTGAATATAAAACGATTTCGAAATCAATTGAATATAAAACAATTTCGAAATGAATTGAATATAAAACGATTTCGAAATGAATTGAATATAAAACGATTTCGAAATGAATTGAATATAAAACGATTTCGAAATGAATTGAATATAAAACGATTTCGAAATGAATTGAACATAAAACGATTTCGAAATGAATTGAATATAAAACGATTTCGAAATGAATTGAACATAAAACGATTTCGAAATGAATTGAATATAAAACGATTTCGAAATGAATTGAACATAAAACGATTTCGAAATGAATTGAATATAAAATCGATTTGAATTGAAATTAAATAGAAATGAAAGTAAAAAGGATTTAAAATAGGAAATTCAATTTTGATTTGAATTTGAAATAAAGGTTGAAATTGTTTTTGAAACGAATTCAAAACTATTTATAAAATTCGTTTTTAAGTAGGAATCGACGAAATATATATTATATATATAATATAATGTCCTGAATAGAACGCGCCGCGCCGCGGCAGTTCGCGAATTTCGACCATTAACTTCGAACGGACATTACGGGAGATCCGACCGTCGGATTCTCCTAAAACCGGAACCGTTGGGTTCGTTTCGAAAAGAGCTTTTTAACGAATGTTAAAAATTCAAAATCTAACGGTTGGATTTGGAGATACGTCCAAATCAAATTCGGAAAAGGTCGTTGTAAGTGCAGTTCGATGGCCGTTGTTGGAAATCGACTGTACGGGCCTTGATAAAATTATTAAAAATAGTAATAATTTGTGTAAAATCATAAGAAATGATTTGGGAAAATTGGGATGAAGAACTCCATGTTTGAAAAGATAAAAATAGATTTTTATCAAAATGAACTAGTTTTGAACTAAAATTAAAACCCAACTATTTTTTTTTATAAATAAATTGGATTTAAAAAGGGGTTTTAAATAATCGGAATTTCTAATATATTTGATTGAAAATTAAATTAGAAGTGATTGGTGGGTTTATCGTGAACAGTGTTTTAAATAACACTAGTTCTTTAACCCGATAATAAATAGAATGTGATTTGGGTTTATAGGGAACTGTGTTTTAAACAACATTAGTTCTTTAACCCAGTAAAAGGGGTTTTAATGAATCTGCAATTAGATTGAAATGTGAATCTATAATATAAATTATCAAATTTAGAAAGTGAGCGAGAATGGAGTATCACCAGTTTTGCTCCAAAGCGGTAGTTAAATCTTTAATTAGATTTGAACATGAAATGGTAATTAATTTTACCGATAACACCGTGTTATTAGATATGGAGTATTACCAGTTTTGCTTCATGGGATGTATAGGTTGGGATTGGGAAATAAAATAAATAATTACTTCGATGTGGTTCGCTAATCTCGACTAGTTTGAAAAACCATAATTTGGTTTGAAATGTCATACAAAGGAAGATTAAAGGATAAATTTTAAAGAATTTATCTTGGATATAATTAATGGGAACCTTTCCCTAAAAATGTGATTTGGTGAATAAAAGAATATTCTGAATTGGAATGAGGCGTATGTTATGTTGGTGTAACATTTGTTTTAATATACGCGGGTTGTTCGGAAAGTCCGGGTTTATACCCATTCTGAATAACCGATTCGACGAAATTTCGAAGATGAAGACGGTGGTTGAAGGCCGGAAGTCTTCACATCGTTTGGGTGATTACTGATGATCTTGATTGGGCTGTACACCCAAGAGGGTGGAAACAGTTGGTGGTCGTCCAGACGTACTTAGAGATGGATGGATATGCGAGGAAAGTGCCTCCGGTTTCGTTCAGACCCAGAACGAACTTGTAAATGGATTGTGTGTCTGACATTGGATTTTATTCTGTGTTGATTGATTTCTATTAAATATATATCTGTTTGGCGGCGGAGAATTTATTCTCTTGCTTAACGCCCTTCTCTGAGACGCACGAGCTTAGAGGTTATATATCGATAGATATCAATCGCATGGCATGAATTGCCTGTGTGGCACGCTGAGTTACATGGATCAAGGCTTCTGTTGAAAAGCAAAGTCTTGTGGTTGATGATCAAAGCACGGCCTTCGTGGCATCTTTGTGTATAGCGTGAATTCGCGAGCCTCACACCTCGGTATGAGTCAAAAAACGGGATACGGACTGCAGGGAGAGCACGACGTTTCTTTCTAGCTTTGGTGGTGTCAGTGACTTACCAGCCCTGACATTTATATACTTTTCACCTATGTAGTTGTTGGATGAGGCGCCTCGATTTTAGGTCTGTAAGGACCGGGAAACGTGTGTTCAGGCATAATTAATCCTCTAACGTAAGTGAGGACCGGCCCTGAAGATCCAGGGGTTACCCACAGTGTGTAGTCCCAAGGCATTTGCTAGAGTGTCTCGAAGCGGAGAGGAGCTTGCCCCTTGCCTCGACTCATGACGGAAATCCAATTTCCAATACGTGTAATTCGGCTTTATTTGTAGAGCCTAGTATGGCGACATAGTGGTATGGGGCACTTATGCTGTCTATGATTTATATTTATGATTGAAATTGTTTTGACACTATACACTTATTATAGTATCAAATGATTTGTTTTAAATGTACCAAGCATGTTTGGCTGTTATAAGGTAAAACCCTATCCTCCGGCTTGCGTTGCATTGTGTGATGGGACCTGGGTCTTATAATAGCTTCATTTTTCGAAAAAGCATTGCGCTGTTTTGTTATATGCACCGGTATTCTTGGGAGGAAACCCGTTCCGTGTTATACGGCGTGGTCCCTTGAATTACTCTCTTTTAAAGTAAAGTTTTAAATAACTGTTTTAGTTCTCACACCAGTCACATGACTGACCTGGAGTTTATTGTTTTAACCTAAACTCTGGGTGCCCCATTTTCCGCACGGGCAGCTAGTAGTTTTGGTTTTGTTGATTTATATTCACAGGATCCTGGTTTACAGCTGGAATGATATCCGGAAAGCTCTGTATCCGTATATCACCTTCAGTTGTGCTTTGTATCGTTTTTCCGCTGCTATGTAATTTATTGTGATCTCTGATAAATATCGAATGTAATTTATTCATTTATACTCTGTATATCCTTGTATCTGATGGAATTGTTGTAATAGCAATGAAATGTTCTTCCGTCTGCGTTCTGATTTGTCCTGTTCTCAAATAGTCAGGGGTTTCGAACGGTCTAGATTGGTTTAACGACTGATTCGGATCGAGCGAAATTCCTTGCCGTCACATTGATTTACTCTATTCGATTAACTCTAATCGAATAACTAATATTCGATTAACTCATTTCGATTTACTCTTTCGGGTTAACTCCTTTGAATTAACTCCTTTGATTTATTCCTTTGAATTATTTCCTTTGATTTATTTCTTTGAATTTATTCCTTTGAATTTTCCCTTTTGAATTACTCCTTTTGAATTATCTTCTTTGAATTAACTTCTTTTCTATTTGTTTACTTAACAAATACTATTCCCCTTTTTCCATTCTATTTATTTAACAAATAAATATTCCTTCTATCTTTTCTATTTAACAAATAAATATCTCCTTTATCTTTTCTATTTATTTTCTAAGTAAGTAATCCACTTTATAAATATTCTATTTTTAAAGATTTCCTTCATTTATAATTCCCACTTAAACGTATTTCCTATTTATAATTATTCCATTTATAAACATCCCTATTTATAAATATTCTCTTTTATAAAATCCTCTGATTTTATAAATATTCTCTTTCCAATATTTCGGTATGTCATGGTGTTTAACATATCAAGTTATGATGTCCAATATCATCCATACACATATAATCAACAATATATAATAAATCACGTCATATATCACAATATTTGAAAACAATAAAATAACTGTTGAGGAATCTAGTCGGATTCCTCCAACCTGTTTTTCCTGCATCCACAGATGTTACACAATAAAATCAACATCACTTTCAGTTCCATATGATATATTCTGTTAAATAGAATCAATATAGAAATTCAACTAACTGACTAGCAGTTCAATCAAACAGTCAACACATAGGCAATCATCCAATATTTAACAGTTCTAAAAATACAACATGAAAATATAAACTGTTTAGAGTTAGTGAGATTTACTCACATTGGACGATCATCGTTAATTAAATATATTCGTTATCGTAATTCAAATTTAAACTGAATTATGTATTTCAAATTTCCCAATTCATACCATATTGCCACTTCAGCCAATTCTGATTATTTCAGAATTAAATATATTATTTAATTTATTATTTTAATTAAATATTCACCATTATTTAATTCCACGACCATTAAATCCTTTTAATCACCCTTTAAATAATTAAATAAATCAATTATAATACCTCTGCCAATGCGGGTCATTACAATCTTCCCCACTTAAAATAATTTCGTCCTCGAAATTGCTAAGGTAGAGAACGACCCGATCGACAGGTTAGAACATATTTGTTTACTTTTTAACTTCTGTTTCAACCGAACCAATTAATTTCAATTAAATTATTAATTATGTAATGACCCGGGATTTTTAGCGACTTTGGTTATTGCCATAAACTCAATGTCGACTAACCAAACATCTAAAAATACCAGTCATTAGTGAAAGAAATTAGAGGGTGAGGATAGATAAGATAGAAACTTAGAATAGAAGAAGAAGAAGAACACAATATCAGAGTAACACGAATCTCACAGCGGAACGAATAAATATATTTCATAACATAACTTTGAAATACAAATTTGTACTTGAATATACATATCATTATCAAAGTACAGCACTTACAACACATCGGAAATAACTATAGCTATATGATCCTGAAGCCTCCTGCTCCAAGCTCTTCCAGTATATCTGTAAATCCCGACTACTTGACTGCCCGTACAAATTTAGGCACCCAAGATTTTAGGGAAAACAACAAAATAAACTCCGGGTCAGTCATGGGACTGGTATGAGTAAAACAGTTTAAAATAGTTTGAACAAGTAATTGATATCTCATAAGACCACGCCGTATAACGGAACGGGTTTTTCCCTTATGAGAATCAAAAATATCTTTATATCAAAAAACCTTTTGATATTATAATAATGTCTATCAACACAAAATAATAATCATCTAGCATAAACGCTTTCATCTCACGTTCTACATATATAGTATACAATCAAAACCGCAAGCACGTATTGGGTAATGGATTTCCAACTATGACAAGGTATGGAACCACCTTTCGCTAGTGTACCTCTAGAGAGGAATACACTGGGTTCAAACAAGAACATCTTGCAACCCAGGCACACATGACCGACCACTCATTTCGCTTGAGTGTATCGAATGTATATCACCAACGGTTGGGATCAGCAACCGTTTCCCGAATGGGACAACATCAACAATAGATTTTTAGAAGTAAATGAAACTCTAGATCAGGTGATTATACACCCTACTTCGGTGCGACCAACTTAGCCATGCCGCCTGCCCGATTTCAGTCATTTACCGGATGTGAGGCTAGAAGCTACGCTTTATCATCACACCAGATTCACTTTGAATGCCACATCGTCAAATCTATCAAATCACAGATTGACGTCCTCAACCATACATTATGTGTTAGCTAAAAGAAGTTTCCTTCTCCGCTTCCACTCTTGGTACGGTTGGAGAAATCAATATACGTGATCGTCTGGAAATACTCGGTCAGGCATCCGTCCATACAAGTCATCTAGGAACAGGATGAACCGAAGACACTATTCTGTAAACAGGATAGCCCTTGCATAACTCCGTCTTCAATTATCTTTGGCATATATGATAAGCAAAGCTTATGCCAATACAGAGTGGTTCTTTGGATAATAATCCAACCGGTCTCTCCATATTAACGACGTTAAAATTGTCAAAACTTCGATAGTCTGTGATTTAACTATCGAAGAAAAACAGGTGTGCAAACAACGATATTATTTCCAAAGGGAAATTATATCGATCAAACATCAAACATCATTCAACATTTATCTCTTTATTTCATTAATTTACTTATCTCCTATTTCCCTATATTCAATATTTCTTATTTTCTAAATTTGGAAAATATACGTTATTAACAATGGAAAACATTTCCGTTTCTTGTTTTCTTTATTAGAAAACATTTCTGGTTTCTTATTTGGAAAACATTTCCAAAGCTTCTTCATTGGACTTAGACAGATGTTTAAACAAACCATCGCGATGCCAACTCAAACCATTTCCTTTTACTGCCGAACCTTAACTATTCCTTAGTTAAAAACGAACCAATCAAGTTGGGGTAGAACTACCTCCCAGACCTTAACTGAACAACATTTCTAACTTTGAAATAGGCAAAGTTCACTTTATATTCCTTTTACTAACTTCCTTACTTATCCCTCCTTCGAATAGCTATATTCGATTGACTCTTTTCACTTAACTCTATTCGATTAACCCTTATCAATTAACTCTATTGGACTAACACTATTTATTTACTCATTTCAGTTAATTCCTTTCGAATAAATTATATTCGATAACTCCTTTTACTTTCTTCGAATAAACTATATTCGATTAACTCATTTGCTTCTATTCGAATAAACTATATTCGATTAACTCCTTTTACTTTCTATTCGAATAAACTATATTCGATTAACTCATTTTACTTTCTATTCGAATAAACTATATTCGATTAACTCATTTTACTTTAACTCTAATCGATTAAACTAACATCGATTAACTCCTTTTACTCTATTCGAACAAACTATATTCGATTAACTCATTTGCTTTAACTCTAATCGACTAAATTAACATCGATTAACTCTTAATTGGTTTAGCTCTAACTGATAAACTCTAACTGGTTTAGCTCTACGCTTTAACCTAACTGATTTACTCTAACCAATTAACTCTAACTGGTTAACCCTAACTGATTAACTCTGGTTGATTAACTCTAATCAATTAATTCTATTCGACGAATTCTGATCGAATAACTCCTTTTGGTTAAACTATATTTGAATGCCTCCTTTTAACTTTATTCGATAACTTCCTTTATTCTATTCGAATAACTAATTCGATTAACTCCTTTTCGAATAAACTATTCATTTATAAAGATTTGCTTTTAGTAACGGCTCTTCACTTTACAAATGATTTCTTTTTTTATTCTAACTTATCCTTTGATTTTATAAATATTTCTTTTATAAAAATCCTTTTTCCTTTTCTATATAAAATCCATCGATTTTTTATAAATAATTCATTTTCAAAATACATTTTGAAAAATTCCCTTTTCCATATCCAGTATTTCTTATGGTATTTAACATACCATATAACAACGATAAATATCGTCCAAACACACATAATCAATAACATATTATATATCACATCATATATCACATTATATGAATCACATTAAAATAAATGTTGAGGAATCCAGTTGGATTCCTCTAACCTGTTTCCCTACATCACAGATGTTAAACAATATAGATAACATCACTTTCAGTTCCATATGATATATTCTGTTAAATAGAATCAATATAGAAATTCAATTAACCGACTAGCAGTTCAATCAAACAGTCAACACACAGTCAATCAGCCTGTAACACCCCACCTCCGCCAATGCCACTCTTGCAAGGACATTAGCTTTGGAGGGGCGTTAAACAAGGTAAACATGCATGCAGATATCACAAGACAGAACATATAAGTAAAATAGAGTAGTAAAGCAGCGGATAAAACTTAGCATTTCAAAACCATAGTCATGTTACAACAAAGTACTTGGTCGTTATTTTCCAACAACAAAGTCTAGATAAAAGCATAAACTGAAAAACTGAAATACATAAAGTACTATCCCCAAAATGAAGTGATAAACCATAGCTAGCTCAATGTCCAAAACCGTACATGAGCAAATCCAGTAAGCAAGCTGTAAAGATCCAAGCTAAGCTCCAATGTTCCCACCCTGAGAACCTGAGGAGGGGGGGGGGGGAACGGAAGAAAAGAGGCGAAAGAAAACAGGTCAGTCAAAAAGACTGGTAAGCCCTACTACTATCTGTTTATGAACTAGTAAAGTTAACTGGCATGAGAAGCTGAGATGAACATAAGGATAACAACATACTGGCATGATGATTAACTAACAAGATAGATAAAGGTGTCATCGCATAATTAAGGTTAAGTTTTGCACCACGGGTGTACTAGCATTCTAACATGTCAAGTAAAAACAGAATTGATCCCTTGGCCCAAGCTTGGCCCATCATCATGAGGTGACCTAAATTAAGGTCCAACTACACGGTCTAGTCGATCGGCTCCCTATAAGCCTAACTCGTCAAGTGTCGGTGTTATACGGCCCAAACATGCAACGTAGTTAAACTGCGCTAGGTACACCCTAGGGTGTATCAAGTCCTAGGGTGTCAACCTCAGACACAAATCAAGTATGCGCAATCTAGATCTACTGGTACCCGTGCTTGATTCTCCAACTCCGGACTATGTGCACGACCATAGTCTGCCTGGACCTACACCGGCGTACCTACTCAGCCGTCGTTTTGGTCGCTTACATGTCAGCCCAGTAATCGTGCCCCACCCTAGCCTAGTCCTAGGGTCTTATGATACTATCAAGAGGGTTACTGCTGAAAAGGACCACGCAACTAGGGTTTCCTTAACGGGTTAAATGTGGTTAACCCGATCCAAACGTGGATTAAATTGGTTAAGTATACCTAAGGTTCGTGACTTAACCCCGATTAACCCATCCAGCCCAAATTGATTAAGTATTAAGTGGACCATGACTTAACCCTAATCAGGAGGCATTAATTAACTTAATGTGCTTTAACCTCTCACATTAGACTTTGTTGTGGTTACTAGTTAAGCCGGGCGGGTCCGGGTAGCTTTACACCACAACTTGGTCTAACCTCGGGTTCGAGCACAACATGACCAACTTCTCACATTGGGTCCTATTGTTTGTAGCCACTAGTTAAGCCGGGCGGGTCCGGGTAGATTTATGCTACAAACTCAACCCAAGCTCGAGTTAGCCACACTCATATTTTCTAAGTGTCATGTCCATTATGTTTCCAAAACATAATTACAAGTTAACATATCACGTTATGTTATAAAAATCATGTTCATGTCATAATTTTACCCAACCCCAACGTAATCCCATCGTTTACATAATCGCAACAACGCATAAAGGGTAAAATAGGGAACTTGGCATAATCATGACAAAAAGGTGTTGAAGCCACAAGTTTATCATGGTGGCATATGAGAAGTACATATGTTCATATACTTGCATATTGCATTGTTAGTCTTCAAAAGCATGCATAAAACCAAACTTAGCATATGAGTGATACATGGTGATAAATGACATGTAGAAGTTGCTAGAAGTTCGCATTTAGCCTCACATGCAAGTTATCATAAGGGATATGATAACTTTCATGTTGCCAAAATGCAACCTTTGATATAAAGCTTGAGCTTTATGCTCACAACATCAAGTTTAACTTGCATAACATAGCAATATGTGTCATACATAATGATTAAACCAACTTGCATAGCATAATGATTAACCAAACTTGCATATCATAATAATCAACCAAACTTGCATATCATAATGATCAACCAAACTTGCATATCATAATGATCAACCCCAAACTTGCATCATTCATTTAACTTTAGAGTTCAATAAAAAGAAAGTAGAAAAGGTCTTACTACGCTATGAAGACACAAATGAATATTTATTATAAAGATTGAGACGAAGCCCTTATGCAAGCACCAAAATATGAAAGCCCCAATTGAAAAACCCTTGCGCCAAATCAATAAAAATCCTTGCTTTGAAATAGAAATGTTGCAACTTGACTTGAATGCAAACTAAGAACACTCATACAAGTTTGAAAGCACTTGTATGAACTCACAATCTCTCATAGAAATAGGCTTAGGAATTTTAGCATGAGAGTGGAGGCCATGAGAGGAACAAATTTGACATAGTTTAGTTGTAGGATTGAATAATGGTGATTTAGGCTAGGTTTAGGGGTCTTTTTATAGAGGATTAGGATAGTATTAGCCATAGGATTAACCCTAGATTCAATCCAAGCCATCAAAGCATGTCTTGGGGAAGAAGTCAAGTGTAGGAACCATCTAGGGCCTTTAGATTAAAGCTGAACCATGAGAACCATTCAAATGCAAAATCTGCATTTGAGCGAATCGGCCCACGGGTTGACAGCCAAACACCCTGGATTAACCCCTAGTCGACCCAGTTGGCTCGGGTCGACCTCAAAAATCGGCCGGTTCGGTTATTCCCCTCTCCCAATTCGCTGTTTTGAACATTTTTGCATATTTATTTATTTAATTTTCAAATATATATATATATCAATATATATATATATTTCTCTGCGCAACCCATTTCACTTAATTAAGTATACTTTAATTTGTGAATTTTTATGTTTAAATTACGGGGTGTTACATTCTCCCCTCCTTAAAGGATTTCGTCCCCGAAATCTCCAAGTTAGGAAGAACGTATCCTACTATCCATCATCCATCTACTCAAAACATCATCCACGTGCAGTCATTGTCCTTAAATGATTCTAAATGTTGTATGATCATATGCAAAGGTGTGTGTATATGTACTTATCTAATGCAAAAATCAGGCGGTTACTGATACAGTAAACCTCCTTAATGCAAAATATGTTAGTGTAATGAGTCCATATGTATGCAAATTCCTAACATAATTTATAATCTCTACATGAGTGCACATAATATTCATCCATATGCAACATCCACGTGATAGCTCAGCAAGTTTCATCCATGAATAAGTATAAGCACTCATGCATATGCAACATGAAAGTGTGTGAGCCGATCTTAGTGCCTAATGTGTATCATGCATCCACGAGTATCCACGTGCAAACACTTGCAACCACTTGCAACCATCAAGCATAACATGTTTCAAACACATGTTTCAACCAAGGGTTTCTACCTAAGGTTCTCATGACAAGATCTACGAAACAAGATAAACTAGACAAACGCGGATAAAAAGAAAGATATCCTAATTAGGAAAAGAGATCGAGAATGTACCCTAAAAAAGAAATGGATAAAGCCCACGCATCTTCTCCTCGGTTTCCCAAGTTGCATCTTCGTCGGCTTCACCCCACAGAACTTTCACCAACTTGACCCCTCGATTCCTTAGCTTCTTGATCTCTGTTCCCAAGATACGAATCGGAGCTCTTCTCAAGGTTGCTTCTTTCTCTACCTCAATGTCTTCAAGAATGCTTGGTTCAACCACCTCAGCGGACTCATGTAGGCACTTTCGGAGATGCGAGACATGAAAGACATTATGCACTCCGGCTAGCTTCTCGGGCAATCCCACCTTATAGGCCATCTTTCCAATTCTCTCTATGATAGGGAACGGTCCTACGAACCTTGGTGCCAGCTTCCCCGCTGCTCCAAAACGTACCACATTTCGCAAAGGAGAAACCTTCACGAAAACCATGTCTCCCACTTCGAATTCCAAATCTGCCCTTCGCTTGTCAGCATAGGATTTCTGTCTATCTTGGGCCGCTTTCATCCTTCTTCTTACTAATTCAACTTTCTCGGATGTGTCTCGTATCATATCGGGCCCAAGTATAAGTCTATCTGTTGTCTCCCACCAACAAGATGGTGACCTACACGGCCTCCCATATAAAGCTTCAAATGGTGCCATTCCTATGCTGGCTTGATAGCTATTATTATAAGCAAATTCTACAAGAGGAAGGTGGTCTTCCCAAGTACCACCGAAGTCGAGAACACAAAGCCTCAAGAGATCTTCTAGCACTCTATTCACCCTTTCGGTTTGGCCATCCGTCTGGAGGTGATAGGCTGTACTCAAATTCAATCGCGTACCCATCGCTTCTTGCAAACTGTTCCAGAACTGGCTAGTGAAAATCGGGTCACGATCGCTAACTATGCTAGAAGGAACTCCATGCAACCACACTATTTCTCGGAGATAAATAGACGCCAGCCCTGAAGCGGTCCTCTTGCTCTTTACTGGGATGAAGTGAGCACTCTTCGTAAGTCTGTCAACTATGACCCATATGCTTGTGTTCCCTCTCCTTGACCTAGGCAATCCATCCACAAAATCCATAGAAATACTCTCCCACTTCCATTGTGGGACCTCCAATGGATGTAATAGCCCACCTGGTTTCTTTGACTCGGCCTTCACTTGTTGGCACACCATGCACATAGAAACATACTCTGCCACATCTTTCTTCATTCCATCCCAAAAGAAACTGCGCTTCATATCTCTATACATCTTATCTCCTCCCGGATGTATAGTCATCTTCGAGTGATGCGCTTCTTCAAGAACTCTATGGACCAAATCTCCCACCCGAGGAACACATAATCTCCCATCACGCCTTAGCCATCCTTTATTATCAATAGTATATCTGGCAAGGTGACTAGACGTCTCACCCCGAATCAACTTGTCCATAACTTCGACTATCTGTGGATCTTCCCTCTACGAAGCCCCAACTTGATCAAGAAGTGTGGGTCTAAGCTCAAGGGATGCTAATGAACCCGTCATCAACTCAACAGCCGTCGTGAAATCAAAGGTTGCCAAGAATTCCAAGTTCTTCATCTCAATGAACAAGGGGCTTAAAGTCAATCTCCTTCTGCTTAGTGCATCCGCCACAACATTACCCTTGCCAGGGGTATAAGCTATCTCGAAGTCATAAGATGCCAAAAATTCCATCCACCTTTGCTACCTTAGATTCAGATCTTTTTGCGAGAAGAGGTATTTGAGTGACTTGTGATCAGTATACAACTCAAACCTTTCGCCTAGAAGATAGTGGCGCCAGGATTTGAGTGTAAAGACGATCGCCGCTAACTCCAAATCATGAGTGGGATAGTTCTTCTCATGAACTTTAAGTTGCCTACCCCATAACATATCACTCTTCCCTCTTGCATCAGAACAACTCCTAACCCCGTGCCACATGCATCTGTGTACACGGTAAACATCTTACCACTATCGGGTAATGCCAAAACTGGAGCTGAGGTAAGGGCTCTTTTGAGCTTTTGAAAAGCAAGCTCACACTCCAAGTCCCATGCAAAGACTAAGTTCTTCTTCGTCAACTTAGTGAGAGGGGCCGAAATCTTAGCGAAGTCTCTGATGAACTTCCTACAGTAGCCCGCCAAACCGAGAAAGCTTCTTACTTCGGTCGCATTCCTAGGAGTCTTCCAATCTTGAACCACAACCACTTTCGCGGGATCCACCGCTATGCCTTGCTTAGAAACTATATGTCCAAGAAACCGAACTTCCCTTCTCCAGAAATGACATTTGGAGAACTTGGCTTTCAACTGATGCGCTCTAAGCGTATCCATCACTTCCTTGAGATGTCTGGCATGTTCTTCCTCGTCCTTTGAGAAGATCAGAATATCATCCACGAAGACAACAACAAACTTGTTGAGGAACTCCCTGAACACCCTACTCATCAAGTCTACGAAGTAGGCGGGTGCATTAGTCAATCCGAATGGCATGACAAGCCATTCAAAGAATCCATCCGGAGTCCTAAACGCAGTTTTATCAATGCTATTCTCAGCTACTCTAAGCTGATGGAATCCGGTGGCTAGATCGAGCTGAGAGAAAACAGAAGCACCTACAAGCTGGTCAAAGAGATCATCAATCCTCGGTAACGGGTGCCTATTCTTCTTTGTCAGCTTGTTCAACTCTCGATAATCAACACATAGACGAAGCGAACCATCCTCCTTAGTAGCGAATACCACCGGAGCACCCCATTCGGAAATGCTTCATCTAATAAAACCCTTCTCAAGCAGCTCCTTGATTTGCTTACTGAGCTCCCTTCTCTCACGAGGGGCCATGTGCCTAACGGGCAATGATACTGGTTTGGCATTATCGACTAGATAAATGCGGAAATCTATCTCTCGTTTAGGGGGTAACCCCTTAACTTCTTCAAAGACATCAGGATAGTCTCGAACCACCCTTACAGATTGCAAATCATCGATGGACGAGTAGAGAGATTCAAGATAGCATAACATGACGGGACCTCTAGGGTTACAAGAAATTTCTAGGGCATTACCGAGGCGGGTCATGAGCCTCACCACCCTATGTTCACAATCGAGAATGGCTCCATAACTGGACAATCAATCCATGCCCAAGATTAACCCATATCCCGTGAATCTGAGAACATAAGCATTACACGCGAATTCTACAGTCAAGATAGAAATCTTCAAATCCACACAAATCATAGATAGATGGGCGGAACCCCCAATTGGATTTGAAACACAAACGGGATCCTCAACTAAGCTAGTACTTAGGTGCAAACTTTCAACAATGTCAGAAGAAATAAAACTATGCGATGCGCCAGAATCAAATAAGGTGCGAACAGGATAATCAGAAATATAAACAAGACTTTCTACAAAAATGCTACCTCGATCCTGAACTGGAGCGGCGTTGAGAGCATGCACTTGCCCTCCAGAAGGTCCTGCACGCTGATTCTGCCCTTGCTTCTTGGGGCAATCCTTGCTAAAATGTCCGGCCTCTCCACAATGAAAGCATCCTCCCAACTTCCTCTTTTTCTTCCTACAGTCTTTAGCTATGTGCCCAACAATCCCACAGTAATTGCATTTTCTTGGATCCTTTGCCTTGGCCTTGTTGCCCTTGTTGTTTTTGTTGTTCTGATTGCTCTGATTTCCTCCCCACTTGGAGTCTATCTTCTTGGCTTGGGTCTCATTAGCCTTCACTTCCTTCTTGCCATTCTTATCGTCTCCTTGAAGCAATGCCATGTCTACTAGACCTTCGAAAGTGGCCCCCATAGGTATATGAGATAGGGCTAAACCTTGTAGTGGCTCATTCAACCCTCGTGCAAAGCGCAAAGCCTTCTTCTGGGGAGTATTAATCATGTCCAAACCAAATCGGGCGAGCTTGTTAAACTCATTCACGTACTCCCTCACTGTCATGTCTCCTTGCTTTAAAGATATAAACTTCTCCAATTGCAAATTCGCCTCAGCTGATGATAGAAACTTAAGCCCAAATCTTGTCCTAAAGTCGGCCCAAGTCTCTATAGGCCTCGTAGCATTGGTGACCTCCCACCAATAAGCAGCTTCTTCTTTCAATAACCATGCTGCCAATAGAACCCTTCTATGATCTTGCACATCAAAGATGGCGAAGAGATCTTCAGTTTCTTTCAACCAATTTCTTGCCTCCACAAAAGTCTCCGTCCCAATAAAGTTCTTGCCACCCATCACCTTAAAGTCTTTGCAAATCTTAGCGAAATCTGCTTGCGGGTTCTGAGGAGGAGGAGGAGGAGGAACCTCAGTTATATTGGGGGTATTAGCTGGGCCCACATCGTTGGCCCTAGCTTCCAAGTATCTCCGGAACCATCCAGGAATGGTCACTCCCTCGGGAAGGTTAAGATCGGCCATACTGAAAAAGGAAAAAGATAGATTCAGAACGAAGAAACGAAGGATAGTGCTATGGCTTTTGGGGAATAGCCTTTTTAAAATAACTAGACTTTTCTTGGAAAATACTTAATTGGTTTTGAAAATAGTTTTCCAAAAGGCAAGTTTCAAAAACACTTTTGCTCAAATCTTGTAAACCTTATGCTCTGATACCAAATGTAACACCCCACCTCCGCCAATGCCACTCTTGCAAGGACATTAGCTTTGGAGGGGCGTTAAACAAGGTAAACATGCATGCAGATATCACAAGACAGAACATATAAGTAAAACAGAGTAGTAAAGCAGCCGATAAAACTTAGCATTTCAAAACCATAGTCATGTTACAACAAAGTACTTGGTCGTTATTTTCCAACAACAAAGTCTAGATAAAAGCATAAACTGAAAAACTGAAATACATAAAGTACTATCCCCAAAATGAAGTGATAAACCATAGCTAGCTCAATGTCCAAAACCGTACATGAGCAAATCCAGTAAGCAAGCTGTAAAGATCCAAGCTAAGCTCCAATGTTCCCACCCTGAGAACCTGAGGGGAGGGGGGAACGGAAGAAAAGAGGCGAAAGAAAACAGGTCAGTCAAAAAGACTGGTAAGCCCTACTACTATCTGTCTATGAACTAGTAAAGTTAACTGGCATGAGAAGCTGAGATGAACATAATGATAACAACATACTGACATGATGATTAACTAACAAGATAGATAAAGGTGTCATCGCATAATTAAGGTTAAGTTTTGCACCACGGGTGTACTAGCATTCTAACATGTCAAGTAAAAACAAGAATTGATCCCTTGGCCCAAGCTTGGCCCATCATCATGAGGTGACCTAAATTAAGGTCCAACTACACGGTCTAGTCGATCGGCTCCCTATAAGCCTAACTCGTCAAGTGTCGGTGTCATACGGCCCAAACATGCAACGTAGTTAAACTGCGCTAGATACACCCTAGGGTGTATCAAGTCCTAGGGTGTCAACCTCAAACACGAATCAAGTATGCACAGTCTAGATCTACTGGTACCCGTGCCTGATTCTCCAACTCCGGACTATGTGCACGACCATAGTCCGCCTGGACCTACACCGGCGTACCTACTCAGCCGTCGTTTTGGTCGCTTACATGTCAGCCCAGTAATCGTGCCCCACCCTAGCCTAGTCCTAGGGTCTTATGATACTATCAAGAGGGTTACTGCTGAAAAGGACCACGCAACTAGGGTTTCCTTAACGGGTTAAATGTGGTTAACCCGATCCAAACGTGGATTAAATTGGTTAAGTATACCCAAGGTTCGTGACTTAACCCCGATTAACCTATCCAGCCCAAATTGATAAAGTATTAAGTGGACAATGGCTTAACCCTAATCAGGAGGCATTAATTAACTTAATGTTCTTTAACCTCTCACATTAGACTTTGTTGTGGTTACTAGTTAAGCCGGGCGGGTCCGGGTAGCTTTACACCACAACTTTGTCTAACCTCGGGTTCGAGCACAACATGACCAACTTCTCACATTGGGTCCTATTGTTTGTAGCCACTAGTTAAGCCGGGCGGGTCCGGGTAGATTTATGCTACAAACTCAACCCAACCTCGAGTTGGCCACACTCATATTTTCTAAGTGTCATGTCCATTATGTTTCCAAAACATAATTACAAGTTAACATATCACGTTATGTTATAAAAATCATGTTCATGTCATAATTTTACCCAACCCCAATGTAATCCCATCGTTTACATAATCGCAACAACGCATAAAGGGTAAAATAGGGAACTTGGCATAATCATGACAAAAAGGTGTTGAAGCCACAAGTTTATCATGGTGGCATATGAGATGTACATATATTCATATACTTGCATATTGCATTGTTAGGCTATAAAAGCATGCATAAAACCAAACTTAGCATATGAGTGATACATGGTGATAAATGACATGTAGAAGTTGCTAGAAGTTCGCATTTAGCCTCACATGCAAGTTATCATAAGGGATATGATAACTTTCATGTTGCCAAAATGCAACCTTTGATATAAAGCTTGGAGCTTTATGCTCACAACATCAAGTTTAACTTGCATAACATAGCAATATGTGTCATACATAATGATTAAACCAACTTGCATAGCATAATGATTAACCAAACTTGCATATCATAATAATCAACCAAACTTGCATATCATAATGATCAACCAAACTTGCATATCATAATGATCAACCCCAAACTTGCATCATTCATTTAACTTTAGAGTTCAATAAAAAGAAAGTAGAAAAGGGCTTACTACGCTATGAAGACACAAATGAATATTTATTATAAAGATTGAGACGAAGCCCTTATGCAAGCACCAAAATATGAAAGCCCCAATTGAAAAACCCTTGCGCCAAATCAATAAAAATCCTTGCTTTGAAATAGAAATGTTGCAACTTGACTTGAATGCAAACTAAGAACACTCATACAAGTTTGAAAGCACTTGTATGAACTCACAATCTCTCATAGAAATAGGCTTAGGAATTTTAGCATGAGAGTGGAGGCCATGAGAGGAACAAATTTGACATAGTTTAGTTGTAGGATTGAATAATGGTGATTTAGGCTAGGTTTAGGGGTCTTTTTATAGAGGATTAGGATAGTATTAGCCATAGGATTAACCCTAGATTCAATCCAAGCCATCAAGGCATGTCTTGGGGAAGAAGTCAAGTGTAGGAACCATCTAGGGCCTTTAGATTAAAGCTGAACCATGAGAACCATTCAAATGCAAAATCTGCATTTGAGCGAATCGGCCCACGGGTTGACAGCCAAACACCCTGGATTAACCCCTAGTCGACCCAGCGAGCTCGGGTCGACCTCAAAAATCGGCCGGTTCGGTTATTCCCCTCTCCCAATTCGCTGTTTTGAACATTTTTGCATATCTATTTATTTAATTTTCAATTATATATATATATATATATATATATATATATATCAATATATATATATTTTTCTACGCAACCCATTTCACTTAATTAAGTATACTTTAATTTGTGAATTTTTATGTTCAAATTACGGGGTGTTACACAACCAATATTTAACAGTTCTAAAAATACAACATGAAATCATAAACTGTTCAGAGTTAGTGAGATTTACTCACATTGGACTATCATCGTTAATTAATGATAATTGTCATTGATTCAGATCGGACAATGTATTTTACAATAAATTGTAGCGAGCCCCAATCCACTCCCAGTCAGTTCCATGGTGTAGCCACCGTCCCCATGATCCCAATGCAACTTACGGTTCCCGATTCTGATCTCGTATGGATGAGATATGATAAAATAAAGTTACTACACATTTTAAATTAAAAATAAACTAATTTAAATTTGTAGATGGGCCTCACTCTCTAACCTTTCTTTGGCCCAATATCCCATACGTTGAACAATAAAACCCGGCCCGCTATTTGAAGATTCCTCCCTAAATAATAAACCGTGAGATCCCTGTTGAAATAATGGCCACTACAGCACCTTCAAAAATCCCGTCCTCCTTCCTTAGTTGATTAAAAATCACAACTCTCTCACTAAAATTCACCTCAACAGTTTCTCTACACCCTCATATCAATATTGATAAACTCGACGCTTCCTCTCAATGTCCGATCTGCTGCCTTAACCCACGGCAGCGCCACCCTTCATTGATCGAACTCCCCCTTTGCGATGCTGGCAGGTGCGCCTTGATTCAAGGAGGTCGGCCACTACCTCGTTTCCATCTCTGCCTTCCCATACATCGAGAAAACCCCTGCCCTAGTCGAAGACCATGAAAGCTCAGCCCCTCAGAACCCGATCGCAAGTCCCAAAAATCCTACCCTGATGAAGACCAAGCTACAGCGATTTTGAATATGTACGTTATAAAATTTATGGATTTTATTTCAGGTTGTTTGGGATTTTTCTTACTCATTGTTTTTGCTGTGTTCGATTCATTTGGTGTGTATATATGCTGTATTGTGGTTGGTAAGAATTGTGGCTGAAATAAGTTGGAACGTGGCCTCATTTTGATCCTAAGAAATGTTAGGATATTTTTCTATTTATATTTTATTCTCTTTTCTTGATTTTATATTCGTCTCTCATTCTTAAAAATCCCTGCGACCACATACGATGTCCAAAAATCACGAAACTGGACATGTAGCTAGAGTTCGACATTACGGTCCCAACGAAACTAGTTTCGTCGAATTCCAACTCCGTATGCTCACACAGACTGTTTTTCACTCTAAAAATCCGTACGGCCACACAGTGACTCTAAAAATCATGGAAGCTGAAATCTAACAATAATTTAACATTGCGGATCCAACAAAATTAGTTTCGCCGAATTCCGACTTCGTTTGCAAAAGTGGCTATTTATAAAGCTCTAGATGACCCATTTAAATATATAAATATATTTAAATATAAATAAATTAAATATAAATAAATTAAATATAAATAAATTTATATTATCGTATATATTTTCCCAGTGGAATACCATACAGCTCTACTGGGATTTACAACTCGATATTTCAAATCTGGGCCAACCCGATATTCGATTTATATTGAAATTCCTTTTTAAAAATATAAATAATTCCTTTATAAATTATAAAGAATTCCACAACGACTTTTCTAAAATTTGATTTGGACGTACATCAAAGTCTTCACGACGGAATTCCGATTTTTCTCTTCCACTAGAAAGATATACTCCACCTGCTCCATACGTTTCTTGTTTCATAGAAATCCGGCTTAAAACGAATCCTGTACATTCAGTTGAAGTTCAAATCGCCAAATTACGAACTGCATCGCCATTTCAAGCTTGATTTTAATTATAATATAACTATACATTCAGACTGTCGTTCAAATAATATATTCGTTATTCAAATTCAATTCCAAGCTGAATTAAATATCATAGATGATCTGGTTCACACCATATCGTCATTTCAGCCAATTCTGATTATTTCAGAATTAAATATATTATTTAATTTATTATTTTAATTAAATATTCACCATTATTTAATTAAACCACCATTTAATTCACTATATCACTATTTATATAATTAAATAAATTAATTATAATACCTCTGCCAATGCGGGTCATTACAATCTTCCCCACTTAAAATAATTTCGTCCTCGAAATTGCTAAAGGGTAGAGGACGACCCTGTCGACTGGTTAGCACATATTTGTTCACTTCTCAACTTCAGTTTCCAACTGAACCAATTTAATTTCAATTAAATTATTAATTAATTCTTATCAACGAAAATTTTCTAATGCCTTAACTCTTCGAAAAATTTCGCCAGCACCTCCTTTGTACTGGTCAATACGTCAAACCACCACTCGCCCCTCTGGGCCATCTCCAACCCAAAAGAGAATCAAACAGCCAAGCGGCTTACCAATTCAGCTCATAAATCTTATTCTTATATCGAATATAAACTTGTACCCCTTTTGTCGGCATATCATTATATCCTTTCCACATGTTATCAATTCAGCGGATACACGGGTCATCCCAATCAAATTCCAATCTGCTTTTATCCACAACACAACCATTCGCTTATATCCGAGCCAATTATCATTTCAAACTCAAGTTTTGTTCTTGATCCCGAATCCTTAACTTGATTATCACATAACACTTCAAATTTGAATATCACATTCCAATTTGTCTTGATATCATTCTAATTCAATCTCAGTTACCACTTTATTGGCTTTACTTTAATACAATTTTGTTTTCACAAATTTCTGTTAAATTTGTTTTTAATTCAAACAGTCTTTCCCTGGGAGTTTTCAAATAGTTTACTCTTTTCAAAAAATCAAATTTTCCTTTTTGAACATGTCACTGAGCCCTTAATATTCCGTTAGTTAAATCACTTCTCTATTTCTTTATCAATATTTGTTAACCAAATATTTTCAATAACCATATTGGCCTATTATGTTATTTGGAAAACATTTCCGAATATCGCCTTCCTTTATTTTCTAAACTTTAGAAAATATATGCTATTTATAATTGGAAAATATTCCAATTACTTATCTCTTTTCCGATCTCGTTTATTTCTATACTTAGGAAATATTCTTTATTATGTTTCCAAGCTTACACTTATTTGGGTTAAAACGGATGTTGTGTAAAACATCGTTACGACAACCCAAATACTATATTCAACTAACTCTTATTCAACATTGATTTTCGAGCCTGAAATCTTACTATTTATTTGTTAATAATGAAATCAATCAAGTTGGGGTATAACTACCTCTCAGACCTTGACTGAATAACATTTATAACGTCAAAACAGCTATGACTACTTACTCGAATAATCAATACCATACAACTACTTATTCACTTTTAAACACGTATATGCTTTCTCTTTCTATTATTACTAGATTTTTATTCTTAGTCTTCCTTTTTGATTATACTATTCTATTTCTAAGTTTGTTTCCTTATCGACTTCTATATATATATATATATCGATACGTTGATTTCTAACTATCAAATTATTTTAAAAATATTCTAACTCCTTAAATTTCCAGAAAAATTCGCCATAACCTCCTTTGTACCAGGAGCATCGGGATATTTCAAATAGCCTCCCATGGCTCTCACCAATCCAAAAGAAAAAGAAAAAGCCAAGCGGCTAGCCGATACGGCGCATAAAATCTCATATATGAATTAAATACGTACCTTTTCGTCGAGCAATCTATTTATATACCTTCATACCTTATCCATACCTATCTCATGTATATTTATACCTGCCCAATCTATTTTAACTATACCTTATCGTTTTAACTCAATTCGTTAATTAATTTGTTAATTAACTCTTTAGTCTATTTCACTTTTATATTTGACCATGACATGTTCAAATATATTTTAACTTGCTTATTAACTAATTTGAATCCAAACTTCAAATTTAAGTTTTATATTCGATTTCGAATATCCATTTACAAATCCAATTCACTTTCAAAGTTCAACTTCAAATTCAAAACTTGATTAACTAATTCCTCTTCGACTTAGCTAATTGTATTCAATTTCTATTCAAATTTTATATCACTTCTATTATTCAAATTATATATACAATTTCTACTCAAATTCTATATATCAAATTCTATTCAAATTCTATATTATAAATCCCATTTGAATTTCTATATTCAAATTCCATATATTCAAATTCTATATTTAATTCCCTTTGAATTCTATATTCAAATTCCATATATTCAAATCCTATATTTTAATTCCATTTGAATTCTATATTCAAATTCCATTTCACTTTCGATATTCAAATCCGATATTTGAATTCCTTTATATTTTCTATATTCAAACTCTATATTTGAATTTTCTATATTCAAATCCCCTTTGAATTTTCTATATTCAAATCCCCTTTGAATTTTCTTATTTAAATTCTATGTTTGAACTCCCTTTATTCAAATTCCTTTTCAAACTTTCTTTATTCATTCTTTAAATAAGTCTCCATTTCAATTCCTTTTTAAATCGATATTTATACCTTTGGAAAATAGATTTCCCTTTCAAGTTCACACTTGTATTTTTATTTCTGAATTATCCAATGATAATTCTCTTCACTTCATTTATAAACCTCGTTTATAAAAGAACTATTTATATACTTCGTTTATAAAGGAACTTCCCATTTTATTTCATTTAAAACAAGTTAATATTTCAAATCTATTTAAAAATTCAAATTCTATATTATAAATCCCATTTTGAAATTCAACACAACTTGTCTTTCCCAAAACAAATTCCAAACGGTATCTCTGGTAGTAATTCGTCACTTACAACTCGAAAAGGAATACTGATGATGCAGCTGTCATCATCAGAATCTATTTTCAAGCGATCGAAGTGGGTTCAATACTATAAAACCATTTCTAAACATTTCCACTTTGAAATTTATTTCAAAATATAATTCACACTGCTTGTAAAACAATTTAAAATCTCCCAGGATCTTAAACTTTCCTTACCTTTAATCCAAATCCATTTACAAACACTTATCCAATTCTCCAGAGTTTTAACTCCATTTCTGGTTTAAATTTCAGATTTAACTCATCTGATTTCACATATTTCACTTATATGAATTCTGATTGGTTATTTACATAACCATTTAATTTATAATCTTACTCGATTATAATAACAACCAATATATCCAATATATATCAAAATATACGTTGGGTAAACTATTTTCATTTGCCCTCTTTTCAAAACATATCGTGCCGACCCATCGTATTCGAGTGTTTAGTAACTCCTACCGATACAGTAGATCAAACTGATCGACTAGAACTCATAAACAACTTAACCAATGAATCCACACAATATAAAACAAATTTTTATATCAAATAACAAATACGTTCACTCGTATATATACACTCGACTCAATCTAGGGTATTACTAACCCCATCTCTACTGAGTCACGCAACAGAGCCAAGGTAATTCTTAACTTAACCTTATGCTCTGATACCAACTGTAATGACCCGGGATTTTTAGCGACTTTGGTTATCGCCATGAACTCAATGACGACTAACCAAACATCTAAAAATACCAGTCATTAGTGAAAGAAATTAGAGGGTGAGGATAGATAAGATAGAAACTTAGAATAGAAGAAGAAGAAGAACACAATATCAGAGTAACACGAATCTCACAGCGGAACAAATAAATATATTTCATAACATAACTTTGAAATACAAATCTGTACTTGAATATACATATCATTATAAAAGTAAAGCACTTACAACACAGTGGAAATAACTATAGCTATATGATCCTGAAGCCTCCTGCTCCAAGCTCTTCCAGTATATCTGTAAATCCCGACTACTTGACTGCCCGTACAAATTTAGGCACCCAAGAGTTTAGGGAAAACAACAAAATAAACTCTGGGTCATTCTTGGGACTGGTATGAGTAAAATAGTTTAAAACAGTTTGAACAAGTAATTGATATCTCATAAGACCACGCCGTATAACGGAACGGGTTTTTCCCTTATGGGAATCGAAAATATCTTTATATCAAAAAACCTTTTGATATTATAATAATGTCTATCAACACAATATAATAATCATCTAGCAGAAACGCTTTCATCTCACGTTCTACATATATAGTATATAATCTAAACCGCAAGCACGTATTCGGTAATGGATTTCCAACTATGACAAGGTATGGAACCACCTTTCACTAGTGTACCTCTAGAGAGGAATACACTGGGTTCAAACAAGAACATCTTGCAACCCGGCCACACGTGACCGACCACTCATTTCGCTTGAGTGTATCGAATGTATATCACCAACGGTTAGGATCAGCAACCGTTTCCCGAATGGGACAGCATCAACAATAGATTTTTAGAAGTAAATGAAACTCTAGATCAGGTGATTATACGCCCTACTTCGGTGCGATCGACTTAGCCATGCTGCCTGCCCGATTTCTGTCATTTACCAGATGTGAGGCTAGAAGCTACGCTTTATCGTCACACCAGATTCACTTTGAATGCCACATCGTCAAATCTATCAAATCACCGATTGACGTCCTCAACCATACATTATGTGTTAGCTAAAAGAAGTTTCCTTCTCCTCTTCCACTCTTGGTACGATTGGAGAAATCAATATACGTGATCTGTAACGACCCGGATTTCGAGCGACTTTGGTTATCGACATAAGCACGATGTCGATAACCAAAACGTCGAAAAATCCTGGTAATTAGTGAAAGAAATTAGAGGGTGAGAAAAGATAAGATAGAAACTTAGAATAGAAGAAGAAGAAGAACACAATATCAGAGTAACACGAATCTCACAGCGGAACGAATAAATATATTTCATAACATAACTTTGAAATATACATCTGTATTTGAATATTCATCATTATCAAAGTACAGCACTTACAACACAGCGGAAATAACTATAGCTATATGATCCTGAAGCCTCCTGCTCCAGCTCTTCAATGTATCTGTAAAATCCCGACTACTTGACTGCCCGTACAAATTTAGGCACCCAAGAGTTTAGGGAAAACAACAAAGTAAACTCCGGGTCAGTCATGGGACTGGTATGAGTAAAACAGTTTAAAAACAGTTATACAGGTAAACGATATCTCATAAGACCACGCCGCATAACGGAACGGGTTTTTCCCTTTTGAGAATCCAAATATCTTTATATCAAAAACCTTTTGATATTATAATATTGTCTATCAATCACAACTATAATAATCACCTAGTAGAAACGCTTCCATCTCACGTTCTACATATATAGTATACAATTAAAACCGCAAGCACGTATTGGGTAATGGATTTCCAACTATGACAAGGTATGGAATCACCTTCCGCTTGTGTACCTCTAGAGAGGAATACACTGGGTTCAACAAGAACATCTTGCAACCCGGCCACACATGACCGACCACTCATTTCGCTTGAGCGTATCGAATGTATATCACCAACAGTTGGGATCAGCAACCGTTTCCCGAATGGGACAGCATCAACAATAGATTTTTAGAAGTAAATGAAACTCTAGATCAGGTGATTATACACCCTACTTCGGTGCGACCGACTTAGCCATGCTGCCTGCCCGATTTCTGTCATTTACCGGATGATGAGGCTAGAAGCTACGCTTTATCATCAAACCAGATTCACTTTGAATGCCACCTCGTCAAATCCATCAAATCACCGATTGACGTCTACAACAATACATTATGTGTTAGCTAAAAGAAGTTTCCTCCTCTGCTTCCACTCTTGGTACGGTTGGAGAAATCAATATACGTGATCGTCTAGAATTACTCTGTCAGACATCCGTCCATACAAGTCACCCAGGAACAGGATGAACCGAAGGCACTATTCTGTCACAGGATAGCCCTTGCATAACTCCGTCTTCAATTTCCTTTGGCATATATGATTCGCAACGCTTATGCCAATACAGAGTGGTTCTTTGGATAATAATCCAACCGGTCTCTCCATATTAACAACGTTAAAATGGTCAAAACTTCGATAGTCTGTGATTTAACTATCGAATAAAAACAAGTGTGCAAACAACGATATTATTTCCAAATGGAAATTATATCGATCAAACATCATTCAACATTCATCTCTTTAGTTCATTAATTTACTTATCTCATGTTTCCCTACGTTCAATATTCCTTATTTTCTAAGTTGGGAAAATATACGTTATTAACAATGGAAAACATTTCCATTTCTTTGTTTCTTTATTAGAAAACATTTCTGGTTTCTTATTTGGAAAACATTTCCAAAGCTTCTTCATTGGACTTAGACAGATGTTTAAACAAACCATCGCGATGCCAACTCAAACCATTTCCTTTACTGTTGAACCTTAACTATTCCTTAGTTAAAAACGAAGCCAATCAAGTTGGGGTAGAACTACCTCTCAGACCTTAACTGAACAACATTTCTAACTTTGAAATAGACAAAGTTCACTTTATATTCCTTTAACTAACTTCCTTACTTAACTCTCGTTCGAATAAATCTCTATTCGATTTATTCTATTTGATTTACTCTATTTGATTTACTCTATTCACTTAGCTCCTATCGAGTAAACTATATTCGATAGCTCTTTTAATTCTATTTGAATACTATATATTTGATTTACCCATTTCATTCTATTCGAATAAACTATATTCGATTTACTCCTTTTACTTTCTATTCGAATAAACTATATTCGATTAACTCATTTTACTTTAACACTAATCGATTAATTAACATCGATTAGCTCCTTTTACTTTAACACTAATCGATTAACTAACATCGATTAACTCTTTTTACTTTAACTCTAATCGATTAACTAACATCGATTAACTTCTTTTACTTTATCACTAATCGATTAACTAACATCGATTAACTTCTTCGCTTTAACTCTAATCGATTAACTAACATCGATTAACTTCTTTTACTTTATCACTAATCGATTAACTAACATCGATTATCTTCTTTTACTAAACTACGTTTTCCGTTACAACTATTTCCTTTTTATAACGTTTACTTACCGTTACAAATATATCCTATTTATAACTTCTATTTACCGTTACAAATATTTCCTATTTATAACTTCTATTTACCGTTACAAATATTTCCTATTTATAACTTCTATTTACCGTTACAAATATTTCCTATTTATAATGTTTACTTACCGTTACAAATATATCTTATTTATAACTTCTATTTATTTTCTAAATAAATATTCCTTTTCTATTTCTATTTATTTTCTAAATAAATATCCCTTTTATAAAACCGTGTTCGTTTTATAAATATTTCCTTTAATAAAATCCTGTGATTTTATAAAATTCCTTTATTTCAATATACATTGAAATACTTCTTTTTTTCATCCCAGGGTCTTTTATGATATTTACAATATCGAATAACAATGATCAACATCATTCCAACACACATAATCCATAACAGATTATATAACCCATCATATATCACAATATATGAAAACAGTAAAATAAATGTTGAGGAATCTAGTCGGATTCCTCCAACCTGTTTCCCTGCATCACAGATGTTAAACAATATAGATAACATCACTTTCAGTTCTATATGATACATTCTGTTAAACAGAATCAATATAGAAATTCAACTAACTGACTAGCAGTTCAATCAAACAGTCAACACACAGTCAAACAGACAATTTCTAACAGTTCTAAAAATACAACATGAAATTATAAACTGTCCAGAGTTAGTGAGATTTACTCACATTTGCGCGTTAACCGAAAAATATCGGTTTGCGTTATTTGACTCAGGCGGACAATTTATTTCTCCATAAATTGTAACAAGCTTCAATTCACTCCCCAGTCAGTTCCAGTGCATAGCCGTCGCCCATACGATCCCAACAGATCCGACGGTTGGAAATTCTGATATCGTATGATCCAGATATGTCATTTACAAGTTAGAGTACTATTAAAATTAAATAAAAACTTAATTATAATTCCATATGGGCTTTAACCTTTTGACTTGGCCCAATTTCCTTATGCGCCGACCCATAAAAAGGTCCTTCTTCACCAATACTTGCTCCAACTAAATCCTGTAAGTCACTCCAACATCAATGGCCATTCCTTCATCTCAAACTCCCACCGCACTTCTTTTTCCACTATTCAACTTCACAAAATAAACTTAATAACTCTCACTTCCCTTAAACTGCCGAGCTCCACTTCATACGCCATGACCTCACCTTCATTTCCTCACACGTCTTCAAACAGTAAACCCAACAACGCAACAGCATGGCCGAACTTCCACCTCGAAAATCCCCCATCAACACTCCACTTAAACTCTTGGAAAAATTACCATAATTTTCCTCATCTAATTCTCTTCACAACCGTGTAATCCTTGTGGAACTCGAACGCTGCTTGTTCGACGCGAGTTCTCTGACATAGACACGCAAGCACCTGTACATAACGTTTTCAAACATTGGTCCATCCTATCAAACTTTCCCTCCTGTACAAAGCCGCTACCCTTCCTTGCTAATCCACCACGTCCTCCGTGCTTCTCTACTTCACAGTAGTGACCACTTACAGTACCACCTACTTCCCTTATATATATATATACACGCACGCATGTTCCCTCTCCCGATCACCAGCTCCTCCCAACTCCAGTATTTCAGTCACCATGCAAATGCCTTATGCTTCCTCTACGTCGAACAACACGTCTTTCAGCTCTTCAAACTATCCTCCAATATACAAGACTCCACCCTATACCTCAACGTCCGCACATCTCTCTCTCCCTTCACACGCATACTCCCGGCACCCTTCTCCCTTGCTGTAAAGACCCGCAACTTCCCCGTAAAGGAAAGCGTCGGATAGTTCGAGAACAAACCACAACAGAACGCATACGGAAGAACATTTCATTGTATATTACAACAATGCATCAGATTACAAGAACATACAGAGTAACAATGAATATTACACAGAAATATCAGAGATTTAAATTACATTTAAATACATAGCAGCGGAAAATAATGCAATACACAACTAGAATGAGATATACGGATACAAAGCTTTCCGGATATCGTTCCAGCTGTAAACCAGGATCCTGTGAATATAAATCTGCAAAACCAAAACTACTAGCTGCCCGTGTCAAAATAGGGGCACCCAGAGTTTAGGTTAAAACAATAAACTCCAGGTCAGTCATGTGACTGGTGTGAGAACTAAAACAGTTATTAATCTTTATTTTAAATCATTAGGTAAAACAAGGGACCACGCCGTATAACACGGAACGGGTTTCCTCCCAAGAATACCAGTGCATAAAACAAACAGCGCAATGCTAAATAAAGAAAAATGAAGCTGTTATAAGACCCAGGTCCCATCACACAATGCAACGCAAGCCGGAGGATAGGGTTTTTACCTTATAACAGCCAAAGCATGCTTGATACGTTTAAAACAAATCATTTGATACTATTATAAGTGCATAGTGTATAAAACAACTTCAAATCATAAGTATCAATCATAGGCGGCATGAATGCCCCATACCACTATGTCGCCATATATAGGTTATACAATCAAAATCGCAAAGTCACGTATTTGGAAATTGGATTTCCGTCTATGAACCGAGGCAAAAGATAGTCCTCAACCGATTCGAGACAATCTAGCCCATGTCTCAGGCAAGCGCGCAGGCAAGCCTTGGATCGTCAGGGCCGGTCCACACGGAGTGGATTATTATGCCTGAACAATACGTCTCCCCACCCTATGGGGTGTAAGTCTGGTCCGTCAGCCGACCAGAATGCATTCGGCCGAAACCGATATAACCGAGGCGCCTCGCAACAGCAACAACCACATAAGTCAAACTCGTCAGGGCGTGTAAAACCACTGACGCCACTTCTAGCTAGAAAGAAACGCAAGTCCTCCCTGAGGTCCGTCTCCCGTTTTTGGTTCATACCTGGTGTGAAACACGCGAGGTAAACGTTACACAAAGCTACGCCACAAAGGCCGTGCTTTGATCATCACCACAAGACTTTGCTTTTCAACAGAAGCCTTGATCATTTGCATCTTAGCATGCCACACAGGCAAACCATCCTATGCAACCGATATCAGTCACACAGAATGAAATCCGATGTCAGACACACAGTCCATTTACAAGTCCGTTCTGGGTCTGAACGAAACCGGAGGCACCTAGTACCCCGCATATCCATCGATCTCCAAGTACGTCTGGACGATCACTAACTGTTTCCATCTTCTTGGGTGTACAGCCCAATCAAGATCATCAGTTATCACCCAAACGACGTGAAGACTTCCGGTCTTCGACCATCGTCTTCATCTTCGACTTATCGTCGTATCAGTTATTCAGAATGGGATAAACCCGGTCTTTCCGAATAACTCGCGTATATTTTAAGTAAGTGTTACACAAACACAACATACGCCTCATTCCAGTTCATTAGTCACTAACCGTAAATTAATCAAGAGAATAATTCCCCAAATATTAACCCCGAAGGCCGAAACCAACATCAGATCAATATCCAGAAAACCATTCTGCTTGGCTAACCGACAGTTAGTTTCTAAATTTCACGTTCAAATCTAATTAAAGATTTAACTATCGCCTGGAGCAAAACTGGTGATACTCCATTCTCGATCCTTTCAATCTAATTAAAGATTCATTAAAACTCCACTTAGTTTTAATCATTATCTGGGTTAAAGAATCAGTGTCATTTAAAAACACGATTCACGATAAACCCAAAATCACATTCCATTAATTATCGGGTTAAAGAACAAGTGTTATTTAAAACACTATTCACGATAAACCCAAAAATCAATACCAATTCAATTCCAATTAAATATCATTTAATTGGTACACTTCATTAAATCTAAATAAAAAGATTTAATCTTTTCTCAACTGGGTTCAAGAACAGTGTTAGTGAAGACACCATTCACGACAAACCCAAATCACATTCGATATATTATCGGGTTAAAGAACAAGTGTTATTTAAAACACTGTTCACGATAAACCCAAAAATCAATATCAATTCAATTCCAATTAAATCTCATTTAATTGGTACACTTCATTAAATCTAAATAAAAAGATTTAATCTTTTCTCAACTGGGTTCAAGAACAGTGTTAGTGAAGACACCATTCACGACAAACCCAAATCACATTCGATTAATTATCGGGTTAAAGAACAAGTGTTATTTAAAACACTGTTCACGATAAACCCAAAAATCAATATCAATTCAATTCCAATTAAATATCATTTAATTGGTACACTTCATTAAATCTAAATAAAAAGATTTAATCTTTTCTCAACTGGGTTCAAGAACAGTGTTAGTGAAGACACCATTCACGACAAACCCAAATCACATTCGATTAATTATCGGGTTAAAGAACAAGTGTTATTTAAAACACTGTTCACGATAAACCCAAAAATCAATACCAATTCAATTCCAATTAAATATCATTTAATTGGTACACTTCATTAAATCTAAATAAAAAGATTTAATCTTTTCTCAACTGGGTTCAAGAACAGTGTTAGTGAAGACACCATTCACGACAAACCCAAATCACATTCGATATTCAATACAAGGCTCTGAATAGAAACTATATCGGCCTATATTCAATATCAAATTCTACGATTAACAAATGTCGTATTGGAAATAACGATATACATATATATCTTTCAAATTTCCATAACAACACCTGTAATATCACGAATTCCAACATCGAAATATTCCGAAGACAATTTCGATTCAAATCCACTCCAATGCAATCATTGGAAATTTTGGTTATTTTCAAAACCATTTCAAATTCAATTTATTTATTTAAAAATAAATAGAATTATAATTCTAGTTCAAAACTAGTTCATTTCGATAAAAATCTATTTTTATCTTTTCAAATATGGAGTTTTTCATCCCAAACTTTCACAAATCATTTCTTATGATTTTACACAAATTATTACTATTTTTAATAATTTTATCAAGGCCCGTACGGTCGATTTCCATTAACGGCCATCGAACTGCACTTACAGCGACCTTTTTCGAATTTGATTTGGACGTATCTCCAAATCCAACCGTTAGATTTCAAATTTCTAACATTCATTAGAAAGCTCTTTTCGATACGAACCCAACGGTTCCGGTTTTAGGAGAATCCGACGGTCGGATCTCCCGTAATGTCCGTTTGAAACAAATGGTCGAAATTCGCGAACTGCCGCAGCGCGGCGCGTTCTATTCAGGCCATTATATTATATATATAATATATATTTCGTCGATTACTATTTAAAACGAATTATATAAATGGTTTTAAATTCGTTTCAAAAGCAATTTCAACTTCCTTTTCAATTCAAATCAAAATTGAATTCTTCTTTATAAATTCGTTTCAAAATTCATTTCTATTCAATTCAAATTTCAATTCAATTTGAATTCATTTCAATTCGCTTTCAATTCAATTCGAATTCGTTTTCAATTCAATTCATTTCGAAATCGTTTTCAATTCAATTCATTTCGAAATCGTTTTCAATTCAATTCATTTCGAAATCGTTTTCAATTCAATTCATTTCGAAATCGTTTTCAATTCAATTCATTTCGAAATCGTTTTCAATTCAATTCATTTCGAAATCGTTTTCAATTCAATTCATTTCGAAATCGTTTTCAATTCAATTCATTTCGAAATCGTTTTCAATTCAATTCATTTCGAAATCGTTTTCAATTCAATTCATTTCGAAATCGTTTTCAATTCAATTCATTTCAAAATATTCGATTTCGAAATCACGTTTCAATATTCATTTTAAAATGAATAAAATCGATATAAATATCGTTCACGTCAAAATGGCGTCAATCTAATCCTCACGGCTTCACATATTTCTATTTTCAAATATTCTATTTCAAATATTTCTATTTCAAATATTTCTATTTCAAATATTTCTATTTCAAATATTTCTTTTTTTCTCGAAACTGGAATGAGGCCCAATCAATTACCATATAATGTTAATTATATGGATTTTCTACAACACATGTATATATCAACAACGATGAATAATCAACCATCAACCAAAGTGCACTACACTGTATAAGCATCAAATATAGACATTTAACGCTTATAGCAGCTTGTCAATCAATCGATCGACATATTTAATAAATCAGGATGAGTGAACTTCAAATTTCATCCTAACACCCGTGTGGGGTTTCAAACAATCAAACACATATTTTATTTGTGCAGTTAGGCGATGTGTAAAATTTATCGACCCAATCAACGTCATTCAAATAGGTGTACATAAACAAACCGTCTGGTTTGTAAATGAATATTTATTTATTCACATTCACGTTAAAAATTATATTTTTAACGATAACACATTTTATTTTAACATATGAATTTATATTCAGTTCATTCGTTAAATAAAATGCTATTTTTATTTTTCTAACTTATTTTAGAAAATTTCGGCGGCATAACGGCACGATACTAGAAACGGGACAAGGCCTAGCCTTATCCCCGGTCTAGTGAAGGCCCACGCCATTCACTCATCAATCAAATCAATTTCATTTTGCAAACCACAAAATTTGGAGTAAGGGTCTAACCTAGCCTTACTCCTACGCCTTATAACGGCGCACGTCTAATCCTAACCAATTTATCGATTCGATTTTTCACACCACAAACCACATTCAAACCAATATCGCAATCAATCACCAAACAGTCAAACAAACAAGTCCATGGTCTGTGGACGGTTGTGTCGGGTGCTACTAAGCACCGTCTGCATCCTAGTATATATATAACTAGAAAAATAAATTGAAAGGTGAGAAATTCTCACATATAGCTATCCTAGCTCCACGGCACTTCATTTGCAGAAGTCTTCGTCGTTTTCGCATCTTCGTCAGCTTCGTCGCCCGTAGCCACTATATATAAAAAATCGAATTTTTATTTCAAAGTTCAATATATAAAAATCGAGTTTTTATTTCAAAGTTCAATATATAAAAATCGAGTTTTTATTTCAAAGTTCAATATATAAAAATCGAGTTTTTATTTCAAAGTGCAATATATAAAAATCGAATTTTTATTTCAAAGTGCAATATATAAAAATCGAATTTTTATTTCAAAGTTCAATATATAAAAATCGAATTTTTATTTCCAATTTTAAAAATAGGATCTTTATTTTTCTAAAGTTCTAATCTCTTTCTATAAAAAAAATTAAACCTTTAAAATAAAATCAGTTTTTATTTATTTCTTTTCAAATCAGTTTTTAAAGCTTTAACAAATCAGTTTTTAATCATTTTATAAAAACAGTTTTTTTTTTTTTTTTAAAATCAAAATAGTATTAACCTAAAAAAATAGCATTACAGAGTTAAAAATAAAAATAAAATAAATAAAATAAAATACTATACTTACAGTGGTTAGCCGAACAGGGGGGGGAGTTTTTGCGGGTTCGGGTCGGGATCGGGTGTCGCAGGCGAAGGGAAGGGGAGGAGGAGCTAAACGAGGCGTCGCTCGAGCAGGGGGGTGCTCAGGTCGGCCATCGACTTCAGGGGGGGGGCGCTGCGTACGGTGGTGTGGTTCTCGCTGGAAGAGGAGGGTCGCGAGGAAGAAGAGGGGGTGGAAGCGGCGGGCGGTGGCTTCGACGGCGACTGGGCTTCGTCGCGATGGATTTAGGGATTCCCCCCTTTTTTCTTTTTTTTTTTTTTTATTTCTGTATGAATGAATCGGGGGGGGGGGGGCCAGAAAGGAGGTAAAGGAGGGAAAGTATATATTTTTTTTTTTTTTATTATTTAATTATTAAATTTCGCAAAAAGGTTGACTTTTATATATGACCTCGAAACGAGGCCCACCGCCTGTCGTCCATAGCGTTTCACCCCCATTCCGAACGCAATGGGATATGTATCGCAAGCTGATTTGATCGTTACAGTCAGTTTCCTTTTGAATTTTCATTTAAATCATTATATTGAATTTTAAACGCACATTTCAAATTACCGGGGTCGCATACGAACTTTAAAAATTCCAGAAAAATATTTTCTAGCTTCGCATTGGCGATACGGTCCTAACAAAACTAGTTTCGTCGAATTCTGAGACCGTTTGAAAAATGGCCAATTTCCAGTCGATTAAAATCAACTGAAACCGGTCAAACGCGTTTTCCTTTGCCACGCTCACATATTGATTCGAAAAATTATGAAATTTGAAACCTAGCAATAACTTTACATCCCGGACCCAACAAAACTGGTTTCGTCGAAATCCGAGGTCGTTTGCAAAATTGCTATTTTTAAGGGCCTTATATATATAAAAATATATATAAATTCCACAGCGACTATTTCTAATTTTAAACTGGACATATCTTATCATTTCTAAGATGAAATCTCAGTTTGTTAACTTCGTTACAAAGATATAGTTATACAGATTCAAATATTTCTTGTTTCGTTCAATTCTGACTTATATTGAATTCTGTATATTCATTTGAAATTAGAAATCGAATTTTCGAACTACCGCGCCATTTTCTATTCCTTTTATAATTATATATAATTATTATATATTCTAACGACGACGTATATAATATATACGTCGAATTCTATTCAAAATAAATTTTCTCGTCGATATTATTTAAAATAATTCATTTTAAATAATCAAAATTCGCTAAAATGGCCAAAATAAAAATTTTAAACTGGCCCAGATTTTCCGGGTTGTTACAATCTCCCCCACTTAAAACTTTTCGTCCCCGAAAAGGAACAAAGTCGAAAGTGGTTTGATTATTCAACTCTACGCTCGACCTGGCTTCCATTCCCGAACTTTTCAGTTTCTGAGAATTTCTAAAATTTCAAAAATTTGGCTAACACCCTAAATTTTCGAAAAATTTCGCCATAACCTCCCCTGCAATGGGAGCATCGGGGAATTTCAAATAGCTTCCCCGGTCCTTCAGATCTCAAAAAGAAAAAGAAAAAGCCAAGCGGCTAGCCAATAGGCTCACAAAATCATCATCACCCAAACAAAACAGTAAATTATGTAGTAAACATGTACCTATTTGTCGGGCAAACAAATTTTATTCTCTGGCTCTAGCCTCCTTGCTATGACCTGTTCAAGGATATATATGTATATGCAAGCAAATGCAACCAATTTTCAATATCATTCAATATTCGATCAAATTAGGCATATTGGTTCAAAATTATCAAACAACTAAACAAACAACACAAACATCAATCAATTAGTGAATTAGAGTTTTCAAATTCATAATTTTGATATATAAGCTAAAATCATGTTTTTGATGCCAATTCACAACAATGTGTTCCTAACTATATAAGTTTTGGTTCTCACACCAGTCTAATGGAAATATATAGAAATCACACCTTCGTCACTCGAAAATAAATGCTGATGATGTTTCGAACCACCATCAGAACCTTGTCGGGCTACTAGAGTGCGGTTCTATATCTACCCGGTATATTAAAACTTCGAATATACGCGGATCAGACGTATACGCAAAATCTATATATACTGGATTGTCCAAATCAATATAAATAAATAATCAACTACGAATAATTGATTTAAATTTTCAAAACAAAATTTTGTTTTCATTTTAAAAATATACTCTTCACACTCGTTCTAGGATACTACTGATCCCATCTCTAACGAGTCATTCCCATTGGATATTGCTAATCCAATATCTGATGAATTCTTTCGTATGGTTCTAATGTGTCTTGTTCTCTGCTTTGTAAACCAAAGCTCTGATACCAAATGTAAAGACCCGCAACTTCCCCGTAAAGGAAAGCGTCGGATAGTTCGAGAACAAACCACAACAGAACGCATACGGAAGAACATTTCATTGTATATTACAACAATGCATCAGATTACAAGAACATACAGAGTAACAATGAATATTACACAGAAATATCAGAGATTTAAATTACATTTAAATACATAGCAGCGGAAAATAATGCAATACACAACTAGAATGAGATATACGGATACAAAGCTTTCCGGATATCGTTCCAGCTGTAAACCAGGATCCTGTGAATATAAATCTGCAAAACCAAAACTACTAGCTGCCCGTGTCAAAATAGGGGCACCCAGAGTTTAGGTTAAAACAATAAACTCCAGGTCAGTCATGTGACTGGTGTGAGAACTAAAACAGTTATTAATCTTTATTTTAAATCATTAGGTAAAACAAGGGACCACGCCGTATAACACGGAACGGGTTTCCTCCCAAGAATACCAGTGCATAAAACAAACAGCGCAATGCTAAATAAAGAAAAATGAAGCTGTTATAAGACCCAGGTCCCATCACACAATGCAACGCAAGCCGGAGGATAGGGTTTTTACCTTATAACAGCCAAAGCATGCTTGATACGTTTAAAACAAATCATTTGATACTATTATAAGTGCATAGTGTATAAAACAACTTCAAATCATAAGTATCAATCATAGGCGGCATGAATGCCCCATACCACTATGTCGCCATATATAGGTTATACAATCAAAATCGCAAAGTCACGTATTTGGAAATTGGATTTCCGTCTATGAACCGAGGCAAAAGATAGTCCTCAACCGATTCGAGACAATCTAGCCCATGTCTCAGGCAAGCGCGCAGGCAAGCCTTGGATCGTCAGGGCCGGTCCACACGGAGTGGATTATTATGCCTGAACAATACGTCTCCCCACCCTATGGGGTGTAAGTCTGGTCCGTCAGCCGACCAGAATGCATTCGGCCGAAACCGATATAACCGAGGCGCCTCGCAACAGCAACAACCACATAAGTCAAACTCGTCAGGGCGTGTAAAACCACTGACGCCACTTCTAGCTAGAAAGAAACGCAAGTCCTCCCTGAGGTCCGTCTCCCGTTTTTGGTTCATACCTGGTGTGAAACACGCGAGGTAAACGTTACACAAAGCTACGCCACAAAGGCCGTGCTTTGATCATCACCACAAGACTTTGCTTTTCAACAGAAGCCTTGATCATTTGCATCTTAGCATGCCACACAGGCAAACCATCCTATGCAACCGATATCAGTCACACAGAATGAAATCCGATGTCAGACACACAGTCCATTTACAAGTCCGTTCTGGGTCTGAACGAAACCGGAGGCACCTAGTACCCCGCATATCCATCGATCTCCAAGTACGTCTGGACGATCACTAACTGTTTCCATCTTCTTGGGTGTACAGCCCAATCAAGATCATCAGTTATCACCCAAACGACGTGAAGACTTCCGGTCTTCGACCATCGTCTTCATCTTCGACTTATCGTCGTATCAGTTATTCAGAATGGGATAAACCCGGTCTTTCCGAATAACTCGCGTATATTTTAAGTAAGTGTTACACAAACACAACATACGCCTCATTCCAGTTCATTAGTCACTAACCGTAAATTAATCAAGAGAATAATTCCCCAAATATTAACCCCGAAGGCCGAAACCAACATCAGATCAATATCCAGAAAACCATTCTGCTTGGCTAACCGACAGTTAGTTTCTAAATTTCACGTTCAAATCTAATTAAAGATTTAACTATCGCCTGGAGCAAAACTGGTGATACTCCATTCTCGATCCTTTCAATCTAATTAAAGATTCATTAAAACTCCACTTAGTTTTAATCATTATCTGGGTTAAAGAATCAGTGTCATTTAAAAACACGATTCACGATAAACCCAAAATCACATTCCATTAATTATCGGGTTAAAGAACAAGTGTTATTTAAAACACTATTCACGATAAACCCAAAAATCAATACCAATTCAATTCCAATTAAATATCATTTAATTGGTACACTTCATTAAATCTAAATAAAAAGATTTAATCTTTTCTCAACTGGGTTCAAGAACAGTGTTAGTGAAGACACCATTCACGACAAACCCAAATCACATTCGATATATTATCGGGTTAAAGAACAAGTGTTATTTAAAACACTGTTCACGATAAACCCAAAAATCAATATCAATTCAATTCCAATTAAATCTCATTTAATTGGTACACTTCATTAAATCTAAATAAAAAGATTTAATCTTTTCTCAACTGGGTTCAAGAACAGTGTTAGTGAAGACACCATTCACGACAAACCCAAATCACATTCGATTAATTATCGGGTTAAAGAACAAGTGTTATTTAAAACACTGTTCACGATAAACCCAAAAATCAATATCAATTCAATTCCAATTAAATATCATTTAATTGGTACACTTCATTAAATCTAAATAAAAAGATTTAATCTTTTCTCAACTGGGTTCAAGAACAGTGTTAGTGAAGACACCATTCACGACAAACCCAAATCACATTCGATTAATTATCGGGTTAAAGAACAAGTGTTATTTAAAACACTGTTCACGATAAACCCAAAAATCAATACCAATTCAATTCCAATTAAATATCATTTAATTGGTACACTTCATTAAATCTAAATAAAAAGATTTAATCTTTTCTCAACTGGGTTCAAGAACAGTGTTAGTGAAGACACCATTCACGACAAACCCAAATCACATTCGATATTCAATACAAGGCTCTGAATAGAAACTATATCGGCCTATATTCAATATCAAATTCTACGATTAACAAATGTCGTATTGGAAATAACGATATACATATATATCTTTCAAATTTCCATAACAACACCTGTAATATCACGAATTCCAACATCGAAATATTCCGAAGACAATTTCGATTCAAATCCACTCCAATGCAATCATTGGAAATTTTGGTTATTTTCAAAACCATTTCAAATTCAATTTATTTATTTAAAAATAAATAGAATTATAATTCTAGTTCAAAACTAGTTCATTTCGATAAAAATCTATTTTTATCTTTTCAAATATGGAGTTTTTCATCCCAAACTTTCACAAATCATTTCTTATGATTTTACACAAATTATTACTATTTTTAATAATTTTATCAAGGCCCGTACGGTCGATTTCCATTAACGGCCATCGAACTGCACTTACAGCGACCTTTTTCGAATTTGATTTGGACGTATCTCCAAATCCAACCGTTAGATTTCAAATTTCTAACATTCATTAGAAAGCTCTTTTCGATACGAACCCAACGGTTCCGGTTTTAGGAGAATCCGACGGTCGGATCTCCCGTAATGTCCGTTTGAAACAAATGGTCGAAATTCGCGAACTGCCGCAGCGCGGCGCGTTCTATTCAGGCCATTATATTATATATATAATATATATTTCGTCGATTACTATTTAAAACGAATTATATAAATGGTTTTAAATTCGTTTCAAAAGCAATTTCAACTTCCTTTTCAATTCAAATCAAAATTGAATTCTTCTTTATAAATTCGTTTCAAAATTCATTTCTATTCAATTCAAATTTCAATTCAATTTGAATTCATTTCAATTCGCTTTCAATTCAATTCGAATTCGTTTTCAATTCAATTCATTTCGAAATCGTTTTCAATTCAATTCATTTCGAAATCGTTTTCAATTCAATTCATTTCGAAATCGTTTTCAATTCAATTCATTTCGAAATCGTTTTCAATTCAATTCATTTCGAAATCGTTTTCAATTCAATTCATTTCGAAATCGTTTTCAATTCAATTCATTTCGAAATCGTTTTCAATTCAATTCATTTCGAAATCGTTTTCAATTCAATTCATTTCGAAATCGTTTTCAATTCAATTCATTTCGAAATCGTTTTCAATTCAATTCATTTCAAAATATTCGATTTCGAAATCACGTTTCAATATTCATTTTAAAATGAATAAAATCGATATAAATATCGTTCACGTCAAAATGGCGTCAATCTAATCCTCACGGCTTCACATATTTCTATTTTCAAATATTCTATTTCAAATATTTCTATTTCAAATATTTCTATTTCAAATATTTCTATTTCAAATATTTCTTTTTTTCTCGAAACTGGAATGAGGCCCAATCAATTACCATATAATGTTAATTATATGGATTTTCTACAACACATGTATATATCAACAACGATGAATAATCAACCATCAACCAAAGTGCACTACACTGTATAAGCATCAAATATAGACATTTAACGCTTATAGCAGCTTGTCAATCAATCGATCGACATATTTAATAAATCAGGATGAGTGAACTTCAAATTTCATCCTAACACCCGTGTGGGGTTTCAAACAATCAAACACATATTTTATTTGTGCAGTTAGGCGATGTGTAAAATTTATCGACCCAATCAACGTCATTCAAATAGGTGTACATAAACAAACCGTCTGGTTTGTAAATGAATATTTATTTATTCACATTCACGTTAAAAATTATATTTTTAACGATAACACATTTTATTTTAACATATGAATTTATATTCAGTTCATTCGTTAAATAAAATGCTATTTTTATTTTTCTAACTTATTTTAGAAAATTTCGGCGGCATAACGGCACGATACTAGAAACGGGACAAGGCCTAGCCTTATCCCCGGTCTAGTGAAGGCCCACGCCATTCACTCATCAATCAAATCAATTTCATTTTGCAAACCACAAAATTTGGAGTAAGGGTCTAACCTAGCCTTACTCCTACGCCTTATAACGGCGCACGTCTAATCCTAACCAATTTATCGATTCGATTTTTCACACCACAAACCACATTCAAACCAATATCGCAATCAATCACCAAACAGTCAAACAAACAAGTCCATGGTCTGTGGACGGTTGTGTCGGGTGCTACTAAGCACCGTCTGCATCCTAGTATATATATAACTAGAAAAATAAATTGAAAGGTGAGAAATTCTCACATATAGCTATCCTAGCTCCACGGCACTTCATTTGCAGAAGTCTTCGTCGTTTTCGCATCTTCGTCAGCTTCGTCGCCCGTAGCCACTATATATAAAAAATCGAATTTTTATTTCAAAGTTCAATATATAAAAATCGAGTTTTTATTTCAAAGTTCAATATATAAAAATCGAGTTTTTATTTCAAAGTTCAATATATAAAAATCGAGTTTTTATTTCAAAGTGCAATATATAAAAATCGAATTTTTATTTCAAAGTGCAATATATAAAAATCGAATTTTTATTTCAAAGTTCAATATATAAAAATCGAATTTTTATTTCCAATTTTAAAAATAGGATCTTTATTTTTCTAAAGTTCTAATCTCTTTCTATAAAAAAAATTAAACCTTTAAAATAAAATCAGTTTTTATTTATTTCTTTTCAAATCAGTTTTTAAAGCTTTAACAAATCAGTTTTTAATCATTTTATAAAAACAGTTTTTTTTTTTTTTTTAAAATCAAAATAGTATTAACCTAAAAAAATAGCATTACAGAGTTAAAAATAAAAATAAAATAAATAAAATAAAATACTATACTTACAGTGGTTAGCCGAACAGGGGGGGGAGTTTTTGCGGGTTCGGGTCGGGATCGGGTGTCGCAGGCGAAGGGAAGGGGAGGAGGAGCTAAACGAGGCGTCGCTCGAGCAGGGGGGTGCTCAGGTCGGCCATCGACTTCAGGGGGGGGGCGCTGCGTACGGTGGTGTGGTTCTCGCTGGAAGAGGAGGGTCGCGAGGAAGAAGAGGGGGTGGAAGCGGCGGGCGGTGGCTTCGACGGCGACTGGGCTTCGTCGCGATGGATTTAGGGATTCCCCCCTTTTTTTTTTTTTTTTTTTTTTATTTCTGTATGAATGAATCGGGGGGGGGGGCCAGAAAGGAGGTAAAGGAGGGAAAGTATATTTTTTTTTTTTTTTTTATTATTTAATTATTAAATTTCGCAAAAAGGTTGACTTTTATATATGACCTCGAAACGAGGCCCACCGCCTGTCGTCCATAGCGTTTCACCCCCATTCCGAACGCAATGGGATATGTATCGCAAGCTGATTTGATCGTTACAGTCAGTTTCCTTTTGAATTTTCATTTAAATCATTATATTGAATTTTAAACGCACATTTCAAATTACCGGGGTCGCATACGAACTTTAAAAATTCCAGAAAAATATTTTCTAGCTTCGCATTGGCGATACGGTCCTAACAAAACTAGTTTCGTCGAATTCTGAGACCGTTTGAAAAATGGCCAATTTCCAGTCGATTAAAATCAACTGAAACCGGTCAAACGCGTTTTCCTTTGCCACGCTCACATATTGATTCGAAAAATTATGAAATTTGAAACCTAGCAATAACTTTACATCCCGGACCCAACAAAACTGGTTTCGTCGAAATCCGAGGTCGTTTGCAAAATTGCTATTTTTAAGGGCCTTATATATATAAAAATATATATAAATTCCACAGCGACTATTTCTAATTTTAAACTGGACATATCTTATCATTTCTAAGATGAAATCTCAGTTTGTTAACTTCGTTACAAAGATATAGTTATACAGATTCAAATATTTCTTGTTTCGTTCAATTCTGACTTATATTGAATTCTGTATATTCATTTGAAATTAGAAATCGAATTTTCGAACTACCGCGCCATTTTCTATTCCTTTTATAATTATATATAATTATTATATATTCTAACGACGACGTATATAATATATACGTCGAATTCTATTCAAAATAAATTTTCTCGTCGATATTATTTAAAATAATTCATTTTAAATAATCAAAATTCGCTAAAATGGCCAAAATAAAAATTTTAAACTGGCCCAGATTTTCCGGGTTGTTACACTTGCTTTTCTATTTTACTGTTTAACTTTGTTTTCTATTTTGGTTTCAAGTTTTGCTCTCGGGTCATTTTTGTGTTTCAATTTCTCCGACGAAAAAATGGAGGTTGCGATGTGTATTATAGTTTAGATGGACTCCTTTCTTTTTCCGTGAATATGTGAACACCACGAATCCTAGTTTTAGGCCAAGGAAGAACTTGCGGATGTGATGAAGGGAACGTGGCTTAGAAAAAGAGGGGGCGTGCACACTTAAGGTCCGAGAAAGCTAAATATATTCAATTTATCATATATGTCTACGTTACGAAATATGTGTGCTTCGTTATTTAAATTTTCGTTCATTGTCGGGCCGCTACAGACAGAAGTAAGAGTACAGTCATGCTCAGTGAGGTGTCACGATCCCAGAAATATAATAATATCGTTAGGTTGACTCATATTTTGAAATTACAAAATGTTGATTTCAGGGTGCGAAATACTTCAAATAAAAAGTCGCTTATTAAATTAATTAAAAATTACAGTAAAATTCTAAAAATTAAATTATCATTATGTCCCAAAAGAACCTTGTCTAAATTCAAACCCGATCTCTAGTTATATCGAATAAACTGATACGGTCGATAAACGATTCTATAGCGACTATTTTAAAATTTGATTTGGACATGTCTCAAAATCTACATGACGAAATCCCGATTTTTCTCTTCCACTAGAAAGATATATTACACCAGCTCCACACGTTTCTTGTTTCACAGAAATCCGATTTAAAACGAATCCTGTATATTCAGTTGAAGTTCCAATTGCCACTTTACGAGCTGCAACGCCAATTCGAGCTCTATTAAAATTGAAATTATAAACTATACGTTCGACTGTCGACGATTGAATATATTCGTTATTCAAATTCAATTCCAAGATGAATTAAACATCACAGATGATCTGGTTCACACCATATCGTCATTTCGGCCAATTCTGTTTATTTCAGAATTAAATATATTATTTAATTATTATTTTAATTAAATATTCACCATTATTGAATTCCACGACTATTAAATTCACTAACCCACCATTAATATAATTAAATAAATTAATTATAATACCCCTGCCAGTGCGGGTCATTACAATCTTCCCCACTTAAAATAATTTCGTCCTCGAAATTGCTAAAAGGTAGAGGACGACCCTATCGACTGGTTAGAACATATTTGTTCACTTCTTAACTTCAGTTTTCAACTGAACCAATTTAATTTCAATTAAATTATTAATTAATTCTTGTCAACGAAAATTTTCAAAAATCCTGAAAATTTTCTAACGCCTTAACTCTTCGAAAAATTTCGCCAGTGCCTCCTTTGTACTGGTCAATCGGTCAAACTCCAACTCGCCTCTCTGGGCCATCTCCATCCCAAAAGAAAATCAAACAGCCAAGCGGCTTGCCAATTCGGCTCATAAATCTTATATCCAATAGAAATATAAACTTGTACCTTTTTGTCGGGCATATCAACTCTATCACTTCCATATGCTATCAACTCTGCATATACAAGAGTTACCCCAATCAAATTCCCATCTGCTTTTATCCACGACACAACCATTCGCTTATATCCTAAGTCGAATTTTACTTCAAATTCGAGTTCCATTGTCGATTTCAAACTCTTAACTTCCCAATCAAATTTTCATTTCAGATTCTTATCTCGACAATCCAATTTTATTCAAGAATAAATTTTTCCTGATATCGTTCTATTTCAATTCAGTTTTCACTTAACTGTTTCAATTCAATTTCAGCTTACTTCCGCAAACTTCTATTTACATTTGTTCTTAATTCAAACAGTCTCTTCCTGGGAATTTTAAACAGTTTACTTTTTTAAAAATCAAATTTTCCTTTTTGAAATTTAACTGAGCCCATAATCAATATTCCATTAGTTAAATCATTTCTCTATGTCTTTATCAATATTTGTTAACTAAATATTTGCAATAACCATATTGGCCTTTTACGTTATTTGGAAAACATTTCCGAATATCGCCTTCCTTTATTTTCTAAACTTTTTTAGAAATTACATGCTATTTATATTTGGAAAATACTCCAATTACTTATCTCTTTTTCGATCTCGTTTATTTCTATACTTAGGAAATATTCTTTATTATATTTCCAAGCTTACACTTATTTGGGTTAAAACGGATGTTGTGTAAAACATCGTTACGACAACCCACATACTATATTCAACTAACTCTTTTCAACATTGATCTTCGAGCATGAAATCTTGCTATTTAATTGTTAGTAATGAAATCAATCAAGTTGGGGTATAACTACCTCTCAGACCTTGACTGAATAACATTTATAACGTCAAAACAGATATGACTACTTACTCGAAAAATCAATACCATACAACGACTTATTCAATTTTAAACACATATACGCTTCCTCTTTCTATCCTTACTAGATTTTATTCTTAGTCTTCCTTTTTGATTTTACTATTCTATTTCTAAGTTCGTTTCCTTGTCGACTTCTATATATATTGATATATAGATTTCTAGTTATCAGATTTTCTTAAAAATATTCTAACTCCTTAAATTCTCAGAAAAATTCGCCATAACCTCCTTTATACCAGGAGCATCGGGATATTTCAAATAGCCTCCCATGGCCCTCACCAATCCAAAAGAAAAAGAAAAAGCCAAGCGGCTAGCCGATACGGCGCATAAAATCTCATATATGAATTAAATACATACCTTTTGTCGAGCAATCTAATTATAACTCTTCATACTTTATCCATACCTATCTCATGTATATCCATACAATTCTAATTCATTCCAACTTAATCCAATCGTTTTAACTTAGTTCGTTAAGTGATTTTCAAATTACTGGTTTGCCCATTTCACCTTTTTATTTGAATATACATGTTCAAATATATTTTTAACTTGTTTATCAACTAATTGAATTCCATTTCAATTTTATTTGAATTTCCTATATTCAAATTCCATTTCGATTCTCTTATTCAAATTCTATATTTGAATTTCATTTCAATTTCCTTATTCAAATTCTATATCTGAATTGATATATTCAAACTCTATTTCAATTCCATTGAATTTCATATATTCAAACTCCCTTTGAATTTCTATATTTGAATCCTATTATTACTCTATATGAATTCTTCATTCAATTTTCCATTATTTGAATCTTCTTTATTCAAATCTCATTTGAATTTCTATATTCAAATCCCCTTTGAATTTCCTTATTTAAATTCTATTTCAATTCCATTGAATTTCACATATTCAATTTCTATTTCAAATTTTCTTTATTCAATCTTTACATAAGTCTCGATTTCGATTCTTTTTGGAATTGATATTTCTGCCTTTTGAAAATAGATTTCCCTTTCAATTTCACACTTGTATTTTTATTTCTGAATTATCCAATGATAATTCTTTTCACTTCATTTTATAAACTTCGTTTATAAAAGAACTATTTATAAACTTCGTTTATAAAGGAACTTCTCGTTTTATTTCTTTTAAAACAAGTTAATATTTCAAATCTATTTCAAAATTTAAATTCTATATTTTAAATCCCATTTTCAAATTCAACACAATTTTTTTTTCTTAAAACAAATTCAAAACAGTATCTCTGGTAGTAATTCGTCACTTACAACTCAAAAATGAACACTGATGATGCAGCTGTCATCATCAGAATCCAATTTCCAGCGATCGAAGTGAGTTCAGTACTATAAAACCATTTTTAAACATTTCCACTTTGAATTTCATTTCAAAATATATTTCACACTGCTTGTAAAACAATTTAAAATCTCCCAGGATCTTAAATTTTCCTTATTTTTAATCAAAATTCATTTACAAACACTTATCCAATTCTCCAGAGTTTTAACTTCAATTTCTGGTTCAAATTTCAGACTTAACTCATCTGATTTCACGTATTTCACTTATATGAATTCTGATTGGTTATTTACATAACCATTTAATTTATAATCTTACTCGATTATAATTACAACCAATATATCCAATATATTAAAAATATACGTTGGGTAAACTATTTCGTTTACCCTCTTTCAAAACATACCATGATGGTTCATCGTATTCAAGTGTTTAATAACTCCTACCGATACAGTGGATGAAACTGATCGATCAGAACTCATAAACGACTCAACCAATGAATCTCCACAATATAAAAATTATTTTTATATCAATAACAAATACGTTCCCTCGTATATATACACTCAATCTCAGCCTAGGGTATTACTAACCCTATCTCTACCAAGTCACGCCACAGAGCCAGTAATTCATAACTTAAGCTCTGATACCAACTGCAACGACCCGGATTTCGAGCGACTTTGGTTATCGACATAAGCACGATGTCGATAACCAAAACGTCGAAAAATCCTGGTAATTAGTGAAAGAAATTAGAGGGTGAGAAAAGATAAGATAGAAACTTAGAATAGAAGAAGAAGAAGAACACAATATCAGAGTAACACGAATCTCACAGCGGAACGAATAAATATATTTCATAACATAACTTTGAAATATACATCTGTATTTGAATATTCATCATTATCAAAGTACAGCACTTACAACACAGCGGAAATAACTATAGCTATATGATCCTGAAGCCTCCTGCTCCAGCTCTTCAATGTATCTGTAAAATCCCGACTACTTGACTGCCCGTACAAATTTAGGCACCCAAGAGTTTAGGGAAAACAACAAAGTAAACTCCGGGTCAGTCATGGGACTGGTATGAGTAAAACAGTTTAAAAACAGTTATACAGGTAAACGATATCTCATAAGACCACGCCGCATAACCGAACGGGTTTTTCCCTTATGAGAATCCAAATATCTTTATATCAAAAACCTTTTGATATTATAATAATGTCTATCAATCACAATTATAATAATCACCTAGTAGAAACGCTTCCATCTCACGTTCTACATATATAGTATACAATTAAAACCGCAAGCACGTATTGGGTAATGGATTTCCAACTATGACAAGGTATGGAATCACCTTCCGCTTGTGTACCTCTAGAGAGGAATACACTGGGTTCAACAAGAACATCTTGCAACCCGGCCACACATGACCGACCACTCATTTCGCTTGAGCGTATCGAATGTATATCACCAACAGTTGGGATCAGCAACCGTTTCCCGAATGGGACAGCATCAACAATAGATTTTTAGAAGTAAATGAAACTCTAGATCAGGTGATTATACACCCTACTTCGGTGCGACCGACTTAGCCATGCTGCCTGCCCGATTTCTGTCATTTACTGGATGATGAGGCTAGAAGCTACGCTTTATCATCAAACCAGATTCACTTTGAATGCCACCTCGTCAAATCCATCAAATCACCGATTGACGTCTACAACAATACATTATGTGTTAGCTAAAAGAAGTTTCCTCCTCTGCTTCCACTCTTGGTACGGTTGGAGAAATCAATATACGTGATCGTCTAGAATTACTCTGTCAGACATCCGTCCATACAAGTCACCCAGGAACAGGATGAACCGAAGGCACTATTCTGTCACAGGATAGCCCTTGCATAACTCCGTCTTCAATTTCCTTTGGCATATATGATTCGCAACGCTTATGCCAATACAGAGTGGTTCTTTGGATAATAATCCAACCGGTCTCTCCATATTAACAACGTTAAAATGGTCAAAACTTCGATAGTCTGTGATTTAACTATCGAATAAAAACAAGTGTGCAAACAACGATATTATTTCCAAATGGAAATTATATCGATCAAACATCATTCAACATTCATCTCTTTAGTTCATTAATTTACTTATCTCATGTTTCCCTACGTTCAATATTCCTTATTTTCTAAATTGGGAAAATATACGTTATTAACAATGGAAAACATTTCCATTTCTTTGTTTCCTTATTAGAAAACATTTCTGGTTTCTTATTTGGAAAACATTTCCAAAGCTTCTTCATTGGACTTAGACAGATGTTTAAACAAACCATCGCGATGCCAACTCAAACCATTTCCTTTACTGTTGAACCTTAACTATTCCTTAGTTAAAAACGAAGCCAATCAAGTTGGGGTAGAACTACCTCTCAGACCTTAACTGAACAACATTTCTAACTTTGAAATAGACAGAGTTCACTTTATATTCCTTTAACTAACTTCCTTACTTAACTCTCGTTCGAATAAATCTCTATTCGATTTATTCTATTTGATTTACTCTATTTGATTTACTCTATTCACTTAGCTCCTATCGAGTAAACTATATTCGATAGCTCTTTTAATTCTATTTGAATACTATATATTTGATTTACCCATTTCATTCTATTCGAATAAACTATATTCGATTTACTCCTTTTACTTTCTATTCGTATAAACTATATTCGATTAACTCATTTTACTTTAACACTAATCGATTAATTAACATCGATTAGCTCCTTTTACTTTAACACTAATCGATTAACTAACATCGATTAACTCTTTTTACTTTAACTCTAATCGATTAACTAACATCGACTAACTTCTTTTACTTTATCACTAATCGATTAACTAACATCGATTAACTTCTTCGCTTTAACTCTAATCGATTAACTAACATCGATTAACTTCTTTTACTTTATCACTAATCGATTAACTAACATCGATTATCTTCTTTTACTAAACTACGTTTTCCGTTACAACTATTTCCTTTTTATAACGTTTACTTACCGTTACAAATATATCCTATTTATAACTTCTATTTACCGTTACAAATATTTCCTATTTATAACTTCTATTTACCGTTACAAATATTTCCTATTTATAACTTCTATTTACCGTTACAAATATTTCCTATTTATAATGTTTACTTACCGTTACAAATATATCTTATTTATAACTTCTATTTATTTTCTAAATAAATATTCCTTTTCTATTTATATTTATTTTCTAAATAAATATCCCTTTTATAAAACCGTGTTCGTTTTATAAATATTTCCTTTAATAAAATCCTGTGATTTTATAAAATTCCTTTATTTCAATATACATTGAAATACTTCTTTTTTTCATCCCAGGGTCTTTTATGATATTTACAATATCGAATAACAATGATCAACATCATTCCAACACACATAATCCATAACAGATTATATAACCCATCATATATCACAATATATGAAAACAGTAAAATAAATGTTGAGGAATCCAGTCGGATTCCTCCAACCTGTTTCCCTGCATCACAGATGTTAAACAATATAGATAACATCACTTTCAGTTCTATATGATACATTCTGTTAAACAGAATCAATATAGAAATTCAACTAACTGACTAGCAGTTCAATCAAACAATCAACACACAGTCAAACAGACAATTTCTAACAGTTCTAAAAATACAACATGAAATTATAAACTGTTCAGAGTTAGTGAGATTTACTCACATTTGCGCGTTAACCGAAAAATATCGGTTTGCGTTATTTGACTCAGGCGGACAATTTATTTCTCCATAAATTGTAACAAGCTTCAATTCACTCCCCAGTCAGTTCCAGTGCATAGCCGTCGCCCATACGATCCGAACGGATCCGACGGTTGGAAATTCTGATATCGTATGATCCAGATATGTCATTTACAAGTTAGAGTACTATTAAAATTAAATAAAAACTTAATTATAATTCCATATGGGCTTTAACCTTTTGACTTGGCCCAATTTCCTTATGCGCCGACCCATAAAACGGTCCTTCTTCACCAATACTTGCTCCAACTAAATCCTGTAAGTCACTCCAAAATCAATGGCCATTCCTTCATCTCAAACTCCCACCGCACTTCTTTTTCCACTATTCAACTTCACAAAATAAACTTAATAACTCTCATTTCCCTTAAACTGCCGAGCTCCACTTCATACGCCATGACCTCACCTTCATTTCCTCACACGTCTTCAAACAGTAAACCCAACAACGCAACAGCATGGGCGAACTTCCACCTCGAAAATCCCCCATCAACACTCCACTTAAACTCTTGGAAAAATTACCATAATTTTCCTCATCTAATTCTCTTCACAACCGTGTAATCCTTGTGGAACTCGAACGCTGCTTGTTCGACGCGAGTTCTCTGACATAGACACGCAAGCACCTGTACATAACGTTTTCAAACATTGGTCCATCCTATCAAACTTTCCCTCCTGTACAAAGCCGCTACCCTTCCTTGCTAATCCACCACGTCCTCCGTGCTTCTCTACTTCACAGTAGTGACCACTTACAGTACCACCTACTTCCCTTATATATATATACACACGCACGCATGTTCCCTCTCCCGATCACCAGCTCCTCCCAACTCCAGTATTTCAGTCACCATGCAAATGCCTTATGCTTCCTCTACGTCGAACAACACGTCTTTCAGCTCTTCAAACTATCCTCCAATATACAAGACTCCACCCTATACCTCAACGTCCGCACATCTCTCTCTCCCTTCACACGCATACGCCCGGCACCCTTCTCCCTTGTTTTTCTATTTTACTGTTTAACTTTGTTTTCTATTTTGGTTTCAAGTTTTGCTCTCGGGTCATTTTTGTGTTTCAATTTCTCCGACGAAAAAATGGAGGTTGCGATGTGTATTATAGTTTAGATGGACTCCTTTCTTTTTCCGTGAATATGTGAACACCACGAATCCTAGTTTTAGGCCAAGGAAGAACTTGCGGATGTGATGAAGGGAACGTGGCTTAGAAAAAGAGGGGGCGTGCACACTTAAGGTCCGAGAAAGCTAAATATATTCAATTTATCATATATGTCTATGTTACGAAATATGTGTGCTTCGTTATTTAAATTTTCGTTCATTGTCGGGCCGCTACAGACAGAAGTAAGAGTACAGTCATGCTCAGTGAGGTGTCACGATCCCAGAAATATAATAATATCGTTAGGTTGACTCATATTTTGAAATTACAAAATGTTGATTTCAGGGTGCGAAATACTTCAAATAAAAAGTCGCTTATTAAATTAATTAAAAATTACAGTAAAATTCTAAAAATTAAATTATCATTATGTCCCAAAAGAACCTTGTCTAAATTCAAACCCGATCTCTAGTTATATCGAATAAACTGATACGGTCGATAAACGATTCTATAGCGACTATTTTAAAATTTGATTTGGACATGTCTCAAAATCTACATGACGAAATCCCGATTTTTCTCTTCCACTAGAAAGATATATTACACCAGCTCCACACGTTTCTTGTTTCACAGAAATCCGATTTAAAACGAATCCTGTATATTCAGTTGAAGTTCCAATTGCCACTTTACGAGCTGCAACGCCAATTCGAGCTCTATTAAAATTAAAATTATAAACTATACGTTCGACTGTCGACGATTGAATATATTCGTTATTCAAATTCAATTCCAAGATGAATTAAACATCACAGATGATCTGGTTCACACCATATCGTCATTTCGGCCAATTCTGTTTATTTCAGAATTAAATATATTATTTAATTATTATTTTAATTAAATATTCACCATTATTGAATTCCACGACTATTAAATTCACTAACCCACCATTAATATAATTAAATAAATTAATTATAATACCCCTGCCAGTGCGGGTCATTACAATCTTCCCCACTTAAAATAATTTCGTCCTCGAAATTGCTAAAAGGTAGAGGACGACCCTATCGACTGGTTAGAACATATTTGTTCACTTCTTAACTTCAGTTTTCAACTGAACCAATTTAATTTCAATTAAATTATTAATTAATTCTTGTCAACGAAAATTTTCAAAAATCCTGAAAATTTTCTAACGCCTTAACTCTTCGAAAAATTTCGCCAGTGCCTCCTTTGTACTGGTCAATCGGTCAAACTCCAACTCGCCTCTCTGGGCCATCTCCATCCCAAAAGAAAATCAAACAGCCAAGCGGCTTGCCAATTCGGCTCATAAATCTTATATCCAATAGAAATATAAACTTGTACCTTTTTGTCGGGCATATCAACTCTATCACTTCCATATGCTATCAACTCTGCATATACAAGAGTTACCCCAATCAAATTCCCATCTGCTTTTATCCACGACACAACCATTCGCTTATATCCTAAGTCGAATTTTACTTCAAATTCGAGTTCCATTGTCGATTTCAAACTCTTAACTTCCCAATCAAATTTTCATTTCAGATTCTTATCTCGACAATCCAATTTTATTCAAGAATAAATTTTTCCTGATATCGTTCTATTTCCATTCAGTTTTCACTTAACTGTTTCAATTCAATTTCAGCTTACTTCCGCAAACTTCTATTTACATTTGTTCTTAATTCAAACAGTCTCTTCCTGGGAATTTTAAACAGTTTACTTTTTTAAAAATCAAATTTTCCTTTTTGAAATTTAACTGAGCCCATAATCAATATTCCATTAGTTAAATCATTTCTCTATGTCTTTATCAATATTTGTTAACTAAATATTTGCAATAACCATATTGGCCTTTTACGTTATTTGGAAAACATTTCCGAATATCGCCTTCCTTTATTTTCTAAACTTTTTTAGAAAATACATGCTATTTATATTTGGAAAATACTCCAATTACTTATCTCTTTTTCGATCTCGTTTATTTCTATACTTAGGAAATATTCTTTATTATATTTCCAAGCTTACACTTATTTGGGTTAAAACGGATGTTGTGTAAAACATCGTTACGACAACCCACATACTATATTCAACTAACTCTTTTCAACATTGATCTTCGAGCATGAAATCTTGCTATTTAATTGTTAGTAATGAAATCAATCAAGTTGGGGTATAACTACCTCTCAGACCTTGACTGAATAACATTTATAACGTCAAAACAGATATGACTACTTACTCGAAAAATCAATGCCATACAACGACTTATTCAATTTTAAACACATATACGCTTCCTCTTTCTATCCTTACTAGATTTTATTCTTAGTCTTCCTTTTTGATTTTACTATTCTATTTCTAAGTTCGTTTCCTTGTCGACTTCTATATATATTGATATATAGATTTCTAGTTATCAGATTTTCTTAAAAATATTCTAACTCCTTAAATTCTCAGAAAAATTCGCCATAACCTCCTTTATACCAGGAGCATCGGGATATTTCAAATAGCCTCCCATGGCCCTCACCAATCCAAAAGAAAAAGAAAAAGCCAAGCGGCTAGCCGATACGGCGCATAAAATCTCATATATGAATTAAATACATACCTTTTGTCGAGCAATCTACTTATAACTCTTCATACTTTATCCATACCTATCTCATGTATATCCATACAATTCTAATTCATTCCAACTTAATCCAATCGTTTTAACTTAGTTCGTTAAGTGATTTTCAAATTAATGGTTTGCCCATTTCACCTTTTTATTTGAATATACATGTTCAAATATATTTTTAACTTGTTTATCAACTAATTGAATTCCATTTCAATTTTATTTGAATTTCCTATATTCAAATTCCATTTCGATTCTCTTATTCAAATTCTATATTTGAATTTCATTTCAATTTCCTTATTCAAATTCTATATCTGAATTGATATATTCAAACTCTATTTCAATTCCATTGAATTTCATATATTCAAACTCCCTTTGAATTTCTATATTTGAATCCTATTATTACTCTATATGAATTCTTCATTCAATTTTCCATTATTTGAATCTTCTTTATTCAAATCTCATTTGAATTTCTATATTCAAATCCCCTTTGAATTTCCTTATTTAAATTCTATTTCAATTCCATTGAATTTCACATATTCAATTTCTATTTCAAATTTTCTTTATTCAATCTTTACATAAGTCTCGATTTAGATTCTTTTTGGAATTGATATTTCTGCCTTTTGAAAATAGATTTCCCTTTCAATTTCACACTTGTATTTTTATTTCTGAATTATCCAATGATAATTCTTTTCACTTCATTTTATAAACTTCGTTTATAAAAGAACTATTTATAAACTTCGTTTATAAAGGAACTTCTCGTTTTATTTCTTTTAAAACAAGTTAATATTTCAAATCTATTTCAAAATTTAAATTCTATATTTTAAATCCCATTTTCAAATTCAACACAATTTTTTTTTCTTAAAACAAATTCAAAACAGTATCTCTGGTAGTAATTCGTCACTTACAACTCAAAAATGAACACTGATGATGCAGCTGTCATCATCAGAATCCAATTTCCAGCGATCGAAGTGAGTTCAGTACTATAAAACCATTTTTAAACATTTCCACTTTGAATTTCATTTCAAAATATATTTCACACTGCTTGTAAAACAATTTAAAATCTCCCAGGATCTTAAATTTTCCTTATTTTTAATCCAAATTCATTTACAAACACTTATCCAATTCTCCAGAGTTTTAACTTCAATTTCTGGTTCAAATTTCAGACTTAACTCATCTGATTTCACGTATTTCACTTATATGAATTCTGATTGGTTATTTACATAACCATTTAATTTATAATCTTACTCGATTATAATAACAACCAATATATCCAATATATTAAAAATATACGTTGGGTAAACTATTTCGTTTACCCTCTTTCAAAACATACCATGATGGTTCATCGTATTCAAGTGTTTAGTAACTCCTACCGATACAGTGGATGAAACTGATCGATCAGAACTCATAAACGACTCAACCAATGAATCTCCACAATATAAAAATTATTTTTATATCAATAACAAATACGTTCCCTCGTATATATACACTCAATCTCAGCCTAGGGTATTACTAACCCTATCTCTACCAAGTCACGCCACAGAGCCAGTAATTCATAACTTAAGCTCTGATACCAGCTGTAACGACCTGGATTTCGAGCGACTTTGGTTATCGACATAAGCACGATGTCGATAACCAAAACGTCGAAAAATCCTGGTAATTAGTGAAAGAAATTAGAGGGTGAGAAAAGATAAGATAGAAACTTAGAATAGAAGAAGAAGAACACAATATCAGAGTAACACGAATCTCACAGCGGAACGAATAAATATATTTCATAACATAACTTTGAAATATACATCTGTATTTGAATATTCATCATTATCAAAGTACAACACTTACAACACAGCGGAAATAACCATAGCTATATGATCCTGAAGCCTCCTGCTCCATCTCTTCAATGTATCTGTAAAATCCCGACTACTTGACTGCCCGTACAAATTTAGGCACCCAAGAGTTTAGGGAAAACAACAAAGTAAACTCCGGGTCAGTCATGGGACTGGTATGAGTAAAACAGTTTAAAAACAGTTATACAGGTAAACGATATCTCATAAGACCACGCCGCATAACGGAACGGGTTTTTCCCTTATGAGAATCCAAATATCTTTATATCAAAAACCTTTTGATATTATAATAATGTCTATCAATCACAACTATAATAATCACCTAGTAGAAACGCTTCCATCTCACGTTCTACATATATAGTATACAATTAAAACCGCAAGCACGTATTGGGTAATGGATTTCCAACTATGACAAGGTATGGAATCACCTTCCGCTTGTGTACCTCTAGAGAGGAATACACTGGGTTCAACAAGAACATCTTGCAACCCGGCCACACATGACCGACCACTCATTTCGCTTGAGCGTATCGAATGTATATCACCAACAGTTGGGATCAGCAACCGTTTCCCGAATGGGACAGCATCAACAATAGATTTTTAGAAGTAAATGAAACTCTAGATCAGGTGATTATACACCCTACTTCGGTGCGACCGACTTAGCCATGCTGCCTGCCCGATTTCTGTCATTTACCGGATGATGAGGCTAGAAGCTACGCTTTATCATCAAACCAGATTCACTTTGAATGCCACCTCATCAAATCCATCAAATCACCGATTGACGTCTACAACAATACATTATGTGTTAGCTAAAAGAAGTTTCCTCCTCTGCTTCCACTCTTGGTACAGTTGGAGAAATCAATATACGTGATCGTCTAGAATTACTCTGTCAGACATCCGTCCATACAAGTCACCCAGGAACAGGATGAACCGAAGGCACTATTCTGTCACAGGATAGCCCTTGCATAACTCCGTCTTCAATTTCCTTTGGCATATATGATTCGCAATGCTTATGCCAATACAGAGTGGTTCTTTGGATAATAATCCAACCGGTCTCTCCATATTAACAACGTTAAAATGGTCAAAACTTCGATAGTCTGTGATTTAACTATCGAATAAAAACAAGTGTGCAAACAACGATATTATTTCCAAATGGAAATTATATCGATCAAACATCATTCAACATTCATCTCTTTAGTTCATTAATTTACTTATCTCATGTTTCCCTACGTTCAATATTCCTTATTTTCTAAATTGGGAAAATATACGTTATTAACAATGGAAAACATTTCCATTTCTTTGTTTCTTTATTAGAAAACATTTCTGGTTTCTTATTTGGAAAACATTTCCAAAGCTTCTTCATTGGACTTAGACAGATGTTTAAACAAACCATCGCGATGCCAACTCAAACCATTTCCTTTACTGTCGAACCTTAACTATTCCTTAGTTAAAAACGAAGCCAATCAAGTTGGGGTAGAACTACCTCTCAGACCTTAACTGAACAACATTTCTAACTTTGAAATAGACAAAGTTCACTTTATATTCCTTTAACTAACTTCCTTACTTAACTCTCGTTCGAATAAATCTCTATTCGATTTATTCTATTTGATTTACTCTATTTGATTTACTCTATTCACTTAGCTCCTATCGAGTAAACTATATTCGATAGCTCTTTTAATTCTATTTGAATACTATATATTTGATTTACCCATTTCATTCTATTCGAATAAACTATATTCGATTTACTCCTTTTACTTTCTATTCGAATAAACTATATTCGATTAACTCATTTTACTTTAACACTAATCGATTAATTAACATCGATTAGCTCCTTTTACTTTAACACTAATCGATTAACTAACATCGATTAACTCTTTTTACTTTAACTCTAATCGATTAACTAACATTGATTAACTTCTTTTACTTTATCACTAATCGATTAACTAACATCGATTAACTTCTTCGCTTTAACTCTAATCGATTAACTAACATCGATTAACTTCTTTTACTTTATCACTAATCGATTAACTAACATCGATTAACTTCTTTTACTAAACTACGTTTTCCGTTACAACTATTTCCTTTTTATAACGTTTACTTACCGTTACAAATATATCCTATTTATAACTTCTATTTACCATTACAAATATTTCCTATTTATAACTTCTATTTACCGTTACAAATATTTCCTATTTATAACTTCTATTTACCGTTACAAATATTTCCTATTTATAATGTTTACTTACCGTTACAAATATATCTTATTTATAACTTCTATTTATTTTCTAAATAAATATTCCTTTTCTATTTCTATTTATTTTCTAAATAAATATCCCTTTTATAAAACCGTGTTCGTTTTATAAATATTTCCTTTAATAAAATCCTGTGATTTTATAAAATTCCTTTATTTCAATATACATTGAAATACTTCTTTTTTTCATCCCAGGGTCTTTTATGATATTTACAATATCGAATAACTATGATCAACATCATTCCAACACACATAATCCATAACAGATTATATAACTCATCATATATCACAATATATGAAAACAGTAAAATAAATGTTGAGGAATCCAGTCGGATTCCTCCAACCTGTTTCCCTGCATCACAGATGTTAAACAATATAGATAACATCACTTTCAGTTCTATATGATACATTCTGTTAAACAGAATCAATATAGAAATTCAACTAACTGACTAGCAGTTCAATCAAACAGTCAACACACAGTCAAACAGACAATTTCTAACAGTTCTAAAAGTACAACATGAAATTATAAACTGTTCAGAGTTAGTGAGATTTACTCACATTTGCGCGTTAACCGAAAAATATCGGTTTGCGTTATTTGACTCAGGCGGACAATTTATTTCTCCATAAATTGTAACAAGCTTCAATTCACTCCCCAGTCAGTTCCAGTGCATAGCCGTCGCCCATACGATCCCAACGGATCTGACGGTTGGAAATTCTGATATCGTATGATCCAGATATGTCATTTACAAGTTAGAGTACTATTAAAATTAAATAAAAACTTAATTATAATTCCATATGGGCTTTAACCTTTTGACTTGGCCCAATTTCCTTATGCGCCGACCCATAAAAAGGTCCTTCTTCACCAATACTTGCTCCAACTAAATCCTGTAAGTCACTCCAACATCAATGGCCATTCCTTCATCTCAAACTCCCACCGCACTTCTTTTTCCACTATTCAACTTCACAAAATAAACTTAATAACTCTCACTTCCCTTAAACTGCCGAGCTCCACTTCATACGCCATGACCTCACCTTCATTTCCTCACACGTCTTCAAACAGTAAACCCAACAACGCAATAGCATGGCCGAACTTCCACCTCGAAAATCCCCCATCAACACTCCACTTAAACTCTTGGAAAAATTACCATAATTTTCCTCATCTAATTCTCTTCACAACCGTGTAATCCTTGTGGAACACGAACGCTGCTTGTTCGACGCGAGTTCTCTGACATAGACACGCAAGCACCTGTACATAATGTTTTCAAACATTGGTCCATCCTATCAAACTTTCCCTCCTGTACAAAGCCGCTACCCTTCCTTGCTAATCCACCACGTCCTCCGTGCTTCTCTACTTCACAGTAGTGACCACTTACAGTACCACCTACTTCCCTTATATATATATATACACGCACGCATGTTCCCTCTCTCGATCACCAGCTCCTCCCAACTCCAGTATTTCAGTCACCATGCAAATGCCTTATGCTTCCTCTACGTCGAACAACACGTCTTTTAGCTCTTCAAACTATCCTCCAATATACAAGACTCCACCCTATACCTCAACGTCCGCACATCTCTCTCTCCCTTCACACGCATACGCCCGGCACCCTTCTCCCTTGCTTTTCTATTTTACTGTTTAACTTTGTTTTCTATTTTGGTTTCAAGTTTTGCTCTCGGGTCATTTTTGTGTTTCAGTTTCTCCGACGAAAAAATGGAGGTTGCGATGTGTATTATAGTTTAGATGGACTCCTTTCTTTTTCCGTGAATATGTGAACACCACGAATCCTAGTTTTAGGCCAAGGAAGAACTTGCGGATGTGATGAAGGGAACGTGGCTTAGAAAAAGAGGGGGCGTGCACACTTAAGGTCCGAGAAAGCTAAATATATTCAATTTATCATATATGTCTACGTTACAAAATATGTGTGCTTCGTTATTTAAATTTTCGTTCATTGTCGGGCCTCTACAGACAGAAGTAAGAGTATAGTCATGCTCAGTGAGGTGTCACGATCCCAGAAATATAATAATATCGTTAGGTTGACTCATATTTTGAAACTACAAAATGTTGATTTCAGGGTGCGAAATACTTCAAATAAAAAGTCGCTTATTAAATTAATTAAAAATTACAGTAAAATTCTAAAAATTAAATTATCACTATGTCCCAAAAGAACCTTGTCTAAATTCAAACCCGATCTCTAGTTATATCGAATAAACTGATACGGTCGATAAACGATTCTATAGCGACTATTTTAAAATTTGATTTGGACATATCTCAAAATCTACATGACGAAATCCCGATTTTTCTCTTCCACTAGAAAGATATATTACACCAGCTCCACACGTTTCTTGTTTCACAGAAATCCGATTTAAAACGAATCCTGTACATTCAGTTGAAGTTCGAATTGCCACTTTACGAACTGCAACGCCAATTCGAGCTCTATTAAAATTAAAATTATAAACTATACGTTCGACTGTCGACGATTGAATATATTCGTTATTCAAATTCAATTCCAAGATGAATTAAACATCACAGATGATCCGGTTCACACCATATCGTCATTTCGGCCAATTCTGTTTATTTCAGAATTAAATATATTATTTAATTATTATTTTAATTAAATATTCCCCATTATTGAATTCCACGACTATTAAATTCACTAACCCACCATTAATATAATTAAATAAATTAATCATAATACCCCTGCCAGTGCGGGTCATTACATGATCATCTGGAAATACTCTGTCAGACATCCGTCCATACAAGTCATCCAGGAACAGGATGAACCGAAGGCACTATTCTGTAAACAGGATAGCCCTTGCATAACTCCGTCTTCAATTATCTTTGACATATATGATACGCAACGCTTATGCCAATACAGAGTGGTTCTTTGGATAATAATCCAACCGGTCTCTCCATATTAACAACGTTAAAATGGTCAAAACTTTGATAGTCTGTGATTTAACTATCGAAGAAAAACAGGTGTGCAAACAACGATATTATTTCCAAAGGGAAATTATATCGATCAAACACCATTCAACATTTATCTCTTTATTTCATTAATTTACTTATCTCCTATTTCCCTATAATCAATATTTCTTATTTTCTAAATTTGGAAAATATATGTTATTAACAATGGAAAACATTTCCCTTTCTTGTTTTCTTTATTATAAAACATTTCTGGTTTCTTATTTGGAAAACATTTCCAAAGCTTCTTCATTGGACTTAGACAGATGTTTAAACAAACATCGCTATGCCAACTCAAACCATTTCCTTTTACTGCCGAACCTTAACTATTCCTTAGTTAAAAACGAACCAATCAAGTTGGGGTAGAACTACCTCCCAGACCTTAACTGAACAACATTTCTAACTTTGAAATAGGCAAAGTTCACTTTATATTCCTTTTACTAACTTCCTTACTTATCCCTCCTTCGAATAGCTATATTCGATTGACTCTTTTCACTTAACTCTATTCGATTAACCCTTATCAATTAACTCTATTGGACTAACACTATTTATTTACTCATTTCACTTAACTACTTTCGAATAAACTATATTCGATAACTCCTTTTACTTTCTTCGAATAAACTATATTCGATTAACTCATTTGCTTCTATTCGAATAAACTATATTCGATTAACTCCTTTTACTTTCTATTCGAATAAACTATATTCAATTAACACATTTTACTTTCTATTTGAATAAACTATTTCGATTAACTCATTTTACTTTAACTCTAATTAATTAAACTAACATCGATTAACTCCTTTTACTCTATTCGAATAAACTATATTCGATTAACTCATTTGCTTTAACTCTAATCGACTAAACTAACATCGATTAACTCCTAATTGGTTTAGCTCTAACTGATAAACTCTAACTGGTTTAGCTCTACGCTTTAACCTAACTGATTTACTCTAACCAATTAACTCTAACTGGTTAACCCTAAATGATTAACTCTGGTTGATTAACTCTAATCAATTAATTCTATTCGACGAATTCTGATCGAATAACTCCTTTTGGCTAAACTATATTTGAATGCCTCCTTTTAACTTTATTCGATAACTTCCTTTATTCTATTCGAATAACTAATTCAATTAACTCCTTTTCGAATAAACTATTCATTTATAAAGATTTGCTTTTAGTAACGGTTCTTCACTTTACAAATGATTTCTTTTTTTATTCTAACTTATCCTTTGATTTTATAAATATTTCTTTTATAAAAATCCTATTTCCTTTTCTATATAAAATCCATCTACTTTATATAAATAATTCATTTTCAAAATACATTTTGAAAAATCCCCTTTTCCATATCCAGAATTTCTTATGGTATTTAACATACCATATAACAACGATAAATATCTTCCAAACACACATAATCAACAACAGATTATATATCACATCATATATCACAATATATGAATCACAGTAAAATAAATGTTGAGGAATCCAGTTGGATTCCTCCAACCTGTTTCCCTGCATCACAGATGTTAAACAATATAGATAACATCACTTTCAGTTCCATATGATATATTCTGTTAAACAGAATCAATATAGAAATTCAACTAACCGACTAGCAGTTCAATCAAACAGTCAACACACAGTCAAGCAGCCAATATTTAACAGTTCTAAAAATACAACATGAAATCATAAACTGTTCAGAGTTAGTGAGATTTACTCACATTGGACTATCATCGTTAAGTAACGATAATTGTCATTGATTCAGATCGGACAATGTATTTTACAATAAATTGTAGCGAGCCCCAATCCACTCCCAGTCAGTTCCATGGTGTAGCCACCGTCCCCATGATCCCAACACAACTTACGGTTCCCGATTCTGATCTCGTATGGATGAGATATGATAAAATAAATTTACTACACATTTTAAATTAAAAATAAACTAATTTAAATTTGCAGAGGGGCCTCACTCTCTAACCTTTCTTTGGCCCAATATCCCCTACGTTGAACAATAAAACCGACCCGCTATTTGAAGCTTCCTCCCCAAATCATAAACCGTGAGATCCCTGTTGAAATAATGGCCACTACAGCACCTTCAAAAATCCCGCCCTCCTTCCTTAGTTGATTAAAAATCACAACTCTCACACTAAAATTCACCTCAACAGTTTCTCTACACCCTCATACCAATATTGATAAACTCGACGCTTCCTCTCAATGTCCGATCTGCTGCCTTAACCCACGGCAGTGCCACCCTTCACTGATCGAACTCCCCCTTTGCGATGCTGGCAGGTGCGCCTTGCTTCAAGGAGGTCGGCCACTACCTCGTTTCCATCTCTGCCCTCCCGTACATCGAGAAAACCCCTGCCCTAGTCGAAGACCATGAAAGCTCAGCCCCTCAGAACTTGATCGCAAGTCCCAAAAATCCTACCCTGATGAAGACCAAGCTACAGCGATTTCGAATATATACATTAAAAAATTTATGGATTTTATTTCCGGTTGTTTGGGATTTTTCTTACTCGTTGTTTTTGCTGTGTTCGATTCATTTGGTGTATATATATGTTGTGTTGTGGTTGGTAAGAATTGTGGCTGAAATAAGTTGGAACGTGGCCTCATTTTGATCCTCAGAAATGTTAGGATATTTTTCTATTTATATTTTATTCTCTTTTCTTGATTTTATATTCGTCTCTCGTTCTTAAAAATCCTTGCGACCACATACGATGTCCAAAAATCACGAAACTAGACATGTAGCTAGAGTTCGACATTACGGTCCCAACGAAACTGGTTTCATCGACTTCCGACTCCGTATGCTCACACATCGAATTTTTAACTGTCACAATATCAACTGTTTTTCACTCTAAAAATCCGTACGGCCACACAGTGACTCAAAAAATCATGGAAGCTGAAATCTAACAATAATTTAACATTGCGGATCCAACAAAATTAGTTTCGTCGAATTCCGACTTCGTTTGCAAAAGTGGCTATTTTTAAAGCTCTGGATGACCCATTTAAATATATAAATATAATTAAATTAAATATAAATAAATTTATATTATCGTATATATATTCACAGTGGAATACCATACAGCTCTACTGGGATTTACAACTCGATATTTCAAATCTGGGTCAACCCGATATTCGATTTATATTGAAATTCCTTTTTAAAAATATAAATAATTCCTTTATAAATTATAAAGGAATTCCACATCGACTTTTCTAAAATTTGATTTGGACGTACATCAAAATCTACACGACGGAATCCCAATTTTTCTCTTCCACTAGAAAGATATACTCCACCAGCTCCACACGTTTATTGTTTCATAGAAATCCGGCTTAAAACGAATCCTGTACATTCAGTTGAAGTTCAAATCGCCAAATTACGAACTGCATCGCCATTTCAAACTCGATTTTAATTATAATATAATTATACGTTCAAACTGTCATTCAAATAATATATTCGTTATTCAAATTCAATTCCAAGCTGAATTAAATATCACAGATGATCCGGTTCACACCATATCATCATTTCAGCCAATTCTGATTATTTTAGAATTAAATATATTATTTAATTTATTATTTTAATTAAATATTCACCATTATTTAATTAAACCACCATTTAATTCACTATATCACTATTTATATAATTAAATAAATTAATTATAATACCTCTGCCAATGAGGGTCATTACAAATTAATTCTTATCAACGAAAATTTTCAAAAATCCTGAAAATTTTCTAACGCCTTAATTTTTCGAAAAATTTCGCCAGCACCTCCTTTGTATTGGTCAATAGGTCAAACTCCAACTTTCCTCTCTGGGCCATCTCCAACCCAAAAGAAAATCAAACAGCCAAGCGGCTTGCCAATTCGGCTCATAAATCTTATATCCAATAGAAATATAAACTTGTACCTTTTTGTCGGGCATATCAACTCTGTCACTTCCATATGCTATCAACTCAGCATATACCAGTGTTATCCCAATATAATTCTGATCAATTTATCCTCAATACAACCATTCGCTTATATCCGAGCCAAATATCATTTCAACTCAAGTTTCCTCTCGATTCCCAACTCTTAACTTGATTGTCACATTACACTTCAAATCTGAATCTCACAATCCAATTTGTCTTGATATCACTCTAATTCAATCTCAGTTACCACTTTACTGGCTTTACTTTAATTCAATTTTTGCTTTCACAAATTTCTGTTAAATTTGTTCTTAATTCAAACAGTCTTTCCCTTGGAGTTTTTAAACAGTTTACTCTTTTCAAAAATTAAATTTTCCTTTTGAACATGTCACTGAGCCCTTAATTAATATTCCATTAGTTAAATCACTTCTCTATTTTTTATCAAAATTTGTTAACCAAATATTTTCAATAACCATATTGGCCTTTTATGTTATTTGGAAAACATTTCCGAATATCGCCTTCATTTATTTTCTAAACTTTAGAAAATATATGCTATTTATAATTGGAAAATATTCCAATTACTTATCTCTTTTCCGATCTCGTTTATTTTTATACTTAGGAAATATTCTTTATTATATTTCCAAGCTTACACTTATTTGGGTTAAAACGGATGTTGTGTAAAACATCGTTACGACAACCCAAATACTATATTCAACTAACTCTTATTCAACATTGATCTTTGAGCCTGAAATCTTACTATTTATTTGTTAATAATGAAATCAACCAAGTTGGGGTATAACTACCTCTCAGACCTTGACTGAATAACATTTATAACGTCAAAATAGATATGACTACTTACTCGAATAATCAATACCATACAACTAGTTATTCACTTTTAAACACGTATACGCTTCCTCTTTCTATTCTTACTAGATTTTATTCTTAGTCTTCCTTTTTGATTTTACTATTCTATTTCTAAGTTCGTTTCCTTATCGACTTCTATATATATATCGATACGTTGATTTCTAACTATCAAATTATCTTAAAAATATTCTAACTCCTTAAATTCTCGAAAAGAATTGCCATAACCTCTTTTGTACCAGGAGCATCGGGATATTTCAAATAGCCTCCCATGGCCCTCAACAATCCAAAAGAAAAAGAAAAAGCCAAGCGGCTAGCCGATACAGCGCATAAAATCTCATATATGAATTAAATACATACCTTTTCGTCGAGTATTCTATTTATATACCTTCATACCTTTTCCATACCAATCGCATGTATATTTATACCTGCCCAATCTATTTTAACTATACCTGATCATTTTAACTCAATTCGTTAATTAACTCTTTAGTCTATTTCACTTTTATATTTGAACATGACATGTTCAAATATATTTTAACTTGCTTATTAACTAATTTGAATCCAAATTTCAAATTTAAGTTCTATATTCGATTTCGAATATCCATTTACAAATCCAATTCACCTTTCAAAGTTCAACTTCAAATTCAAAACTCGATTAACTAATTCCTCTTCGACTTAGTTAACTCTATTCAATTTCTATTCAAATTTTATATTATAAATCCCATTTGAAATTCAACACAACTTGTCTTTCCCAAAACAAATTCAAAACAGTATTTCTGGTAGTAATTCGTCACTTACAACTCGAAAATGAATACTGATGATGCAGCTGTCATCATCGGAATCTATTTTCCAGCAATCAAAGTGAGTTCAATATTATAAAACCATTTCTAAACATTTCCACTTTGAAATTCATTTCAAAATATAATTCACACTGCTTGGAAAACAATTTAAAATCTCCCAGTATCTTAAATTTTCCTTACTTTTAATCCAAATCCATTTACAAACACTTATCCAATTTTCCAGAATTTTAGATTTAATTTAATTCATTCTACTTATCTGAATTTTGATTGGTTATTTACATATCCATTTAATTTATAATCTTACTCGATTATAATAACAACCAATATATCCACTATATATCAAAATATGCTTTGGGTAAAATTATTTTTATTTACCCTCTTTTCAAAACATATCGTGCCGAACCATCGTATTCAAGTGTTTATAAACTCTTACCAATACAGTGGATCAAACTGATCAACCAGAACCCATAAACAACTCAACCAATGAATCTTCACAATATAAAACAACTTTTTATATCAATAACAAATACGTTCACGCATATATATACACTCAACTCAATCTAGGGTATTACTAATCCTATCTCTACCGAGTCACGCCACAGAGCCAAGGTAATTCACTTAACTTAAGCTCTAATACCAACTGTAACGACCCGGAAATTTGGTGATCTTGGTAATCCTATATACAACACATATCGAACATCCAAGGATCGAAAAATACCGGTCATTAATGAAAGAAATTAGAGGGTGAGAATAGATAAAATAGAAACTTAGAATAGAAGAAGAACACAACATCAGAGTAACACGAACCTCACAGCGGAACGAATAACATTATCTATATGATTCTGAAGCCTCCTGCTCCAGCTCTTCAAGTATATCTATAAATTCCTGACTACTTGACTGCCCGTACAAAATTGGGCACCCAAGAGTTTAGGGAAAACAAAACAAAATAAACTCTGGGTCAATCATGGGACTGGTGTGAGTAAAACAATTTAAAATAGTTCAAGCAGGTAAACGATATCTCATAAGACCACGCCGTATAACGGAGCGGGTTTTCCCTTATGAGAATCCAAATTATCTTTATATCAAAAACCTTTTGATATTATAATAATGTCTATTAACCACAATATAATAATCATCTAGTAGAAACGCTTTCATCTCACGTTCTACGTATATAGTATACAATCAAAACCGCAAGCACGTATTGGGTAATGGATTTCCAACTATGACAAGGTATGGAACCACCTTTCGCTAGTGTACCTCTAGAAAGGAATACACTGGGTTCAACAAGAACATCTTGCAAGCCGGCCACACATGACCGACCACTCATTTCACTTGAGTGTATCGAATGTATATCACCAACGGTTGGGATCAGCAACTGTTTCCCGAATGGGACAGCATCAACAATAGATTTTTAGAAATAAATGAAACTCTAGATCAGGTGATTATACACCCTACTTTGGTGCGACCGACTTAGCCATGCTGCCTGCCCGATTTATGTCATTTACCGGATGTGAGGCTAAAAGCTACGCTTTATCATCATACCAGATTGACTTCGAATGTCACAACGTAAAATCCATCAAATCACCGATTGACGTCTATAACCATACATTACGTGTCAGCTAAAAAAAGTTTCCTTCTCCGCTTCCACTCTTGGTACGGTTGGAGAAATCAATATACGTGATCATCTGGAAATACTCTGTCAGACATCCGTCCATACAGGTCATCCAGGAACAGGATGAACTGAAGGCATTAGTCAATACATTCATCTTAGACACTGTTATCTAAGACTTATACAATAGCCCTTGCACTTTACTCCGTCTTCAATTATCTTTGGCATATATGATTCGCAACACTTATGCCAATACGGAGTGGTTCTTTGGATAATAATCCAACCGGTCTCTCCATATTAACAACGTTAAAATGGTCAAAACTTCGATAGTCTATGATTTAACCATCAAAGAAAAACAAGTGTGCAAACAACGATATTATTTCCAGACGGAAATTCTATCAATCAATCATCAATCATATATATTTCCTTATTTTCTACGTTTAGAAAATATACGTTAACACTGGAAAACATTTCCAAATCTTATCCATATTTCCAATTTCAATATTTGATTACGTTTCTGATTCTATTTGGAAAACATTTCCAAATCTTCTTTACTTGGATTTAAATAGATGTTTAAATCAACATCGCGACGACAACTCAAACCACTATACTTATTTACTAAATACACTTAACCACTTTCACTCTCGAACCTTAACTATTTCTAAATTAAAAACGAAGTCAATCAAGTTGGGGTATAACTACCTCTCAGACCTTAACTGAACAACATTTCAAATCTCGAAATAGGGTAAGTTCATCTTTTAACTCTTTAAAACTTCCTTACGTAACTTCCGGATATAATTTACGAGTCCAACTCCTTTACAGAATCATTTGATTATAACAGTGGTGTTATAATTTCCTGCTTCTGAAATATAATAACTTTAATCTAACTCTTATTTCCTAACTCGAATAAATGACGAACAACTAATTTAATAACTCCTATTTGGTTAACTCTTATTCTATAACTCTTATTCGAATAACTCCAATCTAATAACTTTTATTCGATTAACTCTAACTCTATTTATCTCTTACTGGATTAACTCTTATTCGAATAACTTACATCCGAATAACTTATATTTGGTAATCTCTCTTCTTCGAATAAACTATATTTGATTTAACTCCTATTGAATAACTAGATTCGATTAACTCTAACTGATTAACTCTAACTTTAACTGGTTAACTCTAACTGATTAATTCTAACTTGTCAACCCTAATTGATTTACTCTATTCGATTAACTCTAATCGAATAACTAATATTCGATTAACTCATTTCGATTTACTCTTTTGGGTGAACTCCTTTGAATTAACTCCTTTGATTTATTCCTTTGAATTATTTCCTTTGATTTATTTCTTTGAATTTATTCCTTTGAATTTTCCCTTTTGAATTACACCTTTTGAATTATCTTCTTTGAATTAACTTCTTTTCTATTTGTTTACTTAACAAATACTATTCCCCTTTTTCCATTCTATTTATTTAAAAAATAAATATTCCTTTTATCTTTTCTATTTAACAAATAAATGTCTCCTTTATCTTTTCTGTTTATTTTCTAAGTAAGTAATCCACTTTATAAATATTCTATTTATAAAGATTTCCTTCATTTATAATTCCCAATTAAACGTATTACCTATTTATAATTATTCCATTTATAAATATCCCTATTTATAAATATTCTATTTATAAATATTCTCTTTTATAAAATCCTATGGTTTTATAAATATTCTCTTTCCAATATTCCGGTATGTCATGGTGTTTAACATATCAAGTTATGATGTCCAACATCATCCATACACATATAATCAACAATATATAATAAATCACGTTATATCACAATATATGAAAACAATAAAATAACTATTGAGGAATCCAGTCGGATTCCTCCAACCTGTTTTTCCTGCATCCACAGATGTTACACAATAAAATCAACATCACTTTCAGTTCCATATGATATATTCTGTTAAATAGAATCAATATAGAAATTCAACTAACTGACTAGCAGTTCAATCAAACATTCAACACACAGTCAATCAGCCAATATTTAACAGTTCTAAAAATACAACATGAAAATATAAACTGTTCAGAGTTAGTGAGATTTACTCACATTGGACGATCATCGTTAATTAAATATATTCATTATCGTAATTCAAATTTAAACTGAATTATATATTTCGAATTTCCCAATTCATACCATATCGCCACTTCAGCCAATTCTGATTATTTCAGAATTAAATATATTATTTAATTTATTATTTTAATTAAATATTCACCATTATTTAATTCCACGACCATTAAATCCTTTTAATCACCCTTTAAATAATTAAATAAATTAATTATAATATCTCTGCCAATGCGGGTCATTACAAAACGAGTTATTCTCGAATTTAAATAATATTATTTTAATTTCTCCTTCATATAAAAACAGGTCGAAGGGTTAAACCCTAAAGAAATAAAATCCCGTGGTCAAATTTTTTCAGCTGCGCCTCCACTTAAACGAACGAACCAAGTTGTTCAAAAATTCAACCTTCAAAATCTCATAACAAACTTCGAATTGATTGATGATTTCAACACGAAAACTGAAGAACCAGGCGAGAACTATCTGGTGAACGGCTAAGATCGATTATGATGGTATGGATTTCTCGATTTTTGAGCTTAAAGGGGCTTCGGTCGTGGAGATTTTTAGGGAGGATGGCTCGATCGAGTTAGCTCGGGGTCTCGGAAAGGGTAGGCGACGCTGGCAGCTTCTCGTTGATGGGTGTTGATCGGCCGATGGTGGTTCAGGGTGTTGTGCGCAATCAAGGAACGGTGGCGAGGTTTTTTTTAGAGCGATGGTCTGAAGGATATGCGGGAAGGAGATTGAAAATGTGATTAAGAATTAATTACATATTTAATTAATCGTTTGTGTAGTCAAAGTTTAAAATATCGTAACTTTTTAATACAATGTCAGAATTCAGCATACCTGGGTCCGTTGGAATCCTGGCGATGAACACTATGTAATGGAACCGACCAGAACGAAAATGGAGGCAGCTGGAATTTTTGACCAAATTAAATGTTTGTTTAATTTTGTTAAAAACAATCCTACGATAAAAACCGACGGAGTGGAGCCCAATGTCAGAATTCTCTCACGAAAATATTTGTACAGTTATTTAATTTATTTTATAACTGTTAATATATAGAAATTGCCAGTGTTAATTTTTACTGTTGTATGTGACATTGCTTGAGTTCAACACATGAATTATTCACGACTCATCTGCATAAGTAGTGTTGTTTGAATATACGACACCCGTATTTCAAAAAATGTGGATCAACACTTTGTGAATGTTGAAATGAGATATAAATATCCATTTATAATTTAAATAGTGAAAATTGGTTAATTAGAAAAATAATTCAAGCCGAATTTGAACTGGTTAAATTCATTAACCAATAATTTATTTAAGTAAACTGTTGTTTGAAAACCCCACACGGGCAATGGGATGATATTTGAAATACAGTAATCCCAATAATTAGTTGTATGTCAATCGATTGGTTGACAGGTTGAGATAAGTATTATTTATTCATTTTAATGCTTATGCAGTTGTAAAATGCACTCTAGATAATGTTTGGTTGTTGAATGCTTATTTATCGTTATTGTTGAGTACATGCGATTTATGAAACCCATATAACTGAAATTATATGGTAATTGATTGAGTCACATTCTGATTTAGAGAAAATGAACATTTAAAAATAACAAATATTTTAAAATAACGAATATTTTAAAATAATATTCGGTAAAGAATTAAATTATGATTTTGATGTTAGATTTTGGATGGACACAAAATTACTGAAATGTGAAGCCATGTTAAGTAGCTAGACGCCATTTTAACTCGAACAGGTTTATAAATCAATTTTATTCATTTCATAATGAATACAAAAAAGAAATGGATTTCAAAATTTGATATTTTGAAAATATTACCATTTTAATAATATAATGATATAGAATATTCAATTTCGATTTAAAATTTGAAATGGAAGTTGGAATCGTTTTTAAAACGAATTTATAAAATAAATTTTAAATAGAAATTGATGAAACATAATATATATATTATATTTAAATGGCTTGAATAGAACGCGCCGCGCAGCGACCGTTCGCGAGTTTCAACCATTGACTTCGAATTGATGTAACGGGAGATTCGCCCGTCGGATTCTCCTAAAACCGAAACCATTGGATTTGTACCGAAAAGATCTTTCTAATGAATATAAGAGATTTAAATTTGAAGTTGAATGGTTGGATTTTAAATTATGTCCAAATCAATTTTAGAAAAGGTCGCTATGGATGCAGTTTGGTGACCGTTATTGGAAACCGACTGTAAATGCCTTAATAAAATTATTAAAAATAAGGAAAATTTGTTTAAAATCATAATAAATGATTTGGAAAGATTTTGGATGAAAAATTCTATGTTTGGAAAAGATAAAAGCTATTTTTATCTAAATGAACTAGTTATTAAATAGAATAATAATCCAATGATTTAAATAAATAAATTGGATTTGTAAATGGTTTTGAAATAACCAGAATTTTCCAATGTATGAATTGGAATGGATTTGGGATGGAAATAATCTTCGAAATATTTCAATATCGGATTCCATGATTATATAGATATCGTTGAAGAAATTGGAAGATATATATATATATCGTTATTCCCAATGCGATATTTCTTGGTTTTAGAATTTGATATTGAATATAAGCCAATATTATTTCTATTCAGAGCCTTGTATTTGAATCCCATTGAGAAAAGAATAAATCTTTTAATTAAGATTTAGAATTGGAATTGAATTGGATTTTGGGTTTATCATGAATGATATTTTAAATAACATTTGTTCTTAAAACCCAATTAACAGTTAAGATATAAATTGGAATTTATAAATCTTTTTATTAAGATTTAATGGAAATTTTTCAAAGTAAAATTTTCCAATTTATTATATTAAATTTGAATTCGATTTGGTAATAATCGAGATGAGTTTCTGTAAAGGAAGGTCGTTACTATTTATGGAATTTAAAAGGCTTTGCCGTTATTCCATTTATATTATTAGTCTGATACGGAAATTTATATCGATTATATATTGATCTATTTTCCGTGAAGATTCCATTTATATTGAAGATGATTTTGGGTTTATTGTGAACTGTGTTTTAAATAACATTGATTCTTTAACCCTATTAAAGGCAGGATTAATTTCCTAAATTGAATAATTATAAAGTAGTGATTTTTGATATTAAATCCAAGATGGAGTTTTAATGAATCTTTAATTAGAAAGTGAATGAGGTAATTAAATTTACCGAATTCATGAAATAATCAAGGATGGAGTACCGCCAGTTTTACTCTATGCGGTAGTTAAATCTTTAATTATATTTGAACATGAAACGGTAATTAATTTTACCGATAACACAGTGAGTGTTAGATATGGAGTACTACCAGTTTTGCTCCATGGGATGGATAGGTTGGGATTGGAAAAATAAAATATATGATTACTTCATTAAGGCTCGATAATCCCGACTAGTGTTATAAACCTTAATTTGATTTAGAATTTAGAGAGGATAAAATAAAATCTTTTGAAATGGATATCCAGAGGAAAATTAAAGAATAAACTTAAAAGTATTTATCTTCGATAAAATTAATTGGAACCTTTCCCTAAAAATGTGAATATTTGAATAAAAGAATATTCTGAATTGGAATGACGAATATGATGTGTTTTTATATCATTTTATTATTGATTATAAAATAAGCGAGTTGTTCGGAAAGACCGGGTTTATGCCATTCTGAATAACTGATACGACGACTAAAAGTCAATAATGAAGATGCTGGTTGAAGACCGGAGACATTCACATCGTTTGGATGATTATTGATGTCTTGATTGGGCAGTACACCCAAGACACGGTAATAAGTGGTGATCGTCCAGACATACTTGGAGATTGACTGGATATGCGAGGACCTCTTTCCTGTATTGGATATATGGGACGAGGAATAAGGTGCCTCCGATTTTTTTAGACCCAGAACGGACTTGTAAATGGATGTGTGTCTAACATTGGATTTCATTCTATGTTGATTGATTTTTATTAAATATATATTTTTTTGGTGGCGGAGAACTTATTCTTTTGCTTAACACCCTTCTCTAAGACGCATGAGCTTAGAGGTTATATATTGGTAGACAATAGTCGTATGGCATGGATTGTCAATGTGGCATGCTAAGATGCAAATGATCAAGGCTTTTGTTGAAAAGTAGAGTCTTGTGGTTGACGATAAAAGCACGGATTTAAATAGCATAGCTTTTTGTATAGCGTTAATTCACGAGCCTCACACCTAGTATGAGTCAAAAACGGGATGGTGACTGTAGGGAGTGCACGACGTTTCTTTCTAGCTAGGAGTGGTGTCATGGTATAGAGCCCAGACATTTTTACTAATGTGGATGATCGACTGTGAGGCGCCTTAGGTATTGGTCGCTACTGGCCAAGTGATAGGTCCGATAGGACTGGGAAACGTGTGTTCAGGAATAACTAATCCACTAAAGTTAGTGTGAACCGACCCAACCGCTTCTAAGGGTTGCCTGTAGGTGTGATCCTGAGGCATTTTCTAGAGTGTCTCGAATCGGAGAGGAGCCATCCCTTGCGTTGACTCATAGATGGAATTTAATTTCCAATATGCGACTTTTCGGTTTTAGTTGTAAACCTACGTATGGCAGCATAATATATGATACCTATGTCGTCTATGATTGATACATTTATATTTGAAGTTGATTTTGACACTTTGCACTTATAGTAATATCAAAATAATTTGTTTCAAACATATCAAGCATGTTTGGCTATTATAAGGGAAAACTCCATCCTCCGGCTTGCGTTGCATTGTGTGATGGGACCTGGGTCTTATAATAGCTTCATTTTCCAAAAAGCATAAAGTTGTTTTATTTTAAACTGAGATTCGTGTGGAGTAAACCCGTTTCGTGTTATACGGCGTGGTCCCATGATTTCCCAACTTTTAAAGTAAAGATTTAGTTAACCGGTCCCATGACTGACTCGGAGTTTATTGTTTTCACCTATACTCTGGGTGCCCATATTTTCCACATGGACAGCTAGTAGTTTTGGTTTTCGCGGATATTTCTTTTCACAGGATCCCGGATTACAACTGGAGCTATATTTGAAAAGCTTTGTATCCGTATATTTTTTCAGTTGTGGTAGTAGATGTTTTCCGCTGCATATTATACTTATGTATTGTTTTTCCGCTGCTTTGTAATTCATAAATATTTGATATTTTTCTACTGTATTTTTTTTGAACTCCGATATGTTCTTGCACTCTGATGTAAATTGTTGTAATAGCAATGAAATGTTCTATTGTTTATGTTCTGATGTGTTGTGTTCTCAAAGCAATCCGGGCTCCTCCGTCTCTTCAGGGATCGGGGAAGTTTGGGTCATTTCATCGTGGTATCAGAGCTTTGGTTTACAAAGCTAGAGAACAAGAAAAATTAGAACCAAACGAAAGAATTCATCAGAGATAGGATTAGTAATTTCCTAGGAGAATGACTCGTAAGAGATAGGATCAGTAGTATCCTAGAATGAGTTCGAAGAGTATTATTTATAAGAACGAATTTAATTTTGAAAATTATATCTTATTATACATATTTGAGAATTTTATTTTAAATTAAATTTGAACTATCGGGTATAAGGAAATTTTTAATATACGTATGATCCACGTGTATTCGAAGTCTCAAATATACTGGGTAGATATAGAATCTCACTCTAGTCGCCCGGAGATGATTCTGGTAATTGACATGCCATCACCAGTGTTTATGTTCGAGTTTTGAAAGTAGGATATCTATATATTTCCAATTGACTGGTGTGAGAACCAAAACATAGTTAGATTTTATTGTTTGTGATTTGACACTGAAAAAAATAGATTTTTGAATATATAGAAGTTATACGTTTGAGAAGTTAATTAGCAAATTATTGCTGGTTGTGATGTTTGATTTTTAGTTTAACTAATAAAAATATTGGATTGATAAAACCAATAAATGAATGAATGATAAGTAAATCCAACCCAAATATAAAGTAGAACTGAATTGAAAATTGATTGGAATTTCATACATAGACATGTGTGTGTGTATGTTGAATAGGTTAAAGGATTCGATGTTGAGTAAAGAAATAAAATGCATGTCCGATAAACAGGTGCACCTTAATGAGTTGGTTGCACAATTTTATTATTATATCAGCTACTGTGAGTGTTTTTGGATGCGTTGTGATGGTTGTTATGTGTGAGATTATAAACATACGTTATAGGGTAGCAATAAATAAATTATGAACTACACTGCATGACATACTACATGAAGACAACATATCATATCATATTCTATAGAAGCATTTGGCGCTTATATGACGAGGTTGGGATTTCCATATGGGAGAGATGCTCGTATGGCGATGACTCTTAGCATGATCTATGCTACTCGTTTATGTTGCTTAACTACTCTATTAGTATCATTTATATCTTCACTTGTTTACTTCTTTTTGTCGATGACAAAAGGGGAGAGATTGGTACTGACAGTGTTATGCAGGAGTATATAACATGTTCATATACATGCACAATCTCAGGGGGAGATCATATACAGGGGGAGATTCAGAACTATGTTGTCATCAATCAAAAAGGGGGAGAATGTTGAGTCAAGAGTTTATGGAGTTTTGATTTCTGATAAAGAAATAAGCCGTGATCGACAAAAAGAAGATATTTATTGGTTTGAAGAGGTACAAAGAGCTACATATGGTATTCAACATTAGAGGTTGATTATTTGGTGTTTAATAGTATTGTTTATGTTAAAATCTATCCTCAAATAATCTCACACCTCGAAATTATCGATATACATATACGAATATATACATATGTGCATCTTGGTTGTGCAAACTAGGTAAAACCGGTCGACCGTCCATATTTGGACCCATCGACCGCTTCTACTCAGAATGCACAATAAACGTGTACATGTGAACATAACGTATATATATTCAAATTCTTGTCTACCGGTTCTTTTTGACCTATCAACTGTTTTCTGGAAGAAAACAACCTTTCGAAAAGTCACTTCTTTCAATCAAGGGTTGCATCTTTTTCTCTTCACCACTAATCATGGCTATTGTTTGTTACTCTTCACAAAGGGGTACAACTATTCATTCTCTATACAAACATTATGAGATCATCATTTCTTTCAACTAATTTTGAACAATTATTGACTTGATTACTATCGCTAATTTCTTGATCTCATTTCTATATTCTCAAACTCTTAATTGCTCATATTCAATAATATATCGTTTGAATCCTAGAATCTATATAATATTCTTTTGATTCAATACCATATCCACTTCCAAATCTTCATATACGCAAATATTCTATTTGAGGATAAGATTATAGGAAGGTTGTACTACAAGTGACAAATTCGTGTTATCAAGAACACATTCTGTCAACAACAATTGTATTAGTCTTAGTTGAAGTCCTCGGTGTTGTAAGAGGCATGTGTTGAAGTCATTGGTGTTGTTAGAGGCGTGAAATCCCATTCGTCTGCTCGGGTATTGTAAACCTGTTCCTCCGGGTGAAGCGAGGTGGTTTTTAGTGAAAATCTAGATAGAAGTCTGGGACTGGACGTAGGACGATGCTCCGAACAAGTATAAAAATCCCTGGTGTGATTTTTCTATTTTACTGCATTTACTGTTACATATATGTGATTAGCTGATATTTATATCATTTTACTTTTGCCTTCATAGCTATTGTATATTTGTGTGTTATACATCATGTTACACGATCCGTATGTACTGTATTAGTACGTGCGCATTCTACATTTGTATCAGAGCACGGTCATCATATAACCGTAATACATTTATTTGATATATTCTAGTAATATGGCAAATAATGCAAGTACCAGCACTATCACTGAAAACGCTACTTACACGGAAGGTCAATCAACACAAAGACCTCCATTCTTCAATGGTCTTAACTATAGCTATTGGGCAACACGTATGTCATTTTTATGCAGTCAAATAGCCATGATACCTAGAATGCTACCCAAAAAGAAATAGTGAATCCAACAACTGATTATTCAGAATGGACACCAGTTGAGAAAACGGCAGCAACTATAAATGCAAAAGCAATAAACATGTTATTTTGTGCATTAGACCAAAACGAATATAACCGTGTTAGTATCTGTACCACAACATATCAAATTTGGCAAACGCGGAAAACCACTCATGAAGGTACTAACAAGGTAAAACAAGCCAAGATAGCCATGTTGAAAAGTCAGTTTCAAAATTTCAAGATGAAGCCAAATGAGACAATCAACGATATGTATTCACGTTTTCAAACTATTCACCATGCTCTTATCGGATTAGGACAAAAATATTCTGATTTTGATGTTGTTTCAACAATCCTACATTCTCTGGCTAGTGAATGGGAAGGAAAAATATTAGCAATTGAAGAAGCTAATGACCTTTCCATCATGAAGCCAGATGAATTGATAGGGAATCTAATGTCCTATGAAGCTAATTTGTAGGATAGAAAGGAACAAAAAGAAGAAAAGAAAATTGTGGCATTCCATGCTGAAAAAGATTAATCAGAATCTGAAGAAGAAGATCTGGCGTTCATTGCAAAAGGTTTCAAAAAATTCCTGAAACAACGAAAAGCCAGTCGTTATAACAAAAAGAAAACTGGATCAATCAAACCATCATCATCCACTATATAATGTTTCAACTGCCACAAAAAGGGCACATACACAAGGATTGTCCAGAGCAAAAGAAGAAGTCAGAAAATGACAAATTCAAATACAAAAGGGACCAATCTAAGAAACGAGCATTCTCAGTAACATGGGATGATTCAGACTCGTCTTCATTGGAAAGTGAAAGTGATACAGAAAATGAATATGCAAATGTTTGTTTCATGGCAGGAGAAGATGAGGTACAAATTCCTACATTTGATGAAGTACTTGATATTAATGCTGAATTGATAGTTAAATAGAAAGACATGAAACGACAATACAAAGAAGCTAAAGCTGATTTGAGTAGAGCAGAGTTTGAATGAGATATGTTAAAAGACGAGAAGAAAATATTAGAAGAAGAAATCGAAAAATTTCAAGAATCATCTTCTAATATTGACTCTCAATTTTCTCTTTTGAGTCAAGAAATTAAAAATCAAAAAGAGAAAAACGATGCTATTACTACTGAAAATCATGAGCTTAAGACAAAGGTCAAAAATCTGGACCTAGCAATAGCTAGTTTACAAAATAATTTAGAAAATATTACGCAAAATGTTTCTAACTTCAACAAAGGTCGAGAAAATTTGACAAAAATCATTGGAAGTTCACAATCTGTTTCAAATAAGCAGGGTTTGGGATATAAAAAACAAGAAACCAAGAAACATCTCCGTTATAAAATAAAGAAAAAAATGTAGTAGTACAAAAAAATGAAGCTAAGAAAAATCTTAGTTTATTATATTCCAAGCCGAAACCAGTTGTGAAATTTCAAAAGGAAAAAGTCAAGACTATCAAGATATGGTTTCCTAAAACAAATAACAATTTGATTAGGAACAAATATATTCGGCATTTCATGAATACTGTGCAACTTAATTCTAATTTTTTTATTTAAAGGGGATACCAGACCCGTATGGGTTTGGACTCCTAAGACCTAACTCTTAGGATCCTATGAAAAAGTGGGTACCATGGACTTAATTTTCTTCTTTGCAGGTCCCACTTAAGAAAAGAGAAAAGTGGATATTGGACAGTGGTTGCTCGAAGCACATGACTAGAGACAAGAGCTTATTGACAAATATTGCATACTCTGATAGTGGCTCCGTCACTTTTGGAGATAATTGAAAAGGCTATACCATCGGCAAAGGCGATGTGAGAAATTGCGATACATCTAACTTACCTCTTATTACCAGTGTCATGCTAGTTAGGAATCTGAAACATAATTTACTTAGCATTAGTCAGTTATGCGATAAGGGATTTACAATTTCCTTTTCAGATAATATGTGTAATATTTTAGATAGAGATCATAATTTAGTTTTCAAAGGTTATAGAGACAAATATATATATATTCTGAATATGAATATTAATCATAGTTCAGACATGTGTCTTATGGTTCATGATAATGATCCATGGCTATGGCACAAACGCTTCTGTCATATAAACTTCAGAACTATCGACAAGCTGATCCTAATTCTTCATAATTTCTGTTTTCTGCTATAATCAATGGCATACATATGCGACAAATGTGCTCAATATTCTCATGTCTCTATCACTAGTTTTGAGACAGAAGATCATTACACTCCGAAAACTCGCGAACACAAATTTGGATATCACCCAAGCAATCGTATCCCCGGCACTACGCCAACTTCAAAACGGTCAAAGAAAGTATTGTTTTTCTCATCTTATACCAAAGAAAAGATCGATGAAATCCATCATTATCAGAAACATCATATTGATCTTCAAAGGAAGATATATTATGAGCAAAAGCTGACCTCGGATCGACTATCTCTTCTAGAAAGATTGGCATTGTTCTTTTATGGCTCAAATAAACATGAGATACACGAGCCTATGCCAAACATGCCTTCATCTTCTAGGAGCCTGAATTCATGGGAAAGAAACTACAATAGGAACGAAGGAGCGAAAAAGAATTGGCCACCATGGAAACCAGGTATTAACGACATCAAAGAAGATTCTACCGATCACAATTCATCAAATTCACATTGGATTTATATCATAGAATTCATCAACTTCACATTAGATTTATATCGTGGTTATATTCTCTTGTATCACTCATGTACTAAAATATAATGAGTAATTTTTACGTCATATGGATCGTTAAATATCAGAAATGGAGCAAAAACCATGAAAAACGGCCGAGATACCAACCAGTCGATAGGCCAGATTTTGACCGATCAACCAGTTTATCTTCTAATTAAAAACGGTCGACCGGTGGAAATGTGGCGGTCGACCGGTGACGGCTTTTTCTATTTTTTAAAACACACATATACGACCATATCTCCATTCCACTTCTTCACTTTTACTCCAACCGTTCCTTATTCCAAAAACTTTAAAACCCTGTAATTCAATTTTTTTTTTAATTTCAACAATATCAATCAAATGGATCCTCCTCAGAAAAAAAATCAAAGAAAGCTTCAACTTCTGAACCCCAACCAATTGACCTCTCAATCAAGAAGTGGCTAGTTGATCCGATTGTTGTTAAAAGATCGAATGATATGAAAGACTTCACGATTCATCCAGGTTCATTCATTAAGTTCTCTGATTTCTCCAAATATCGTATTCTCAACTTAGCAAGGAATTCTAATATTGAATCTCTAATTGATTTTGATCAAAATAATGTAGAAATAAACCATATTATGATCAAATTATTCTACTCTAACATGAATTTGGAGAAGTACAAGCCCGAAAATCCTGCACAATGTCTTTGGTCTGTAATCTGTGGCAAGGAAGTTTTTATCTCGAGTTCTAGAATGGAAAGCATTCTTGGAGCTCCTTTTAGTAGTGAGAAATTCTCAAGCAACTTTTGCAATATCCATATCTGTGATCGTATTATCCATGAATTCATTGAAGACGATATGGATAGCAAAAAATCCAAAGGTTTACGTCCCACTGCAAGGATTATTCATCACACTCTCATGCACTCTCTACTATCAAGATTAGGTAATTTTGATGTCATTTATAAAGAGAACTTCAAGGCATTATATGAAATATACGGGGATGTTCATATCAATTGGATAGGTATGATTTTTGATGAGATTTTGCAAGTAAACAAATATACTAGGCCACATTTGTTTTATAACGAATATATCATGCGCCTACTGCTCGACTGTAACATCACACCCCCCGAGTCTCCTGTTTCAAGGCCTAAAGTTTTTAACAAAGCAACGATTAAACGAATGAAACTCCCCAATCCGTACTTCACTATTATGTCTTTTGAAAAATGGAAAGAACAAGGACATCAAAGTGCTTCATAACGATCATCCCGGCCATGACCTGAGGAAGTCAAACTTCTAGGATCATCTTCCTCAACAAAGGAACCACTAGACACCATTGCTCACAACCAATTTCTACTCGAAGCAAGACTTAAGCGTACAGATACAAAGATCGACAAACGCTTCAACAATATTAGGTCTTTCTTTGGAACATTATGGGAAGCAATGTCGTGTGGTGAATCATCGTCCATGCAAGCTCAAGACCCCGGCAAATGTCCAGCTCCTCGTACTTTTGATTGGACATAGTCAGAGGAGGCTACGAGCTCGGGAACTAGCCATAGACATGATCATGGAAAAACACAAGTTGTTGAAGAGGAAGAGGAGGAAGATGACACATAATCGCAATCCGAGTCTTCTTAGTTCACTTTCTCATTTTGTCTTGCTATGTATCTACGTCTATCTTTTGCTTTAAGACTTGGTTTGGCACTTGTATCTAAATGGTGCCATGTTTTAATCGTACTAGAATTTTGGGTATGTATAACGTTATTTTGTGACTCTTAGCATGATCTATGTTACTCTTTTATGTTGCTTAACTATTCTGACAATATCATTTATATCTTCACTTGTTTACTCTTTTGTCGATGACAAAGGGGAGAGATTGGTACTAACAGTATTATGCAGGAATATATAGTTCATGTTCATATACATGCACAATCTCAGGGGGAGATCATATACAGGGGGAGATTCAGAACTATGTTGTCATCAATCAAAAAGGGGGAGAATGCTGAGTCAAGATTTTATGGAGTTTTGATTTCTGACAAAGAAATAAGCCGTGATTGACAAAAGAAGATATTTACTGGTTTGAAGAGGTACAAGGAGCTATATATGGTATTCTACATTAGAGGTTGAATTTTGTGTTTAATAGTATTGTTTATGTTAAAATCTATCCTCAAATAATCTCACACTTTGAAATTATCGATATATATATACGAATATATACATATGTACACATTGGTTGTGTAAACTGGGTAAAACCGGTCGACCATCCCTATTTGGAACCGTCGACCGTTTCTACCCAGAATGCATAATAAACGTGTACATGTGAATATAACGTATACATATTCAAATTCTGGTCTACCGGTTCTTTTTGACCTGTTGACCGTTTTCTTTCAGAAAACAACCTTTCAAAAAGTCACTTCCTTTCAATCAAGGGTTGCTTCTTCTTCTCTTCACCAAAAATTATGGCTATTTTTTGTTACTCTTCACAAAGGGGTACAACTATTCATTCTCTATATAAACACTATGAGATCATCATTTTTTCAACTAATTTTGAACAATTATTGACTTGATTACTATCGCTAATTTCTTGATCTCATTTTAATATTCTCAAGCGCTCAATTGCTCATATTCAATTATATATCGTTTGAATCCTAGAATCTATATAATATTTTTTTGATTCAATACTATATCCACTTCCAAATCTTCATATACACAAATATTCTATTTGAGGATAAGATTATATGAAGTTTGTGCTACAAGTGACAAATTCGTGTTATCAAGAACACATTCTGTCAACAAAAATTGTATTAGTCTTAGTTGAAGTTCTCGATGTTGTAAGAGGGACGTGTTGAAGTCCTCGGTGTTGTTAGAGGCGTGAAACCCCGTTCATCTGCTCAGGTGTTGTAAACCTGTTCCTCCGGGTGAAGCGACGTGGTTGTTAGTGAAAATCCAGATAGAAGTCTAGGACTGGACGTAGGACGGTTCTCTGAACTAGTATAAAAATCCCTGGTGTGACTTTTCTATTTTACTGCATTTACTGTTACATATCTGTGATTAGCTGATATTTGTATCATTCTACTTTTGCCTTCATAGCTATTGTATATTTGTGTGTTATACACCATATTACAGGATCTGTGTGTACTGTACTAGTACGTACGCATTCTACACTATGGTCAAAAATTTTCAACTGCGCCTCCACTTAAATGAACGAACCAAGTTGTTCGAAAATTCAACCTTCAAAATCTCATAACAAACTTCAAATGGATTGATGATTTCAACACGAAAATTGAAGAACGAGGCGAGAACTATTTGGTGAACGGCTAAGATCGATTATAGTGGTTTGGATTTCTTGATTTTTGAGCTGAAAGGGGCATCGGTCGTGGAGATTTTCAGAGAGGATGGCTTGATCAAGTTGGCCTGGGTTCTCGGAAAGTGTAGGCGACGCTGGCAGCTTCTCGATGATGGGTGTTGATCGACCGATGGTGGCTTAGGGTGTTGTGCGCAATCAAGGGACGATGGCGAGTTTTTTTTAGAGCGATGGTCAGAAGGATATACGGAAATAAGATTGGAAATGTAATTAAGAATTAATTACATATTTAATTAACCATTTGTGTGACGGCCCCATACCCCGTACGACGGTGGCAAGGGTAATCTTTGGAATATAACACATAAACAGATAACAGCAGAGCAGAAATAATTAAATACACTAGATAATGTACAATAGAATACACTGGATAAACATAATCATCAGAGTTACACAGTATACAGGATCATACTTAGTACAAAATACAGTTCAGCTATACATAAATGTCTACAGCGGAAAACAAAACGTAATATGTACAATAGGAGATGAACAGCATAAAAAGAGATAAATGATAGAATCCATCTTCAGCTCCAGCTATCCAGAAAGAGCCTGCTAAAACCTGAATACAAGGCTGCCCGTGTAGAAAAAGGGGCACCCGAGTTTGCAAGTGAAACAAACTACGAGTCAGTCATGGGACTGGTATGAGAAATCTACTTATCATATTTTATAATATGGCCAATCACAGGACCACGCCACTTTCGCGGAACGGGTTTACCCATTGGATTGCCGGTGCTTTAAAACAGGTAAATCTTTTAAACATCGCAATGCTTTTTATAAAAATGAATCCATTATAAGACTCAGTTTCCATCAAACAATGCAACACAAACCGGAGGATAGAGTTTTACCTTATAATGGCCAAAATATGCTTGATACGAGCAAAACAAATCATTTGATATTATTGCTAGTGTTTACATGTTTCAAAAACAATTTCAATCATAAGTATCAATCATAGATGGCATGGGTACCGTATATCATGTCGCAATATATAGATATACAATCAAAACCGCACGGTGTCGTATTTAGAAATTGGATTTCTATCATGAACCAAGGCAAAAGATAGTCCTTACCGAATTCGAGGCAATCTAGCCCGTGTATCAGGATTAGAACGCATATATCCTTTGGAGCCACAGGCCGGTCCACTCGATGTGGATTAAAATGCCTGAACACTGTGTTTCCCCACCCTATGGGGCGTAAACTAGTCATCCACCGATTAAGTCATTGGCTCCGAAGAGACCGATCTAACCGAGGCGTCTCGCTATCCATCATCCACATAAGTAAAATGCCCGGGCGTGTCAAACCTAAAAAACCACTCCTAGCTAGAAAGAAATGCAGGTCCTCCCTGATGTCCTCTCCCGTTTCTAGCTCATACCGGTGTGTTAGGCTCGCGAAACAACGCTAAACACATAGCTAGCTATTCAAAGTCGTGCTTTGATCATCAACCATAAGACTCTGCTTTTCAACAAACCCTTGATCATTTGCATCTTAGCATGCCACACAGGCAAACCACTCCACGCAACCGATATTCATCAATCACACAGAAGGATATCCAATGTCAAACACACAGTCCATTTACAAGTCCATTCTAGGTCTGAACGAAACCGGAGGCACCTTATACCTCGCATATCCGCACAATCAACAAGTACGTCCGGACGGGTACCACTTCAGCCCCCTTCAAGGTAGCTACTCCCATCGTGAGCATCAGTAGCACCCATCCATTCGGTGTGAAGATCGTCGGTCTTGCACCGTCTTCATCTCTTCGACTTCTAACCGTCGATTAATTATTTGAAATGAGAATTAACTCGGCCTTTTCAAATAATTCATGTATATTTAGAGTTTCAAATCAATTCATTTCAATGGTTAAATTATTCGAGACCAATAATTCAATTCTTTAATGCAATTTTCACGCCAAACACACTCGACCATCAAATATCCAATAAACCGAGAAAATTCAGTTTATTTCCATTCTATATCGTTTATAATATTTTATCACAATTTATCGCTATTTTTATTTATTTAAAAATATCCAATTCATTCAAACAACGCTTCAGGCCATAACGCGGTCGTGACGTTGTTTTTCTTCAGATTTGATTTACACATATATGAAAATCTAACCGTTGGATCTTCACAAATTTTATATCATTAGAAAGATCTTTCCAAAACGAATCCAACGGTTTTAGTTTTGGGAAAATCCGACGGCCGGATCTCCCGGTACAATCGTTTGAAGTTACAATTTCAAAATACTAACTGCAGCTTCGTTATTCGATTTAATTTAATTATATATATATATATATATATATATATATATAATCGATTCTGGCGCTATTTTTTTTCAGATTTGAATTAAACATTCTAGACAATCCAACCGTTGGATCTTTACAAAGTGGGTGTCGTTGGAAAGATATTTCCAAAGAGAACCCAACTGGTTCGGTTTCGGGAAAATCCGATGGTCGGATCTCCCGCACTAATCGTTTGAAATCACTATTTTAAAACACGAACTGCAGCTTCATTATTCGATTTATTTTAATTATATATATATAAATATAATTCATTCTTCGATTTCAAAACCATATTCACTTCATATATTTGATAAAAATGATATTTTTATCCAGTAGATATTTATTTCAACACATCACTATTTTTAACAGTTCATATATATCATAAAAATGTGGTTTTTATTGTAAAACAATTTATTTCAAAACACGATTATTTTATATAGTTTATACATAAGGTAAAAATGTTATTTTTGGTGTTAAAAACAATTTATTTAAAACACTAATATTTTATATAGTTCACACATAAGGTAAAAAATTTATTTTTGGCGTTAAAAACAATTTATTTAAAACACTAATATTATATATATACGATAAAAATGTTATTTTTATCTTTCAAATAATTTATTCAATACATGAACTTCATTCAACACATGAATTTCTATTCAACACATGAATTTCTATTCAACACCTGAATATAGTTCCAACACATGAAAATAATTCTAACACATGAATATTATTGAAAATTTCGGCAGTGTAACGGCAGGGTAGTTAAAACCGGCACCGTCCCGAGTACGGTTCCTCGCTCTACCTTAAAGCCTCGCAGCTTTTGACAATGGGGATTTTCAATATCTAGTTCGTATGCAGACGAATTATCCCATATACTAATCATATTGGGATTTCAACCACAATCATTCATTTGAAATCAACCATTCGTGATATTCACCAAATTTCACATCAACCAATTATCCAAACAATATCACAACCAATATATATCGTCCGTGGTCTGTGGACGAGGAGAGTGTGTGTATATATATATATATATATATATATATATATATACACATACACGCATGTAACTATATTTCGATTTCATTTCAATATCATTTCAATTCATTTCAACGCATATATCATTTTTACAACGCATATATCATTTTTATAATGCATATATAACTTATACATCGAACATACAACTTATACGATGCTTATACATGAGGTGTACAATGCTTATATAACTCATACATTGACTTATAATTTATACATCGTTATTTCCATATCGTTTATAATTCAGAAATCTCACATTGGGTTTCACTCTACCAAAAATTGTAGAAGGCTGAGAAAATTTTTTGGTCTCTTCTAGAATGTAGAAGATGTCCACACGAGTCCACTGTCTCTTGTTTCACTGGATTTCAATCACACATGAAAAAGATACGATTTTTAGAAGTTTGCAATGCTTTAGAGTGTGGAAATCAGTTTAAATAATTAAACCCGTACCTCTCAGCAAAAGGTTCAAAACTAGGTTTTGATTTTCCGAACAAACGGTGCAGCGGTTGGACGATCGGGCTTTGCAGTGGCGTAGAGGAAGGAGGGGCGCACGTGCGCCGGGAAGGGCCCCACTTCGGTGGCCTAAATCGTGGCCTGCGGCGGTTGAAAGGCCGCAACTTCCTGAGCTTGATTCAAGCTTGGTACACCATGAAAAAATCTGCAGTTGGTATGGATTTGAAGCTCTCGTCGAGCTCTTCGAAAACCTCACTTGGGTGGAGTGCTAATTCGGCGTGTGGAGGGAGTTAGAGAGGAGAGAAGAAAAGAATCCCTTTCCGTCGTTCGACGAGGAGCTGACGGGTTCGGCAGAAGAAAGAGAAATGAATTCTATTGGCCTGCTATTTTTTTTATTTATATATATTTAAAATCCCAAAAATACCCCTCTTCACATACTAACTCCAATCCAAACCCAACGACTGTCGTTCCTAGCTAAATATCCCCATTTCAAACACAATGGGATCTATTTCGTAGGCCCATTCGACTATTTCAGTCAGTTTCTCTTCAAATTAAAATATAAAACATTCAATATTTGATTTGAATGTACATTTCAATTTGCCGGGGCCATATACTGATTCTAAAAATTCCAGAAAAATAAATCTAGCTATGTTTTGACGATACTGTCCCAACAAAACTAGTTTCATCGAATTCTGAGACCGTTTGAAAAAATGGCCCCTTTCTGGTCGATCCAATTTAAATGAAATCAACCAAACACATTTTCCTTTGCCATGCTCACATATTAACTTCAAAAATTATGGAATTTGGAGTCTAGCAATAATTTGACATCCTGGATCCAACAAAAGTGGTTTCGTCAAATTCTGAGGTCGTTTGCAAAATGTCTACTTTCAAGGGTTATATATATTCTATAGCGACCTTTCTGAAAATTCATTTGGCCGTAACTTTTGATTCCCTCTACGAAACTTCGATTTTTCAAATTCGTTAGAAAGATAATCATAAACAAATTTAAATATTTTTGGTTTCACTAAAATCTGTTTTATTTTGCACCCGGTACAGTCAGTCAAAGTTCGAATTCAAAATTTGAAACTGCCGCGCCATTTCATGCCTTGTTTATAACTAAAAATAATTATATTTATTTTCAAACATCGATTCAAACAAACTTTTCATCATTAAATATTTAAAATCCACTAAAATAGCCAAATTAAAAATTTTAAACTGGCTCGGATTTTCCGGGTTGTTACAGTTTGTGTAATCATAGTATAAAATATCGTAAATTTTTAATACGATGTCAGAATTCAACAAACTTGGATCTGTTGGAATCATGGCGACGAACACTACGCAATGGAATTGACCAGAACGGGAGGCAGCTGGAATTTTTGATAAAATTAAACTTTTTTTTTATTTTGTTAAAAACAATCCTATGATAAAGACTGACCGAGTGGAACCCAATGTGAGAAGTCTCTCACTAAAATATTTGTACAGTTATTTAATTTATTTTATAATTGTAAATATATAGAAATCGCCAGTGTTGATTTTTATCTGTTGTATGTGACATTGCTTGAGTTCAACACATGAACTATTCATGATGCATCTGCACAAGAAGCGTTGTTTGAATACACGACACCCGTATTTCAAACAATGTGGATCGGCACTTTGTGATTATTGAAATGAAAACCCACTTGTAATTTAAACAATGAAGACTGGTTAATTAGATAAATAATTCAAAATGAAATTGAATTGGTTAAATTCATTAATTAATAATTTATTTGAATAAATTGTTGTTGTTTGAAAACCCCACACGGGTATTGAGATGATATTTGACATACACTAATCCCAATAATTAGTTGTATGTCAATCAATAGGTTGACAGGCTGTGATAAGCTTTATTTATTCATTTTAATGCTTATATAGTTGTAAAATGCACTCTGAATGATGTTTGATTGTTGAATGATTATTTATCGTTATTGTTGAATACATGCGATGTATGAAACCCATATAACTTAAATTATATGGTAATTGACTGAGTCGCATTTCGATTCAGAGATAATGAATATTTTAAAATAACAAATATTTTAAAATAACGAATATTTTAAAATAATATTCAGTGAAGAATTAAATTATGATTTTGATGTCCAAATTTGGATGGACACAAAAATACTGAACTATGAAGTCTAATTAGGTAGCTAAATGCCATTTTAACTTGAAAGGATTTATAAAACGATTTTATTCATTTCATAATGAATACAAAAAAGAAATGGATTTCAAAATCTGATATTTTGATAATATTATCATTTTAATAATATAATGATATAGAATATTCAAATTTGATTTAAAAATTGAAATGGAAGTTGTAATCATTTTTATAACGAATTTATAAAATATGTTTTAAATGGAAATTAACGAAATATATAAAATATATTATATATATATATATATATTTAAATGGCTTGAATAGAACGTGCCGCGCGGCGACCGTTCGCGAATTTCAACCATTGTCTTCGAATTAATGTAACGGGAGATCCGACCATCGGATTCTCCTAAAATCGAAACCGTTGGGTTCATATCGAAAAGATCTTTCCAATGAATATATGAGATTTAAATTTGAATGGTTGGATTTCGAATTATGTCCAAACCAATTTCAGAAAAGGTCGCTATGGATGCAGTTAGGTGGCTGTTATTGGAAACCGACTGTAAAGGCCTTGTAAAATTATTAAAAATATGTAAAATTTGTGTAAAATCATAAAAAATGATTTGGAAAGATTTTGGATGAAAATTTCCAAGTTTTGAAAAGATAAAAGATATTTTTAGCTAAATGAACTAGTTATTAACTAGAATAATAATCCAATGTTTTAAATAAATAAATTGGAATTGTAAATGGTTTGAAATAACTATAATTTTCCAACGTATGAACCGAAATGGATTTTGAATGGAAAGAATCTTCGAAATATTTCAATATTGGACTCCGTGATTGTAACAACCCGGAAATTCTGAGCCAATTTAAAATTTTTATTTTGGCAATTTTAATAAATTTTGAATATTTAAAATGAATTATTTTAAATAATATCGACGAGAAATTTATTTTGAATTGAATTAGAATGTGTATATTTATATAGATCGTCGTTAGAATATAAATATTTATTTATAATTATAAAAGGAATTGAAAATGGCGCGGTAGTTCGATAATTTGATTTCAAACTTCAAATGAATGTACAGGATTCAAAATAAACTGGATTTTCGCGAAACCAAAAATATTAGAATCTAGTTGAGAATATCTTTCCAACGAATCTGTAAAATCGAAATTTCATAGCGGGAATCAAAAGTTATGCCCATTTGAAAATTCAGAATTTTGCATACGGATGAATTTGGACTCGAAACCACTTCCATTGAGTTCAAAATGCCGTTTAGAACTCCGAAAAGTATAATCTTCGATATATTCCGATATCCGGAATAGTGGCAATAGGCAGGAGCTGTTCGGTTAACAATACATAGCTCTTAAAAAGTGAAATTTTGCATACGAGCTCAGAATTCGACGAGATAAATTTTTATGGATTCATAATGACAAATTATTGTTGAGTTCCAAAGGGCGCGTCGAACGGATTCAGTATGTGGTCGTGCGAGCTAAAACAGTTCAGGGTAAAACGTGTAGTCATCTTACAAAGGAACATTACTGATACGACCTCAGAATTCGATTCTACTTTTTTTTTATGGATTCGTATCGTCTAATAATTGTTAAATCCAAGAGAGCATGATTTTTGGAGTTAGCGTGTGAGCGTGCGAGAAGAAAAGGTGCGCCAAAATCGCATTTATAGATCATATCTGAGCATTTTCGTGATTTTTTTTGAATGGTCAAACGAACTCGGAATTCGACGAAACTTGTTTCGTTGGACTCGTCTTCATGTTTACTATCTCGTGTCCGAAATCCGCGGCGATTGGAGATCGTTAGCGTTCAGGCGATACGCGGGAAACGAGCATATAAACACTTTTACTTCCTTTTCTTTCTCACTTTCTCTCTTCCTCTCTTTTCTTCTTTTTCCTCTTTAATGGGGAGCTCCACCCCCTTTTACCGCTGCCCCCTCCTCCACCGGCCTCCACCGCCCACCGCCGGCTGCCTGCACCCCCTCCTCCTCCTCCTCTTCCTCCTCCTCCTTCTCTCTCCTCTTTTCATGAACCCTAAACCCCCAAATCACCAACCACCACCACCGCGGCCACCACGGGCCCCACCACCGCCCTTAGCACCCTCCCCCACATCCATCAGGCCTGTCACCGCCCGCTGGCCACCCAACTCCGGCCGTGGGCCCCGCTACACTCAAAAACTCATTTTCACCAAAATTCCCGTTTTGCACAAAACACCCCGGACTGTTTTGGCCTATATATCTCAAACGGTGCGTTTCTGGCCAAAGTCCCTCTAGACCAAAGTTGTAGAGCGTGAAATTCTCTTTGATTTGGCTATATGGAAGTCATGTTTTGGAATTCGGAGCTGCTCGGAAAACGCGTTCGAAGTCTGCTGTTCAAAAGTGGTAAAATTCGTGTACTTTTGCGAATTTTGGCGAATTGGAGCATTTTCGGCAAAAAGTCCCTTAGGCAAAAGTTGTTCAGAATGCCGTGCTTGAGCTAGAAAAAAAGATGCATTGAAGATTTGAGCTTGTATGCGAAGTCTGGAGCTCGAACAACAATTCAGCAGTTCAAAAAAGGCGTTAGAAAAAAATCAATGTGAGAACTTCTCACTCAAATTTCATTTTCTAGTTAGAAATATATACTAGGATGCAGACGGTGCTTAATAGAAGCACCCGACACCTTTGTTTGAAACCATGGATGTTTGGTTGATTTGTGAATTGAGTGATTTGGTTGAAATTGGTTTGGAAAATGAATGAATTGAGATAATTTGATTTGGGTATGGCGTGGGCCATTATTAGACCGGGGACAAGGCTAGGCCTAGTCCCGTTTCTAGTATCATGCCGTTATGCCACCGAAATTTTATAAAATAAAATGTGTTAGTTAAAAATAGTAAAGTGTTGAAATAAATATTTTTGACGTTAAAAATATAATTTTTAACGTGTTAAGGAACGGCATAAAACTCTTCTGAAAAGAAATAAATATTCGTTTACAAATCAGACGATTTGTTTATATACACTGATTTGACTGATATTGATTGGGATGATAAATTTTACACATCACCCAACTGCACAAATAATATTCAGTGTTTGTTGATTTGAAACCCCACATGGGTGTTGGGATGATATTTGGCGTACACTAATCCTAATTATTTAATTGTATGTCGATCGATTGGTCGACAGGCTGTGTAAGCGTTAATTATTATGTTTGATGCTTATGCAGTTGTGTGGTGCACTTTGGATGATTGTTGATTATTTATCATTGCTATTTATATACATGTGTTGTATGGAATCCATATAATTAACATTATATGGTGATTGATTGGGCCTCATTCCAATCGGGAAATTAATGAATATTATAAAAGAAGATTCATGTGTTGAATAGAATAAATAGTAATGTGTTGACGATGTTCATGTGTTGAGTAAAATATTTTAACAATAAAATTTACATCTTTATCATATTTAAAATTAGAATCTACTTCACGGTGGAGTGATTAAAAATCAAACGATAGATACCATAATTTTATAAAATATATTACATAACAAAAATAGTCGTGTGTTGACAATACTCATGTGTTGAGATTAGTCGTGTGTTGAAAGAAATATAGATTCATGTGTTGAATAGAATATATATTCATTTGTTGAATAGAATAACGAATTTATAGAAATGTATAAAGCCGTGTTGATTAGAGTTGCGCTATTTTGACGTGAACGATATTTATATCGATTATATTCGTTTTTATAATGAATATAGAAAAGGTAGGGATTTCAAAATATAACGTTTTGAAAATATTATCATTTATATAGTAATGATATGAAATATCCAATTTTGAATTGAAATTGAATATAAAGTTGAAATGGTTTTGAAAACGAATTTAAACGATTTATAAAATACGTTTTAAAAAGGAAATCGATGAAATATACAATATATATATATATATATATATATATATATATATTATATATATATAATGGCCTGAATAGAACGCGCCACACCGTGCCAGTTCGTAAATTTCGACCATTGACTTTGAATTGACGTTGTGGGAGATCCGACCGTCGGATTCTCCTAAAACTGGAACCATTGAGTTTGTATCGAAAAGAGCTTTCCAATGAATATTAGAAATTTGAAATCTAACGGTTGGATTTGGAATTATGTCCAAATCAAATTTGGAAAAGGTCGCTGTAAGTGCAGTTCGATGGCCATTGGTGGAAATTGACTGTACGGGCCTTGATAAAATTATTAAAAATAATTAGTATTCCCAATATGTGAATTGGACTGGAGTTGAATCGAAATTATCTTCAGAATATTTCAATGTTGGATTTCGTGACTATACAGATATTGTTATGGGAATTTGAAAGATATATTTTATATCGTTATTTCCAATACGATATTTGTTGGTTTCAGGATTTGATATTGAATATAAGCCGGTATACTTTCTATTTAGACCCTAGTATTTAATATCAAATGTGATTTGGGTTTGTCGTGAATGGTGTCTTCATTAACACTGTTCTTAAGCCCAATAGAGAAAAAGATTAAATCTTTCTATTTAGATTTAATGAAGTGTATCAATTAAATAATATTTAATTGGAATTGAATTTGAATTGGTTTTTGGGTTTATCGTGAGTGGTGTTTTGAACAACACATGTTCTTTAACCCGATTAACAATAGGGTGTAATTTTGGGTTTATCGTGAATCGTGTTTTAGATGACATTGGTTCTTTAACCCAGTTAAAGGCAGGATATTGGTTTTTGTGAAGATTAAAACTAAGTGGAGTTTTAATGAATCTTTAATTAGATTGAAATGTGAATTGATAATTTAAATTATCAAATTTGAAAAGTGATCGAGAATGGAGTACCACCAGTTTTTCTCCAAAGCGATAGTCAAATCTTTAATTAGATTTGAACATGAAATGTTAATTAATTTTACCGATAGCACCGTGGTGTTAGATATGGAGTATCACCAGTTTTGCTCCATGGGATGAATAGGTTGGGATTGATAAATAAAATAAATAATTGCTTCGGTGTGGTTCGCTAATCCCGACTAGTTTGAAAAACCATAATATGGTTTGATATGATATCCAAAGGAAGATTAAAGAATAAATTTGGAAGAATTTATCTTTGATAAAATTAATGGGAACCCTTCCCTAAGAATGTGATTTAGTGAATAAAAGAATATTCTCAATTGGAATGAGGCGTTTGTTGTGTTTGTGTAACATTTGTTTATCATATGCGTGGGTTATTCAGAAAGGCCGGGTTTATACCCATTCTGAATAACTGATTCGACGAGATGTCGAAGATGAAGACGGTGGTTGAAGACCGGAAGTCTTCACATCGTTTGGGTGATTACTGATGATCTCGATTGGGCTGTACACCCAAGATGAGGGAAATAGTTGGTGATCGTCCAGACGTACCTGGAGATCGATGGATATGCGAGGAAAGTGCCTCCGGTTTCGTTCAGACCCAGGACGAACTTATAAATGGATTGCGTGTCTGACATTGGGTCTTATTCTGTGTTGATTGATCTCTATTAAATATACATCTATTTGGAGGCAGAGAATTTATTCTCTTGCTTAACGCCCTTCTCTGAGACGTACGAGCTCAGAGGTTGTATATCGATGGACATCAGTCGCGTGGAGTGAATTACCAGTGTGGCACGCGTAAGTGGCAATTGATCAAGGCTTCTGTTAAAAAGCAAAGTCTTGTGGTTGATGATCAAAGCATGGTCTGTGTGACGTAGCTTTGTGTATAATGTAAATTCGCGAGACTCACACCTCGGTATGAGTCAAAAACGAGATACGGACCGTTGGGAGAACACGACGTTTCTTTCTAGCTATGGGTGATGTCAGTGACCTACCAACCCTGACATTTATATACTTTTTACCTGTATGGATGTTGGAATGCGAGGTGCCTCGGATATAGGTCTGTTAGGACCGGGAAACGTGTGTTCAGGAATAACTAATCCTCCAAAGTTAGGTGAGGACCGGCCCGGCCGATTCCAAGGATCAAAGTGGGGTCCTGAGACATTTGCTAGAGTGTCTCGAACGGAGAGGAGCTTGCCCCTAGCCTCGACTCATGATGGAATCCAATTTCCAATACGTGATAATTCGGTTTTATTTGTAGAGCCTAGTTTGGCGACATGATAGATGGTACCCATGCCGCCTATGATTGATATTTATGATTGAAATTGTTTTGACACTATACACCTATAATAGTATCAAATGATTTGTTTTAAACGTACCAAGCATGTTTGGCTATTATAAGGGAAAACCCTATCCTCCGGCTTGCGTTACATTGTGTGATGGGACCTGGGTCTTATAATAGCTTCATTTTTTCAAAGAGCATTGCGCTGTTTTGTTATATGCACTAGTATTCTTGGGAGGAAACCCGTTCCGTGTTATACGGCGTGGTCCCTTGAATTACTATCTTTTAAAGCAAAGTTTTAAATAACTGTTTTAGTTCTCATACCAGTCACATGACTGACCTAGAGTTTATTGTTTTAACCTAAACTCTGGGTGCCCCTATTTTCCACATGGGCAGCTAGTAGTTTTGGTTTTGCAGATTTATATTCACAGGGCCCTGATTTACAGCTGGAACGATGCTCGGAAAGCTTTGTATCCGTGCATTATTTCTAGTTGTGCTTTTGTATTATTTTCCGTTGCAATGTATTTAAATGTAATTTAAATCTCTGATATTATTCGAATGTATTTTATTTATTTATACTCTGTATATTCTTGTACCTGATGGAATTGCTGTAATAACAATGGAATGTTCTTTCGTCTGCGTTCTATTTTGTCTTGTCCTCAACGCCATCCGTGCTTTCCTTCACGGGGAAGTTCGGGTCGTGTCAGTGATTATACGGACATCAGTGAGGAATTTGGAATATATATATATCGTTATTCCCAATACGATATTTGTTGGTTGTAGGATTTGATATTGAATATAAGCGGATATTATTTCTATTCAATGCCTTATATTTAATATCAGATTGGATTTTTGGGTTTTTCGTGAATGGCGTCTTTAATAACACCGTTCTTAAATCCCGCTGAGAAAAGAATAAATCTTTTAAATAATATTTAGAGAAGTTTACCAATTAATTAATGTAATTGGAATTGAATTTGATTTTGGGTTTATTGTGAACGATGTTTTAAATAACATTTGTTCTTAAAACCCAATTAACAGTGAAGATATGATTTGGAATTTATAAATCTTTTTATGAAGATTTAATGGAAATTTTCCAATTTAATATAATAAATTGGAATTGAATGGAATTCGATTTAGTAATAATCGAGATGAGCTTCTGTAAAGGAAGGCCATTACTATTTATGGAATTTAAAAGGCTTTGACATTATTCCATTTATATTATTAGTCTGATACGAAAATTTATATCGATTATATATTGATCCATTTTCCGTGAAGATTCCATTTATATGGAAGTTGATTTTGGGTTTATTGTGAACTGTGTTTTAAATAACATTGATTCTTTAACCCCGTTAAAGGCATGTTTAATTTCCTAAAATTGAATAATCATAAAGTATTGATTTTTGATATTAAAACCAAGATGGAATTACAATGAATATTTAATTATATTAGAAAGTGAATGAGGTAATTAAATTTACCAAATTCATGAAATGATCGAGGATGGAGTATTGCCAGTTTTACTCCATGCGATAGTTAAATCTTTAATTAGATTTGACCATGAAATGGTAATTAATTTTACCGATAACACAGTGGATGTTAGATATGGAGTACAACCAATTTTTCTCCATGGGATGGATAAGTTGGAACTGGAATCATAAAATAAATGATTACTTGGGTAAGGCTCGATAATCCCGACTAGTGTTATAAACCTTAATTTGATTCAGAATTGAGAGAGGATAAAATAAAATCTTTTGAAATGGATATCCAAACGAAAATTGAAGAATAAATTTAAAAGAATTTACCTTTGATAAAATTAATGGGAACCTTTCCCTAGAAATGTGTAAGAACCCGTTACTTCCCCGTGAAGGAAAGAGCGGATACTTTGAGAACTACACACAAATGAACGCAGACAGAAGAACATTTCATTGTTATTACAACAATTCCATCAGATACAAGAATATACAGAGTATAATTGAATAAATTACATTCGATAAATATCAGAGATTACAATAAATTACATAGCAGCGGAAAATAATATAAAGCACAACCGAAGGTGATATACGGATACAGAGCTTTCCGGATATCATTCCAGCTGTAAACCAGGATCCTGTGAATATAAATCTGCAAAACCAAAACTACTAGCCGCCCGTGCGGAAAATAGGGGCACCCAGAGTTTAGGTTAAAACAATAAACTCCAGGTCAGTCATGTGACTGGTGTGAGAACAAAAATAGCTATTTAAAACTTTACTTTAAAAGAGAGTAATTCAAGGGACCACGCCGTATAACACGGAACGGGTTTCCTCCCAAGAATACCAGTGCATAGAATAAATAACGCATTGCTTTTTCGAAAAATGAAGCTATTATAAGACTCAGGTCCCATCACACAATGCAACACAAGCCGGAGGATAGGGTTTTCACTTATAATAGCTAAACATGCTTGGTACGTTTAAAACAAATCATTTGATACGATAATAAGTGTATAGTGTCAAAACAATTTCAATCATAAATATAAATCATAGACGGCATGGGTACCATATATCATGTCGCCATACTAGTTATACAATTAAAACCGCAATACGCGTATTGGAAATTGGATTTCCGTCATGAGTCGAGGCAAGGGGCAAGCTCCTCTCCGCGTCCGAGACACTCTAGCAAATGTCCCAGGGTTACGCACTCTGGGCAACCCCTGGATCTTCAGGGCCGGTCCTCACTTACGTTAGAGGATTGGCAATTCCTGAACACACGTTTCCCGGTCCTTACAGACCTATAATCGAGGCGCCTCGCATTCCAACAACCACAAAGGTGAAAAGTATATAAATGTCAGGGCTGGTAAGTCACTGACACCACCAAAGCTAGAAAGAAACGTCGTGCTCTCACTGCAGTCCGTATCCCGTTTTTAACTCATACCGAGGTGTGAGGCCCGCGAATTTACGTTATACACAAATCTACACCACAAAGGCCATGCTTTGATCATCAACCACAAGACTTGCTTTTCAACAGAAGCCTTGATCATTGCATCTTAGCGTGCCACACAGGCAATTCATGCCATGCGATTAATGTCCATCGATATACAACCTCTGAGCTCGTACATCTCAGAGAAGGGCGTTAAGCAAAAGAATAAATTCTCTGCCGCTAAGCAGATGTATATTTAATAGAAATCAATCAACACAGAATAAAATCCAATGTCAGACACAATCCATTTATAAGTCCGTTCTGGGTCTGAACGAAACCGGAGGCACTTTCCTCGCATATCCATCCATCTCCAAGTACGTCCGGACGACCACCAACTATTTCCATCCTCTTGGGTGTACAGCCCAATCAGGATCGTCAGTAATTATCCAAACGATGTGAAGACTTCCGGTCTTCGACCACCGTCTTCATCTTCGACATATCGTCGAATCGGTTATTCAGAATGGGTATAAACCCGGACTTTCCGAACAACTCGCGTATATTAAAAACAAATGTTACACAAACACAACACACGCCTCATTCCAATTCATATTTTCAGGGAAAGGTTCCCATTAATTTTATCCAAGATAAATTCTTTAAAATTTATCCTTTAATCTTCCTTTAGATGTCATTTCAAACCAAATTATGGTTTTCCAAACTAGTCGAGATTAGCGAACCACAACGAAGTAATTATTTATTTTGTTTCCCAATCCCAACCTATTCATCCCATGAAGCAAAACTGGTAATACTCCATATCTAACACCGTGGTGTTATCAGTAAGATTAATTACCTTTTCACGTTCAAACCTAATTAAAGATTTAACTATCGCTTTGGAGAAAAACTGGCGATACTCCATTCTTGCTCATTTCTAAATTTGATAATTTAGATTATAGATTCACATTTCAATCTAATTGCAGATTCGTTAAAACTCCTTTTACTGGGTTAAAGAACTAGGTGTTATTTAAAACACAGTTCACGACAAACCCAAATCTCATTCTATTTATTATCGGGTTAAAGAACAAGTGTTATTTAAAACACCCTTCACGATAAACCCATTTCAAATCCCATCAAATATATTAGAAATTCCGATTATTTAAAACCCCTTTTTAAATCTAATTTATTTATTTAAAAACAATTGGGTTTTAAATTTAGTTCAAAACTAATTCATTTTGATAAAAATCTATTTTTATCTTTTCAAATATGGAGTTTTTCATCCCAACTTTTCCCAAATCATTTCTTATGATTTTACACAAATTATTACTATTTTCAATAATTTTATCAAGGCTCGTACAATCGATTTCCAACAATGGCCATCGAACTGCACTTACAACGACCTTTTTCAAATTTGATTTGGACGTATCTCCAAATCCAACCGTTAGATTTCAAATTTCTAATATTCGTTAGAAAGCTCTTTTCGATACGAACCCAACGGTTCCGGTTTTAGGAGAATCCGACGGTCGGATCTCCCGTAATGTCCGTTTGAAATAAATGGTCGAAATTCACGAATTGCCGCGGCGCGTTCTATTCAGGCCATTATATTATATATATATAATATATATTTCGTCGATTTCTATTTAAAACAAATTTTATAAATAGTTTTTAAATTCGTTTCAAAATTCATTTCAACTTCCATTTCAATTCAAAGCAAAATTGAATTTTTCCTTATAAATTCGTTTTAAAATTCTTTTGTATTCAATTCAAATTTCAATTCAATTTGATTTCATTTCAATTCGCATTCAATTCAATTTGAATTCGTTTTCAATTCAATTCGGTTTCAAAGTCGTTTTCTATTCGATTCAATTCAAATTGGTTTTCTATTCAAATCAAATTCAATTCGTTTTCTATTCTATTCAATTCAAATTGGTTTTCTATTCGATTCAATTCAAATTGGTTTCCTATTCAAATCAAATTCAATTCGTTTTCTATTTGATTCAATTCAAATTGGTTTTCTATTCGATTCAATTCAAATTGGTTTCCTATTCAAATCAAATTCAATTCGTTTTCTATTTGATTCAATTCAAATTGGTTTTCTATTCGATTCAATTCAAATTGGTTTCCTATTCAAATCAAATTCAATTCGTTTTCTATTTGATTCAATTCAAATTGGTTTTCTATTCGATTCAATTCAAATTGGTTTCCTATTCAAATCAAATTCAATTCGTTTTCTATTCAAATCAAATTCAATTCGTTTTCTATTTGATTCAATTCAAATTGGTTTTCTATTCAAATCAAATTCAATTTGGTTTTCTATTTGATTCAATTCAATTTGGTTTTCTATTCGATTTGTTTCGAAATCACTTCATATTCAATTCATTTCGAAATCGTTTTATATTCAATTCATTTCGAATGAAATCGATATAAATATCGTTCACGTCAAAATGGCGTCAATCTAATCAACACGGCTTCATATATTCTATTTCAAATATTTCTATTTCAAAATATTTCTTTTTCAAATATCCTATTTCAAATATTTCTTTTTCAGATATTTCTTTTTCAAATATTTCTTTTTCAAATATTTCTTTTTCAAATATTTCTTTGTAACAACCCGTATTTTCAATAACCTGTTATAACATAAATGGAGGCAGAATTAAACTGTAAAATCTGAATCAAGGGAAACGGGCTATGCCATTGCGTTCGTCTCGGAAAAATACGCGAAATAGAGTCCGAGTTTTCGAAAATCGGAGTTCGTATGACCAAGATATGGCCTCGCGAAGTTTCACGAAAAATTCCCAAATTAAAGTATACTTAATTAAGTGAAATGGGTTGCGCAGAGAAATATATATATATTGATATATATATATATATATATATATATAAAAAAATTGAAAATTAAATAAATAAATATGCAAAAATGTTCAAAACAGCGAATTGGGAGAGGGGAATAACCGACCCGACCGATTTTTGAGGTCGACCCGAGCTCGCTGGGTCGACTAGGGGTTAATCCAGGGTGTTTGGCTGTCAACCCGTGGGCCGATTCGCTCAAATGCAGATTTTGCATTTGGATGGTTCTCATGGTTCATCTTTAATCTAAAGGCCCTAGATGGTTCCTGCACTTGACTTCTTCCCCAAGACATGCTTTGATGGCTTGGATTGAATCTAGGTTTAATCCTATGGCCTAAAACACTTGCCTAATCTATAAATAAGACCCTAACCTATCCTAAATCCTCATTATTCATTCATGCAACTAAACTATGGCAAAATTTTACCTCTCATGGCCTCCACTCTCTTCATAAAATTTCTAAATGGTTTCTATGAGAGATTTTCCATGCATACAAGTGTTTTCAAGCTTGTATGAGTGTCATTAGCTTGCATTCAAGTCAAGTTTCTATCTTTGCATCATAAAGCAAGGGTTTTGATCATTTTGGCTCAACGGTTTTTATGTTAGAGCTTGCATTTTGGGTCTATTTGATTGCATAAGGGCTTTGTCATATCTTTTGTGCCTTCATAGCAATGTAAGCCCTTTCCCTACTCTTAGATATTAACTATGAAGTTAAATGTTCATGTTGCAAGTTTGGGTTTGATCATTGAGTATGATACATGCTATCATGTCATGCAAGTTTATGAAGTCATTATCTTGATCTTGTGAGCTAAAAGCTACAACCTTTATGTTGAAATGTTGCATTAGGCAACATGAGAACCCTCATAACCTTTATGTCAACTTGCATATGAAGTCATAACCCTTATATGATGATATATGCGAGTTACTAGTCATCATTCCATATCTTTTGTCACCATGATTCGCTTATGTGCCAAGTTTGGGTTTATGCATGTTTTGAGGCTTAAGAATGTAACATGCAAGTTAATGAACACATTTGTGCCTCATTTGCCACCATGATTAACTTGTGGCTTAATATCCATTTTTGTCATGCCTTTGCCAAGTCTCTTCTTTTAATCCATTACGTTGTCGCGAACGTATATGCGAGTTTAAAAGCGTTGGGTTATGTTATGGGTAATTTCTAATGACATGAAAATACAACTTGAAAACATGACTTGAAATATAACATGGAAGTTGACATGTAGGTATGCATAAAAACATAAGCTTGGGAATTTACCTATTAAGTTAGGTCTACCCTTTGGGAATTTACCTATTAAGTTAGGTCTACCCAAATGCTTGAAAACTTGTAACATGTTTTGGGAAACATGATGGACATGACACTTAGATAATATAAGTGTGGCCAACTCGAGGTTGGGTTGAGTTTGCAACGTAAAACTACCCGGAACCGACCGGCCTAACTAGTAGTTGCAAACAATAGGACCCAATGTGAGAAGTTGGTCATGTTGTGCTTGAACCCGAGGTTAGACCAAGTTGTGGTGTAAAGCTACCCGGAACCGACCGGCTTAACTAGTAACCACAACAAAGTTTAATGTGAGAGGTGAAGGTGCATTAAGTAATTAATGCCACATGATAGGGTTAAGTTAATTTGATTAATGACTCTTAACCAAATATGACATGGACAAATGGGTTAAGTAATTTGATTAGGCTAATGATACTTAACAAAACATGACAAGGTTGGGTAGGTTAAGTAACTTGATTTGCCTAATGACACTTAACCATTTTTATATGACTAGTGGATGGGGTTAAGTTAACCAACACTTAACCAATCCAACGCGATAACTTGGTAAGGTTAAGTAAGTTTTCTTAATGACGCTTAACCGAAAAATACGGTTAACGAATGGGGTTAAGATTAGACTCAACTAGTCTAAACATGGAAATCGGATGGGGTTAAGTTAGCCTAGACTTAATTAATCCCACTTGGTAGTTTAATGGGGTTAAGTTAAACACTTAACTAATCTAAACATGATGAATTGATGTGGTTAAGTGACCTATACTTATCCAATCTAACTCGTTAATTTATTATGGTTAAGTTAACCAATACTTAACCAATATAACGTGAAAACATGATAAGGCTAAGTGACGAATCGCTTGAATACACTTGACCGATTTGACTAAGTAAATTGATAGGGTCAAGTTAATATATACTTAACCAATCTAGAGTGATAATTGGACGAGGTTAAGTCATGAATTGCTTAATATACTTAACCAACTTGAGCATGGTTTGTAGGGTTAAGCCTTGAACTTGGATACTTAGCCAATTTTGACAGGATTTGTAGATGGGTTAAGTCATGAACTTAAGTGACACTTAATCCATTATGTAAACCCTAGTTCTGAGGATTAGGTGGATAACCGTAGTTAACAAGGATAACGGGAACAATGCTAAGTGGTAAACCTTAGTTGAAGAATAACTAAGTAATGATTCTTAGTCAAGGAAATTTAGACCAGTTCATAGATAGATGAGTAACCTGATACGGTAGGTCATCGTTTAAGTATACGAGTAGGAGCAAGTATCTGATTTAGATAAAGGCTCCAGCGAACTGGGTAACGAAGCAGCGGCTTCGGGGAACGTGAGGATATTCTTGGTATCCCTCTATGAGCTGCCAGGTGATTATACTAGGCTCATGAGAGGTTAAGGTCTGCGTTAGAAGAACCAAGAGTATGCCTTGGTTACTATACGAGCGACCTAAAGACGGGGATGGATAGGGGATAGTCGACGATACACGGTCGTACCCTAGATAGCATTTCGTCAGGCTACCTACCATCTTTGGTCAAGCGTGTACGTACGGAAAGGCAGAGAACACCCAAAAGACCATAATTGCTATCTAATTATGGTTGCGGTAAGGCTTGGATGTGGGTTGGCCAGTGTTGTGTTCTCATACAGGATTTATCCTGTCTTGTCTTTCACTAGTTGAGGGAGTGGTCTCGTGGGACCATAGCCACGTATAAGAAAAACAGACCTTAGCATCTGCATCGGCAGATAAATCGAAAGCTCCCGACCGAGTCCTGTATTTCTTGATTTGCCCTGTGACAGGACTCGGATGGCACGATGTGATACATGTGCATACAGTCATGGAAAAGCGATTCACGATGAATGCGTGGGAAAAAGGGCGCGGTTGGCGGTTAGCGTAATCCCTAGTGGCCCTAGGTGGTTGAACCCAAACCGAGATACGAAAACGTGCAATAGGTAAGCATAATCCCTAGCAGCCCTAGGTAGCATAAGTCCTAGTTGTACAAACAATAATTCATGTTGGAAGACCCTAGCTAGGTTTAGGGTAACAGTCCAAACCGATCTTAAGGATCATGGAACTATGTTAAAGTAATATAGAATCTCATGGGAAAGCCCGTATGGTCTACGGCAAGGGACTGAACATTTACATGGAATAAAACATACAAGTTGAGTAACCTATATATGCGATATATTAGGTTGACATGGACCATTACACGACTTTTGAGTGAGGGCCATTCTTGGTTAACACATGACACGGTGGGGATACTAGTACGGTAGGTGCAGAGCTAAAATACAGGATAGATATCACGGGGCATTATACGTGACAGATATCTTGGGGATATTATACTTGATAGAAACCTGACGATGTGATACCTTGTTTTATCTTGACATCGTAATTTATCATGACACCTTAGTTTATCTGAGTTCAGTAGTTCATCCTGTTATTTTGATTTAGCTTATCTATCTTGTTATCATGCTTATGTTCATCTCAGTTTCTCATGTCAGTTAACTTTACTAGTTTTTATGCTAATAGTAGATAGGGCTTACTCAGTCTTTTTGACTGACCCATTTTGTTTTGCCTCTTTTCCTCCGTTCCCCCCCCCCCCAGGTTACAGGGAGGAAATACTGTTGTTTAGTTCGGACTTCTTCTGCTTGAAGGTCATCATGGATGGCTTGGACTTTTCTTGGCTAATGGCTACTTTACTGTTTTTACTTGGGGAATAATTTATGAAAATGTCTTTATGCTTCTTTACTATTGCAAGATAGGTTTTGATGTACTCTGATGTAAAAGGCTTTAGACCTTATTTATTCATGTTATAAAAGTTTGATTTTACTTCCGCTATTTTATATGTTCTGTCTTGTGATATTTCTGTGCATGTTTACCAATAATGCCCCTCTAAAGCTAGTGCATTCCTTTGCGAGTGACCCTAGCGGAGGCGGGGTGTTACACGTGGTATCAGAGCAGAAGGTTACCAGACTGGGCAAAAGTTTTTAAAGACCTTCTGAAAACTATTTGAAAAAAAAACCGTTTACAAAGAAGCATTTTTCAAGAAAATTTTCTTTTAAAAGAAAAAGGCTATTCCCCAAAGGCCATTAGCACTATCCTTGTTTCCTTAATTGAGTCTCTTTTCCTTTCTTTCCTCCATCTGTAGTCACAGTAGTTTTAACTGCGACTAGTCTTTTCTACCTATGAAAGTGCTTTCCATACGATGGAGGTGGTTCTCGAGAGACCAGTGGCCGCGTTATAAGAAAGGATCGTGAGAAAGAAGGATAAAGGATACGAGCTTAAGGATGAGCAACTTGTTGGTATGGCTTAGTCCTCAAAGGAGGGAGAAAGATGAACAATGAAACCCATGACGAGAGAGTACCTTTGGCATGGTAAAACAGGGCGGATAGTTAAGTATTATGGGACAAGGACAAGATCATCGGGAGGGCAGTAGTATGCTCTCATTTCTAGAGTACCTCGGAAGGAAGGTAACGATCTTGTTAAAGGTTTAGCTTTTCTTCTCTATCATCCCGTTAGGACTTCGTTGTTCATATCATTTAAGTCTGCTTCGATAGTTGAGTCTCTGCACCTTAACTACTAGCGTAATAGAGAATCCCATTTTTGTCTCAAAGTCCTATTGGAGAATCAGTCCATTTATACATGACTTGTTTGGATTTGGGAATGTCTATGCCAAGTGTTGAGTTTGGAAATAATGCTTATGTTTATAAGCTATGGATGGATTCTAGGGATGAAGTGGTTATCCAGTAGGGGGTGCCACTCTCGGTTTTGATAGGAGGGTAGTTAGACCTTTTGACTAGCCTTGGTAATGCCCTCGAAGTATCGGGTAACCTTTTTTGAGGTTCTGTCATGACTAGTTACTTAGAATCCCTTGATGCCTTTATTGGAAATTTGAAGCCCGATCGAGTGGTGTTCGCCAATAAGACGGATGGTTTACTTCATTTATGCATGGGTTATAGAGATCACCCTAGTAAGTGTGCATGATAACCTGATTGACATCTGTTTACTTTCAAGAGAAAGTTCTTCTACATGGAATGCCTTATAGTATATAAACGAGATCCAAGATTCACTAGTGAATTTTGGAAAGCTTGCATGAGATCATGAGTACGCAGTCATGTTTGCGTCAAGTATTCTAGGAAAAGGATAAGTGCAAGTGGAACGAGAGGCGACGAAGAAATGAGTTCCAGCTCATGTTATGGAAACAGGAATAAGAAGCTACAAAATCGCGAAGTTAAAAGACGACTTTGATGGTCAAAGACTAGATACACGCATGATATCTCTTTTTGGGAGTATATCCTTGATCCCTGTTTTCTGTAGAGCTTACTTGTAGGCTATCTTTTGTGGACATCCTCTCGGTCCTATTCTCCGTTACAAACCCTGTAAGGAGTTTGTCCTGTTTATCTTCTCGACCCTGTTTCAGGGAATTCTAGGTAGAACCCTATGGATGTAAACATGTATTTGAAACATGTTATGATTGATATGGTTGCTCGTGGATGCGCGAATACACATTAGATACTAGCTCGACTCGGTCACATTTCATATTGCATATGCACGAGTATTTATACTTGTTTATGGATGAAATCGAATGTATTATCATGCGGTTGTTGCATATGAATGAATGATTGTGCACGCATATAGTATCTATATGACTAGGACTATTTGCATACATGTTGGATTCATGGCACTATACATATTTTGCATTAGAAAGATTATTCAGGCCTGATCATTAGCATTAGCTTAGGAACATGTACACACACGTTTTGCATATATTCATACAGCATTAGAAATCATCTAAGGACAATGGTTGCTTGTGGATGATGTTTTGAGTAGATGGATGGTAGGATATGTTCATCCTAACTTGGAGATTTCGGGGACGAAATCCTAAAAGGTGGGGAGAATGTAACAACCCGTATTTTCAATAACCTGTTATAACATAAATGGAGGCAGAATTAAACTGTAAAATCTGAAACAAGGGTAATGGGCTATGCCATTGCGTTCGTCTCGGAAAAATACGCGAAATAGAGTCCGAGTTTTCAAAAATCGGAGTCCGTATGACCAAGATATGGCCTCGCGAAGTTTCACGAAAAATTCCCAAATTAAAGTATACTTAATTAAGTGAAATGGGTTGCGCAGAGAAATATATATATATATATATATATATATATATTGATACATATATATATATATATAATTGAAAATTAAATAGATAAATATGCAAAAATGTTCAAAACAGCGAATTGGGAGAGGGGAATAACCGACCCGGCCGATTTTTGAGGTCGACCCGAGCTCGCTGGGTCGACTAGGGGTTAATCCAGGGTGTTTGGCTGTCAACCCGTGGGCCGATTCGCTCAAATGCAGATTTTGCATTTGGATGGTTCTCATGGTTCATCTTTAATCTAAAGGCCCTAGATGGTTCCTACACTTGACTTCTTCCCCAAGACATGCTTTGATGGCTTGGATTGAATCTAGGTTTAATCCTATGGCCTAAAACACTTGCCTAATCTATAAATAAGACCCTAAATTATCCTAAATCCTCATTATTCATTCATGCAACTAAACTATGGCAAAATTTTACCTCTCATGGCCTCCACTCTCTTCATAAAATTTCTAAATGGTTTCTATGAGAGATTTTCCATGCATACAAGTGTTTTCAAGCTTGTATGAGTGTCATTAGCTTGCATTCAAGTCAAGTTTCTATCTTTGCATCATAAAGCAAGGGTTTTGATCATTTTGGCTCAAGGGTTTTTATGTTAGAGCTTGCATTTTGGGTCTATTTGATTGCATAAGGGCTTTGTCATATCTTTTGTGCCTTCATAGCAATGTAAGCCCTTTCCCTACTCTTAGATATTAACTATGAAGTTAAATGTTCATGTTGCAAGTTTGGGTTTGATCATTGAGTATGATACATGCTATCATGTCATGCAAGTTTATGAAGTCATTATCTTGATCTTGTGAGCTAAAAGCTACAACCTTTATGTTGAAATGTTGCATTAGGCAACATGAGAACCCTCATAACCTTTATGTCAACTTGCATATGAAGTCATAACCCTTATATGATGATATATGCGAGTTACTAGTCATCATTCCATATCTTTTGTCACCATGATTCGCTTATGTGCCAAGTTTGGGTTTATGCATGTTTTGAGGCTTAAGAATGTAACATGCAAGTTAATGAACACATATGTGCCTCATTTTCCACCATGATTAACTTGTGGCTTAATATCCATTTTTGTCATGCCTTTGCCAAGTCTCTTCTTTTAATCCATTACGTTGTCGCGAACGTATATGCGAGTTTAAAAGCGTTGGGTTATGTTATGGGTAATTTCTAATGACATGAAAATACAACTTGAAAACATGACTTGAAATATAACATGGAAGTTGACATGTAAGTATGCATAAAAACATAAGCTTGGGAATTTACCTATTAAGTTAGGTCTACCCTTTGGGAATTTACCTATTAAGTTAGGTCTACGCAAATGCTTGAAAACTTGTAACATGTTTTGGGAAACATGATGGACATGACACTTAGATAATATAAGTGTGGCCAACTCGAGGTTGGGTTGAGTTTGCAACGTAAAACTACCCGGAACCGACCGACCTAACTAGTAGTTGCAAACAATAGGACCCAATGTGAGAAGTTGGTCATGTTGTGCTTGAACCCGAGGTTAGACCAAGTTGTGGTGTAAAGCTACCCGGAACCGACCGGCTTAACTAGTAACCACAACAAAGTCTAATGTGAGAGGTGAAGGTGCATTAAGTAATTAATGCCACATGATAGGGTTAAGTTAATTTGATTAATGGCTCTTGACCAAATATGACATGGACAAATGGGTTAAGTAATTTGATTAGGCTAATGATACTTAACAAAATATGACAAGGTTGGGTAAGTTAAGTAACTTGATTTGCCTAATGACACTTAACCATTTTTATATGACTAGTGGATGGGGTTAAGTTAACCAACACTTAATCAATCCAACGCGATAACTTGGTAAGGTTAAGTAAGTTTTCTTAATGACGCTTAACCGAAAAATACGGTTAACGAATGGGGTTAAGATTAGACTCAACTGGTCTAAACATGGAAATCGGATGGGGTTAAGTTAGCCTAGACTTAATTAATCTCACTTGGTAGTTTAATGGGGTTAAGTTAAACACTTAACTAATCTAAACATGATGAATTGATGTGGTTAAGTGACCTATACTTATCCAATCTAACTCGTTAATTTATTGTGGTTAAGTTAACCAATACTTAACCAATATAACGTGAAAACATGATAAGGCTAAGTGACGAATCGCTTGAATACACTTGACCGATTTGACTAAGTAAATTGATAGGGTCAAGTTAATATATACTTAACCAATCTAGAGTGATAATTGGACGAGGTTAAGTCGTGAATTGCTTAATATACTTAACCAACTTGAGCATGGTTTGTAGGGTTAAGCCTTGAACTTGGATACTTAGCCAATTTTGACAGGATTTGTAGATGGGTTAAGTCATGAACTTAAGTGACACTTAATCCATTATGTAAACCCTAGTTCTGAGGATTAGGTGGATAACCGTAGTTAACAAGGATAACGGGAACAATGCTAAGTGGTAAACCTTAGTTGAAGAATAACTAAGTAATGATTCTTAGTCAAGGAAATTTAGACCAGTTCATAGATAGATGAGTAACCTGATACGGTAGGTCATCGTTTAAGTATACGAGTAGGAGCAAGTATCTGATTTAGATAAAGGCTCCAGCGAACTGGGTAACGAAGCAGCGGCTTCGGGGAACGTGAGGATATTCTTGGTATCCCTCTATGAGCTGCCAGGTGATTATACTAGGCTCATGAGAGGTTAAGGTCTGCGTTAGAAGAACCAAGAGTATGCCTTGGTTGCTATACGAGCGACCTAAAGACGGGGATGGATAGGGGATAGTCGACGATACACGGTCGTACCCTAGATAGCATTTCGTCAGGCTACCTACCATCTTTGGTCAAGCGTGTACGTACGGAAAGGCAGAGAACACCCAAAAGACCATAATTGCTATCTAATTATGGTTGCGGTAAGGCTTGGATGTGGGTTGGCCAGTGTTGTGTTCTCATACAGGATTTATCCTGTCTTGTCTTTCACTAGTTGAGGGAGTGGTCTCGTGGGACCATAGCCACGTATAAGAAAAACAGACCTTAGCATCTGCATCGGCAGATAAATCGAAAGCTCCCGACCGAGTCCTGTATTTCTTGATTTGCCCTGTGACAGGACTCGGATGGCACGATGTGATACATGTGCATACAGTCATGGAAAAGCGATTCACGATGAATGCGTGGGAAAAAGGGCGCGGTTGGCGGTTAGCGTAATCCCTAGTGGCCCTAGGTGGTTGAACCCAAACCGAGATACGAAAACGTGCAATAGGTAAGCATAATCCCTAGCAGCCCTAGGTAGCATAAGTCCTAGTTGTACAAACAATAATTCATGTTGGAAGACCCTAGCTAGGTTTAGGGTAACAGTCCAAACCGATCTTAAGGATCATGGAACTATGTTAAAGTAATATAGAATCTCATGGGAAAGCCCGTATGGTCTACGGCAAGGGACTGAACATTTACATGGAATAAAACATACAAGTTGAGTAACCTATATATGCGATATATTAGGTTGACATGGACCATTACACGACTTTTGAGTGAGGGCCATTCTTGGTTAACACATGACACGGTGGGGATACTAGTACGGTAGGTGCAGAGCTAAAATACAGGATAGATATCACGGGGCGTTATACGTGACAGATATCTTGGGGATATTATACTTGATAGAAACCTGACGATGTGATACCTTGTTTTATCTTGACATCGTAATTTATCATGACACCTTAGTTTATCTGAGTTCAGTAGTTCATCCTGTTATTTTGATTTAGCTTATCTATCTTGTTATCATGCTTATGTTCATCTCAGTTTCTCATGTCAGTTAACTTTACTAGTTTTTATGCTAATAGTAGATAGGGCTTACTCAGTCTTTTTGACTGACCCGTTTTGTTTCGCCTCTTTTCTTCCGTTTCCCCCCCCCCCCCCAAGGTTACAGGGAGGAAATACTGTTGTTTAGTTCGGACTTCTTCTGCTTGAAGGTCATCATGGATGGCTTGGACTTTTCTTGGCTAATGGCTACTTTACTGTTTTTACTTGGGGAATAATTTATGAAAATGTCTTTATGCTTCTTTACTATTGCAAGACAGGTTTTGATGTACTCTGATGTAAAAGGCTTTAGACCTTATTTATTCATGTTATGAAAGTTTGATTTTACTTCCGCTATTTTATATGTTCTGTCTTGTGATATTTCTATGCATGTTTACCAACAATGCCCCTCTAAAGCTAGTGCATTCCTTTGCGAGTGACCCTAGCGGAGGCGGGGTGTTACATTCTTTTTGTCAACACACGACTAATCTCAACGAATGAGTACCGTCCACGTGTGACTATTTTTGTTAAAATATTTCGTTCAACACATGACTAATCTCAACGGATGAGTACAGTCAACACATGAACCTTTATATTATATTGATAAAGATGTAAATTTTATTATTAAAATACTTCGTTCAACACATGACTAATCTCAACGGATGAGTACAGTCAACACATGAACCTTTACTTTATAATATTCTTTATTTTCTAAATTGGAATGAGGCCCAATCAATCACCATATAATATTAATTATATGGATTTTCATACATCACACGTATATAATAGCATTGAAAAATAATCAACCATCAACCAAAGTGCACTACACTGTATAAGCATCAAATATAGATATCTAACGCTTATAACAGCCTGTCAATCAATCGATCGACATATTTAATCAATCAGGATGAGTGAACTTCAAATTTCATCCCAACACCCATGTGGGGTTTCAAACAATCAAACACAGATTTTAGTTGTGCAGTTGGGCGATGTGTAAAATTTATCGACCCAATCAATATCAGTCAAATCAGTGTATATAAACAAATCGGCCGATTTGTTTATAAATATTTATTTATTCACTTTCACATTAAAAATTATATTTTTAACGATAAAACATTTTGTTCAACCTATGAAAATATTCTATTCAGTTCATTTATTAAATAAAATGATATCTTTATTTTTCTAACTTATTTTAGAAAATTTCGGCGGCATAACGGCACGATACTAGAAACGGGACAAAGCCTTATCCCCGGTCTAGTGAAGGCCCACGCCATTCACACATCAATCAAATTCACCAAACAACCAAATTCTAATCAAATCATCTAACTAATTTATGCAACCAAACAAACAAGTCCATGGTCTGTGGACGGTTGTGTCGGGTGCTACTAAGCACCGTCTGCATCCTAGTATATATATATATATATATAATTAGAAAAAGAAATTGAAAGGTGAGAAATTCTCACCGATAGCTATCCCAATTCCACGACACTTCTAATGCAGGAAATCTTCACTGTTCTCGTCTCTTATCGCTTTCGTTGTCCACTTTCACTACATATGTAAAAATCACATTTTTATATACTGATGTCTTTAAAATAAAAATCACATTTTTATTTATTCACTTTTAATTTAAAAATCTTATTTTTATAATCACTTCATATATTTAAAAATCGAATTTTTACTATGCTATTCAATATATAAAAATGGAATTTTTACTTCGCTATACAATATATAAAAATGGAATTTTTACTTCGCTATATGGATAAAAATTCCATTTCAAAAATATAGATTTCGCCTTTATAAAAATAAAGATTTCGCCTTTATAAAAATATAGTCTTCGCCTTTATAAAAATATAGTCTTCGCCCTTATAAAAATATAGTCTTCGTCTTTATAAAAATATAGTCTTCGCCTTTATAAAAATATAGTCTTCGCCTTTATAAAAATATAGATTTCATCATTATAAAAGTCACCACTTTATTTCAACGTATATAAAATAAAAATCAGATTTTTATTTCGCTACATATACAAAGATGATATTTTTATATTCTCTATCTCATAAAGATTACATTTTTATAGTTCCTACTATGTAAAAGTCATATTTTTAACCCACTACATATGTAAAAATCTCACCTTTCTCCATTTAAAAATATTGTCTTTCTTCCGTTAAAAATCTAATCTTTTCTATTTTAAAAATCACGTCTTTTCTATTTAAAAATCACGTCTTTTCTATTTTAAAAATCACGTCTTTTCTATTTTAAAAATCACGTCTTTTCTATTTTAAAAATCACGTCTTTTCTATTGAAATCCAACCTTCTTATCGTTGAAAATCCCAACTTTTCATGTTCTAAAGGTCAATCCTTTCTTGCTATAAAAATCATTTCTTTATCTTCGTATTGTATACATAAAACTAATTTATATAACTGAATTAACTTATAAAAACAAAACGTACCTTTTCCTATTTGGTTTTGGGTTCGCAGAGGGGGGGGGTTATCGACGTCGTCGGAAATGGCTGAATGGGAGGTGGAGTTGCGGCGAGGTCAGTTGGTGAGGCGGAATGGAGGGGCGGCGCATCGAAGGTGGCCCCTGGGCATTGGCGGCATTGGTTGATTTCGGGAAGGGGGGGGGGGGTTCGAGGCTCACACGTTAGAAGAAGAGAGAGAGGAGCGGGAGGAGCAGAGGAAGGGCAGGCGGAGTAGGTTGACGGTGGCGCGAGGTGGGAAGCGCCTCCGGCGGGCTAGGGCTAGGGCTCCGACATCGTACGCGAGTTTGACACCCTTTTTTTTCTTCTTTCTTTTTCTGTTGTCGACGGGTAATGGGGGGAAAGGGGGAAAAGGAAGTTATATAATATAATTAATTATTTAATTAATTTAATTCTCCACACAATTGACTTTCCATTCGAAACCCAATTCGAACCCAACGACTGTCGCTCCTAGCTAATCAACCCCATTCTGAACACAATGGGATATGCCACGTAGGCTGATTCGACTGTTTCTATCAGTTTCCGTTAAATTTACATTTAAATCACTATATTGAATTTTAAACGTACATTTCAAATTACCGGGGTCACATACTAACTCGAAAAATTCCAGAAAAATATTTTCTAGCTTCGTATTGACGATACGGTAATAACAAAACTAGTTTCATCGAATTCTGAGACCGTTGGAAAAATGGCCATTTTCCAGTCGATTAAAATCGACTGAAACTGGTCAAACGCGTTTTCCTTTGTCACGCTCACATATTGATTCGAAAAATTATGAAATTTGAAACCTAGCAATAATTTGACATCACGGACCCAAAAAAACTGGTTTCGTCGAAATCCGAGGTCGTTTGCAAAATGTCCATTTTTAAGGGCCTGAAATCCATAGCGACTATTCAGAATTTTCAACTGGACATATCTTTTGATTCCCGCTATGAAATCTTGATTTTTCGGATTCGTTGGAAAGATACTATCAAATAGATCCTAATGTTTTTGGTTTCACTAAAATCCGGATTGTTTTGCACCCGGTACATTCAATTGAAGTTTGAAATCGAATTATCGAACTACCGCGCCATTTTCAATTCTATTTATAATTATATATAATTATTTATATTCTAACGACGATCCATATAACTATATACGTTCTAATTATATTCAAAATAAATTTCTCGTCGATATTATTTAAAATAATCTATTTTAAATATTCAAAATTCGCTAAAATTGCCAAAATAAAAATTTTAAACTGGCCCAGATTTTCCGGGTTATTACAATCTCCCCCACTTAAAACTTTTCGTCCCCGAAAAGGAACAAAGTCAAAAGTGGTTTGATTAATCTACTCTACGTTCGATCTGGCTTCCATTCTCCAACTTTTCAGTTTCTGAGAATTTTCAAATTTTCAAAAATTTGGCTAACACCCTAAATTTTCGAAAAATTTCGCCATAACCTCCTCTGCACCGGGAGCCACGGGAAAATCCCGAAATTGCCATATAGGCCTTCTGATCTCAAAAAGAAAAAGAAAAAGCCAAGTGGCTAGCCAATAGGCTCATAAAATCATCATCACCCAAACAAAACAGTAAATTATGTAGTAAACATGTACCTATTTGTCGGGCAAACAAATTTTATTCTCTGCTCTAGCCCCCTTGCTATGACCTGTTCAGTGTAAGTATATGTATATGCAAGCAAATGCAACCAAATTTCAATACAGTTCAATATTTGATTCAATTAGGCATAAAGGTTCAAAAATTAGCAAACAAATAAACAAACAACACAAACATCAATCAATTAGTGGATTAACGTTTCAAATTCATAATTTTGATATATATACAAAAAATCATGTTTTGATGCCAATTCACAACAATGTGTTCTAGCTATATAAGTTTTAGTTCTCACACCAGTCTAATGGAAATATATAGAAAATCACACCTTCAAAACACGAACATAATTATTGATGATGCCATGGTCATTATCAACATCATCTCCGGGCGACTAGAGTGTAATTCTATATCTATCCGGTATATTAAAACTTCGAATATACGTTCATGACGCGTATATGCAAAATCTTTATATAGCGGATTGTCCATATGCAAAATAAATAAATATTCAAATACGTATAAAATGGTTTAAATTTTCAAAACAAAATTGTTTCATTTGAAAAATATACTCTTCACACTCGTTCTAGGATACTACTGATCCTATCTCTAACGAGTCATTCTAATTGGATATTGCTAATCCAATATCTGATGAATTCTTTCGTATGGTTCTAATGTGTCTTGTTCTCGAGCTCTGTAAACCAAAGCTCTGATACCAAATGTAAAAACCCGTTACTTCCCCGTGAAGGAAAGAGCGGATACTTTGAGAACTACACACAAATGAACGCAGACGGAAGAACATTTCATTGTTATTACAATAATTCCATCAGATACAAGAATATACAGAGTATAATTGAATAAATTATATTCGATAAATATCAGAGATTACAATAAATTACATAGCAGCGGAAAATAATACAAAGCACAACCGAAGGTGATATACGGATACAGAGCTTTCCGGATATCATTCCAGCTGTAAACCAGGATCCTGTGAATATAAATCTGCAAAACCAAAACTACTAGCTGCCCGTGCGGAAAATAGGGGCACCCAGAGTTTAGGTTAAAACAATAAACTCCAGGTCAGTCATGTGACTGGTGTGAGAACTAAAATAGTTATTTAAAACTATACTTTAAAAGAGAGTAATTCAAGGGACCACGCCGTATAACACGGAACGGGTTTCCTCCCAAGAATACCAGTGCATAGAATAAATAATGCAATGCTTTTTCGATAAATGAAGCTATTATAAGACCCAGGTCCCATCACACAATGCAACGCAAGCCGGAGGATAGGGTTTTCCCTTATAATAGCCAAACATGCTTGGTACGTTTAAAACAAATCATTTGATACTATAATAAGTGTATAGTGTCAAAACAATTTCAATCATAAATATAAATCATAGACGACATGGGTACCATATATCATGTCGCCATACTAGTTCTACAATTAAAACCGCAATACGCGTATTGGAAATTGGATTTCCGTCATGAGTCGAGGCAAGGGGCAAGCTCCTCTCCGCGTTCGAGACACTCTAGCAAATGTCCCAGGGTTACGCACTCTGGGCAACCCCTGGATCTTCAGGGCCGGTCCTCACTTACGTTAGAGGATTGGCAATTCCTGAACACACGTTTCCCGGTCCTTACAGACCTATAATCGAGGCGCCTCGCATTCCAACAACCACAAAGGTGAAAAGTATATATATGTCAGGGATGGTAAGTCACTGACACCACCAAAGCTAGAAAGAAACGTCGTGCTCTCCCTACAGTCTGTATCCCGTTTTTAACTCATACCGAGGTGTGAGGCTCGCGAATTTACGTTATACACAAAGCTACGCCACAAAGGCGGTGCTTTGATCATCAACCACAAGACTTTGCTTTTCAACAGAAACCTTGATCATTGCATCTTAGCGTGCCACACAGGCAATTCATGCCATGCGATTGATGTCCATCGATATACAACCTCTGAGCTCGTACGTCTCAGAGAAGGGCGTTAAGTAAAAGAATAAATTCTCCACCGCCAAGCAGATGTATATTTAATAGAAATCAATCAACACAGAATAAAATCCAATGTCAGACACACAATCCATTTACAAGTCCGTTCTGGGTCTGAACGAAACCGGAGGCACTTTCCTCGCATATCCATCCATCTCCAAGTACGTCTGGACGACCACCAACTATTTCCATCCTCTTGGGTGTACAGCCCAATCAGGATCGTCAGTAATTATCCAAACGATGTGAAGACTTCCGGTCTTCGACCACCGTCTTCATCTTCGACATATCGTCGAATCGGTTATTCAGAATGGGTATAAACCCGGACTTTCCGAACAACCCGCGTATATTAAAAACAAATGTTACACAAACACAACACATGCCTCATTCCAATTCATATTTTCAGGGAAAGGTTCGCATTAATTTTATCCAAGATAAATTCTTTAAAATTTATCCTTTAATCTTCCTTTAGATGTCATTTCAAACCAAATTATGGTTTTCCAAACTAGTCGAGATTAGCGAACCACAACAAAGTAATTATTTATTTTATTTCCCAATACCAACCTATTCATCCCATGAAGCAAAACTGGTAATACTCCATATCTAACACCGTGGTGTTATCGGTAAGATTAATTACCTTTTCACGTTCAAACCTAATTAAAGATTTAACTATCGCTTTGGAGCAAAACTGGCGATACTCCATTCTCGCTCATTTCTAAATTTGATAATTTAGATTATAGATTCACATTTCAATCTAATTGCAGATTCGTTAAAACTCCTTTTACTGGGTTAAAGAACTAGGTGTTATTTAAAACACAGTTCACGACAAACCCAAATCTCATTCTATTTATTATCGGGTTAAAGAACAAGTGTTATTTAAAACACCCTTCACGATAAACCCATTTCAAATCCCATCAAATATATTAGAAATTCCGATTATTTAAAACCCCTTTTTAAATCTAATTTATTTATTTAAAAACAATTGGGTTTTAAATTTAGTTCAAAACTAATTCATTTTGATAAAAATCTATTTTTATCTTTTCAAATATGGAGTTTTTCATCCCAACTTTTACCAAATCATTTCTTATGATTTTACACAAATTATTACTATTTTTAATAATTTTATCAAGGCCCGTACAATCGATTTCCAACAATGGCCATCGAACTGCACTTACAGCGACCTTTTTCAAATTTGATTTGGATGTATCTCCAAATCCAACCGTTAGATTTCAAATTTCTAATATTCGTTAGAAAGCTCTTTTCGATACGAACCCAACGGTTCTGGTTTTAGGAGAATTCGACGGTCGGATCTCCCGTAATGTCCGTTTGAAATAAATGGTCGAAATTCACGAACTGCCGCGGCGCGGCGCGTTCTATTCAGGCCATTATATTATATATATATATATATAATATATATAATATATATTTCATCGATTTCTATTTAAAACGAATTTTATAAATAGTTTTTAAATTCGTTTCAAAATTCATTTCAACTTCCATTTCAATTCAAAGAAAAATTGAATTTTTCCTTATAAATTCGTTTTAAAATTCTTTTCTATTCAATTCAAATTTCAATTCAATTTGATTTCATTTCAATTCGCATTCAATTCAATTTGAATTCATTTTCAATTCAATTCGGTTTCAAAGTCGTTTTCTATTCGATTCAATTCAAATTGGTTTTCTATTCAAATCAAATTCAATTCGTTTTCTATTTGATTCAATTCAAATTGGTTTTCCATTCGATTCAATTCAAATTGGTTTTCTATTCAAATCAAATTCAATTCGTTTTCTATTTGATTCAATTCAAATTGGTTTTCTATTCGATTCAATTCAAATTGGTTTCCTATTCAAATCAAATTCAATTTGTTTTCTATTTGATTCAATTCAAATTGGTTTTCTATTCGATTCAATTCAAATTGGTTTCCTATTCAAATCAAATTCAATTCGTTTTCTATTTGATTCAATTCAAACTGGTTTTCTATTCGATTCAATTCAAATTGGTTTCCTATTCAAATCTCAATTCGTTTTCTATTCAAATCAAATTCAATTCGTTTTCTATTTGATTCAATTCAAATTGGTTTTCTATTCAAATCAAATTCAATTTGGTTTTCTATTTGATTCAATTCAAATTGGTTTTCTATTCGATTTATTTCGAAATGACTTCATATTCAATTCATTTCGAAATCGTTTTATATTCAGTTCATTTCGAATGAAATCGATATAAATATCGTTCACGTCAAAATGGCGTCAATCTAATCAACACGGCTTCATATATTCTATTCCAAATATTTCTATTTCAAAATATTTCTTTTTCAAATATCCTATTTTAAATATTTCTTTTTCAAATATTTCTTTTTGTCAACACACGACTAATCTCAACGAATGAGTACCATCCACGTGTGACTATTTTTGTTAAAATATTTCGTTCAACACATGACTAATCTCAACGGATGAGTACAGTCAACACATGAACCTTTATATTATATTGATAAAGATGTAAATTTTATTATTAAAATACTTCGTTCAACACATGACTAATCTCAACGGATGAGTGCAGTCAACACATGAACCTTTACTTTATAATATTCTTTATTTTCTAAATTGGAATGAGGCCCAATCAATCACCATATAATATTAATTATATGGATTTTCATACATCACACGTATATAATTGCATTGAAAAATAATCAACCATCAACCAAAGTGCACTACACTGTATAAGCATCAAATATAGATATCTAACGCTTATAACAGCCTGTCAATCAATCGATCGACATATTTAATCAATCAGGATGAGTGAACTTCAAATTTCATCCCAACACCCGTGTGGGGTTTCAAACAATCAAACACAGATTTTAGTTGTGCAGTTGGGCGATGTGTAAAATTTATCGACCCAATCAATATCAGTCAAATCAGTGTATATAAACAAATCGGCCGATTTGTTTATAAATATTTATTTATTCACTTTCACGTTAAAAATTATATTTTTAACGATAAAACATTTTGTTCAACCTATGAAAATATTCTATTCAGTTCATTTATTAAATAAAATGATTTCTTTATTTTTCTAACTTATTTTAGAAAATTTCGGCGGCATAACGGCACAATACTAGAAACGAGACAAGGCCTAGCCTTATCCCCGGTCTAGTGAAGGCCCACGCCATTCACACATAAATCAAATTCACCAAACAACCAAATTCTAATCAAATCATCTAACTAATTTATGCAACCAAACAAACAAGTCCATGGTCTGTGGACGGTTGTGTCGGGTGCTACTAAGCACCGTCGGCATCCTAGTATATATATATAATTAGAAAAAGAAATTGAAAGGTGAGAAATTCTCACCGATAGCTATCCCAATTCCACGACACTTCTAATGCAGGAAATCTTCACTGTTCTCGTCTCTTATCGCTTTCGTTGTCCGCTTTCACTGCATATGTAAAAATCACATTTTTATATACTGATGTCTTTAAAATAAAAATCACATTTTTATTTATTCACTTTCAATTTAAAAATCATATTTTTATAATCACTTCATATATTTAAAAATCGAATTTTTACTATGCTATTCAATATATAAAAATGGAATTTTTACTTCGCTATACAATATATAAAAATGGAATTTTTACTTCGCTATATGGATAAAAATTCCATTTCAAAAATATAGATTTCGCCTTTATAAAAATAAAGATTTCGCCTTTATAAAAATATAGTCTTCGCCTTTATAAAAATATAGTCTTCGCCTTTATAAAAATATAGTCTTCGCCCTTATAAAAATATAGTCTTCGCCTTTATAAAAATATAGTCTTCGCCTTTATAAAAATATAGTCTTCGCCTTTATAAAAATATAGTCTTCGCCTTTATAAAAATATAGATTTCATCATTATAAAAGTCACCACTTTATTTCAACGTATATAAAATAAAAATCAGATATTTATTTCGCTACATATACAAAGATGATATTTTTATATTCTCTATCTCATAAAGATTACATTTTTATAGTTCCTACTATGTAAAAGTCATATTTTTAACCCACTACATATGTAAAAATCTCACCTTTCTCCATTTAAAAATATTGTCTTTCTTCCTTTAAAAATCTAATCTTTTCTATTTTAAAAATCACTTCTTTTATATTTAAAAATCACGTCTTTTCTATTTTAAAAATCACGTCTTTTCTATTTTAAAAATCACGTCTTTTCTATTTTAAAAATCACGTCTTTTCTATTGAAATCCAACCTTCTTATCGTTGAAAATCCCAGCTTTTCATGTTCTAAAGGTCAATCCTTTCTTGCTATAAAAATCATTTCTTTATCTTCGTATGGTATACATAAAACTAATTTATATAACTGAATTAACTCATAAAAACAAAACGTACCTTTTCCTATTCGGTTTTGGGTTCGCAGAGGGGGGGGATTATCGACGTCGTCGGAAATGGCTGAATGGGAGGTGGAGTTGTGGCGAGGTCAGTTGGTGAGGCGGAATGGAGGGGCGGCGCATCGAAGGTGGCCCCTGGGCGTTGGCGGCATTGGTTGATTTCGGGAAGGGGGGGGGGGGGGTTCGAGGCTCACACATTAGAAGAAGAGAGAGAGGAGTGGGAGGAGCAGAGGAAGGGCAGGCGGAGTAGGTTGACGGTGGCGCGAGGTGGGGAGCGCCTCCGGCGGGCTAGGGCTCCGACATCGTACGCGAGTTTGACCCTTTTTTTTCTTTCTTTTTCTGTTGTTGACGGGTTATGGGGGGAAAGGGGGAAAAGGAAGTTATATAATATAATTAATTATTTAATTAATTTAATTCTCCACACAATTGACTTTCCATTCGAAACCCAATTTGAACCCAACGACTGTCGCCCCTAGCTAATCAACCCCATTCTGAACACAATGGGATATGCCACGTTGGCTGATTCGACTGTTTCTATCAGTTTTCGTTAAATTTACATTTAAATCACTATATTGAATTTTAAACGTACATTTCAAATTACCGGGTTCACATACTAACTCGAAAAATTCCAGAAAAATATTTTCTAGCTTTGTATTGACGATACGATCCTAACAAAACTAGTTTCATCGAATTCTGAGACCGTTGGAAAAATGGCCATTTTCCAGTCGATTAAAATCGACTAAAACTGGTCAAACTCGTTTTCCTTTGCCACGCTCACATATTGATTCGAAAAATTATGAAATTTGAAACCTAGCAATAATTTGACATCACGGACCCAACAAAACTGGTTTCGTCAAAATCCGAGGTCGTTTGCAAAATGTCCATTTTTAAGGGCCTGAATTCCATAGCGACTATTCAGAATTTTCAACTGGACATATCTTTTGATTCCCGCTATGAAATCTTGATTTTTCGGATTCGTTGGAAAGATACTATCAAATAGATCCTAATGTTTTTGGTTTCACTAAAATCCGGATTGTTTTGCACCTGGTACATTCAATTGAAGTTTGAAATCGAATTATCGAACTACCGCGCCATTTTCAATTCTATTTATAATTATATATAATTATTTATATTCTAACAACGATCCATATAACTATATACGTTCTAATTATATTCAAAATAAATTTCTCGTCGATATTATTTAAAATAATCTATTTTAAATATTCAAAATTTGCTAAAATTGCCAAAATAAATTTTTTAAACTGGCCCAGATTTTCCGGGTTATTACAAAATGTGAATATTTGAATAAAAGAATATTCTTAATTGGAATGAGGCGTATGATGTGTTTTTATAGCACTTTATTATAGATTATAAAATACGCGAGTTGGTTGCAAAGGCCAGGTTTATCCCATTCTGAATAACTAACTCGGCGACTAAAAGTCGACGATGAAGACGGTGGTTAAAGACCGGGAATCTTCACATCGTTTGGATGATTACTGATGTCTTGATTGGGTAGTACACCCAAGACAAGGTAATAAGTGGTGATCATCCAGATGTACTTGGAGATTGACTGGATATGCGAGGACCTCTCTCTTGTATTGGACATATGGGATGAGGAATAAGGTGCCTTCTATTTCGTTCATACCTAGAACGGACTTGTAAATGGATGTGTGTCTGACATTGGATTTCATTTTGTGTTGATTGATTTCTATTAAATATTATGTTTGGTGGCAGAGAATTTATTCTCTTGCTTAACCCCCTTCTCTGAGACGTATGAGCTTAGATGTTATATATTAAAAGACATCAGTCACATGCCATGGATTGTCAATGTGGCATGCTAAGCTACAAATGATCAAGGCTTTTGTTGAAATGTAGAGTCTTGTGGTTGATGATCAAAGCACGACTTTAAATAGCATAGCCTTGTGTAAAGCGTTAATTCGCGAGCCTCACACCCGGCACGAGTCAAAAACTGGAAAATGACCGTAGGGAGTGCATGGCGTTTCTTTCTAGCTAGGTTGGTGTGATGGTATGGAGCCTAAACATTTTTACTTATGTGGATGATGGATTGCGAGGCGCCTTGGGTATTGGTCACGATTGGCCAAGTGGTAGGTCCAATAGGACCGGGAAACGTGTGTTTAGGAATAACTAATCCACTAAAGTAAGTGTGGGCTGGCCCTACCGCTTTCAAGGGTTGCCCGTAAGTGTGATCCTGAGGCATTTGCTAGAGTGTCTCGAATCGGAGAGGAGCCAACCCTTGCCTCGACTCATAAATGGAATCCAATTTCCAATACGCGACTTTTTGGTTTTAGTTATAAACCTATGTATGGCAACATAATATATGGTACCTATGTTGACTATGATTGATACATTTGTATTTGAAGTTGATTTTGACACTATGCGCTTATAGTGATGTAAAAATGATTTGTTTTAAACATGTCAGGCATGTTTGGCTATTATAAGGGAAAACTCCATCCTTCGGCTTGCGTTGCATTATGTGATGGGACCTGGGTTTATAATAGCTTCATTTTCCAAAAAAGCATAGCGTTGTTTTATTTTAAACTAAGATTCATGTTGAGTAAATTCGTTCTTTTTTACACGGTGTTGTCCCATGATCTTCCAACTTTTAAAGTAAAGATTTTATTGATGTTTTAGTTCTCACACCAGTCCCATAACTGACTCGCAGTTTATTGTTTTCACCTAAACTCTGGGTGCCCATATTTTCCACATGGGAAACTAGTAGTTTTGGTTTTCACAGATATTTCTTTTCACATGATCCTGGATTACAGTTGGAGCTATATTCGGAAAGATTTGTATCCGTACATTTCTTTCAGTTGTGGTAGTAGATGTTTTCCGCTGCACATTGTAATTATGTATTGTTTTTCTGCTGCTTTGTAATTTGTAAATCTCTGATATTTTTCTATTGTATATTTTTTGAACTCTGATATGTTCTTGTACTCTGATGTGAATTATTGTAATAGCAATGAAATGTTCTATTGTTTGTGTTCTGATGCGTTGTGTTCTCAAAGCAATCCGGGCTCCTCCATCTCTTTGGGGATAGGGGAATTTTGGGTGGTTTCAACCGCCAACCCAGACAATACTCCCAAAAATCAAAGGGAGCCCAATCAATCAGAAAGTAAGAGATATGGTATCAAAGAAGCATGTATGCTAAGAGGAGCTAACTCACATTAACCGGGGTATGGCTCCTGTTTTAGTCATTTCAATTATGACCCGAATGTCAAAGCTGTCCATCATCGTTCTCTTTCTTCAAATCCAGTAATCGCTTCCAAGTCAATCTACTTCATTTTGGATTCTCCACCACGTGCACAATTGATAAATTGGTTTTGGGTATTGTAGAGAGTATGACAATATCCGATCCCAGTCTCTTTAACAACCAAACGTTTACATTTTTCACACTAATCAGTTCTTTACATTAGAAAGAGGTTCATACTTCATATCAAATATCAAATTATAAATTTAATCTCATTTCAATAGCCAAGATAGAATATTTTCATAATAAAATCTTCAATTAAAACCAAACTGAAAATCTTGAAACAATTCCAACTCCAAATAATTGGAATATTTAAAATAGTAGAAAAGTGTTTTAAATAATTTAAATATATATAAAATAGTTAGGAAATAAATAGTTAGATAATAAAAGTTTAAAAATAAAATAGTGTTTATCAAAAATTTGTAAAATCCATATATATGTAGTAAAATATAAAGTAGTTGCAAAATAGATAATTGGTTACTAAAATAGTTTATTTGAATAGTAAACATATGTAAGTAAAAAAAATTATAGTTTATAAAGATAGTACAACATAAATATATGTTAAATAATATAGTTTATAAAATAAAAAAATATTTAGTTCAATAGCTTATAAAATGGTTTAAAATATTATAATTGGAATTGGTATTGTTCCTTCTGAATAACCTGAAGTCATGTTTCAATTTTCAAATCAATGCAGCTCAATTTCAATATTTCAATTCGATTCAACTTTTTCAAATCAATTCAATTCAAACAATCTGATTCAATTTTTTTAAAATGTTTTAACATAGAATTCTCATTTGGAATCAATTTAGTTTGTTGCAAATCTAGAGTTCACAAATCAAATATTACTTTAAATGGTGTTAATTTAAAGTAAATTTTAAAGATGGACAAGTGTTTAGATTTTTAAACAACTCAATTTCAATAGGTTCAATTCATGTTAAATTACAACCTTTAACTTCGATTTACAACAATAATAATAATAATAATAATTAACTTTAAATTTAAAGATTTTAAAGTTCAATATCAAAGGAAATCAATTCATACAATCTCATTTACTGCTTTTAAAACAATATTTTAAAGTTTAAACAAAAATTATTTAACCAATCGATGTTCGTATATAATTTTCTATCTTATGGCCAAATAGTAATTAAAATTTAATTTTAGTATTTTGGGAAAGGATATATATCATTTCAATACAAATCAAGGTCATAGGTATTTATCATTTCAACTTACGTTCTTAATACATTTCAATGATTAATCCCGGGTTTATTTGATGCCCGTAACATCTAAGGTAATGGTTGGGATTAATCAACAAAATCAATAAGCATATATAAATAATGTCAATAACAAGAAGTATTACACATCAATACAATAAATATATAAATCTAAGGCATCCATCAAAATCAATAAATTTAAACAGTTCGATATAATATCAGTTTACTAGTCGTTAGTTATGAGGTTTTTAAACTAGTAATTAAATTCTAACTGTACAAGTTATATTAACAATTAAATTAAATTATACTGTCTATGCAGATTAACACAAATAAGCAATTTAAACAATCAAATAGCAAACAATACAATCACATCATAACATGAATTTAATTTAATTAACAATCAAATATATTAGTTAGGTGTGAGTGGGATGAAGACTCAATAGATGATGATTCAGACTCAACAGTCGATAAGCTGAATAATTTTCATTCAAAGATCTAATTTTTCCTTGTGAGAAATTAATTAAAACTACTAACAGTCTCAAATTGATAAATAAAAATTTTAAATCTGAAAATCTTGAGTTGATTTGCAAAAATAATTTTTTAGAATTAAAACTTGAAAACATTAGAAAAATAGAAAACTCTAATTGCGAAAATTGTTTCAATTTGAAAACCGATTTAGTTCATCACAATGAAAATTTTAAAGATTGAAAAAGAAAATTTGAGTTTAAAAGAAAATGAGGATGAGCTAATTTGTAAAAACAATGCTTTGCAAAAGGAGTTGGATAAGTTTAAGAAAACAGAAAATTCCAAACATAAAATTGCTGAGAAAGAAAACTTGTTGAAAAATGAATTGGTCTTGAATGAGCTTGAAATTGAAACTAAGAGAATTAGAAATCTCAAATGCAATAAATGTACTACTTTTCAAAAGGAATTGTTTGAAATAAAAGATAATTTCGAAACTCTTAAGAAGAAAATGTGATTTTGAAAAATAATGAATATGAAACTTCTCAAATAAATCACAATTTGAAAAGTGAAGTTGAAAAATTCAAGGAGTTTGAAAAACTTGAATTTGAAAAGCGTAAAATGTTTGAAAGTGAGATTTCTGAGTCCAAGGCTAAAATTAAAATGCTTGAAAACAAAAATTTGGCTTTAAAACAAAATAATACTGAAAAGAGAAATATTGATATTAATCATTGTTCAAATTTGATGATAGAAAATAGAGATCTTAATTCTTAAATTCAACGACTTGAATCAACTTTGCTTAATTTTTGTAATGAAGAAAAATCATGGAATATGTTGTTGAAAAACCAATTTTTTGTTGATAACGAGAAATGACTTGGTTTTGGTAGGATTAATCAAATTGAAAAGAGAAATTCTAAAGATTTTAAAAATCCTTCAAATGACTTTGAAAAAGATCGATGTGAGAATTTGAAATCTAATAATCTAAAAGGATTTTAAATCATAAACAAGATGAGAACTTATTTAGAAACAATCCAATTAAACGAATTTAGAACCCAAAATATATCGATTAACATTACAAGTTTGGATTCCTAAGGGCATAACAGTATATTCAAACGGATTGTTATTTAAATAAGTTAGGGTACCGAAAGTCACTTACACGGTTAAGAGTGGTTTTACAACTTTTGTTAGACCACTCGATCTAATAAACAATTAGGTATCGAAGGTGGCTAAGAACAACTTCAAGAGAGATAAAATTCAAGTTGTTCCAAACTTTTGTTGAACAAAATTTTCACTGTTCCTTAGCCATGATTGTCGAGTTAGAGAATCCACATTGTCAACGGTAAGTCAGATATGATCTCTAAATTCGTGTTTCTTTTTCTGTTTTTATTCTTCTTTTCTATTAATGCCGATTCGCTTTGACACTATCATAGAAATTTTGACATTTCTTGAGCTTCTTAACTTCAAATTGCAAAATTCTTAATTTTCTGGAAATTAGACTCAATTGTCTACAACTTTCATGTTATTATGATTTCCAAATTTTGAACTTAAAATTGTGAATATCTGCAATTCAATTGGTGTTTAACTTTATGATAGTTCCATGAGTTTCTGACATCACTGTAGTATTTTGTACATATCTTAAACACTGTTATTTAAAATTCTAAAAAATTTGACATTCTAGAAATTTAATGAAATTTCACACATCTTTGTTGTTTTGAGTTTATTCAAATTCATCTTGGAAAATCTTGAAAATTTGCACTCAACACAACACATTACTTGAAAACTATTTTTGATAAGTTTTGATGATTTCATAGTTTTTTGGTTTGGCTTGACTTGGATATTTGATTTTGAATTCATTTGTAAATTGTTGATATGTTGATTATCATACACTATGTGGACTTGAAATTGATAATATTTTGTGATCAATGTTTCGTTAAGTCTCATGGATCATCGTATTTGGATTTTAATTTTTTAAAAATACATCTCATCAAATGATTATAGATGAACTGTTTTAATATTAGATAATGGATTGTCTCTTGGATTTGTTGTACATATTATGAAAACTCTCTTGCGAATCTTGCTTTGAAACTGATTTTTTTCTTCTGCTATAATAAAGGAAATTAGATTGTTAGATTTGTTTGCTTTGGTTTAGTGATTGGATGATCTATTGAAAAATCAAGTCTGTGATATATTGTAGTGTCATTACGGGAAATTAGGACCTAACTGGTCTTAGAAGTTTTGAAAATTTCACTCCCAACTGATTGATTTTTGAAACTGGTATTCAACTTGCATAGTTCTTTCAGAATCCCTCTTGAAATTGATGTTTTCAATTTTAAAATCATTTTTCATTATTTATTCAAAAATTGAAATTATTTCTCAAATTGAACTATTTTGGAACTCATCAAAATTATTATTAGATTTATGAAATTGTGATGAGTTGTGACAATAGTGTATCTCACAACAAGTGGAGATATTAGTTAAATTCTCATAATGATTGGACAAATTTTATAATATCTCTAATTTGGTGCCTATTTCATGACCATCTTCTTTATCTACCATCTTTCTACCATTCATTGTGGTTTATATAATGCAGAGAGATTTTTTTTTTGGATATCATTAAAGATAGTATAAAATTTTAGTGATGAAATTATGACTATACTATTTTCAAAATGTGAGAGAGCTGAAAACTTTCAAAATCCTGGTACGTTTGAACATATTTCATAATATGATTAAGTTATAGATTTATTTCAGGACCATATCTATCCCTACCATATTTCAATCATCTATTATGGTTTTATATAATGAGGGGATTTTTATATAATAAGTGTTACTCTAATCTCATTTTAAAAAACTTCGCGGTCATGCATGGTTAGAGAATGCTTATAATTTAAGTTACTACTGACGTCTTTTAAAAGTCCTTATGGTTATATATATATATATATATATATATATATATATAATCCTCCTTGTTGTGCAAAAACTGGCCTTTCGATCCATTTTCTGAAATGTGAAATGTGTTACTACGTTATGAGATATTATGATTTTTTTGCTGGTTGTTTTAAAATTTGCGATATTTGCTCCTGATTTGAATTTATAAATATAGTCCAAATCCATCGCTATTTTTTATTTAAATCATATTGTGATTAATTTTAAATTTTATTTGAATTTTTTTGGAATTCATGTCCGTATATTCAAATTTTTTAACTCTCTCCATTCTATAAAATTCATCGTAAATTCATCATTATGAGGTGTGAAATTTGCTTCAATTTTGAAGAATATTATGATTTTTGCTTGATAAAATGAGGTTTACGATATTTATTCTCTCTTTTGATTTGAATTTATTTTTCTAGTCTATATTCATCACTATTTCGACTTCAATTATCCTTTTGATGATAATAAAAGGGGGAGAATGGTTAAGATTTTGAATGATGAGTGAATAATTCAAGAATAATTTTCATATTGGAAATTCAATTGTTTTTTAAACTCTCTCATATGCACACGTGTAGGGGGAGTTCAGTTGTAGGGGAAGCGTATAAACAGGGGGACTACTATATTTGATACACACACACATTTATCACTTTTAAAATCTATGTATGTTTGTCATCATCAAAAGGAGGATATTGTTGAATATAACAATATGATTTTTGTTTGATGATAACAAACATATATATATATATGTATATATTATATAAATGTGTTTGTATCTGTACTATTCTACATTTCATCACATATAGAAATAAACATTTATTTTGAATAAAATGCTATTGCATAAAAGTTAATATTCAAACAGTGTTTCTATTCAAATAAATATTTTATTTCAACATTTGTAATAGTAAAAATTTCTGACTCCACAATTGTACATTTCACTGTGATGTAAAACATTCATTTCATATTTAGATTCATTTACATTCATTCCTTTCTACAATACTCATTTCACCCAGTTTTCACTCATATACTGATTCATATACACTCTCTGACTCTTAAAACGCTTCAGATCCTGTCCAGTCACCTACATACCTGTCACTGAAATGCATACAGTAAACTGGAACAAAATAGAATTAACTGTAGACAAGCATAAACTTATTTTAAATTTTATTTTCCTCAAAATTTTTGATGTGTTTCTCATCAGCTTTCTAGACTTGGACTAATATATGTACAACTATTTGAGTCTAAACGACTCGTGATATTCACAGTGATTCACTATAAATACCAAAAGGTAGACCGAATATAAATGCATGCAGATCTACCTCAACCAACTATAGTGGTCTGCTGATCAAGACCGGCCATGGCTCACATTTGTGGTTTGCCGATCTTGACCAGCCACAACACAACGTATAGTAGTCTACTGATTTAAAATGGAAAAATATTTTTCACTTTTATGCAATTATTTTTCAGGTGAACAGGTATAAAACTCAAGCATGCTCAGTGACACATAAATGGATAAGTACATGCAAATGGAAGCAACATAGTGGTTCATGAACAAAGTGCGCTGAGACGACCCGATTTCCCGTTCTCACGGAAACAAGGTTATCTTTGGAATATAACACAGAAACAGATAATAGCAGAACAGAATTAAATAAATACACCAGAATGAACAACAAAATATACTGGATAAAAGTAATCATCAGAGTTACACAGTATACAGGATCTTACTTAGTACAAATACAGTTCAGCTATACATAAATGTCTACAGCGGAAATAAACAAAATATGTACAATAGGAGCTGAACAGCATAAAAAGAAATAAATGATAGAATCCATCTTCAGCTCCAGCTACCCAGAAAGAACCAGCTAAACCTGAATACAAGGCTGCCCGTGTAGAAAAAGGGGCACCCGAGTTTGAGAGTGAAACAAACTACGAGTCAGTCATGGGACTGGTATGAGAAATCTACTCAACACATATATAATATGGCTAATCACAGGACCACGCCACTTTCGTGGAACGGGTTTTCTCCATTGGATTGCCAGTGCTTTAAAACAAATCTTTCTTTTAAACATCGCTATGCTTTTTATAAAAATGAAGCCGTTATAAGACTCAGTTCCCATCACACAATGCAACGCAAACCGGAGGATAGAGTTTTTACCTTATAACGGCCAAGATATGCTTGATACGAATAAAACAAAGGCATTTGATATTATTGCTAGTGTTTATAGGTTTTGAAAACAATTTCAAATCATAAACTATCAATCATAGACGGCATTAATGCCCCATACCACTATGTCGCCATATATAGGTATACAATCAAAATCGCATCGTCACGTATTTGGAAATTGGATTTCCGTCATGAACCAAGGCAAAAGATAGTCCTTACCGAATTCGAGACGCTCTAGCCCGTGTCTCAGGATCAGAACGCATCGACCCTTGGAGCGACAGGGCCGGTCCACCGATGTGGATTAAGAATGCCTGAACACTACGTTTCCCCACCCTTTGGGGTGTAAATGAGCCAACGAATGACTCCATCGGACCCGAATCGTCCGATCAAACCGAGGCGCCTCGCAACAGCAACAACCACATATGTGAAAAGTATATAAATGTCAGGGCTGGTAGGTCACTGACACCACCCTAGCTAGAAAGAAACGCATGCCCTCCCTGAGGTCCTTCTCCCGTTTTAGGTTCATACCGGGGTGTGAGGCTCGCGAATTCACGTTATACACAAAGCTACGCCACACAGGCGGTGCTTTGATCATCACCACAAGACTTTGCTTTTCAACAAAAGTCCTGATCACTGCATCTTAGCATGCCACACAGGCAATTCACACCGTGCAACTGATGGCTATCAATCACACAGAACAAATTCCAATGTCGGAAACACAGTCCATTTACAAGTCCGTTCTGGGTCTGAACGAAACCGGAGGCACTAAATACCTCGCAAACCCATCGATCACCACGTACGTCTGGACGATCACCACTCATTATCCATATTTCGGGATGCCTCCCAATCAGGACCTCGGTTACCATCCAAACGAGGTGAAGATCTCCGGTCTTCGACCACCGTCTTTATCTTCGACTTTCAATCGTCGGTCAATTATTTGAAATGAGAATTAACTCGGCCTTCTCAAATAATTCACGTATATTTAGAATTTCAATTCAATTTATTTCAATAGTTAAATTATTCGACAACACCAATTTTGTCCTTTAATGTAATTTTCACACCAAACACATTCAACCATCAAACATCACATAAATCAAGCAAATTCAGTTTATTTCCATTCCATATTGCTTATGATATTTTATAACTATTTATCGCTATTTTTATTTATTTTAAAATAGCCATTTTATTCAAAACGACGCTTCGGGCCATAAGGCGGTCGTGGCGCTGTTTTTCTTCAGATTTGATTTACACTTATCTGAAAATCTAACCGTTGGATCTTCACAAAATTTACATTATTAGAAAGGTCTTTTCGAAACGAATCCAACGGTTCCAGTTTCGGGAAAATCCGACGGTCGGATCTCCCGGTACAATCGTTTGAATTTTCGATTTCAAAATACGAACTGCAGCGTCGTTATTCGATTCAATATATAATTATATTTATATATATATATAAATATAATCGCTTCTGGCGCTGTTTTTCTTCAGATTTGAATTAAACATTCCAGACAATCCAACCGTTGGATTTCTACAAAGTTGGTGCCGTTGGGAAGATATTTCCAAGGCGAACCCGACGGTTGAGGTTTCGGGAAAATCCAATGGTCGGATTTCCCGCACTAGTCGTTTGAAATCACGGTTTCAAAATACGAATTGCACGGCTTCGTTTCGTTTTAATTTTATTTATATTTATATATTTATATAAATATAGTTCATTCAATGATTTCAATATCGTTTTCACTTCAAAAATTTTTTCTAACACCTTAAATTTTGGAAAAATTTCGCCATAACCTCCCCTGCACCGGGAGCATCGGGAAATCGCAAATAGCGTTCCCGGTCCTTCTAATCTCAAAAAGAAAAAGAAAAAGCCAAGCGGCTAGCCAACAGGCTCAAAATCATCACCCAAACAAATCAGTAAATGTGTACCTATTTGTCGGGCACAAAATTTTATTCCTCTTCTCTAGCCCCTTTGCTATAACCTGTTCAATGAATATGCATGTACATATATATACAGTTCATATCATTTTTCATTTTCTATTCAACTTCATATTTGATTTCTATTTGGTTTAAAAACACCATTCATTCTAATGTTACATAAATAGGTGCAAATCATTTCATTAGCTAATTAATGAATATTTCAACTCATATATGTTTATTTTGAACAAGTGGCTATTTTTAACACTTCACATTTCAACGATTTATGCATACAATAAAAATGTGATTTTTATTGTAAAACGATTCATTTCAAAGCACTATTTTTCTATATAGTTCATATAGGTGACAAAATAGGATTTTTATCATAAAACAATTTATTTCAAAATATGAATACCATTCAACACATGAATTTCTAATCAACGAATGAATATCAATTCAACACATGAATGTTTCTATATATAGATAAAAATGTGATTTTTATTATCGAACAATTTATTTCAAAATATGAATACCATTCAACACATGAATTTCTAAACAACGAATGAATATCAATTGAACACATGAATGTTTTCTATAGTTTCTATATATAGATAAAAATGTGATTTTTATTATCGAACAATTTATTTCAAAATATGAATACCATTCAACACATGAATTTCTAAACAACGAATGAATATCAATTCAACACATGAATGTTTTCTATACAATGAATAAATATAGTTTAAGCATATGAAAATAATTCAAACACACAAATATTATTCAAAATTTTGGCAGCATAACGGCAGGGTAGTTACACCGGGACCGTCCCTAGTACGGCTCCTCGCTCTACCTTAAAACCTCGCGGTTTTTGACAATGGGGATCATGCATCTAGTTCGCACGCAGGCGGCATGTATATATTTATTTCATTTCCACAAACTAATCCTATGTGGTTTCAACCAAATATTTCACAACCACAAATGGGTATTTTTCAACCTCAATCAACCAATATCAATCACAAACAATCCCAAACAATCATTCAATTTTCACAACAATTTCAACCAATAAATATCGTCCATGGTTTGTGGACGAGGGGCGTATATATATATATATATATATATATATATATATATATATAGATATTTATATATAGCTATTCACTTTTATTTCCACACATATATATATTTTTAAAACAGAAATCTCACAAATAGCTATCCAACTGCACGACACTTCCTTGCATAAAATCTTCGCCTTTTGTCGCTTTCGCCCGTATTCTCTACACGTGTAAAAATCGAATTTTTACTATGCTATTCAATATATAAAAGTCTGATTTCTACTTCGACTTTCGATATATAAAAATATGATTTTTACTTTTTAAAGAAATCAGTTTTTATACTTTTTAAAAAAAATCAGTTTTCAAAACCTTTTAAAAATCAGTTTTTAATTTTTTACAAATCAGTTTTTAATCTTTTACAAATCAGTTTTTAATATTAAAACAAAATCAGTTATTAATCTTTTACAAATCAGTTTTTAATATTAAAACAAAATCAGTTTTTAATCTTTTACAAATCAGTTTTTAATATTAAAACAAAATCAGTTTTTAATCTTTTACAAATCAATTTTTAATTTTTTACAAATCAGTTTTTAATATTAAAACAAAATCAGTTTTTTTTCTAAAATAAAATCAGTTAAAAAAAATCTTTTCAAATCAGTTTTCACTTCTACAGAATAATAAATGAAAATAAAATAAAACGACTTACAGAGGGGGGGGGTTTTCTGGTGGCGGTCGGCGGTGGAAGGATCGTCGGCTGGGGGGTTTTCTGGTGGCGGTCGGCGGCTTCAGCTTCGCGAGTGAGGGGGGGCTTCAACAGAGCTCGAGCGATCGGGGGGGGGGGGGGGCTCAGGCGGAGGCGGGCTTGGAGGAGGAACAGGCGGTGGCGTCGATGTCTGGGGGCGGCGGTGATTTGATTTAGGGTTTTTTTTTTTTATTATTCTGTTTCCGTTTTCTGATAACTGAATCGGGGGGGGGGGGCAAGCAGGAGATATAGGAGGGAAAGTATATATATATATATTTATTATTTAATTATTTAATTTCGCAAATAGGTTGACTTTTACATACGACCTCGAAACGAGGCCTACCGCCTGTCGTCCATAGCGTTTAACCCCCATTCCGAACACAATGAGATATGTATCGCAAGCCGATTTGATTGTTACAATCAGTTTCCGTTTGAATTTACATTTAAATCACTATATCGAATTTTAAACGTACATTTCAAATTACCGGGGCCACATACTGACTAGAAAAATTCCAAAAAAATATTTTCTAGCTTCGTATTGACGATACGGTCCTAACAAAACTAGTTTCGTCGAATTCTAAGACCGTTTGAAAAATGGCCAATTTCCATTCGATTAAAATCAACGGAAACTGGTCAAACGCGTTTTCTTTTGCCACGCTCACATATTGATTCGAAAAATTATGAAATTTGAAACCTAGCAATAACTTGACACTGCGGACCCAACAAAAGTGGTTTCGTCGAAATCCTAGGTCATCTGCAAAATGTCCATTTTTAAGGGCCTGAATTCCATAGCGACTATTCAGAATTTTCAACTGGACATACCTTTTGATTCCCACTATCAAATTTCGATTTGTCGGATTCGTTAGAAAGATATTCACTAACATATTTAAATATTTTTGGTTTCACTAAAATTCGGATTGTTTTGCACCCGGTATATTCAATTGAAGTTTGAAATCGAACTATCGAACTACCGCGCCATTTTCAATTCTATATATAATTATAATTAATTATATTCGTTTTCAATTGTCGATTCAAACTCAGTTTTCATTGCCATTATTTAAAATATTTATTTTAAATACCTTAAAATCCATTATTTTAGCCAATTTAAAAAATTTTAAATTGGTTCAAATTTTCTGGGTCGTTACAATCTCCCCCACTTAAAACTTTTCGTCCCCGAAAAGGAATAAAGTCGAAAGTGGTTTGATATATCTACAATCACACAACACAACAACCAATTTGTTTTTAATATTCAGAGTATAGAATAAATAGTGCACATCCATGGGAAGAAAATAGCAACAGAATAGAGAATTAAATGGTAATGCAAGGTAGGTTAATGTACCTTGCACCGGAGTCAATCAGAGATATCTACTCGGCATCTAGGATAAGCTTTCTGAATGCTCTCCTCAGTTTCCCAAGTACAATCTCGCGGATCTCCAATCCATTGCACTTTGACTAAGTGAACCTTCTTGTTCCTCAGCTCTTTGGTTTCTTTACCGATAATCTTTAGCGGCTCTCGCCTCACAGCTAATTCTGGAGTAATTTCAATATCCTGCTGAGCTGCTTCTTCCACGATCAAGTCTGGATCATGAACGTGCTTTCGAAGTTGAGATATATGAAATACATCATGCACTCCCGGCAACCAGTCTGGCAATTTGACCCTATAAGCGAGAGTTCCAATCCGTTCCAGAATAGGAAACGGACCAATAAATTTAGGCGCTAACTTTCCAGTTTTACCGAACCGGATAACCCCTCTCATCGGCGATACTTTCAAATATACATAGTCGCCAACTTCAAAGGATATATCTCTTCTTCTTCTATCGGCATAGCTCTTTTGTCGGCTTTGAGCGGCGAGTAATCGCTTCTTAATAAAATCGACTTTGTCGGCAGCTTCTCGAATCATATCGGGACCCAACACAAGTCTATTTCCAGGCTCGACCCAACAAGCAGGAGATCGGCAAGGTCTACCATACAATGCTTCGAATGGCGACATTGTCAGACTCGCCTGGTAGCTGTTGTTATAAGAGAATTCAGCCAAATGCAGATGGTCTTCCCATGATCCACCGAAATCTATAACACAAGCCCGCAATAGATCTTCTAAAATGCGATTCACCCTCTCAGTCTGACCGTCTGTCTGAGGATGATAAGCGGTGCTCAAGTTTAACTTCGTTCCCAGCTCGACTTGAAATGCTTCCCAGAATTTACTAGTGAAAATTGTATCTCTATCACTGACTATACTGAGCGGCACTCCATGTAGTCTAACTATTTCCCTGAAGTAAATCTGCGCCAGACTCTGAGCAGTTCTGTTTGATTTGACAGGTATGAAATGGGCGGTCTTCGTGAAGCGATCCACGATCACCCAAATACTGTCATTTCCCTTTCTGGTTCTGGGCAAACCATCAATGAAATCCAAAGAAATATGTTCCCACTTCCAGCCAGGAACTTCTAGCGGTTGTAATAATCCAGCCAATTTCTGTTGGTCGCTTTTAACTAGCTGGCAAGTAGGGCATCGACTAACATATATCGAAACGTCTCTCTTCATAGCCTTCCACCAGAATGTTCTTTTGAGATCGTTATACATTTTGGCCACGCCAGGATGGATACTCAGCTTGGACTTGTGACACTCGTCTAACACTTCCCTTTTTAACTCTGGGATGTCAGGAACACAAATCCTTCCTTTTAATCTCAAGGTCTCGTCGTTATCTATTTGAAAACACGAGGGTTCGCCTTTCTGAATCCTTTTGATCATATCTTTAATAAAGTTATCCTCCTTCTGAAGAATAGATATTCTGTCAATCAAGGATGTTGTGATAATAAAGCTGGCGATCATTACATTCTTTCTGCTTAACGCATCGGCCACGACATTGGCTTTTCCTGGAGTGTATATAATTTCAAAGTCATATGCTGCAAGAAACTCCAGCCAACGCTGCTGCCTCAGATTCAAGTCCTTCTGAGTGAACAGATACTTTAACGACTGGTGATCTGTAAACAGTTCAAACCTCTCGCCCAGAAGATAGTGTCTCCAGATTTTCAAAGAGAATATGATAGCCAATAACTCAAGATCATGAGTTACATAGTTTTTCTCGTGCGGCTTCAGTTGACGGCTAGCATAAGCAATTACTTGGCCCCTTTGCATTAACACTGCTCCAAGGCCTTCTCTAGACGCATCAGTCCAGACTTTTAAATCCTGGTTGCCATCAATGATGGTTAACACTGGAGCTGTCGTTAATCTTAACTTTAGCTCTTCGAAAGCCTCCTCACTCTCTTGAGTCCATTTGAACTTAGAATGCTTCTTTGTAAGCTTCGTTAAGTGACCAGATATCTTCGAAAAGTCTTTAACGAACTTCCGGTAATAGCTAGCCAATCCGAGAAAACTGCGGACTTCAGTGGGAGTACTGGGCTGTTTCCAATTCTGAATAGCTGTGATTTTACTTGGGTCCACAGCGATTCCTTCTTTCGATACGACGTGGCCCAGAAATTTTACTTCATCTTGCCAGAAGATACATTTGGAAAATTTGGCTTTTAATACATTCCTTCTGAGGATTTCTAGAACCTGTTCCAGATGTTTTTCATGTTCGGCCTTTGATTTAGAGAAGATTAGAATATCGTCAATGAAAACCAGAACAAATTTATTCAATACTCCTCTGAACACTCTGTTCATCAGATCGACGAAGTAAGCTGGAGCGTTACATAAGCCGAACGGCATTACTAACCACTCGTAGAATAAGTCGGGGCCTCTGAACGCTGTCATTGGAACACACTCTTCGGCAATTCGAAGTTGATGGAATCCTGTAGCTAGGTCCATTCGTGAGAATACTTGTGCTCCATTTAATCGATCCAACAAATCATCAATCCGCGGCAATGGATACTTGTTCTTTATTGTCTGTTTGTTCAAATCACGATAATCCACACATAGACGTAAAGTACCGTCAGATTTTGGGACAAATACCACGGCTGCACCCCAATCAGAGAAACTAGGCCTGATCAGACCTTTCCATACTAGCTGTCGTGTTTGATTGTCTAATTCCTCCTTCTCTTTCAAGGACATTCTTCGAATAGCGTGAACTACCGGCCTTGCATTGGGAATTAAAGCAATCTTGAAATCTATTTCTCTTTGCGGAGGTAAGCGAACAACTTCTTCGAACACATCCGCATAGTTCTTGACGACAGGAATATCTTTGATGAGGTCGGGAATATTCTCTATGACTTCAGGGACATTTTCTATTTGGGCTGGAGAAACATCGAGAGCTGACCAGAAATCTTTTCTATTTGAAGTCGGGCCTTCACATGGTATGGTTATATAATTCCCCGATTGGGCCTTTGCTTTAACCACTCTCTCGGCGCATTTAACTTCAGCTTCATATCTAGTTAACCAATCCAATCCCAGAATAAGATCGAATTCATTAAAATTCATGATGATAGAGATAATAGGGAATTTATAGCAAGAAAAAGAGACAGGTACTGCACAAATCCAACTGAGATTGATGGAACCTCCAACTGGATTTTGGACAGTCATTGGCTCTTTGAGCTTCTTCAAATTCAAATCCAGTTTCTTGACTGCACTCTTTGCAATAAAGCTTCGTGACGCGCCTGTGTCAAACAGTACTTTTACTGGAATGTTTTTGACATTGAGCGTGCCTTCTAAAACATCAGATCTTTCCTGAACAGACGAAGATGCAGGCACTTCTACCACTTCATTTACTTGCGCTGCTTTGGACTTCTTAAATTGCCTGCAGTCCTTCTCAAGATGGCCAGTCCGACGGCATTGAACGCACTTTCTATTTTCTAGGAACTTGTCTTTGGATTTAAATTTATTCTCTCTTCGCTTCTTCAGGGGTCCACAGTTTATTGACAAATGCCCTTTCTGATGGCAGTTACTGCATACGGTGGTCGTTACGGGTTCTTTCTCAGCTCTGGCCCTTTTTCTCTTGGCACTGGGCTTCTTATTGACCTCTGACCTCGTACTGTTTTCAGGAATATCAGTTTCTGACTCTGTTTTGTCACTAGAACAGACTTCTTCTTCGTCGCGCAACATTCCTTTCTTATGGAGATCTTCATACTGATAGGCCATATATATCATTTCAGAAAAAGGAAGCTTCACATGCCCCAATACTTTATTCTGGTATTTCCTTTGAAGTCCGTGAATAAATCTCATATTTTTCCTCCTCGGATTTTGAATTAGATGAGGAGCAAAGTGAGCAAGTTCATTGAATTTCTTATGATATTCGGGAATGGTCATGTCACCTTGTATTAGATAAGAAAATTCTTCACACAATCTCTCGGTTGCTTCGAGAGGAGTAAATCTTCCTAGGAAAATCACTTTGAATCTGTCCCAGGTGATATCACCCTCTGGATTATTTTTGATGGTTGTTTCCCACCAGATTAAAGCTTCTTCTTTGAGCGCCCAAGATGCTACTAACCGTTTCTGGTCATCTCTCAGCTGGATATGCTCAAAGATTCTTTCGACAGAACTCAACCAAGCTTGAGTTTGAATAATAGATTCATTACCCGAGAATTGCGCTCCGTTCAGATTTCGATATTTCTTTAATAGAGCCTCTAGATCGGGTTCTGTATTCCTTCTGTTTCTGGCACTCATTTTTCTAGTACTTCTGCAATTAGCAGATCAAGTGTCAGGTCATAGAAAAGGTATTTTAAACATAGAAACACATACTTCAAATGTTAATGTGTCTATCGAGGTGAAATTTCATTCTGCTTTACTCATACTAGGATATTACTGATCCTATCTGTATGGAGTTACCCGTCCTAGAACACTACTGGTTCTATTTCTGACGAGTTCGTTCAAATGTTATATTCCAGAACTGAGCTTAACCAAAGCTCTGATACCACGATGAGACGACCCGATTTCCCGTTCTCACGGAAACAAGGTTATCTTTGGAATATAACACAGAAACAGATAATAGCAGAACAGAATTAAATAAATACACCAGAATGAACAACAAAATATACTGGATAAAAGTAATCATCAGAGTTACACAGTATACAGGATCTTACTTAGTACAAATACAGTTCAGCTATACATAAATGTCTACAGCGGAAATAAACAAAATATGTACAATAGGAGCTGAACAGCATAAAAAGAAATAAATGATAGAATCCATCTTCAGCTCCAGCTATCCAGAAAGAACCAGCTAAACCTGAATACAAGGCTGCCCGTGTAGAAAAAGGGGCACCCGAGTTTGAGAGTGAAACAAACTACGAGTCAGTCATGGGACTGGTATGAGAAATCTACTCAACACATATATAATATGGCTAATCACAGGACCACGCCACTTTCATGGAACGGGTTTTCTCCATTGGATTGCCAGTGCTTTAAAACCAATCTTTCTTTTAAACATCGCTATGCTTTTTATAAAAATGAAGCCGTTATAAGACTCAGTTCCCATCACACAATGCAACGCAAACCGGAGAATAGAGTTTTTACCTTATAACGGCCAAGATATGCTTGATACGAATAAAACAAAGGCATTTGATATTATTGCTAGTGTTTATAGGTTTTGAAAACAATTTCAAATCATAAACTATCAATCATAGACGGCATTAATGCCCCATACCACTATGTCGCCATATATAGGTATACAATCAAAATCGCATCGTCACGTATTTGGAAATTGGATTTCCGTCATGAACCAAGGCAAAAAATAGTCCTTACCGAATTCGAGACGCTCTAGCCCGTGTCTCAGGATCAGAACGCATCGACCCTTGGAGCGACAGGGCCAGTCCACCGATGTGGATTAAGAATGCCTGAACACTACGTTTCCCCACCCTTTGGGGTGTAAATGAGCCAACGAATGACTCCATCGGACCCGAATCGTCCGATCAAACCGAGGCGCCTCGCAACAGCAACAACCACATAGGTGAAAAGTATATAAATGTCATGGCTGGTAGGTCACTGACACCACCCTAGCTAGAAAGAAACGCATGCCCTCCCTGAGGTCCTTCTCCCGTTTTAGGTTCATACCGGGGTGTGAGGCTCGCGAATTCACGTTATACACAAAGCTACGCCACACAGGCGGTGCTTTGATCATCACCACAAGACTTTGCTTTTCAACAGAAGTCCTGATCACTGCATCTTAGCATGCCACACAGGCAATTCACACCGTGCAACTGATGGCTATCAATCACACAGAACAAATTCCAATGTCGGACACACAGTCCATTTACAAGTCCGTTCTGGGTCTGAACGAAACCGGAGGCACTAAATACCTCGCAAACCCATCGATCACCACGTACGTCTGGACGATCACCACTCATTATCCATATTTCGGGATGCCTCCCAATCAGGACCTCGGTTACCATCCAAACGAGGTGAAGATCTCCGGTCTTCGACCACCGTCTTTATCTTCGACTTTCAATCGTCGGTCAATTATTTGAAATGAGAATTAACTCGGCCTTCTCAAATAATTCACGTATATTTAGAATTTCAATTCAATTTATTTCAATGGTTAAATTATTCGACAACACCAATTTTGTCCTTTAATGTAATTTTCACACCAAACACATTCAACCATCAAACATCACATAAATCAAGCAAATTCAGTTTATTTCCATTCCATATTGCTTATGATATTTTATAACTATTTATCGCTATTTTTATTTATTTTAAAATAGCCATTTTATTCAAAACGACGCTTCGGGCCATAAGGCGGTCGTGGCGCTGTTTTTCTTCAGATTTGATTTACACTTATCTGAAAATCTAACCGTTGGATCTTCACAAAATTTACATTATTAGAAAGGTCTTTTCGAAACGAATCCAACGGTTCCAGTTTCGGGAAAATCCGACGGTCGGATCTCCCGGTACAATCGTTTGAATTTTTGATTTCAAAATACGAACTGCAGCGTCGTTATTCGATTCAATATATAATTATATTTATATATATATATAAATATAATCGCTTCTGGCACTGTTTTTCTTCAGATTTGAATTAAACATTCCAGACAATCCAACCGTTGGATTTCTACAAAGTTGGTGCCGTTGGGAAGATATTTCCAAGGCGAACCCGACGGTTGAGGTTTTGGGAAAATCCAATGGTCGGATTTCCCGCACTAGTCGTTTGAAATCACGGTTTCAAAATACGAACTGCACGGCTTCGTTTCGTTTTAATTTTATTTATATTTATATATTTATATAAATATAGTTCATTCAATGATTTCTATATCGTTTTCACTTCAAAAAAAATTTCTAACACCTTAAATTTTGGAAAAATTTCGCCATAACCTCCCCTGCACCGGGAGCATCGGGAAATCGCAAATAGCGTTCCCGGTCCTTCTAATCTCAAAAAGAAAAAGAAAAAGCCAAGCGGCTAGCCAACAGGCTCAAAATCATCACCCAAACAAATCAGTAAATGTGTACCTATTTGTCGGGCACAAAATTTTATTCCTCTTCTCTAGCCCCTTTGCTATAACCTGTTCAATGAATATGCATGTACATATATATACAGTTCATATCATTTTTCATTTTCTATTCAACTTCATATTTGATTTCTATTTGGTTTAAAAACACCATTCATTCTAATGTTACATAAATAGGTGCAAATCATTTCATTAGCTAATTAATGAATATTTCAACTCATATATGTTTATTTTGAACAAGTGGCTATTTTTAACACTTCACATTTCAACGATTTATGCATACAATAAAAATGTGATTTTTATTGTAAAACGATTCATTTCAAAACACTATTTTTCTATATAGTTCATATAGGTGACAAAATAGGATTTTTATCATAAAACAATTTATTTCAAAATATGAATACCATTCAACACATGAATTTCTAATCAACGAATGAATATCAATTCAACACATGAATGTTTCTATAGTTTCTATATATAGATAAAAATGTGATTTTTATTATCGAACAATTTATTTCAAAATATGAATACCATTCAACACATGAATTTCTAAACAACGAATGAATATCAATTCAACACATGAATGTTTTCTATAGTTTCTATATATAGATAAAAATGTGATTTTTATTATCGAACAATTTAGTTCAAAATATGAATACCATTCAACACATGAATTTCTAAACAACGAATGAATATCAATTCAACACATGAATGTTTTCTATACAATGAATAAATATAGTTTAAGCATATGAAAATAATTCAAACACACAAATATTATTCAAAATTTCGGCAGCATAACGGCAGGGTAGTTACACCGGAACCGTCCCTAGTACGGCTCCTCGCTCTACCTTAAAACCTCACGGTTTTTGACAATGGGGATCATGCATGTAGTTCGCACGCAGGCGGCATGTATATATTTATTTCATTTCCACAAACTAATCCTATGTGGTTTCAACCAAATATTTCACAACCACAAATGGGTATTTTTCAACCTCAATCAACCAATATCAATCACAAACAATCCCAAACAATCATTCAATTTTCACAACAATTTCAACCAATAAATATCGTTCATGGTTTGTGGACGAGGGGCGTATATATATATATATATATATATATATATATATATATATAGATATTTATATATAGCTATTCACTTTTATTTCCACACATATATATATTTTTAAAACAGAAATCTCACCAATAGCTATCCAACTGCACGACACTTCCTTGCATAAAATCTTCGCCTTTTGTCGCTTTCGCCCGTATTCTCTACACGTGTAAAAATCGAATTTTTACTATGCTATTCAATATATAAAAGTCTGATTTCTACTTCGACTTTCGATATATAAAAATATGATTTTTACTTTTTAAAGAAATCAGTTTTTATACTTTTTTAAAAAAATCAGTTTTCAAAACCTTTTAAAAATCAGTTTTTAATTTTTTACAAATCAGTTTTTAATCTTTTACAAATCAGTTTTTAATATTAAAACAAAATCAGTTTTTAATCTTTTACAAATCAGTTTTTAATATTAAAACAAAATCAGTTTTTAATCTTTTACAAATCAGTTTTTAATATTAAAACAAAATCAGTTTTTAATCTTTTACAAATCAGTTTTTAATTTTTTACAAATCAGTTTTTAATATTAAAACAAAATCAGTTTTTTTTCTAAAATAAAATCAGTTAAAAAAATCTTTTCAAATCAGTTTTCACTTCTACAGAATAATAAATGAAAATAAAATAAAACGACTTACAGAGGGGGGGGGGGTTTCTGGTGGCGGTCGGCGGTGGAAGAATCGTCGGCTGGGGGGTTTTCTGGTGGCGGTCGGCGGCTTCAGCTTCGCGAGCGAGGGGGGGCTTCAACGGAGCTCGAGCGATCGGGGGGGGGGGGGGGGGGCTTAGGCGGAGGCGGGCTTGGAGGAGGAACAGGCGGTGGCGTCGATGTCTGGGGGCGGCGGCGATTTGATTTAGGTTTTTTTTTATTCTGTTTCCGTTTTCTGATAACTGAATCGGGGGGGGGGGGGCAAGCAGGAGATATAGGAGGGAAAGTATATATATATATTTTTATTATTTAATTATTTAATTTCGCAAATAGGTTGACTTTTACATACGACCTCGAAACGAGGCCTGCCGCCTGTCGTCCATAGCATTTAACCCCCATTCCGAACACAATGAGATATGTATCGCAAGCCGATTTGATTGTTACAATCAGTTTCCGTTTGAATTTACATTTAAATCACTATATCGAATTTTAAACGTACATTTCAAATTACCGGGGCCACATACTGACTAGAAAAATTCCAGAAAAATATTTTCTAGCTTCGTATTGACGATACGGTCCTAACAAAACTAGTTTCGTCGAATTCTGAGACCGTTTGAAAAATGGCCAATTTCCATTCGATTAAAATCAACGGAAACTGGTCAAACGCGTTTTCTTTTGCCACGCTCACATATTGATTCGAAAAATTATGAAATTTGAAACCTAGCAATAACTTGACACTACGGACCCAACAAAAGTGGTTTCGTCGAAATCCGAGGTCATCTGCAAAATGTCCATTTTTAAGGGCCTGAATTCCATAGCGACTATTCAGAATTTTCAACTGGACATACCTTTTGATTCCCGCTATCAAATTTCGATTTGTCGGATTCGTTAGAAAGATATTCACTAACATATTTAAATATTTTTGGTTTCACTAAAATCCGGATTGTTTTGCACCCGGTATATTCAATTGAAGTTTGAAATCGAACTATCGAACTACCGCGCCATTTTCAATTCTATATATAATTATAATTAATTATATTCGTTTTCAATTGTCGATTCAAACTCAGTTTTCATTGCCATTATTTAAAATATTTATTTTAAATACCTTAAAATCCATTATTTTAGCCAATTTAAAAAAATTTAAATTGGTTCAAATTTTCTGGGTCGTTACATGCGCAAATCAGTTGACTCGGCAAAATATGACCAGCAAAGACTGTAACAACCTAGAAATTTTGAGATTTAAAATATAAATTAAATTAAGATTCAATGTAAAATAAATATTTATATTTGAGATTTTGTCAATCCTTGAACAATAAGTGCGAACCATTTCATAAATTTATAAACAAATGTGATTTGCATTACTAACCGATTTGAATATTTAGTGTTAAAATTCCTTCGTTGTTTAAATGAATATTATGGAAAGAGTTGTACCGTCATAAATTTAGTTTGAAATTTAAGTAAGAAATGAATTTAATACTTGTCATGCAACTTGATAAGAAGAAAATATATGCTTGAAATTCAATTTGGACTGTTATTTAATGTAGTGTTCATTCTAAAAGTAAATGCACATTGTGAATATGGTGTCAAAATAAACATTTGACAAAATTTATTATACCAATAAATAGTGAGCCGTTTGGAATATTTAAACTTGACATTTGAACCAAAATCAAATTTGGAATTAATTCCATTTGAGAAACGATTTATTTTGAATAAAGAATCTATTTACATAATAGAATATCATTAAGATTAATCTATTCCCAATTAAACTGATAAGTATGAATGGCATAATGAAAATTAACTTTGAAATAAATTCAAATCTAATTGAAGGAGAAAATTTATTGAAGAAAGAAGTTTTTTGCAAAGAAAGATATCATTAGGATAAATTTATTTCCAATTTAAACCGTTAAGTAAATAGTGTAATAAAATGCTTAAATCAATTTTTAATTTCCAAGTTGAAATTTTAGTATAAATAGTAATAAATTTTGTTTTGAGTAAACCGTTAAAATCTAAATTTACTACAGTATTAATTGTGATAAAGTTAATGAAATTTTGATGTATAAACGGTGTAATTAAACTAAAAATATCATTTATATAAGCAATGCATAATAAAAGGAAACGAATAAATTCATTACTAATTGAATTTAATTTTCAGTGTATGATGGTTGAGCTTATAATGTTCAGATAATGACATAAACAACCTTGTTAGCCTAACATATCGTTCATAGGAAACAAATCAAAATTTCCTTCTTTAAAGAAGATATGGTAGACAACCAAATCTGAGAAAATCTAATTTTAAATCTTTGTAACAACCCAGAAAATCCAAGCCAATTTAAAAAATTTATTTTGGCTATTTCAGTAAATTTTGAATAGTTAAAATAATTTATTTTAAAAAAAATAACGATTAAAAATTTATTTTAATCGAAGTGAGAACAAAAGTATTCATTTTAATTTCTAAAGAAATTAGAAACAGTATGGTAGTTTGAAAAGTCAAACTTGTACTTTGACCGAATGTACCGGATTCAAATTTTAATGGATTTTAGCGAAACCAAAAATATCTAAATCTGTTTGAAATTATCTTTTCAACGAATCCGAAAAATCGAAATTTCATAGCGGGAATCAAAAGAAATAGCCAATTGAATATTTAGGATGGTCGCTATAGGATAACTTATAGTCTGTATAAAAGACCATTCAAACGACCTCCGTTTTCGAGAAAACCACTTTTGTTGGATTCAGAATGTCAAATTATTGTTAGGTTTCAATTTTCAAAATTTTTCGATTCAATATGTGAGTGTGGCAAACAAAAATGTGTTTTTTCAATTTCAGTTAAATCTGATCGACTTGAAAATAGCCAATTTTCGAACAGTCTTAGAATTCAACGAAATTAATTTTGTTAGAACCGTATCGTCAAAACAAAGTCAGAAATAAATTTTCTGGATTTTTCTGAGTTCGTATGTGGCCCCGGTGGATTTAAATAGACGAACAAATTAATTATTTAAATGATTTAAATAATAAATTAAATATTTCAGGCCAAAGACAGCCGTTTGGTCTGACGAGACCTAGCCCGTTGGATCCGGAACAGGGGCTATTGGCTAGGGTCACCTTTGGTTGAACTGAAATTGGATAAGTTTTTGATGTAGGGATTTAATTGCAAAAATTTCATTTAAATAATATAAAAAGGAGGAAAATTAAAACCCTAAAAGAGATTACTGTTCATCGTCTTATCTCAGCCGCCACCCTTCCAATTACGTTCCAACCTTCCTCCACGAATTCCCACAAATCCTTACAATAAAATCCATCCCTCTAGTTCAAGTTTTTGAAGAGCTTCTCCTCCTCTTCTTTTCTACACCTGAGTCGTTTCACCTCGTGCTCCCTCCCTCGAGATCCGCGACCCCGAACTCACGCCGTTCGAAGCCTCGCCAGGCCCACCAGGCAGTGCTGCACCCTCCCCTACTCCAGGTACACGTGCGCCACTCCAAGCCGCACCACCTCCAACAACCCGCTCCTCCAATCGATCATCCAATCGCCTGCAAATTCGAATCAAAGTTTTGAACAAAAAACTGAAACCCACGGTATGAAATAAACAAAGGAATTGTGACACTATTTTACCATTCCAAAATGATATTTAATTTATAAAATTGATAATTTATTCTTACGAGATTCGAATTTAAAAATTTCCGATCCAGTTGGACCCTAACGTCGAATAGAACATGTTGAAACTGATTGGAACAATTTTTGAACTCGTTTGGATTTTTAAATCTGCTTAAAGCAAGGTGAGAATCCCTGTTTACAGAATTAATATTTAAATTAATTATTTTCTCGCTGATAAATTCTGTGTATGTATGCAATGATCTAGTTCTGCGATGAAAATCTATCATTTATTTCAGATCTGTTATTCTAGATCTGATTCTGCGATGAAATTCTATTCTTTGTTTTGAATCTGTTATGGTTTAGATCTATGTTATATGATAGAAATTCCTGTTTATTTAGATCTATAAACATCGATTAGAATTAGATCTAGTTTTGGATAAAAGAATAAAAAGATTCAATTTTGAATATTGTTAGTTTACACAAGATTGTTTCTATTAAAAAGATTCAATTTTTAAATGGAATAGTATGTGTTGATGTGAATCATGTTGTGAATGTCGACATCAAAATTTAGAATATTGTTACATGTAGTATTTTGGGAATGTACACCATATGTTAACACCGAAGTCTAATTTGATGGCATGTATTGATATGAGAAACTGACCTCATTATGGACACCAAAATATTAGTTGTAATATGGAAGTAATATGGAATCGACATTAAAAATAAACATTATTTTTTAGCGTTATATTAATCCATTGAAAATGGACATTATTTTTAATGTCATGTTAATACATTAGAAATGAAACATTATATTAGTGTCATGTCTATATACACGAAAATAGACACATTTTTAGCGTCTTTGTTAATACATTAAAATTAAAAATTATATTAAAATAAAATGTTATTTATTTGCATTTCTTTTATGCAAATACATTTAGAGAAAATAAAATGTTATTTATTTGCATTTCTTTTATGCAAATACATTGAGAGAAATTAAAATGTTATTTATTAGCATTTCTTTTATGCAAATACATTTAGAGAAAATAAAATGTTATTTTATTTGCGTTCCCTTATGCAAATATAATTAGAGATAAAAAAAGGAGGGTTCTTTTATTTGCATTCTTTTATACAAATATATTTAGAAATATAAATTGTTCTTTTATTCGCATTCCTCGATACAAATATACATTGAAAATAGAATGTACTTTTATTTACATTCTTTTATGCAAATTCATTCAAAGTAAAATTAAAAACATATTTTTGGTTGCAATTGTAGATGCAAACAAAATAGTAAAATAGAAATCATATTTTTGTTTGCAATTTTAGATGCAAACAAAATAGTAAAATAGAAATCATATTTTTGTTTGCAAATTTAGATGCAAACAAAACAGTAAAATTAAAAACATATTTTTGTTTGCAATTTTAGATGCAAAAAAAACATTAAAGTTAAAGTCATATTTTTGTTTGCATTTTAGACGTAAACATTAGTATAAACATTTCATTTTAATTTGCATGTTTAGATGCAGATAAATAACAAAGAAAAAGATTGCATTTTTATTTGCATATTTAGATGCAAAAAAAAAAAAAAAAAAAAAAAAACAACAGCAACAATGTAGAAATGGTTTCATTTTTATATGCATATTTCGTTGCAAAACCAACACCATAGGAGGAAGTTGCTTTTTTTTTTGTTAACAACTTTGGTTGTCAAAAACATAATAAAAGAATTGATTAAAATGTTGAAATGTTTGTTGCCACTTTAATTACAATAGAGATAGTAAAAATGGCCAAGGGATTTATATTTATATATATAAATATAAATAAAAATTTAACGAATCGCGCGTGGTAGTTTGCATTTCGGCAATCTTTATTTTAAACAATTATACCGTAAGATCCAACCGTCGGATTTTTCCAAAACAGGACCGCTAGGACTGCTTTGGGAAGGTCTTTCCAATGACATAAATTTTATCAAAATCCAACGGTTAGATTTCATGATATGTGTAAATCAAATTTTGGGAAAAACAGCGCCATGGCCGCCCATTGGCCCGAAGCGTCGTTTAATTATATTGAGCTATTTTTATAATAAATAAAAATGGTGAAAAATCGTTATAAATTAATATTAACGATATCAAATGGTTTAAATGATAATATTTTGAAAATTATTTGAAAAGGCCGAGTTCAACTCATTTCAAATTATTTTACGACAATTTAAAATAGAAGATATCGAAGACGACGATTGAAGACCGGCGGTCTTCACGTCGGAAGGATAACTACTGATGCTTGGCATTGGCTAGCTACCAATAAAGGGTTAAAGTGGTAGTTGTCCGGACGTACTTGATGATCGTCTGGATAAGCGAGCACTTAGGTGACTCCAGTTTCGTTCAGACCCAGAACGGACTTGTAAATGGATGCATGTCTGACGTTGAATTTCGTACCATGTAATTTAATTGATACCTATTAATATATTTCTGAGGTGGCGGAGGATTTATCCTTTTGCTAAACACCCTTCTTTGAGACGCACGAGCTAGAAGGTTATATATTGGTAGTTACCAACAACATGGTATGGAATGTCAATGTGACACGCCAAGATGCAAATGATCAAGGTTTTTATTGAAAAGCAGAGCCTTGTGGATGATGATCAAAGCATGACCTATTTAGGCATAGCTTTGTGTATTTCGTTACCTCACGAACCTCACACCCCGGTAGAGTCAAAAACGGAGCAAGGGAAAGCAGGGAGTGCACACGTTTCTTTCTAGCTAGAAGTGGTGTTTGGGTTTAACACAGCCCAACATTTTACTTATGTGGTTGATGGAATGAGGCGCCTCGGATTTTTAATTGGCCACAATGGCCAATTTATAGGTTCAATAGGACCAGGAAGCGTGTGTTCAGGCATAACTAATCCACTAAAGTATTTGTGAACCGGCCCTGCTGTATCCAAGGATTCGCCAGCGTCCGAATACTAAGACATTGCTAGAGGGTCTCGAATCGTTCAGGAGATCATTCCTAGTCTTGACTCATGATGGAAACCAACATCCAATACGACATTACTGTCTTGATTGTAAACATATATATGGCGACATAGTATATGGTAGCTATGTCGTCTAGGATTGATACATTTACTTTGAAGTATTTTTGAAACATATTAGGCACTATCAATAATACTAAAAATAATATTTCCCACGTATTAAGCATTTTTGATCATTATAAGGTAAAACTCTATCCTCCGTTTGCGTTGCATTGTGTGATGGGACTTGAGTCTTATAATGATTTCATTTTCTAAAAGCATTGCGTTGTTTTTGACTTAAAATTTATAAAACTTATGCACTGGCAATCCAATGGAAATAAACCCGTTCCGTGATAGCGGCGTGGTCCAGTGATTAGCCATACTATTAGTTTGGTTAGATTTCTCACACCAGTCCCTGACTGACTCGTAGTTTGTTTCATTTTGCAAATTCGGGTGCCCTCTTTCCACACGGGCACCCAAGTGACAAGTTTTCAGATATGGATATTTCTGGACTAGAGCTTGCTGAAGCAGATGTTGAAAAATCTTATCTTTTATCTTTTATTTTCTTCTTGAGACATTGAGACAGTTTTTAGTATTGATGTATTTTGGGAGTTGAGACTATATTTCTTTCTCCGTTTTAGACATCCATTTTGCTAAGTTGTATCCTGTACTACGTACTTTGATGTTCAGTGATGATGTTCTGTGATGACATTTCATTTCCGCTGCAATGGTTTATATGTTCTGCTATGTAACTGTGATCTGTTATTGTTTTAATTATGTTTTACTCCTAATATTATGCTTACTTTCGTTCTACGGAAGTTTGGGTCGTCACAATCTTGCTATATCAGTGCAAGATTTTTGAAACAGTGGCCTAAGATTGTGAACATTTCGTATTCACAGAACCCTATACCACGCAATATTCTCTGTCCCCTCTTCTTTGCATTATAAATGTGTGCCTCCTGCTTCTATGCACGAACCAAACTTCTTTTCTTCTCAAAAACAATCCTATTTGTAATAACCGAGGTTTTCGCGATCCTGGTTATCGACATAAACTCAATGTCGACTATCCAAGCATCGGAAATACCAGATAGTTAATGAAAGAATTTAGAGGGTAAGAATAAATAAGATATAAAATTAGAATAGAAGAAGAAGAACATACAGTACATCAGAGTAATACGAATCTCATAGCGGAACGAATAAAATATAACATGGCTTTGAAATAAAACAACATACATATACAATAACATTATCAGAGTACAACACTTACAACACAGCAAAAAATAACACTAGATAACTAATCCTGAAACCTCCTGCTCCAACTCTCCAAGTATATTTGTAAATCCTGACTACTTGACCGCCCGCAAGAATTTGGGCACCCAAGAGTTTAAAACAAAATAAACTCCGGGTTAGTCATGCGACTGGTGTGAGTGAAACAATTTAAAACAGTTTGAGAAAATAAACGATATCTCATAAGACCACGCCGTATAACACGGAATGGTTTTTCCCTTATGAGAATCCAAAACACCTGACTTAACTTTCAAAATCCTTTTGAAAGAAGCGATTTATCTTTATATCAAAACTCTTTTGATATTATAATAATGTCTATCAACCACAATATAATAATCATCTAGCAGAATGCTTTCATCTCACATTCCACATACATCGTATATAATCAAAAACCGCAGGAGCTTATTGGTTAAGGAATTCCAACTGGCAAGGTATGGGACCACCTTCCGACAGTGTATCTCTAGAGAGGAATACACCGAGTTCAACAAGAACATCTTGTAAACCAGGCTAAACATGACTGGCCACTCATTTCGCTTGAGTGTACCGAATGTTTTATCAACAACGGTTGGGATCAACAACCGTTTCCCAAACGGCACAGCATCGAAATATATTATAGAAGTAAAATGGAATTTCTATAGATCAGGTGACAATACACCCTAATGTGCAGCTAACCACTTAGCCATGCGACCTACCCGATTTTATACCGTTTCCTGTTTGTGAGGCTTGAGGCCAAAACGTACAGATCACACCTTTATTTACTTTGAATGCCACATCGTCAAATCTGCCAAATCACAAATTGATTTCTCCAAAAATACCACGGGTATACAGCTAAGAGAAACGATTTCCTCCACCACCAAACGTAACTATGTTTGAAGAGATCAACTTACACGATCTATTAAATATACTCTGTCAGACATTCTTCCATACAGGTCGTCCTTGGACTGGACAGACCGAAGGTACTATTCTGTAAATCCATCTTAGGCAATTAATACCTAGGATTTACTGAACAACCCTTGCATAACTCCGTCTTCAATTATCTTCATCATATTTGATTCGCAACGCTAATGCCATACAGAGTGGTTTTTTGGAAAATACATCTGATCCTGGTCTCTTCGTATTGACAACGGAAATAGTCAAAATCTTCGATAGTTGGTGATTTAACTATCAAAGGAAAACATGTGCACAAACAACGGTCGTATTTCCTAATGGAAATCTTACCGATCAATCATCATTTCATTTCCCAATTTCCCATTTATAGTTTCCATATATTCATCAATTCCTTATTTTCTAAAATTAGAAAATATACGTTATTAACTTTGGAAAACGTTTCCATTTCTGATTCACGCATCAATATCTTCCTACTTCTATCAGTCTCTAACTGTAAACTAGTAAGAGAACAACCTCCCAAGTATAAACCCCGAAGGTCGAAACCAACATCAAATCGATACCCAGAAAGCCATTCAACTCAACAAATTTCCATTCAGTTTCTAATTCCAGTAATTACATTTAAATTCCAAATTCAAACCCCAAATTTCTTTATAATATTTTATTTGCAAAATATTTACTTAAATCCTTTATTCACATTAACTGTGAATAATATTTCTTCTTTGCAATCAAAACAGTTTGATTTCGTATTTAAAAACAATATCCCAAATCCAATTTCTATGTATACTTCTAATTATAGAATTATTCATATTAAATCTCATTTTATTTCTAACACCTAAATCTCATTTATAATTCCCTTTATATAAATCTATTCATTTTATATAGATCCTTTTATATAATTGTATTCATTTCCCAAATATTTACTTAATTATATTTTCCAATATTTGTTTTCCAAATATTACCTTTAATAATATCCTATTTATTTCATATATAAATATTTCATTTTCAATATTCACTTTGAAAATTTCCTTTTTACATTACAGTGTTTCATATGGTATTTAAAATACCAAATAACATGACCAATGTCATCATAATCAATCACAGATAATATATCACATCATATACACAATATATGAAAACAAACAGTATTATAATATTGAGGAATCTAGTTGGATTCCTCCAACTTGTTTCCCTGCATCCACAGATGTTAAACAATACAAATACCATCAATTTCATTTCAATATGAAATATTCTGATAAACAGAATCAATATTTGATTAACGATTTATATATATATCGTTATCTATAATTTCATTCAACAAATTAGCAATTCAACCAAACAATCAACACACAACAATCAATCATCATTTATCAATACTAGATTATATTTATAAAAATATAAACTAGTAGAGTTAGTGAGTTTTACTCACATTGGACGATCATCTTTAAATAACGATAATTGTCGATTGATTCAAATAGGCAATTTATTTTGCTATAAATTGTAACGAGCTCCAATTCACTCCCAGTCATTTCCATTGTGTAGCGCTCGTCCATACGATCTCAACGGATCTGACTGTTCGTAAATCTGACTCTGTATGGCCACGATGTTATAAATACAAGTTTACGAATATTTTAAATCGGATTTAAAACTAAATTAATTAAATTCATTGGGCTTACCATCCATGTATATTGGCCCACATCTATCTTAGATACCTAGACCTACCTCGTAACGCATGATACATCTTCCATCCAAAATAGATCTTCAAATACCTACATCCACCATCACGTTCTTTTCTAAAAACAGTCTCCAACCATTTCACTTTTCTTCACCCCCTTATACTTTAATTTTTTTCGCAGGTCACACTATATATAACTTTAAGCTCCTCCATGTGTCCATCTTCTCCACGTGTCCATCCTCCCCAATGAAGAAGGAAAAAAACACGCACCTTCTCGTTTAAATTTCCATGTCCATCACCGCATTTGTATGCCATTATACTCCTCGTGACGAGATCCTTATTCTCCAGTCCTGTATAGACATTGCCGTTAATTAACTTCCCTACTGTGCTTTTGCAAAAATAACCACTCCATCAACACTTGTTCCAATTTTCTTTCCCTTCCAGTCAAACATACATCCCTCATGTCCCTCCTATATCTCTTTCCCTTCGCTCCAGGCACTTTCCAGTCTCAGTTCCGCCTCGTCTCCTACATACCAACATCACAACAAACCTATACCACGACTTGCCTCAAAACTTTGATCCGTCCACAACAGTAGCTCATGCGCAACTCCCCGACGCATGTCCCTTTCATGCATACACACAGCACCTCTGCTTTCATTTAATGTTTTCATCTTCCAACACACACAGGTTCTTCTTCTTATATATTTAAACTGCAACAATTCCAATCACTCTCCCTGTAATCCGTCACAAGAATAATGGCCAACAAAATGGCGGGGGAAATGAAAACATGGTCACAGGGTATTTACAATTATATACCATGCCACCCATGCACCTGCATTGTTCCATGCGTGTCCTCCCATGTTTTCATCACGCATGCATGCTCACAAGACCCGAAGCTCTAACGTCAGCCATGCAGTTTCTTTTTGTTTCTGTTTTTGTTTCATGCTTTCAACTTTCTTTAACTCTTGAAACATCGTTTTCGATTTTTCTATGTTACGATTTTCGGGTTTTTGTTTCATTGTTTTCTTTGGATTTTCAGTGGAAAAGCGTGATTTTAATTTTATTTGTGAAGCTATGTCGAAGCTTTTCCTGAGGCAAAAAAAAGATGGAGCAACCTACAGGGGTATATATACTTGTAAGACTACTTAGTTATTAAGCAATAGGGTATAGCTAGGTTTGATAGGGGTTGACAATTTTTGAGGTGAACGCTAAGATAGGGACGTGCAGTACTTAAACTTAGCAAGGAAGGAAACTTACCAGTGAAGGATTGGTTATATTATATATTTATTTTCTATATCACAACGCTTGATAACTAAGGAAGAGGATAAGCATTCGTGAAAAAGGGATGTGACATGTGTGTATGGAGAAAAAGACAAAAGGAATCCTTTGCTATGTTTTTGTTCAAGTTTTTAAACAGTTTTTGGCACTTGGTATATAAGACTTCGTTCATGAATGAATTGTTATCAACAAAAATAAAAATACCATTGTGATGAACAATCTGTTACAATCCCAGAAATATAATAATATAGACAAGTTAGCTAATTCTGTGAAACCGCAAAATGCTGATTAAGGGTGTAAAATAATTCAAAATAAAAAGAGCTTATTTTTCCAAAATAAAAATTACAGCAACATTCTAAAAATTAAATTATAACTACACCTAAAAGGATTTGGTCAAATTCAAAACCAATATTTAATTATAATTAAATATATCATTATGGTTTATAAATGATTCCATAGCGATAATTTGAAAATTTGACTTGGACACAACTCACAATCTACACGACGAAATCCCGATTTTTCTCTTTCATTAAAAAATATCATTCAGCAGATTCGAATGTTTCTTATTTCACAGAAATCCGATTTAAAATGGATTATGTATATTCATTTAAAGTTTGAATCACCAAATTACGAACTGCAGTGCCATTTCGAGCTCGATTATAATTATAATATAATTATACGTTCAATTGTCGTTTATATAATATATTCGTTAATATAATTCAACTCTATACTAAATTATATATTTTAAATTGTCCAATTCACACAATATTTTGAATTCTGTTATTTCCGATTATTTAAGAAATAAATATATTATTCTATTTTTTAATTAATTAAATATTAAAGTTTATTTAATTAAACAACCATATAAATTACCAAACCATTATTTAAATAATTAAATAAATTAATTATTCACCCGTTAAAATATGGGACGTTACATTCTTCCACCCTTAAAATAATTTCATCCTCAAAATTGCTACGGTGGAAAACAAACCCTATGAACTGGGTTAAAATTATTTGTTTTACTTATCAACTTTAGTTTCAACTGAACCAATTAATTTTAATTAAAATAATAATTTATTCCGATTAACCAAAATTTTCAGAAATTCTGAAAATTTTCTAACACCTTAAATTTTCGAATTTTTTTGCCAGCACCTCCTTTGTACAGCTTAATCGGTACAACTACAACTCTCCTCTCTAGGCCTTCTCCAGCCCAAAAGAAAATCAAATAGCCAAGCGCCTTGCCAAACAGGCTGATCAAAATCTCAGAACCATATATAATATAAACTGGTACCTTTTTTGTCGCTCATATCATTATATCATTTCCATTTGTTACCAATATCCTCAAAACCAAATCATTTTCTTATACAAGCTAAATTCCATTTCCGATTTCAATTCTTACTTACTAGTCCAATTCCATTCCGGATTATCACCAATCCGATATTTTCTATTTCAATACATTTTCCACTTAACTGGTTTTAATTCAATTTCAATTTGCTTTCACAAATTCACATTTAAATTGTTTTAATTCAAACAATCTTTCCCAAGGTATTTTAAACATTTTAGCTTTTCTAAAACCAGATATCCCTTTTCAGGATTCAAAACAATTTTCTTTCCATAAAACAATTCAAAAACAATATCTTTGGTAGTAATCTGTCACTTAGCAACTCGAAAATGAAACTGATGATGTGGCCATCATCATCAGGGTTATTTTCCAGTTATCGAAGTCAGTTCAATACTAGGTACCCAAGAGTTTAGGGAAAACAAAACAAAATAAACTCCTGGTCAGTCATGGGACTGGTGTGAGTAAAAAAAATTAAAATAGTTTGAGAAAATAAACGATATCTCATCAGACCACGCCGTATAACACGGAACTGGTTTTCCCTTATGAGAATGCAAAACACTTTATTTAACTTTAAAAATCCTTTTGAAAGAAACGATAATCTTTATATCAAAACTCTTTTGATATTATAATAATGTCTATCAATCACAATATAATAATCATCTAGCAGAACTCTTTCATCTCATGTTCCACATACATCATATATAATCATAAACCGCGGGCGCTTATTGGTTAATGCATTCCAACTGGCAAGGTATGGGACCACCTTCCGATAGTGTATCTCTAGAGAGGAATACACTGGGTTCAACAAGAACATCTTGTAACCCAGGCTAAACATGAACAGTCACTCATTTCGCTTGAGTGTACCGAATGTATTATCACCAACGGTTGGGATCAACAACCGTTTCCCGAACGGGACAGCATCGAAATATATTATAGAAGTAAAATGGAATTTCTCTAGATCAGGTGACAATACACCCTAATTGGAATCTAACCACTAAGCCATGCGACCTACCCGATTTTATACCATTTCCTGTTTGTGAGGCTTGAGGCCATAACGTACAGGTCACACCTTTATTTACTTTGAATGTCACATCGTCATACCCGCCAAATCACAAATTGATTTCTCTAAAAATACCATGGGTATACAGCTAAGAGAAACGAATTCCTTCGCTACCAAACATAACTGCGTTTGAAGAGATCAACTTACGCGATTTATTAAATATACTCCATCGGACATTCTTCCATGCAGGTCATCCTAGGACTGGACAGACCGAAGGTACTATTCTGTAAATCCATCTTAGGCAATTTCTACCTAGGATTTACTGAACAGCCCTTGCATAACTCCGTCTTCAATTATCTTCATCATATTTGATTCACAACGCTAATGCCATACAGAGTGGTTTTCAGATAATATATCTGATCCCGGCCTCTCCGTATTGACAACGGAAATAGTCAAAATCTTTGATAGTCGGTGATTCAACTATCAATGGAAAACATGTGTACAAACAACGTTCATATATCCAAATGGAAATCTTACCGGGATTAACTTAGGTTAAGTAGTCCAATTCATTACCATGTCCATTTATGGTTATAATGGGCTAGACCTCCCACATTAAGCCTACAACATGTGGATGCTGGATATGCCGGTCGGATCCGGGCAGTCTTATTCCACTGTTGGGCCTAACCTCCTTTCTTAGCCTGATTCTTATTTACGTACTTAGATCTCCCACATTAGGTTCAACATTAGTGGCTGCTGGATATGTCGGTCAGGTCCGGGCATACTTTCACCACTAATGTAACCTAACCTCGTGTCATAAGTACAATTACAATTCCTAATTGTAATTACTAAACATTCCATTTTTGATAAATTAATTTATTAATTAATCCTTTCCTTTTATAGGTGTCAATACCTATTTTACTGATAATTTGAATTACATATCAATTCATATAAAGATTACATGCCAATTATAAATCCATTTTCCCCCATTTCCTCCACTAACATATTCGCACGTATTTTGGCGGCATCTAGGCCAATAAGTAGTCTAGCCATAACAATAAAAAATGGTATATAATAGAGGTGATAGTTTCAACATATATTGGCATAAACATATTAGCATGATAACAAAGTGAATGGACATGTAATTAACATCATATCAAGGTGAACGTACAGATTGTCATGAACATGTAATAATCATCGTAACGGGATCTAACATAATTATTGCTTTAGATCTACATAAAATGTCCACATGCTTTAGATCTAATAGATTAAATTAAATCTAGTCATAAATAAAGGTTTAGATCTACATGTTTATAAATAGATCTACCCAAATCCACATCATAGAGGTTACAATTAAGATAAAGGTGTGGACACAATCCTAATAAATTCAAGGTGGCATATGTTCATGGTTCACATAAATGATTGATCTATCCAAATGAAACAAAAATAACATACTAGAACTATCATAATTGAATTGGATCTCGAGAGATAGATCTATCATAGCATAAGATATGATCATAAAATGGATCTAGCATAAAACGTGATCATAAAGTGGATCTAGCATAAAGCATGATAATAGCATGTTTAGATCTAAATATGTCCAACTTATAACATATCTAAGTTGATCGCAACATGAAAGGTGATTTACATACAAAATTAGATCTAACCAATGTTGCAACTGTCAAGATTAATAGATTTACATTTACCACAATGTAGTTATAAATCAAGATCCATAAAGGTAACATCATAGTATAGCCATAATTGCATCAGAGCTAGAGAATTAGATTTATCATGATCTACACAGGCAACATCATAGAATAACCACAATTATATCAGATCTAGAGAAATATATCTATCAAGATCTACATAGTATAAGATTTAATATTAGCATAGATTCATACTTTACAACATATCCAATTCATATTCTTTCACAATTTACTGTTATTTATTTAAACCTAAAAGTGACTAGAAACTCACATCGTTAGGTTAAGAGAATTGATCTGAATTCTGAATTTGATTAGCTAAACCATTGTTGTAGAATTTGATTCTGTTTCAGTTTGCAACCCGACAGCATATTACCTCCATGATCTCCAGTGAAGAAAATAGGAGAATAGGGGACCATATTTATAGCTTAGAACCACTGAACCAGAACCAGAATCAAGTCCAAGTACATAAAACGAATTCTGCCTAGATCTGCCCGTGGTGGTAAACACCCCTATAGGGGGCTCGTCTCCCCTGTCGACACCCCCATAGGGGGGTCGACACCCATGTCGACAACCCCTGGGGGGTCGACACCCATGAGGGGGAATTTTCCCACTCAACCTGCTTTGGTCGGATTTTGATTTTTAAACTGTTTTTGAAGGTTCTAGAACTATTTTATTTATATATATTTTTCCTTATGCGTATACAAACTTCTAAGTCTTATAACTTCTCCATACGATATCCAATTTACACAAACTCGGACTCTATCCCAAGTAGAATTCCGAGACGAACACAATGGCGCAGTCCGTTTCCCTTAGTTCTTCTTCTAAAAATTAAGTATTCTTTAATTTGTTAATTTTAATAGTCAAAATTACTGTTACAGGGAGTTTCTAAATAAGTTCATCGTGGTCTTTGTTGATGATATCTTTATTTTCTCGAAGAGTGAGGAAGAGCATGCCCAACATTTTAGGGAGGTTTTGAAAACTCTCTGTGCGCACCAACTTATGGCGAAATTCTCCAATTTTCATTTTTATTGAAAAGAAGTGAGATTTCTAGGGCATGTGGTCTCTAAAGATGGGATAACAGTGGATCCCGCGTAGGTAGTTGTAGTTCGAGATTGGCAGATCCCAAAGAATGCAACGGAGGTGAGAAGTTTTCTTGGATTAGCGAGCTATAGGAAGTTCATTAAGGACTTCACAAAGATATCAGCTCTATTCACCGGGCTGACGAAGAAGAATCTGACATTTTGTTGGGATGTAGATTGTGACGATGCTTTTCAGCGATTGAAGAGGGCTCTGACAACAGCCCCTGTCTTGAACTTTCCCTATGGGAACAAAGTGTTTACAATATACACTGATGCAAGGCTTGGTGCGGTCCTAATGCAAGAGGGAAGGGTTGTATGTTACGGTGCTAGACAGCTAAGGGTTCATGAAAAGAACTACCTTACCCATGGCTTAGAGTTTACCGCCATAATGTTCGCGCTTAAGACTTGGCGTCATTATTTTCTTAGAGAGATGTTCAAGTTGTATACCAATCATAAATCCCTTAAGTACTTGTTCTCATAGAAGGATCTCTATTTGAGGTAACAAAGATGGATGGAGTTCCTAGCATCCTATGACTTTGAGATTTTTTATACCCCTGGCAAGGGTAATGTGGTGGCAGACGCATTGAGTAGGAAGACGATGGCCTTATGTTCTCTGTTTGTGGAAAGGAAAAGCTTGGAGTTTATATCAACTTTTGACTTTAGACCCTCCACTGAGTTTATACCTGGCTTATTGGCATCACTAGAGGTGCGACTTACTCTTTTGGATCAGATATGAACTTCACAGCGAGAGGATCCACAGATTTAAGACATCTTGGATAGGCTCAATAAAGGGGAGACTCCTAGTCACCTCAGTAGTTCCACAGACGATAGAGGGTGGTTATGACGAGATGGAAGGCTTCGTGTTCCCCATGTTGGGAGTTTGTTGAAGACAGTCCTAGAGGAAGCTCATCATTCTAAGATGACTATTCATCTAGGTGGTGATAAGATGTATAGTGATATGAAGAGGGTTTTCTTTTGGGCTGGGATGAGGAAAGATGTGGCGGATTTTGTTTCTCGATGTCTGGTTTTCTAGCAAGTCAAAGCAGAGCAAAGGAAGCCCGGTGGTTTACTCCATACTTTGGAGGTCCCGCAATGGAAGTGGGAGAGCATCTCGATGGATTTCATTGATGGTTTGCCTAGATCAAGGAAAGGAAACACCAGTCTTTAGGTTATAGTGGACAAATGTAACACCCCGTAATTCAAATAGTATTAATATTCACAAATTAAAGAATAACTAATCTCAGACGTGAGAATTGTGGGAAACGGGTTGCGCCATTGTGTTTGTCCCGGAATTCTAGTTGAAATAGAGTCCGAGTTTGCGTGATTTGGACTTCGTATGAAGAAGTTATGGCCATCGGAAGTTTCTGAAAATTTAAAACAGCTAATAGGAAATTTAAAATTCAAAATTCGAAGTCAAACAGGCTAGGCGGGAAATTTCCCGCCCAGCGCCCCAGGTCGACTGGGGAGTCGACTGGGCAGTCGACACCCCAGGGGGAGTCGACTGGGCAGTCGACACCCCAGGGACCAGGTCGACTGCGCAGTCGACCTGGTCTGGCGGCTAGGGTTTCTGGCTGACCTGTTTTTAATGGGCTAATGACCCATTAGGGTTTCTGACCTAATCTGGTTGGCTAGGATTAATTCTGAGATAATCTGACGGTCTAAAATAAACCCTAACTCTATAAATACCTAGGTAGTCTCTCACCCTAATTCATAAGAAAAATAGAATAGTTACCGTCATACCGTCGCCATGGAAATCAATGGAGCCGCCGCCAACTAAGAAGGAAGAAAAGCTAATCCAATTCTAATTCTCTCAACCCTAAAGCAAAGCAAAACTCTCTCTTTTCTTCTCTAAATTGTGAGTATGATGATCTTAACAAGATTATTATTATTTTAATTAGATTGAGTTATGAATGGATTATGAGTAGATGATGTGAATTATCATATATGTTGTTGTAAACCCTTTTTGCTATCATGTATGTTGTAAATCCAATGTTATGTGACGATGATATCTTATATGTTGTAAATCATGCTATGGTGATGTTATGTATGTTGAAAGTTTCTATGCTAAGTTGTGATAAATCATACATGTTAAAAAGGCCATGATGTTATCATCTATGCTAGTTAGTTCATATTAATTAAATCATCATGTTTGGGCTATGTTGATCTATATGACAAGTTAAATATGCAAGTTAGATTGATTAGAAAAGTTATGAACATATGCCATGACATCTATTATGACATCTAGAATTATGCTATGACATATGTGATATCCTATGCTAGTTCACACCATCATTATGTTGCCTAAAAACCCATATGCAAGTTTATGTATAGATTTGGGCTATGATCATATCATGTAAATTGAGACATTTAACAAGTTGACACCTTTTGATCCTTAACATGTGTAGTTTATGCAAGTTTCACCCCTATTATGATTAGATTTATTTTAATTGTCTATATGTTGTGATAATTTATCTTTATGCTATGTGTTGGACTATTCAAGTCTAGCTATATTATGCGTTGAATAAGCGAACGTATAAACGTGGGGTAGGGGTAATATTAAGGATTTAATATTACAAAGTTGGGGTGCAATTGATATGATTTTGCATGCCATAAGTGGATGGCCATAATTGAGTCAATTATGGACATCATTAAAATTGGAAGTAATTAATAATTTGAATAGGGAATTATTAAAACTGGGGTAAAAGATTTTAAGTGTTAATCAATGCTTAGGACACAAGGTTGGACTCGTTTGTGACGTAAACCTGCCCGGACCCGCCCGGCAAATCCAGTGGTCACAAATGTCAGCCCAATGTGAGAGGTCCTAGGCCTAAACTAAAGCATAACAGTTGTAAAGACACGAGGTTAGACTCTTTTATGGTGTAAGACTGCCCGGATCCGCCCAGCAAATCCAGCTGCCATAAATGCCAGTCTAATGTGAGAGGTCTTTATGAGGTTATGGCCTGAATGAATTAAGAAATATTTAACCAGATAAACATGTAAAGTGGGACATGGGGGTTAAGTAGGTGCTTTGGGTGGCACGAGGAATCTAGGGGGTGCCCTTAGTGGCATGTGAAATACGATTAAGTAAGATTTAACCAAACACACATGTAAATGAACATGACTAAGAGGGTTAAGTGGGATATACTAGTGACAAGCTTAGGTGGGTAGCTTGTGGGGGCCCATTTCGACCAGTATCCCAAACGTATCTTTGAGGGCTCGACCCAAGTCGAGGACGGGACACGCATGCTGGGTTTGACTGTAAGAGGCCAAAACGGGGAGCGGTGGCAACGCAAGTCCAACGGGTTTCATATGCGTGTGTGGACCCGGGCTGGTAGATAAGACGTTGTTGCATCGTGTAGGTATAAGCCGTGCATTCTCAAGTTGTATTGGGTTGCCACTTTAGGGGAGTGATACACCCCACTGTGGGGCCAGCACGGGTATCTACGAGTAGGGAGCCGATCGAAAGTGGGTAGTGGGGTACACCTAGTGGAGATAGGGGCAGACGGCACCTATGTAGTCAGCTAGGGGTACACAAGGCTATTTATAAAGTTTCTGTGTGAAGCAAGTGGGATCAACCTTTAGGGTGACTGGTGCGGTGCAGTGTAGTAATGTGCGGTGCAGTGTAACCATCATTCGTTAGTAATTAGGTGTGCCTTTGACGTTATCTTTCACGTTATCATTATCTGCTCATTCCATACCTAATAGTTCATAGACGTTTACTTGTCTTCCAGCTTATGCCTTAGTCTAGTTATTTTGATAATAGTATTGTTAGAATTATCATACTCGCCAGACTTTATGTCTGACCCCCTCCATTTCTATCCTTTTTCCCCCTCCAGGTCCTCAGGTTGGGCCCAGCTCTAGTGGAGTTTGATTGGATTGCTTCATCTCTCTTGGAAAGCTTGGACCGTTGAAGTAAAGTCCAGCTTGTTATCTTTTTAATGGCTATTTATGTAATGGGATTATGTATTTTGTTTTTATGAAGATGGATATTGTACTTGGTTTTATGATGTAACAATCATGTTTAATTTCCGCTGCAATAAAATGAAGTTTTAGATTTCCAAGTACTATTTATTATCTGTCTTGTTGTAATTTTTCTGTTCTATATTCACTTATAACCTCCATGGAAGTTAATGCATTCCCTTTGTGAGTGACATTAATGGATGTGGGGTGTTACACGTGGTATCAGAGCTTAAGGTTACCAGAACAGATAAAAATACTTTAGAAAAATAGTTATTTTTGGAAGAAGTGTTTTCAAAAACATGTTTTAATGAGAAATTTAAAGAGAAAAGTTTTTGAGAAAAACATAATCCCCAAATAGCCATATATCTTTATCTTTCGAATTCTCCATTTTGAATCTTTCCTTTTTCGTTTCAGCATGGCTGAAGATCTTAACCTACCCGACGGTGTAACGATACTAGGATGGTATAGGAGGCTACTGGAGGCTAGGGCCGCTGCGGGTCCAGCCAATGTTCCTCCACCACCAGTTGCACCCGTCCCTCCTCCTCCTCCTCGTGTAGATACTTTTGCAAAGACGTGCAAGGAATTCAAGGCTATGGGTGGAAAACCATTTCAAGGGTCAGAAACGTTTGTGGAAGCTAGAGATTGGCTTAAGGAGGTGGAAGAATTGCTAGAAATCTTTGAAGTAGAAGAAGGGAAGAGAGTTCGTTTAGCAGCTTGGTTGATGAAGGGAGAGGCCTCGTTTTGGTGGGAGGTCACTAATGGGGAGCGTCCTGTTGGCTCTTGGGCGGATTTCAGACGTAGGTTAGAGGCGAAGTTTCTCTCAAGGGCGGAAGAAAATTTATATATGGAAAGGTTCTTGACATTGAAGACAGGAAGCTCATCAGTGAAAGAATATGTCAATAAATTTAATCAGTTAGCAAGGTTTGGCTTGGACTTAGTGAACACGCCGGAGAAGAAGGCGTTGAGGTTCGTGAATGGCTTGAATGAACCATTGCAAGGGTTAGCTATAACCCACATCCCGATGGGGGCCACCTTTGAGAAGTTAGTAGAAATGGCGCTCATGCACGAGGAGAAAATCGCTAAAGCTGATAAGGCACCCGAGAAGAAGGGGGATCAGAAGAAACCACAACAGAAAAACAAGAAGGGTGGTAAAGACAATAACGGCAAGGGAAAGAAGAAATGTCTTAATTGTGGAACCCCAGGCCATCTCAGCAAGGATTGCCGAAAGAAAAAGAAGACTGGCTGTTTTCATTGTGGTGATGCGGGACATTTAGTGAAGGACTACCCAAAGAAGCGGCAGAGGGCAGGAGCTACCTCGGGAGGACATGTGCAGGCTCTTATGGCACCAGGGCAAGGGGACAAGTTCAGGCTCTCGCGGTCCCACTGCTGCAAGAACGAGGTAGAACCATTTCTGTTGAAAGCTTAGTTTTTCTGTTTGATCATCCTGTCCGTACCTTATTCGATTCAGGCGCATCGCATTCGTTTATCTCTACATCATTAGTTGAATCACTGCACTTAAACACTAGTTTAGTAGAGGATCCCTTAGTTGTTTCGAATCCAATTGGGGGCTCAGCTTATTTGTCTATGATGTGTTTGGATTTGAAAATTTCCATACTTAGCGTTGAATTTAGATGTGATGCTTATGTGTTGGGCTTCACGGGCTATGGGTTAATTTTAGGAATGGATTGATTATCCAAAAATGGGGCCGTTCTTGATTGTGAAAGGAGAGTAGTTAGGCTCGTGACTCGCCTTGGCAACACTCTCGAAATCTTTTGTAATCCCATAAATTCGGTTATGCTAAGTTGTGACGGCCGGGAATTTCGCTCGATTTGAATCAGTCGTTAAACCGATCTAGACCGTTCGAAACCCCTGATCGTTTGAGAACACGACAAATAGAACGCAGACGGAAGAACATTTCATTGTTATTACAACAATTCCATCAGAATACAAGAAAATACAGAGTATGAATTAATATTATACAACAAAGAATATCAGAGATTTAAATACAGTATTGCAGCGGAAAAATAATACAAAACACAACTGAAAGTAATACACGGATACAGAGCTTTCCGAGCATCGTTCCAGCTGTAAATCAGGATCCTGTGAATATAAATCTGCAAAACCAAAACTACTAGCTGCCCGTGTGGAAATAGGGGCACCCAGAGTTTAGGTTAAAACAATAAACTCCAGGTCAGTCATGTGACTGGTGTGAGAACTAAAATAGTTATTTAAAACCTTACTTTAAAAGAGAGTAATTCAAGGGACCACGCCGTATAACACGGAACGGGTTTCCTCCCAAGAATACCAGTGCATAGAATAAACAGCGCAATGCTTTTTTGAAAAATGAAGCTATTATAAGACCCAGGTCCCATCATACAATGCAACGCATGCCGGAGGATAGGGTTTTCCCTTATAATAGCCAAACATGCTTGATACGTTTAAAACGAATCATTTGATACTATAATAAGTGTATAGTGTCAAAACAATTTCAATCATAAATATAAATCATAGACAACATGGGTACCATATATCATGTCGCCATACTAGTTCTACAATTAAAACCGCAATACACGTATTGGAAATTGGATTTCCGTCATGAGTCGAGGCAAGGGGTAAGCTCCTCTCCGCTTCAAGACACTGTAGCAAATGCCTCGGGACTACACACTCTGGGTAACCCCTGGGATCCTCCAAGACCGGTCCTCTCTTACGTTTGAGGATTAGTTATTCATGTACACACGTTTCCCGGCCCTATAGGACTTATAATCGAGGCGCCTCGCATCCAAACCACAAAGGTGAAAAGTATATAAATGTCAGGGCTGGTAGGTCACAGACACCACCCATAGCTAGAAAGAAACGTCGTGCACTCCTTGGGTCCTCATCCCGTTTTTGACTCATACCGAGGTGTGAGGCTCGCGAATCCACGCTATACACAAAGCTGCCACGTAGGGCGTGCTTTGATCATCAACCACAAGACTTTTCTTTTCAACAGAAGCCTTGATCCATGCAACTCAGCGTGCCACACAGGCAATTCATGCCATGCGATTGATATCTATCAATATATAACCTCTAAGCTCGTACGTCTCAGAGAAGGGCGTTAAGCAAGAGAATAAATTCTCCGCCGCCAAACAGATATATATATAACAGAAATCAATCAACACAGAATAAAATCCAATGTCAGACACACAATCCATTTACAAGTTCGTTCTGGGTCTGAACGAAACCGGAGGCACTTTCCTCGCATATCCATCGATCTCCAAGTACGTCTGGACGACCACCAACTGATTCCCTCATCTTGGGTGTACAGCCCAATCAAGATCATCAGTAATCACCCAAACGATGTGAAGACTTCCGGTCTTCGACCACCGTCTTCATCTTTGACATATCGTTGAATCGGTTATTCAGAATGGGTATAAACCCGGACTTTCCGAACAACCCGCGTATATAGTAAACAAATGTTATACAAACACAACATACGCCTCATTCCAATTCATTAGTCACTAACCGTAAATCAGTAAGAGAGCAATTCCCCAAATATTAACCCCGAAGGCCGAAACCAACATCAGATCAATACCCAGAAAACCATTCTTCTTAGCTAACCTATAGCTAGTTTCTAAATTTCATATTCTTAGGGAAAGGTTCCCATTAATTTTATCCAAGATAAATTCGTTGAATTTATTCTTTAATCCTTCTTTGGATGTCATTTCAAACCAGATTATGGTTTTCCAAACTAGTCGGGATTAGCGAACTACACCGAAGTAATTATTTATTTTATTTCCCAATCCCAACCTATTCATCCCATGAAGCAAAACTGGTAATACTCCATATCTAACACCACGGTGTTATCGGTAAAATTAATTACCATTTCACGTTCAAATCTAATTAAAGATTTAACTATCGCTTTGGAGCAAAACTGGTGATACTCCATTCTCGTTCATTTTCCAAATTTGATAATTTAGATTATCAATGCACATTTCAATCTAATTGCAGATTCATTAAAACTCCTCTTATAGGGTTAAAGAACTAGTGTCATTTAAAACACAGTTCACGACAAACCTAAATCACATTCTATTTATTTATCGGGTTAAAGAACAAGTGTCATGTAAAACACCCTTCACGATAAACCCACAAATCAATTCCATTTACAACCCATTTCAACTCCAATTTATTTATTTAAAAATAAATGGGCTTTAATTTTAGTTCAAAACTAGTTCATTTCGATAAAAATCTATTTTTATCTTTTCAAATATGGAGTTTTTCATCCTAATTTTTCGCCAAATCATTTCTTATGATTTTACGCAAATTATTACTAATTTTAATAAATTTATCAAAGCCCGTACAGTGGATTTCCACCAATGGTCATCGAACTGCACTTATAGCAACCTTTTCCAAATTTGATTTGGGCGTATCTCCAAATCCAACCGTTAGATTTCAAATTTCTAATATTCATTAGAAATCTCTTTTCGATACGAACCCAACGGTTCCAGTTTTAGGAGAATCCGATGGTCGGATCTCCCACAATGTCAATTCGAAGTCAATGGTCGAAATTTACGAACTGCCGCGGCGCGGCGCGTTCTATTCAGGCCAATATATTATATATAATATATACTTCGTCGATTCCTTTTTAGAACGAATTTTATAAATAGTTTTAAATTCGTTCAAAAACATTTCAACTTCCATTTCCAATTCAATTCAAATTTCAATTCATTCTATATTTAATTCAATTCTAATTTGCTTTATATATATTCGATTTTTATCTCTTTTCAATATTCATTATAAAAACGAATATAATCGATATAAATATCATTCACGTCCAAATAGCGCATCTCTAATCAACACGGCTTTATATATTTCAATAATTCCATTATTCTATTCAACAAATGAATATTTATTCTATTCAATACGTGAATCTATATTTTTGTCAACATATGACTAATCTCAACGAATGAGTACTGTCCACGTGTGACTATTTTTGTTATTTAATATATTTTATAAAAATTAAGGTATCTATCGTTTGATTTAAAATCAGACTCCAACCGTAAATTAGTAAGAGAACGATTCCCTAAATATTAACCCCGAAGGCTGAAACCAACATCAGATCAATATCCAGGAGACCACTCATCTCATCTATTTTCCAGTTAGTTTCTAATTTCAAATATGATAAAGATGTAAATTTTATTGTAAAAATATTTCGTTCAACACATGACTAATCTCAACGGATGAGTACTGTCAACACATGAACCTTTATTGTATAATGATAAAGATGTAGATTTTATTGTAAAAATATTTCGTTCAACACATGACTAATCTCAACGGATGAGTACTGTCAACACATGAACCTTTATTGTATAATGATAAAGATGTAGATTTTATTGTAAAAATATTTCGTTCAACACATGACTAATCTCAACGGATGAGTACTGTCAACCCATGAACCTTTATTGTATAATGATAAAGATGTAGATTTTATTGTAAAAATATTTCGTTCAACACATGACTAATCTCAACGGATGAGTACTGTCAACCCATGAACCTTTATTGTATAATGATAAAGATGTAGATTTTATTGTAAAAATATTTCTTTATCTTTTAAATTGGAATGAGGCCCAATCAATTACCATATAAAGTTAATTATATGGATTCCATACAACACATGTATATAATAGCAATGATAAATAATCAACCATCATCCAAAGTGCACTACACTGTATAAGCATCAAATATAGATATCTAACGCTTACAACAGCCTGTCAATCAATCGATCGACATATAACTAATTATTGGGATTAGTGTATGCCGTATTTTATCCCAATACCCGTGTGGGGTTTCAAACAATCAAACACATATTTTATTTGTGCATTTGGGCGATGTGTAAAATTTATCGTCCCAATCAATGTCCTTCAAATAGGTGTACATAAACAAACTGTCCGGTTTGTAAATTAATATTTATTTATTCACATTCACGTTAAAAATTATATTTTTAACGACCAAATTATTTTATTCAACCTATGAATATTCTATTCAATTCATTTATTAAATAAAATGATATCTTTATTTTTCTAACTTATTTTAGAAAATTTCGGCGGCATAACGGCGCGTACTAGAAACGGGACGAGGCCTAGCCTTATCCCCAGTCTAGTGAAGGCCCACGCCATTCACACATCAATCAAATCCATTCCATTTCACCAAACAATTCAATTCAAACCAAATAATCCAACCAACTACACAACTAAACAAACAAGTCCATGGTCTGTGGACAGTGGTGTCGGGTGCTACTAAACACCGTCTGCATCCTAGTATATATATAACTAGAAAAAGAAATTTAGAGTGAGGAGTTCTCACCGATTGCTAATCCAATACCCCGACTCTTCTTATATAGAAATCTTCGTCGTGCTCGCCTTTTTGCCCATTTCACTTCCCGTAGTCACTACATATATAAAAATCACATTTTTATATTGTTGCTATGTATATAAAAATCACATTTTTATACTACTACTATATAGATAAAAATTCTATTTTTATACCGCTGTTCATATGGTAAATATCATATTTTTATATCGCCACTTATATAAAAATCATATCTTTGCTCCTTTTACATAATAAAGACCAAATCTTTAATACTTCTATCATGTAAAAATCATATTTTTAATCTTCTACTAGTATAAAAATCATATTTTTATTATCTCTATAACATAAAAATCATATTTTTATTAACTTCATATGTCAAAAACCATAGAAGCTTTAAAGCGGAGAAAACTCACTTTTTTTTCTAACGCCCGGATTCGCTGCTCGGGTCCTAGAATTTGCAAACGAGCTTCAATCTTCACACCATCTTTTTTCTAGCTTAAATGCGCCATTCCGGACAACTTTCGCCTAAGGGTCTTTTTGCCGAAAATGCTCCAATTCGCCAGAATTCGCAAAAGTTCACGAATTTTACCGCTTTTGAAATGCAGACTTCGAACGCGTTTTCCGAGCAACTGCGAACTCCAAAACATGACTTCCATATAGCCAAATCGAAGAGAATTTCGTGCTCTACAAATTTGGTCTGAGGAACTTTGGCCAAAAGCGCACCGTTTGGGAGTTATTAGCGAAATACGGTCAGGGGCTTATTTGCAAAATGGGCGATTAGTGTAAAATGAGTTTTTGGTGACAGGGGGGCCCACGGCCGAAATTGAGGGGGGAAGGGGGCGCCGGACCTGTTGTGGCATGGGGAGCCCGCTGGTGGGTTGTGGCGGGGGTGGTGGGGCCCGTGGTGGTGGTGGTGGCTTAGGGTTTTGCAAAACAAAGAGGGAAAGAGGAGGAGAGAGAGAGAGGAGGAGGAAGAGGAGGAGGAGGGGAGGAGGAGGAGGGGGTGCGGCTGGCGGTGGGAGGCCGGTGGTGGGCGGTGGAGGAGGGGGCAGCGGCATGGTGGAGGAGGAGGCCATTAATGAAATTTTTGAAGAGGAAGAGAGAAATGAAATTATGAAGAGAAAAATGGAGTAAAAGTGATTATATGCTAGTTTCTCGCTTATCGCCTGAACGCTAACGATCTCCAATCGCCGCGGATTTTGGACACGAGATAGTAGACGTGAAGACGAGTCCAACGAAACAAGTTTCGTCGAATTCCGAGTTCGTTTGACCGTTCAAAAAAAATCACGAATATGCTCAGATAAGCTCTAAAAATGCGATTTTGGCGCACCTTTTCTCCTCGCACGCTCACATGCTAACTCAAAAAATCAAGCCCTTTTGGATTTAACCTTTTTTAGACAATACGAATCCAGAAAAAAAAACGAAATCGAATTCCGAGGTCGTATCAATAATGTTCCTTTGTAAAATGACTGCTCGCTTTACCCTGAACTGTTTCAGCTGGCACGGCCACATACTAACTCCGTTCGACGCGCCATTTGGAACTCAACAATGATTTGTCATTGTGAATCCACAAAAATTTATCTCGTTGAATTCTGAGCTCGTATGCAAAATTTCACTTTTTTAGGGCTATGTTTTGTTAACCGAAAAGCTCCTGTCAATTGCCACTATTCCGGATATCAGAATATATCGAAGCTTATACTTTTCGGAGTTCTAAACGGCATTTTGAACTCAATGGAAGTGGTTTCGAGTCCAAATTCATTCATATGCAAAATTTGACTTTTTGGGCCATGTATAATTTACATAGCGACTATTTTGAATTTTCAACTGGGCATAACTTTTGATTCCCGCTATGAAATTTCGATTTTTCTGATTCGTTGGAAAGATATTATCAATTAGATCATATTATTTTTGGTTTCACTAAAATCCGGATTTTTTTGCACCTAGTACGTTCAATTGAAATTTGAAATCGAATTATCGAACTACCGCGCCATTTTCAATTCTATTTATAATTATATATAAATATTTATATTCTAACGACAACGCGTATAAATATATACGTTCGAATTATATTCAAAATAAATTTCTCGTCGATATTATTTAAAATAATCCATTTTAAATATTCAAAATTCGTCGAAGTTGCCAAAATAAAAATTTTAAACTGGCTCAGAATTCCCGGGTTATTACAATCTCCCCCACTTAAAACTTTTCGTCCCCGAAAAGGAACGAAGCCGAAAGTGGTTTGATTAATCAACTCTACGCTCATTCTGGCTTCCATTCTCCAACTTTTTAGTTTCTGAGAATTTCCAAACTCTTCAAAAATTTGGCTAACACCCAGAATTTTCGAAAAATTTCGCCATAACCTCCTTTGTATGGGGAGCACGGGAAAATCCCGAAATTGCCATATAGGCCTTCTGATCTCAAAAAGAAAAAGAAAAAGCCAAGCGGCTAGCCAATAGGCTCATAAAATCATCATCACCCAAACAAAACAGTAAATTATAGTAAATATGTACCTATTTGTCGGGCAAACAAATTTTATTCTCTGCTCTAGCCTCCTTGCTTTGACCTGTTCAATGTAAGTACATGGATATGCAAGCAAATGCGACCAATTTTCAATACAGTCCAATATTTGATTCTATTAGGCATAATGGTTCAAAATTATCAACCAAATAAACAAACAACACAAACATCAATCAATTAGTCGATTAACGTTTCAAATTCATAAATTTGATATATAGTCAAAAATCATGTTTTTGATGCCAAATCACAACAAATAAATCTATATATATATATAAGTTTTGGTTCTCACACCAGTCTAATGGAAATATATAGATATCACACCTTCGAAACACGAAAATAAATACTGGTGATGGCGCGCCATCATCAGAATCATGTCCGGGCGACTAGAATGTGATTCTATATCTATCTAATATATTAAAACTTCGAATATACGTTTATGACGCGTATATGCAAAATCTTTATATATTGGATTGTCCAAATTCAAAATAAATAAATATTCAAATACGTATAAAATGGTTTAAATTTTCAAAACAAAATTGTTTTCATTTGAAAAATATACTCTTCACACTCGTTCTAGGATACTACTGATCCTATCTCTAACGAGTCATTCTAATTGGATATTACTAATCCAATATCTGATGAATTCTTTTGTATGGTTCTAATGTGTCTTGTTCTCGAGCTCTGTAAACCAAAGCTCTGATACCAAATGTGACGGCCGGGAATTTCGCTCGATCCAAATCAGTCGTTAAACCGATCTAGACCGTTCGAAACCCCTGATCGTTTGAGAACACGACAAATAGAACGCAGACGGAAGAACATTTCATTGTTATTACAACAATTCCATCAGAATACAAGAATATACAGAGTATGAATTAATATTATACAACAAAGAATATCAGAGATTTAAATACAGTATTGCAGCGGAAAAATAATACAAAACACAACTGAAAGTAATACACGGATACAGAGCTTTCCGAGCATCGTTCCAGCTGTAAATCAGGATCCTGTGAATATAAATCTGCAAAACCGAAACTACTAGCTGCCCGTGTGGAAATAGGGGCACCCATAGTTTAGGTTAAAACAATAAATTCCAGGTTAGTCATGTGACTGGTGTGAGAACTAAAATAGTTATTTAAAACCTTACTTTAAAAGAGAGTAATTCAAGGGACTACGCCGTATAACACGGAACGGGTTTCCTCCCAAGAATACCAGTGCATAGAATAAACAGCGCAATGCTTTTTCGAAAAATGAAGCTATTATAAGACCCAGGTCCCATCACACAATGCAACGCAAGCCGAAGGATAGGTTTTTCCCTTATAATAGCCAAACATGCTTGATACGTTTAAAACGAATCATTTGATACTATAATAAGTGTATAGTGTCAAAACAATTTCAATCATAAATATAAATCATAGACGGCATGGGTACCATATATCATGTCACCATACTAGTTCTACAATTAAAACCGCAATACACGTATTGGAAATTGGATTTCCATCATGAGTCGAGGCAAGGGGTAAGCTCCTCTCCGCTTCGAGACACTCTAGCAAATGCCTCGGGACTACACACTCTAGGTAACCCCTGGGATCCTCCAAGACCGGTCCTCTCTTACGTTTGAGGATTAGTTATTCCTGTACACACGTTTCCCAGCCCTATAGGACCTATAATCGAGGCGCCTCGCATCCAAACCACAAAGGTGAAAAGTATATAAATGTCAGGGCTGGTAGGTCACTGACACCACCCATAACTAGAAAGAAACATCGTGCACTCCTTGGGTCCTCATCCCGTTTTTGACTCATACCGAGGTGTGAGGCTCGCGAATCCACGCTATACACAAAGCTGCCACGTAGGGCGTGCTTTGATCATCAACCACAAGACTTTTCTTTTCAACAGAAGCCTTGATCCATGCAACTCAGTGTGCCACACAGGCAATTCATGCCATGTGATTGATATCTATCGATATATAACCTCTAAGCTCGTACGTCTCAGAGAAGGGCGTTAAGCAAGAGAATAAATTCTCCGTCGCCAAACAGATATATATTTAACAGAAATCAATCAACACAGAATAAAATCCAATGTCAGACACACAATCCATTTACAAGTTCGTTCTGGGTCTGAACGAAACCGGAGGCACTTTCCTCGCATATCCATCGATCTCCAAGTACGTCTGGACGACCACCAACTGATTCCCTAATCTTGGGAGCCCAATCAAGATCATCAGTAATCACCCAAACGATGTGAAGACTTCCGGTCTTCGACCACCGTCTTCATCTTCGACATATCGTCGAATCGGTTATTCAGAATGGGTATAAACCCGGACTTTTCGAACAACCCGCGTATATAGTAAACAAATGTTATACAAACACAACATACGCCTCATTCCAATTCATTAGTCACTAACCGTAAATCAATAAGAGAGCAATTCCCCAAATATTAACCCCGAAGGCCGAAACCAACATCAGATCAATACCCAGGAAACCATTCTTCTTAGCTAACCTATAGCTTGTTTCTAAATTTCATATTCTTAGGGAAAGGTTCCCATTAATTTTATCCAAGATAAATTCTTTGAATTTATTCTTTAATCTTCCTTTGGATGTCAATTCAAACCAGATTATGGTTTTCCAAACTAGTCGGGATTAGCGAACCACACCGAAGTAATTATTTATTTTATTTCCCAATCCCAACCTATTCATCCCATGAAGCAAAACTGGTAATACTCCATAACTAACACCACGGTGTTATCGGTAAAATTAATTACCATTTCACGTTCAAATCTAATTAAAGATTTAACTATCGCTTTGGAGCAAAACTGGTGATACTCCATTCTCGTTCATTTTCCAAATTTGATAATTTAGATTATCAATGCACATTTCAATCTAATTGCAGATTAATTAAAACTCCTCTTACAGGGTTAAAGAACTAGTGTCATTTAAAACACAGTTCACGACAAACCCAAATCACATTCTATTTATTTATCGGGTTAAAGAACAAGTGTCATGTAAAACACCCTTCACGATAAACCCACAAATCAATTCTATTTACAACACATTTCAAATCCAATTTATTTATTTAAAAATAAATGGGCTTTAATTTTAGTTCAAAACTAGTTCATTTCGATAAAAATCTATTTTTATCTTTTCAAATATGGAGTTTTTCATCCTAATTTTTCCCCAAATCATTTCTTATGATTATACGCAAATTATTACTAATTTTAATAAATTTATCAAGGCCCGTACAGTCGATTTCCACCAATGGCCATCGAACTGCACTTATAGCGACCTTTTCCAAATTTGATTTGGACGTATCTCCAAATCCAACCGTTAGATTTCAAATTTCTAATATTCATTAGAAAGCTCTTTTCGATACGAACCCAGCGGTTCCGGTTTTAGGAGAATCCGACAGTCGGATCTCCCGCAATGTCAATTCGAAGTCAATGGTCGAAATTTACGAACTGCCGCGGCGCGGCGCGTTCTATTCAGTCCATTATATTATATATATAATATATACTTCGTCGATTCCTTTTTAAAACGAATTTTATAAATAGTTTTAAATTCGTTCAAAAACATTTCAACTTCCATTTCCAATTCAATTCAAATTTCAATTCATTCTATATTCAATTCAATTCTAATTTGCTTTATATATATTCGATTTTAATCTCTTTTCAATATTCATTATAAAAACGAATATAATCGATATAAATATCGTTCGCGTCCAAATAGCGCATCTCTAATCAACACGGCTTTATATATTTCAATAATTCCGTTATTCTATTCAACTAATGAATATTTATTCTATTCAATACGTGAATCTATATTTTTGTCAACACATGACTAATCTCAACGAATGAGTACTGTCCACGTGTGACTATTTTTGTTATTTAATATATTTTATAAAAATTAAGGTATCTATCGTTTGATTTAAAATCACACTCCAACCGTAAATTAGTGAGAGAACGATTCCCTAAATATTAACCCCGAAGGCCGAAACCAACATCAGATCATTATCCAGGAGACCACTCATCTCATCTATTTTCCAGTTAGTTTCTAATTTCAAATATGATAAAGATGTAAATTTTATTGTAAAAATATTTCGTTCAACACATGACTAATCTCAACGGATGAGTACTGTCAACACATGAACCTTTATTGTATAATGATAAAGATGTAGATTTTATTGTAAAAATATTTCGTTCAACATATGACTAATCTCAACGGATGAGTACTGTCAACACATGAACCTTTATTGTATAATGATAAAGATGTAGATTTTATTGTAAAAATATTTCGTTCAACACATGACTAATCTCAACGGATGAGTACTGTCAACCCATGAACCTTTATTGTATAATGATAAAGATGTAGATTTTATTGTAAAAATATTTCTTTATCTTTTAAATTGGAATGAGGCCCAATCAATTACCATATAAAGTTAATTATATGGATTCCATACAACACATGTATATAATAGCAACGATAAATAATCAACCATCATGCAAAGTGCACTACACTGTATAAGCATCAAATATAGATATCTAACGCTTACAACAACCTGTCAATCAATCGATCGACATATAACTAATTATTGGGATTAGTGTATGCTGTATTTTATCCCAATACCCGTGTGGGGTTTCAAACAATCAAACACAGATTTTATTTGTGCATTTGGGCGATGTGTAAAATTTATCGTCCCTATCAATGTCCTTCAAATAGGTGTACATAAACAAACTGTCCGGTTTGTAAATGAATATTTATTTATTCACATTCACGTTAAAAATTATATTTTTAATGACCAAATTATTTTATTCAACCTATGAATATTCTATTCAGTTCATTTATTAAATAAAATGATATCTTTATTTTTTTAACTTATTTTAGAAAATTTCGGCGGCATAACGGCGCGATACTAGAAACGGGACGAGGCCTAGCCTTATCCCCGGTCTAGTGAAGGCCCACGCCATTCACACATCAATCAAATCCATTCCATTTCACCAAACAATTCAATTCAAACCAAAAAATCCAACCAACTACACAACCAAACAAACAAGTCCATGGTCTGTGGACAGTGGTGTCGGGTGCTACTAAACACCGTCTGCATCCTAGTATATATATATAACTAGAAAAAGAAATTTAGAGTGAGAAGTTCTCACCGATTGCTAATCCAATACCACGACTCTTTTTATGTAGAAATCTTCGTCGTGCTCGCCTTTTTGCCCATTTCACCACCCGTAGTCACTACATATATAAAAATCACATTTTTATATTGTTGCTATGTATATAAAAATCACATTTTTATACTACTACTATATAGATAAAAATTCTATTTTTATACCGCTGTTCATATAGTAAATATCATATTTTTATATCGCCACTTATATAAAAATCATATCTTTGCTCCTTTTACATAATAAAGATCAAATCTTTAATACTTCTATCATGTAAAAAACATATTTTTAATCTTCTACTAATATAAAAATCATATTTTTATTATCTCTATAACATAAAAATCATATTTTTATTAACTTCATATGTCAAAAACCATAGAAGCTTTAAAGCGGAGACAACTCACTTTTTTTTCTAACGCCCGGATTCGCTGTTCGGGTCCTAGAATTTGCAAACGAGCTTCAATCTTCACACCATTTTTTCTCTAGCTTAAACGCGCCATTCCGGACAACTTTCGCCTAAGGGTCTTTTTGCCGAAAATGCTCCAATTCTCCAGAATTCGCGAAAGTACACAAATTTTACCGCTTTTGAATAGCAGACTTCGAACGCGTTTTCCGAGCAGCTCTGAACTCTAAAACATGACTTGCATATAGCCAAGTCGAAGAGAATTTCGTGTTCTACAACTTTGGTTTAGAGGGACTTTGGCCAAAAGCGCACCGTTTGGGAGTTATTGGCGAAATACGGTCAGGGGCTTATTTGCAAAACGGGCGATTAGTGTAAAATGAGTTTTTGGTGACCGGGGGGCCCACGGCCGGAATTGAGGGGGGAAGGGGGCGCCAGACCTGATGTGGCGTGGGGAGTCCGCTGGTGGGTTGCGACGGGGGTGGTGGGGCCCGTGGTGGTGGTGGTGGCTTAGGGTTTTGCAAAACAAAGAGGGAAAGAGGAGGAGAGAGAGAGGAGGAGGAAGAGGAGGAGGAGGGGAGGAGGAGGAGGGGCGGCGGCTGGCGGTGGGAGGCCGGTGGTGGGCGGTGGAGGAGGGGGCAGCGGTATGGTGGAGGAGGAGGCCATTAATGAGATTTTTGAAGAGGAAGAGAGAAATGAAATTATGAAGAGAAAAATGAAGTAAAAGTGATTATATGCTAGTTTCTCGCGTATCGCCTGAACGCTAACGATCTCCAATCGCCGCGGATTTCGGACACGAGATAGTAGACGTGAAGACGAGTCCAACAAAACAAGTTTCGTCGAATTCCGAGTTCGTTTGACCGTTCAAAAAAAATCACGAATATGCTCAGATAAGCTCTAAAAATGCGATTTTGGCGCACCTTTTCTCCTCGCACGCTCACATGCTAACTCAAAAAATCAAGCCCTTTAGGATTTAACCATTTTTAGACGATACGAATCCAGAAAAAAAACGAAATCGAATTCCGAGGTCGTATCAATAATGTTCCTTTGTAAAATGACTGCTCGCTTTACCCTGAACTATTTCAGCTAGCACGGCCACATACTAACTCCGTTCGACGCGCCATTTGGAACTCAACAATGATTTGTCATTGTGAATCCATAAAAATTTATCTCATCGAATTCTGAGCTCGTATGCAAAATTTCACTTTTTAAGGGCTATTTTTGTTAACCGAAAATCACCTGTCAATTGCCACTATTCCGGATATCGGAATATATCAAAGCTTATACTTTTCGGAGTTCTAAACAGCATTTTGAACTCAATGGAAGTGGTTTCGAGTCCAAATTCATTCATATGCAAAATTTGACTTTTTGGGCCATGTATAATTTACATAGCGACTATTCTTAATTTTCAACTGGGCATAACTTTTGATTCCCGCTATGAAATTTTGATTTTTCTGATTCGTTGGAAAGATATTATCAATTAGATCCTATTATTTTTGGTTTCACTAAAATCCGGATTTTTTTGCACCCGATACGTTCAATTGAAATTTGAAATCGAATTATCGAACTACCGCGCCATTTTCAATTCTATTTATAATTATATATAAATATTTATATTCTAACGACGACGCGTATAAATATATACGTTCGAATTATATTCAAAATAAATTTCTCGTCGATATTATTTAAAATAATCCATTTTAAATATTCAAAATTCGTCGAAGTTGCCAAAATAAAAAATTTAAACTGGCTCAGAATTCCCGGGTTATTACATAAGTTATCTAGAATCGCTTGACGCGTCTGAGGAAAATCTACGATCTGTTAGAGTGGTCCGAGAGTATTCGGATGTGTTTGAGGAGGTGAAGGGCATGCCTCCGAAGCGGGAGATAGATTTTCGAATATATCTTGTGGATAATGCGAAACCAGTATCTTTGCCAGTATGCCACATGGCTTCACGTGAAAGGAGGGAACTCGATAAGCAAGTGAAGGAGTTGCTTGAGAAGGGGTTCATAAGACGAAGTATATCGGAGTGGGATGCTCCAGTAGTATTTGCCACGAAGGCGGATGGGTCCCTTAGACTTTGTGTGGACTATAGAGAACTTAATAAGCTTACTAAGAATAACAGACACCCACTGCCGAGGATTGACGATCTCTTCGATCAGTTAGTTGGCACCTCAGTGTTTTCGTAGTTGGACTTAGCCACTGGTTTCCATCAGTTGAGAGTGGCTGAGGATAGCATTGACAAGACAGCCTTTAGGACTCCAAACGGTTTCTATGAATGGCTAGTGATGCCCTTCGGTTTGACAAACGCCCCCGCATACTTTGTTGATCTGATGAGTAGGGTGTTTAGGGAGTACCTTAACAAATTTTTGGTAGTTTTTCTAGATGACATCTTGATCTTTTCTAAGGATGAAGAAGAGCATGCCCTACATCTTAGGGAAGTGTTGGAGACTCTTCGAGCGCATAAGCTTAAAGCTAAATTTTCTAAGTGTCACTTTTGGAGGAAGGAAGTACGGTTCTTAGGACACGTGGTTTCCAAAGAAGGGATAGCTGTTGATCCCGCGAAGGTGGTGGTCATCCAAGATTGGAAGGTCCCTAAAAATGCTACCGAAGTAAGAAGTTTCTTGGGGTTGGCTGGCTACTATAGGAAGTTTATCAAAGACTTCGCAAAGATATCAGCTCCATTGACACGCTTGACGAAGAAGAACCTAGTTTTCACATGGGACGTAGATTGTGATGATGCGTTCCAACGTTTGAAGAGAGCTTTGACTTCAGCCCCAGTCTTAGTATTGCCCGACGGGAGTAAGCTGTTTACCGTTTATACTGACGCTTGTGGGACAGGACTAGGCGCAATCTTAATGCAAGAGGGCAGGGTAAAATAGCCTATGGTGGAAGGCATTTGAGAGCGCATGAAAAGAATTACCCCACGCATGACCTAGAGTTAGCCGCTATCGTTTTCGTGCTTAAGTCTTGGCGTCATTATCTTCTTGGCGAAAGACTCGAATTATTCACCGACCACAAATCTTTAAAATACTTATTCTCTCAGAAGGACTTGAACTTAAGGCAGCAAAGGTGGATGGAGTTCTTGGTGTCCTACGACTTTGAGATTGCATATACCCCTGGCAAGGGTAACGTGGTGGCCGATGCCTTAAGTAGAAAAAGATTATCCTTAAGTCCTTTGTTTGTTGAGCGGCGAAGTTTAGAGTTCATCTCTATGTTTGAATTTAGACCTTCCGTTGACTTTGTACCCGGTTTGCTAGCATCCTTGGAGGCCAGACCTACACTTTTGGGACGGATTGGCGAGGCACAGCGAGACGACCCACAGTTAGTTGAGTTAGTAGAAAAGCTCAAAGGAGGAGAGTCATCAAGCCATCTCCGTAGGTATACCCTAGATGATAAGGGTTGGTTACGTAGGGACGGTAGACTTTGTGTACCAAAAGACGATGACCTAAGGAAGACTATTCTTGACGAAGCACATCATTCTAAGATGACCATTCATCCCGGCGGGGACAAGATGTACAAAGACATGAAGAGAGTTTACTTTTGGGCCGGCATGAAGAAAGACGTGGCCGAGTATGTCGCTAGATGCTTGGTGTGCCAACAAGTAAAGGCGGAGCAAAAGAAACCCGGTGGGTTGCTTCACCCATTGGAGGTTCCACTATGGAAGTGGGAAAGTGTCTCGATGGATTTTGTGGATGGATTACCGCGATCGAGGAAGGGTAATACGGGAGTTTGGGTTATAGTAGATAGATTTACTAAGAGCGCCCATTTTATTCCCGTGAAGAGTAAGAGGACTTCTCCATGGTTAGCTTCTGTATATGTCCGAGAAATAGTTCGTTTGCACGGTGTTCCTTCTAGCATAGTGAGCGACCACGATCCTATTTTCACTAGCAAATTTTGGAGAAGCTTACAAGAGGCGGTGGGACTCAGTTATGTTTGAGCACCGCATATCATCCTCAGACGGACGGCCAGACCGTGAGGGTGAATCGCATTCTAGAGGATCTTTTGAGGCTGTGTATCCTAGACTTTGGGGGTACATGGGAAGAGCATCTTCCATTGGTTGAATTCGCATATAATAATAGCTTTCAGTCCAGCATTGGTATGGCACCATTCGAAGCTCTTTATGGACGACCTTGTCGTTCACCTACATGTTGGTGGGAATCTACGGATAAGATCTTACTTGGGCCCGATATGATTAGGGAGACTTCGGAGAAGATCGACTTGATTCGAAGGAGGATGAAAGCAGCGCAAGATAGGCAGAAATCTTATGCGGATAAGAGGAGGACAGATCTCGAGTTTGAAGTTGGGGACATGATCTTTGTCAAAGTGTCTCCATTACGGAACGTTGTTCGCTTTGGGTCCGTTGGGAAATTAGCACCAAGGTTCGTAGGGCCATTTCCTATTAAGGAGAAAATTGGACGAATGGCGTATAGAGTGGAGTTGCCTGAGAGACTTAGTGGTGTACATGACGTATTCCATGCGTCACATTTGAGGAAGTGCTTGCACGAGACCGCGGAAGTGGTAGAGCTGAGCTTGCTTAAAGAGGTGGAGATAGAGCGTGATGCGACGATTCGACGAGCTCCTACGCACATTCTTGGGTCGGAGATCAAGAAGTTGAGGAATCGAGAGGTCAGACTGGTCAAAGTGCAATGGGGAGATGATGAGAGCAACGCTACTTGGGAGACGGAAGAGAAGATGCGTTCATGATACCCTTTTCTTTTTGAGGGTATGTCCTTTAATTTCTCCCTTATCGCTTGTCTTGTACTTATCTTATCTTTAGAGTATCCTCTCGTTAGTATCTTTGACCTTTAGTTAGGATGACCCTATGGTTGAAACATGTGTTTGAGACATGTTATGTATGATGGATGCAAAATGGATGCAAGTGTTTGCTAGTGGTTGCTCGTGGACGCATATACACACACTATTAGGCACTAGATCGGCTCAGTCACTTCATACTGCATATTGCATATAAATGGCTGTATTTAGTAAAATGGATGTATAATGGTTGTGCTATCATATGGATACCGCATTTTGGTGAATGGTTGTGCACGCATGTAGAAATAATATGTATCGATAGGGTTCTTTTGCATACATAATGGACGCATGGCACTATCATGGTTTGCATTAAGGAGGTCAAATGAATCTGTGGACCGCCTGATTTTGCATTAGACAAGGAACATATAAACACACTGTGCATTTAAACATAAAAGCATTAGAAGTCTATAAGGACAATGGATGCCTGTGTTTGATGGTCGAGTAGATGGTTGTTTGGATGTTAGGATATACATTCTTCTTAACTTGAAGATTTCGGGGACGAAATCCTTTAAGGAGGGGAGAATGTAACACCCCGTAATTCAGATAGTATTAATATTCACAAATTAAAGAATAACTAATCTTAGACGTGAGAAATGTGGGAAACGGGTTGCACCATTGTGTTCGTCTCGGAATTCTATTTGAAATAGAGTCCGAGTTTGCGTGATTTGGACTTCGTATGAAGAAGTTATGGCCATCGGAAGTTTCTGAAAATTTAAAACAGCTAGCAGGAAATTTATAATTCAAAATTCGAAGTCAAACAGGCTAGGCGGGAAATTTCCCGCCCAGCGCCCCAGGTCGACTGGGGAGTCGACACCTCAGGGACCAGGTCGACTGCGCAGTCGACCTAGTCTGGTGGCTAGGGTTTCTGGCTGACCTGTTTTTAATGGGCTAATGACCCATTAGGGTTTATGACCTAATCTGGTTGGCTAGGATTAATTCTGAGATAATCTGACGGTCTAAAATAAACCCTAACTCTATAAATACCTAGGTAGTCTCTCACCCTAATTCATAAGAAAAATAGAATAGTTACCGTCATACCGTCGCCATGGAAATCAATGAAGTCGCCGCCAACTAAGAAGGAAGAAAAGCTAATTCAATTCTAATTCTCTCAACCCTAAAGCAAAGCAAAACTCTCTCTTTTCTTCTCTAAATTGTGAGTATGATGATCTTAACAAGGTTATTATTTTAATTAGATTGAGTTATGAATGGATTATGAGTAGATGATGTGAATTATCATATATGTTGTTGTATACCCTTTTTGCTATCATGTATGTTGTAAATCCAATGTTATGTGATGATGATATCTTATATGTTTTAAATCATGCTATGGTGATGTTATGTATGTTGAAAGTTTCTATGCTAAGTTGTGATAAATCATACATGTTAAAAAGGCCATGATGTTACCATCTATGCTAGTTAGTTCATATTAATTAAATCATCATGTCTGGTCTATGTTGATCTATATGACAAGTTACATATGCAAGTTAGATTGATTAGAAAAGTTATGAACATATGCCATGACATCTATTATGACATCTAGAATTATGCTATGACATATGTGATATCCTATGCTAGTTCACACCATCATTATGTTGCCTAAAAATCTCATATGCAAGTTTATGTATAGATTTGGGCTATGATCATATCATGTAAATTGAGACATTTAACAAGTTGACACCTTTTGATCCTTAACATGTGTAGTTTATGCAAGTTTCACCCCTATTATGATTAGATTTATTTTAATTGTCTATATGTTGTGATAATTTATCTTTATGCTATGTGTTGGACTATTCAATTCTAGCCTATATTATGCGTTGAATAAGCGAACGTATAAACGTGGGGTAGGGGTAATATTTAGGATTTAATATTAAAAAGTTGGGGTGCAATTGATATGATTTTGCATGCCATAAGTGGATGGCCATAATTGAGTCAATTATGGACATCATTAAAATTGGAAGTAATTAATAATTTGAATAGGGAATTATTAAAACTGGGGTAAAAGATTTTAAGTGTTAATCAATGCTTAGGACACGAGGTTGGACTCGTTTGTGACGTAAACCTGCCCGGACCCGCCCGGCAAATCCAGTGGTCACAAATGTCTGCCCAATGTGAGAGGTCCTAGGCCTAAACTAAAGCATAGCAGTTGTAAAGACACGAGGTTAGACTCTTTTATGGTGTAAGACTGCCCGGACCCGCCCGGCAAATCCAGCTGCCATAAATGCCAGTCTAGTGTGAGAGGTCTTTATGAGGTTATGGCCTGAATGAATTAAGAAATACTTAACCAGATAAACATGTAAAGTGGGACATGGGGGTTAAGTAGGTGCCTTGGGTGGCACGAGGAATCTAGGGGGTGCCCTTAGTGGCATGTGAAATACGATTAAGTAAGACTTAACCAAACACACATGTAAATGAACATGACTAAGAGGGTTAAGTGGGATATACTAGTGACAAGCTTAGGTGGGTAGCTTGTGGGGGCCCATTTCGACCAGTATCCCAAACGTATCTTTGAGGGCTCGACCCAAGTCGAGGACGGGACACGCATGCTGGGTTTGACTGTAAGAGGCCAAAACGGGAAGCGGTGGCAACGCAAGTCCAACGGGTTTCATATGCGTGTGTGGACCCGGGCTGGTAGATAAGACGTTGTTGCATCGTGTAGGTATAAGCCGTGCATTATCAAGTTGTATCGGGTTGCCACTTTAGGGGAGTGATACACCCCACTGTGGGGCCAGCACGGGTATCTACGAGTAGGGAGCCGATCGAAAGTGGGTAGTGGGGTACACCTAGTGGAGATAGGGGCAGACGGCACCTATGTAGTCAGCTAGGGGTACGCAAGGCTATTTATAAAGTTTCTGTGTGAAGCAAGTGGGATCAACCTTTAGGGTGACTGGTGCGGTGTTGTGTAGTAATGTGCGGTGCAGTGTAGTAATGTGCGGTGCAGTGTAGTAATGTGCGGTGCAGTGTAGCAATCATTCGTTAGTAATTAGGTGTGCCTTTGACGTTATCTTTCACGTTATCATTATCTTCTCATTCCATACCTAATAGTTCATAGACGTTTACTTGTCTTCCAGCTTATGCCTTAGTCTAGTTATTTTGATAATAGTATTGTTCGAATTATCATACTCGCCAGACTTTATGTCTGACCCCTCCATTTCTATCCCTTTTCCCCCTCCAGGTCCTCAGGTTGGGCCCAGCTCTAGTGGAGTTTGATTGGATTGCTTCATCTCTCTTGGAAAGCTTGGACCGTTGAAGTAAAGTCCAGCTTGTTATCTTTTTATTGGCTATATATGTAATGGGATTATGTATTTTGTTTTTATGAAGATGGATATTGTACTTGGTTTTATGATGTAACAATCATGTTTAATTTCCGCTGCAATAAAATGAAGTTTTAGATTTCCAAGTACTATTTATTATCTGTCTTGTTGTAATTTTTCTGTTCTATATTCACTTATAACCTCCATGGAAGTTAATGCATTCCCTTTGTGAGTGACATTAATGGACGTGGGGTGTTACACGTGGTATCAGAGCTTAAGGTTACCAGAACAGATAAAATTAATTTAGAAAAATAGTTATTTTTGGAAGAAGTGTTTTCAAAAATATGTTTTAATGAGAAATTTAAAGAGAAAAGTTTTTAAGAAAAACATAATCCCCAAATAGCCATATATCTTTATCTTTCGAATTCTCCATTTTGAATCTTTCCTTTTTCGTTTCAGCATGGCTGAAGATCTTAACCTACCCGACGGTGTAACAATACCAGGATGGTATAGGAGGCTACTGGAGGCTAGGGCCACTGCGGGTCCAGCCAATGTTCCTCCACCACCAGTTGCACCCGTCCCTCCTCCTCCTTGCGTAGATACTTTTGCAAAGACGTGCAAGGAATTCAAGGCTATGGGTGGAAAACCATTTCAAGGGTCAGAAACGTTTGTGGAAGCTAGAGATTGGCTTAAGGAGGTGGAAGAATTGCTAGAAATCTTTGAAGTAGAAGAAGGGAAGAGAGTTCGTTTAGCAGCTTGGTTGATGAAGGGAGAGGCCTCGTTTTGGTGGGAGGTCACTAATGGGGAGCGTCCTGTTGACTCTTGGGCGGATTTCAGACGTAGGTTCGAGGCGAAGTTTCTCTCAAGGGCGGAAGAAAATCTATATATGGAAAGGTTCTTGACATTGAAGCAAGGAAGCTCATCAGTGAAAGAATATGTCAATAAATTTAATCAGTTAGCAAGGTTTGGCTTGGACTTAGTGAACACGCCGGAGAAGAAGGCGCTGAGGTTCGTGAATGGCTTGAATGAACCATTGCAAGGGTTGGCTATGACCCACATCCCGATGGGGGCCACCTTTGAGAAGTTAGTAGAAATGGCGCTCATGCACGAGGAGAAAAATGCTAAAGCTGATAAGGCACCCGAGAAGAAGGGGGATCAGAAGAAACCACAACAGCAAAACAAGAAGGGTGGTAAAGACAATAACGGCAAGGGAAAGAAGAAATGTTTGAACTATGGAACCCCAGGCCATCTCAGCAAGGATTGCCGAAAGAAAAAGAAGACTGGTTGTTTTCATTGTGGTGATGCGGGACATTTAGTGAAGGACTGCCCAAAGAAGGGGCAGAGGGCAGGAGCTACCTCGGGAGGACAGGTGCAGGCTCTTATGGCACCAGGGCAGGCAAGGGGACAAGTTCAGGCTCTCGCGGTCCCACCGCTGCAAGAACGAGGTAGAACCATTTCTGTTGAAAGCTTAGTTTTTCTGTTTGATCATCCTGTCCGTACCTTATTCGATTCGGGCGCATCGCATTCGTTTATCTCTACATCATTAGTTGAATCACTGCACTTAAACACCAGTTTAGTAGAGGATCCCTTAGTTGTTTCGAATCCAATTGGGGGCTCAGCTTATTTGTCTATGATGTGTTTGGATTTGAAAATTTCCATACTTAGCGTAGAATTTAGATGTGATGCTTATGTGTTGGGCTTCACAGGCTATGGGCTAATTTTAGGAATTGATTGGTTATCCAGAAATGGGGCCGTTCTTGATTGTGAAAGGAGAGTAGTTAGGCTAGTGACTCGCCTTGGCAACACTGTCGAAATCTTTTGTAATCCCATAAATTCGGTTATGCTAAGTTATCTAGAATCGCTTGACGCATCTGAGGAAAATCTACGATCTATTAGAGTGGTCCGAGAGTATTCGGATGTGTTTGAGGAGGTGAAGGGCTTGCCTCCGAAGCGGGAGATAGATTTTCGAATATATCTTGTGGATAATGCGAAACCAATATCTTTGCCAGTACGCCACATGGCTCCACATGAAAGGAGGGAACTCGATAAGCAAGTGAAGGAGATGCTTGAGGAGGAGTTCATAAGACGAAGTATATCAGAGTGGGTTGCTCCAGTAGTATTTGCCACGAAGGCGGATGGGTCCCTTAGACTTTGTGTGGACTATAGAGAACTTAATAAGCTTACAAAGAAGAACGGACACCCACTGCCGAGGATTGACGATCTCTTCGATCAGTTAGTTGGCGCCTCAGTGTTTTCACAGTTGGACTTAGCCACTGGTTTCCATCAGTTGAGAGTGGCTGAGGATAGCATTGACAAGACTGCCTTTAGGACTCCGGACGGTTTCTATGAATGGCTAGTGATGCCCTTCGGTTTGACAAACGCCCCCGCATACTTTGTTGATCTAATGAGTAGGGTGTTTAGGGAGTACCTTAACTAATTTGTGGTAGTCTTTGTAGATGACATCTTGATCTTTTCTAAGGATGAAGAAGAGCATGCCCTACATCTTAGGGAAGTGTTGGAGGCTCTTCGAGCGCATAAGCTTAAAGCTAAATTTTCTAAGTGTCACTTTTGGAGGAAGGAAGTACGGTTCTTAGGACACGTGGTTTCCAAAGAAGGGATAGCTGTGGATCCCGCGAAGGTGGTGGCCATCCAAGATTGGAAGGTCCCTAAAAATGCTACCGAAGTAAGAAGTTTCTTGGGGTTGGCTGGCTACTATAGGAAGTTTATCAAAGACTTCGCAAAGATATCAGCTCCATTGACACGCTTGACGAAGACGAACCTAGTTTTCACATGGGACGTAGATTGTGATGATACGTTCCAACGTTTGAAGAGAGCTTTGACTTCAGCCCCAGTCTTAGTATTTCCAGACGGGAGTAAGCCGTTTACCGTTTATACTGACGCTTGTGGGATAGGACTAGGCGCAGTCTTAATGCAAGAGGGTAGGGTAATAGCCTATGGTGGAAGGCAGTTGAGAGCGCATGAAAAGAATTACCCCACGCCTGACCTAGAGTTGGCCGCTATCGTTTTCGCGCTTAAGTCTTGGCGTCATTATCTTCTTGGCGAAAGATTCGAATTATTCACTGACCACAAATATTTAAAATACTTATTCTCTCAGAAGGACTTGAACTTAAGGCAGCAAAGGTGGATGGAGTTCTTGGCGTCCTACGACTTTGAGATAGCATATACCCCTGGCAAGGGTAACGTGGTGGCTGATGCCTTAAGTAGAAAAAGATTATCCTTAAGTCCTTTGTTTGTTGAGCGGCGAAGTTAAGAGGTCATCTCTATGTTTGATTTTAGACCTTCCGTTGATTTGTACCCGGTTTGCTAGCATCCTTGGAGTTCAGACCTACGCTTTTGGGACGGATTGGCGAGGCACAGCGAGACGACCCACAGTTAGTTGAGTTAGTAGATAAGCTCAAAGGAGGGGAGTCATCAAGCCATCTCCGTAGGTATACCCTAGATGATAAGGGTTGGTTACGTAGGGACGGTAGACTTTGTGTACCAAAAGACGATGACCTAAGGAAGACTATTCTTGACGAAGAACATCATTCGAAGACGACCATTCATCCCGGCGGGGACAAGATGTACAAAGACATGAAGAGAGTTTACTTTTTGGCCGGCATGAAGAAAGACGTGTCCGAGTATGTCGCTAGATGCTTGGTGTGCCAACAAGTAAAGGCGGAGCAAAAGAAACCCGGTGGGTTGCTTCACCCATTAGAGGTTCCACTATGGAAGTGGGAAAGTGTCTCGATGGATTTTGTGGATGGATTACCGTGATCGAGGAAGGGTAATACGAGAATTTGGGTTATAGTAGATAGACTTACTAAGAGCGCCCATTTTATTCCCGTGAAGAGTAATAGGACTTCTCCATGGTTAGCTTCTGTATATGTCCGAGAAATAGTTCGTTTGCACGGTGTTCCTTCTAGCATAGTGAGCGACCGCGATCCTATTTTCACTAGTGAATTTTGGAGAAGCTTACAAGAGGCGGTAGGGACTCAGTTATGTTTGAGCACCGCATATCATCCTCAGACGGACGGCCAGACCGAGAGGGTGAATCGCATTCTAGAGGATCTTTTGAGGCTGTGTATCCTAGACTTTGGGGGTACATGGGAAGAGCATCTTCCATTGGTTGAGTTCGCATATAATAATAGCTTTCAGTCCAGCATTGGTATGGCACCATTCGAAGCTCTTTATGGACGACCTTGTTGTTCACCTACATGTTGGTGGGAATATACGAATAAGATCTTATTTGGGCCCGATATGATTAGGGAGACTTCAGAGAAGATCGACTTGATTCGAAGGAGGATGAAAGCAGCGCAAGATAGGCAGAAATCTTATGCGGATAAGAGGAGGACAGATCTCGAGTTTGAAGTTGGGGACATGGTCTTTGTCAAAGTGTCTCTATTACGGAACGTTTTTCGCTTTGGGTCCGTTGGGAAATTAGCACCAAGGTTCGTAGGGCCATTTCCTATTAAGGAGAAAATTGGACTGATGGCATATCGAGTGGAGTTGCCTGAGAGACTTAGTGGTGTACATGACGTATTCCATGTGTCACATTTGAGGAAGTGCTTGCACGAGACCGCGGAAGTGGTAGAGCCGAGCTTGCTTAGAGAGGTGGAGATAGAGCGTGATGCGACGATTCAACGAGCTCCTACGCGCATTCTTGGGTCGAAGATCAAAAAGTTGAGGAATCGAGAGGTCAGACTAGTCAAAGTGCAATGGGGAGATGATGAGAGCAACGCTACTTGGGAGACGGAAGAGAAGATGCGTTCATGATACCCTTTTCTTTTTTAGGGTATGTCCTTTAATTTCTCCCTTATCGCTTGTCTTGTACTTATCTTATCTTTAGAGTATCCTCTCGTTAGTATCTTTGACCTTTAGTTAGGATGACCCTATGGTTGAAACATGTGTTTGAGACATGTTATGTATGATGGATGCAAAATGGATGCAAGTGTTTGCTAGTGGTTGCTCGTGGACGCATACACACACACTATTAGGCACTAGATCGACTCAGTCACTTCATACTGCATATTGCATATAAATGGCTGTATTTAGTAAAATGGATGTATAATGGTTGTGCTATCATATGGATACCGCATTTTGGTGAATGGTTGTGCACGCATGTAGAAATAATATGTATCGATAGGGTTCTTTTGCATACATAATGGACGCATGGCACTATCATGGTTTGCATTAAGGAGGTCAACTGAATCAGTGGACCGCCTGATTTTGCATTAGACAAGGAACATATACACACACTGTGCATTTAAACATAAAAACATTAGAAGTCTATAAGGACAATGGACTCCTGTGTTTGATGGTCGAGTAGATGGTTGTTTGGATGTTAGGATATACATTCTTCTTAACTTGAAAATTTCGGGGACGAAATCCTTTAAGGAGGGGAGAATGTAACACCCCGTAATTCAGATAGTATTAATATTCACAAATTAAAGAATAACTAATCTCAGACGTGAGAATTGTGGGAAACGGGTTGCGCCATTGTGTTCGTCTCGGAATTCTAGTTGAAATAGAGTCCGAGTTTGCGTGATTTGGACTTCATATGAAGAAGTTATGGCCATCGGAAGTTTCTGAAAATTTAAAACAGTTAGCAGGAAATTTAAAATTCAAAATTCGAAGTCAAACAGGCTAGGCGGGAAATTTCCTGCCCAGCACCCCAGGTCGACTGGGGAGTCGACTGGGAAGTCGACACCCCAGGGGGAGTCGATTGGGAAGTCGACACCCCAGGGACCAGGTCGACTGCGCAGTCGACCTGGGTGTCGACCTGGTCTGGCGGCTAGGGTTTCTGGCTGACCTGTTTTTAATGGGCTAATGACCCATTAGGGTTTCTGACCTAATCTGGTTGGCTAGGATTAATTCTGAGATAATCTGACGGTCTAAAATAAACCCTAACTCTATAAATACCTAGGTAGTCTCTCAACCTAATTCATAAGAAAAATAGAATAGTTACCGTCATACCGTCGCCATGGAAATCAATGGAGCCGCCGCCATCTAAGAAGGAAGAAAAGCTAATTCAATTCTAATTCTCTCAACCCTAAAGCAAAGCAAAACTCTCTCTTTTCTTCTCTAAATTGTGAGTATGATGATCTTAACAAGATTATTATTATTTTAATTAGATTGAGTTATGAATGGATTATGAGTAGATGATGTGAATTATCATATATGTTGTGGTAAACCCTTTTTGCAATCATGTATGTTGTAAATCCAATGTTATGTGACGATGATATCTTATATGTTGTAAATCATGCTATAGTGATGTTATGTATGTTGAAAGTTTCTATGCTAAGTTGTGATAAATCATACATGTTAAAAAGGCCATGATGTTACCATCTATGCTAGTTAGTTCATATTAATTAAATCATCATGTTTGGGCTATGTTGATCTATATGACAAGTTACATATGCAAGTTAGATTGATTAGAAAAGTTATGAACATATGCCATGACATCTATTATGACATCTAGAATTATGCTATGACATATGTGATATCCTATGCTAGTTCACACCATCATTATGTTGCCTAAAAACCCCATATGCAAGTTTATGTATAGATTTGGGCTATGATCATATCACGTAAATTGAGACATTTAACAAGTTGACACCTTTTGATCCTTAACATGTGTAGTTTATGCAAGTTTCACCCCTATTATGATTAGATTTATTTTAATTGTCTATATGTTGTGATAATTTATCTTTATGCTATGTGTTGGACTATTCAAGTCTAGCCTATATTATGCGTTGAATAAGCGAACGTATAAACGTGGGGTAGGGGTAATATTAAGGATTTAATATTAAAAAGTTGGGGTGCAATTGATATGATTTTGCATGTCATAAGTGGATGGCCATAATTGAGTCAATTATGTACATCATTAAAATTGGAAGTAATTAATAATTTGAATAGGGAATTATTAAAACTGGGGTAAAAGATTTTAAGTGTTAATCAATGCTTAGGACACGAGGTTGGACTCGTTTGTGACGTAAACCTGCCCGGACCCGCCCGGCAAATCCAGTGGTCACAAATGTCTGTCCAATGTGAGAGGTCCTAGGCCTAAACTAAAGCATAACAGTTGTAAAGACACGAGGTTAGACTCTTTTATGGTGTAAGACTGCCCGGACTCGCCCGGCAAATCCAGCTGCCATAAATGCTAGTCTAATGTGAGAGGTCTTTATGAGGTTATGGACTGAATGAATTAAGAAATACTTAACCAGATAAACATGTAAAGTGGGACATGGGGGTTAAGTAGGTGCCTTGGGTGGCATGAGGAATCTAGGGGGTGCCCTTAGTGGCAGTGTAGTAATGTGCGGTGCAGTGTAGTAATGTACGTTGCAGTGTAGCAATCATTCGTTAGTAATTAGGTGTGCCTTTGACGTTATCTTTCACGTTATCATTATCTGCTCATTCCATACCTAATAGTTCATAGATGTTTACTTGTCTTCCAGCTTATGCCTTAGTCTAGTTATTTTGATAATAGTATTGTTAGAATTATCATACTCGCCAGACTTTATGTCTGACCCCCTCCATTTCTATCCTTTCCCCCCTCCATGTCCTTAGGTTGGGCCCAGCTCTAGTGGAGTTTGATTGGATTGCTTCATCTCTCTTGGAAAGCTTGGACCGTTGTAGTAAAGTCCAGCTTGTTATCTTTTTAATGGCTATTTATGTAATGGGATTATGTATTTTGTTTTTATGAAGATGGATATTGTACTTGGTTTTATGATGTAACAATCATGTTTAATTTCCGCTGCAATAAAATGAAGTTTTAGATTTCCAAGTACTATTTATTATCTGTCTTGTTGTAATTTTTCTATTCTATATTCACTTATAACCTCCATGGAAGTTAATGCATTCCCTTTGTGAGTGACATTAATGGACGTGGGGTGTTACACGTGGTATCAGAGCTTAAGGTTACCAGAACAGATAAAATTACTTTAGAAAAATAGTTATTTTTGGAAGAAGTGTTTTCAAAAACATGTTTTAATGAGAAATTTAAAGAGAAAAGTTTTTAAGAAAAACATAATCCCCAAATAGCCATATATCTTTATCTTTCGAATTGTCCATTTTGAATCTTTCCTTTTTCGTTTCAGCATGGCTGAAGATCTTAACCTACCCAACGGTGTAACGATACCAGGATGGTATAGGAGGCTACTGGAGGCTAGGGCCGCTGCGGGTCCAGCCAATGTTCCTCCACCACTAGTTGCACCCGTCCCTCCTCCTCCTCCTCGCGTAGACACTTTTGCAAAGACGTGCAAGGAATTCAAGGCTATGGGTGGAAAACCATTTCAAGGGTCAGAAACGTTTGTGGAAGCTAGAGATTGGCTTAAGGAGGTGGAAGAATTGCTAGAAATCTTTGAAGTAGAAGATGGGAAGAGAGTTCGTTTAGCAACTTGGTTGATGAAGGGAGAGGCCTCGTTTTGGTGGGAGGTCACTAATGGGGAGCTTCCTGTTGACTCTTGGGCGGATTTCAGACGTAGGTTCGAGGCGAAGTTTCTCTCAAGGGCGGAAGAAAATCTATATATGGAAAGGTTCTACGGAGATAAGAGAAGGACCGATATTGAATTTGAGGTGGAAGATATGGTTTTCATTAAGGTATCACCGTTGAGGAATGTGGTTCGCTTTGGATCTATAGGGAAATTGGCACTAATATTTGTAGGGCCCTTTCCCATAATAGAAAGGATTAGCCAAGTGGCCTATAGAGTAAAGCTACCAGAGAGACTGTCGGACGTTCATGATGTTTTTAACGTTTCTCATTTATGGAAGTGTTTGCATCATACTGCAGAAATAATTGAGCCAAGTATGCTTGAGGAAGTAGAAGTAGAATAAGAGGCGAAAGTTAAACGGGTTCCTACCCATATTCTTGGATCAGAAATTAAGAAGCTACGCAATAGAGAAGTCAAGTTGATGAAAGTTCAGTGGGGTGATAAAAAAGAGGATGCAACTTGGAAGACCGAAGACAAGATTTGCGCTTCATACCCTTTTCTTTTCAAGGGTATGTTCTTAAATTTCTTTTCCAAAGCTTTATTCATGCTTGTTTCTATCATTTGAGTATATCCTATCAACCGAATCTTTGATCTTTAGGTAGAAATCCCATGGATGTAAACATGTGTTTGAGACATATTACGTTTGATAGATGCAAGTGGATGCAATTGTTTGCTAGTGGTTGCTCGTGGATGCATATACACACACATTAGGCACTAGATTGGCTCAACCATTCTCATATTGCATATGGATGTGTGTGCATTTTTCTTTTTTTAATGGATGGAAGTGGGTGTATCATCAAATGGATGTCACACTTCGATGAATGACTGCACATGCATATAGAACTTACATGTTATAATAGGATTATTTGCATACATGTTGAATACATGGCACTAACATACATTGCATTAAGAAGGTCAACTGAATCAGTATACTGCCTGATCTTTCGCCTTAGTATAGGGACATGAACACACACATTTGCATATGTTCATATAAGCATTAAAAATCTTTTAACGACAATGGATGCCTGTGATTGGTGGATGAGTAGATGGATGATGGATGTTCGGATATACATTATTCTTAACTTGGAGATTTCAGGGACGAAATCCTTTAAGTAGGGGAGAATGTAACACCCCGTAATTTTAACAACACTAAAGATGATAAACTAAATAATAATTAATTAAATATTCAAAGTTAATTGAAACGGATTGTGCCATTGCGTTCGTCTCAGAATTCTGGTCAAAATAGACACATGGCTTGCGTAAAACGGACACCGTATAAAGAAGTTATCAAGGTTAGAAGTTTATATACGCACAAGAAAAATATATATAAATAAAATATATCTAGAATTCAAACAAGTTCAAAAATCAAATAGCAGAAGGGGAGCAGGAAAATTCCCGCCCATGGGTGTTGACCCATGGGTCGACCCCATCAAGGGGGTGTCGACCCCTGGATAGACACACCAAGGGGGGTCGACCCCTATACATATATGGGCTGATTCCTGGTGTTGAACATGGACTGAATTATTGGCTATATTCATTGACCCTAGGCTATAATTAAGACCCCATTCTCATTGTTTTATTCAATAAAAAAACAATGGAGAACTGTTGCCTCTGCCTAGATTAAAATAGCCTATTTTTCTTTTACAATAAGAGTTAGACAAATTCAGAGATCTGTGCTTCAACATCTGTAATTATTCTTCTGTTTCTTAGATCCAATCACAGCGAGTCTACGTTATTTTTAGATATAAACACTTAAAAGTTATTTTTGACATGTCTATGAATTGGATCTAAGCCTGTGACTAATTGAATCATATCACATCTGCCATAAATTGTGTATCTAAGTTGTTTTCACATGACTATGAATTGGATCTAAGCTTATGCTTATTTATCATGTCAGATCTGCCATTATTTGTATATCTAGTTCAATGATTATATCTCATCATGCCTGTTTATGATCATGATACTATGCCTAATGAATTCTATTATCACATGTTCATTAGATATGTTCCTATATGCCTATCTTGTCATTATGCCCAATTTTGTCACTATATGTTTATTAGTTGCTATGCCTAATCCTGCGATCATATGTCAATCTTGTTATTATGATTATTTATGTTCTCTTCCCTTCTTCTTTTCCCTTTTTATTTTATAGTCAGGCTACCTTCGAGCCTAGGCATACCTTTGAAATATTCGAACACGTGAAATTGGGAATGAGGGAAAACGTTAAAATTAGGGCATAACTTGTATTGGGAAATTTGGGCATAACTTGAATTAAATACATGAATATGGATTTGGGGCATAAATCAATTGTGATTTAGATCTTAATTTGGTGCATGATGAATATGACTTAGAAAAAGGGGCATGAAAACCTATAATGAAATAGGGATAGTTGTTAAATAATGAAACTGCCTAGATTTCCAGTAATTAGAAACTGTAACTGCGCTTAGACACAAGGTTAGATTACACTTGTGGTGGAACTGGACCCGCCCGGCATATCCAGCGAGCACAAGTGGTGAATCTAATGTGAGGGGTCTAAGTGCATAAACACGTAACGTGCTAAGACACGAGGTTAAGTCCGACTCGTGGAAGAAGTCCGCCCAGACCCACCCGACATATCCAGCATCCACAAGTTGTAGGCTTAATGTGGGAGGTCTAGCACATTATAACCATAAATGAATTGAATAATAATGAATTTGAATACTTAACCTGATTTAATCCATAGGGATTGCATGAACATGGTAACTTGAGTAGGGGTTAAGTAAACTTGCTTGAAACAGTGGGAGGGTTAACTGTATATTGGGGTGGTGGGTAATATTTTTATATATATATATATAGGCCCACAAACTTAACCTGTTGGGTTTATGCAATCTTGTTACGCTGGTAAGGCATAACCTATAGAAATCCCAATAGTGGGGATGCAAGCGTAGGTGGAAGCTTGTATCATCTTGTGTGTGGAACCCGTTTCAGTCAGTAACCCATATATAGGTATCAAACGAGTACTCCGAACTAGGTCGGAGTCGGGGCAAGCTTACTAGGACGATTGTAAGAGATCCAAAAGACGGGATGGTGTGTGCAGCTCATTCTGACGGGGTCATGTGCGTGCATGGGTCCGGACAAGAGGAGGCTAAGACGCGGTGACAACGGTAGATATGGTTGTGCACATCCCGAAAACGAAGGGTTACCACTTTAGAAAGTGATACATCTTACTGTAGGGCCAGCACAGGGTAACTACGGAGTAGGGAGCGTACCGATTGGGGTAGTAATTGGGGTACATCTAGACTTCGGTATGTTTAGGAGCCCGTTATTATCCTTAGGGATAACTCCGGTATGATCAGTTGGGATGCCTATTAATTATATAGGATTAAATCTCTCACCAGAAGTACGCATAAGTCAACCATCTTGTACTTGTTGGGGATCATCTTGTTCTAGTGATACTAATATTTGTGTAGAGAAAGAAAAGTGTTAGGGAAGCACTATTTTATTCCATCCTATTTATCTTGTTTACATTGTCATACCTGCCTTGCATGCTTTATACCTCTTATCCAGTTTATATGCCTATCATGATGCTTTTACTTATTTATATGCTAAAAGTAACTGAACTCGCCAGATTTTATGTCTGACCTATTTTGTTTCCTCTTCTTTCTCTTCCATCCCCCTCTCTCCGGGGTTCTCAGGGTGGGAATACTCAAGCTTGATCATGATTTTTCTTTCCTTCTGCTTGGAGTTGCTTAGATGTACTACTTGATTTCGTATTTTTTCTACTATGGCTATGCTTTTGGGGATTATGCTCTTTTCATGTTTATTGTACTCTGATGATTTTAGTACAAGACAGAAATTTTAAGTTGATGTACTGGGTTTTATGTATTTCAGACTCATGATGTGACTATGTTTTGAACCACGATGTTTTCTACTTAATAAAGTTTTAAATTCCGCTGTTTATTTTATATCTTTCTTGTAATATTTTTGTTTTTGTTTACCTATAACGCTTCACAAAACTTAATGCATTCTCTTAATGAGTGACATTAACGGACGTGGGGTGTCACAAGTACTCAAGTCAAAAGGACACGTGTATGGTAGAGTCAGATTATTCTTCGAGAAACCTTAAAACGAGAAGTAAAATCAACTTAAACAATTTGCAAGGCGAAGAAGTGTTAATTAAGGGGGAACCATTTGTTGAATCTAACCCCAAATGGAATGATCTCATTTCTCATCAAAAAGCAAGGTCAAAATCAAGAAAGTCAAAAGAAGAGGGCAACCAACCTAGTGGTGTGAAAACCAGGGGCATTTCTACGAAAAATAAAAATACAAATGGCTCTTTTATTTTGGAACATTAAGGGGCCGAATTCCATCACTAGACAAAGAGATTTACAGAGCCTAGTTAAAAGTAAAGATATCAATCTTATGGATCTATGTGAACATAAAATGCCTACTTTCTCGATTGCCAAATTTGTGTTAAAATTTAAAGATTTGAATTTCATAAATAACAATAAAGTGGAAAGTAAAGGTAGAATTCTTGTTGGATATGACAGGAGATACTAGACACGTCAGATTTTAAAAATAGATGATCAACGTATTACCTGTATATTCACTAACTCTGGTAGTCTTCAATTGACTATTTCTTCGATTTATGGTTATAACTTGTAGTTTGAAAGGAACTAGCTTTGGCAGCATCTCCAGAACATTAAAGACAGAATCATTGGTGCTTGGTTAATTACAGGGGACTCTAATGACATTCTATATGCTAATGAAAGATTAAATAATAATAAGCAAAATTATACTACTGGTGGAGAGTTTCTTCAGTGTATATCTCAGCTAAATGTTATGTAGCCTACTATTAAAGGGAATTTTTACACATGGAGAGATGGTTATAATTTCAATACCCATTCTAGAATTGATAGAGTATTTATTAATCAAAAGTGTGCTGAAATCTTTCCCTCGTTAACAGTGCAATGCCTAAATCACTTTTCCAATGATCATACTCCCCTTTTCATAAATTTATGTTGTAAGAACACTGGAAATCGTTTCATCAAAAGTCTCCCTTCAGATATATTAATAGATGACATCTAAAAGAGGGGTATTATGATATTATTGTCCCTATTTTGAAAAGCAGGTTCACTGGTAATTATCTATTTCAAATCATGAGTAAGCTGAAGACGATTAAACTTCATTTAAAGAGGTAGTGCAAATATCATACTAACTTCTCTAGGCAGATTCAAGAAATAAGGGATGAGAATGACAAAATCTATAACTTATTGCTCTCTAGCCTAGAAGACACATATCTGCCTCAATTGTACCAATTTAACCTCAATAAGCTTGAAGAGTTTGTTTATTCTCAAAGTGTGAAGCTCAAGAAGAAAGCCAAATTAAAAGGTTTAATTGAAGATGATCTTCCTTCTAAGTGTTTTTATTCAAAAATGTCAAGCAATAAGGAAAGGGTTAAAATAAAATATTTGTTGGACTGTAGTGGTGATTCTATTATCAATAATAGTGTTTTTTCAAATAAGGCTGCTGAAAATTCCAGGATTTGTATAATTCTCCTTCTGTTAATTCTAATTTTCCAGAAATTACTCCTAAGAAACTCTTAGCAGATGCAGGGAGAAAAATGTTGGATAATCATATTAAGTTGGAGGAGATCTACAAAGCCATTTTTAAAATGAAAGATGATAGCAGTCCAGGGCCTGATGGTTTTGGAGCAAAAATTTTCAAGATTCACTGGAATGATATTAAAGAGGATTTTTGCTTGCTATTAATGATGCCTTTCTAAGGGGAAAACTGATAAAGGAAATAAATCATACTTTTATATGTCTTATCCCCAAAAAATAGAATGCATCTGAACCTTGTGACTACAAGCCTATATCTTGTTGTAACGCTCTATATAAAATTATTTCTGGTGTTCTTTGCAACAAATTAAGATATGTATTGTCACACCTAATCTCTGAAAGTCAAAATGCATTTATAAAAGGAAGATATATGGCTGAAAATAACTTACTTGCTTATGAAATGGTTAGATTCTTCAACCGAGTTTGCTTGAAGATTGATATGCAGAAATCATATGACAGATTAAACAGGGAGTATGTTATTTTTATAATGAAAAGTATGAATTTTCCTCTATTATTTTGTAGGTTTGTTTATAAACGTATTTCTACTCCGACATTTTATGTGCTTATCAATGGAATTGCTCAAGGGTTTATCCGGAGTAACAAAGGCCTACATCAAGGTGATCCTCTCACACTGTATCTATTTGCATTAGCCATGGAATATTGTTCTTTAATGTTTGATTTGGAATGGTTCAAAGCTAAACTTCGTCCTATATACAACACACTTGATTTACGCTGATGATCTTCTTATTTTTTACTAAATGCAATCAAGAGAGTATCATTGCCGTTAAAAGAGTTTTGAACTCTCTATCAAATATTGGATTAGATGTGAATGCAAACAAATCTAAAATTTATCTTAGCAAAAGCAATAAAGCCAAGGAATTTATATCTTCAACTCTAATTTTTCAAATTGCAAGTCTTCCTGCCAAATATTTGGGCCTACCTCTATCTAATAGAAAAATTGAGAATAAGGATGCATCCTAACATTTGCATGCAGTAAATAAAAATTAAGTTGCTGGAGTAGTAGATTTTTATTTACTACAGGCATGATTGAGCTAATTAATTCTTCAATATATCCTATGATTTTATTCTGGATCCAGACTTTTCAAATTCCAATTCAAACCATTAATAAAATTGGGTCTCTTTATGCTAATTTTATTTGGAAAAATAAATGTCATTTAGTAGCTTGGGACCAATTATGCATGCCTAGAAGTTCTGGTTGGTTGGAATAAAAAATATAAGGAATTTGCAAAATGCTATGGCATTAAAGCTGATCTGGATTTTCTTGCAAGGTAATTCCTTATGGGCTAAGTGGATTAAGTCTAGATATGCCAAAAAAAATTGAGTCATGAACATCGATAATAATGCTTCTTATACTTGGAAGTTGATGCTAAAAGCCAGAGATATATGCCAAAATCTTTTTAACAAAAATATAGTAAATGGTCAAGATATTCACTTGTGGTATGATCCCTGGCTTAATGGAAGGAATTTAGCCTCTATTCTGGGTTGGCAGCACATGGTGAATTGTGTGAACAATAACTTCAAAGTGTCCAATATCATACAAGATGGTAACTAGAACCTGGATAGTCTATATCTTCCTCAAAAAACCACGGATGATATAAATAAGGTTACTTAACATATAGATAATAAAAATGACTACTGGATCTGGGCTGCTAACAAAGATGGGAAATTCTCGCTTAAATCAGCTTATTTATCAATTTTTCCTCGACTAAATCATTTGGACTGAGCGGATTTCTTATGGAAGAAAACAGTGGTGCAAAAATATGCTTTTAACTCCTACCTAGCTTGTTTGAGTAAATTGCTCACAATGGATAAGATTAGCAAATGTATAATAATAATAATATTGATACTATATGTAATTTATGTTTTTGTTCTTCAGAAGATAGGGATTATCTCTTCTTCACATGTTCATATTCGAGCTCCATTTGGAATCTCGTGAAAAGCAATTTTCAAATTAAAACTTCAGGGACTCCTAAGCTATTGGAGGAACTAACAGACTTAATTGAATTAGTAGTAAAAAGAAAAAACTCCGGTCTTTTTATAGAATTGCAATTACTACTACTGTAAACCAAATCTGGAGAGAAAGATGTAGAAGATTATATGATAAAATTTTGATTCCTATATAAATCAAGGCAAGCTTAATCACAGCAGAAATTAATTCCTTACTGCAGGCGTTTGAAAATAGAAGGCAGCAAGAGCCTAAACTTACTTACAAGAGCCCGAAGATTGAAGTAACAAACAAAAATCATTCCAGATTTGTAGATCTAAACATCTTTCCTCCATGACTGTGGATTTTGAGGAGTTGATGTTGGGAGTAAAGAGGATAAGCACGTGGTTATTATTTTAACTTATTTGTACTAGCGTGTGTATTGTATACCTTTTGATGATGGTATTTGTACGGTTGAGGACGTTCATTTTTTTCCTTTTAGTTATGTACAATATTCATTGTAAGTATCTTTATTTTTGAACTCCTCAACCCCCTTGTACTAGTAATGATGTTAATAAAGTACCTTTGTTTTTCTAAAAAAAAGAAATAAATAATTTGAATATTAAGAATTATCGAATAAATGAATCTGGAATTTAATATGAAATTAAGTTGATCTTGTAGATTATGTGAAATTCTAATTGAATAGAAAAGATGATAATAAATTGTCATCAAAGAAGTTGAGGTGTTTTGAAATCGACTTATAATAACTCGATTTTATCAATATGTAAAATGGTGTTTTTGCAAACGGTCTCGTATTTCGATCAAACCAGTTTCAACGAGTCCGAAATATTAAATTATAGCAGAATATCAAATTTCGTGATGTGCAGAACTTTGATGTATTCGTGCAAGCTTAAAACACTTGATGATGATTAAAGAAATATAATAATAAATATCTAAATAAATATCTACCCTATGGATATCCTATCTTCATCTCTTATAACCTAATTCCCTCCTTTTTCCCCTGTAACCACACGAAAAGAAGCCGCTACTATTGTCTTTTCTTCAAGCAATAAAATCTCCAGCAATATCAATGAAATTGAGTGGTTTTAGATTCATTGAGCTCATACCTTCGATAGCTTCACATTAGTGTGCTTTGATTTGGGTTCGATCAAAATTCCTAAAGCTCGACTTTGTCTAGTTGAAAATAGGGCTTTGGATTAGAGTTGATGTGGAGAATGTTGGACTAAGATGAGGGTAGCGTTGCACTACAATAGCGAGGAGCATCATTTGGCGTAGGATGGAGGCGGTTTGGTGGTCCAGGTCAAAATCCAACAGTGGTCGTGGAAAAAATTAGGGCTTCAGTCACGAATCCTGGGGAGCAATCAGATGTGAAGTCAAGGTACCGGTTGGACTCGAGGTGGCGGTAGGAGTAGAGTAACAGCGTCTGTGTATGTTCAGGTGTTAGAGTCAAAATCCGACCTGGCAATGTTTAAAAATGGAGCTATAGGTCGGAAATCACTGTAAGGGAGGAGGTGAAGACATTGGGGTTGGCAGATTGGGATTGAGACGAAAATGCATTGGTAAACTCGGTTCAAAGAATCATGGCCTAGTGCTCCGTTTCATTTTGTATCGTGTACACGAGATTGGGATGTACAAGGAAGGAACAAAATTTTGAATTGGGGAAGAAGATGGTGTGGTCACATGATTAGGGGATGCAAATTATATTTAAATAATTAATTAAGTTCAATGCTTTGATACAGTATTCGTAACTCTGATATATGGCTCGTACGAAGTTCGATCCGCACACCGTCAGTTGCTCTCGTATCGACGAGTACTTCGTATACAATTGAATTGGGAGCATTCCAAGCTATCTGGATTTTTGTTTAATTTCAAATGTATGTTTGGAATTAGATAAAAACAATATGAAATCGTCGTTTGGAATAGATGGTATGTTTAACTCATGCTCTTGATACCATATAATAGTACCAACTGTTATTTAATTCTTAATATGTATTATTGGATGTTTGGATGATTTATTGCTTAATCAGTTGGTTTGTGGTTATATATACCCGTCCGTGCAGCGGATGATCTTTGACACAACCTGCTTTGTAGCTGAAGATTCGTCTTGTATGAATTAGCTTATATGAATTGTACTACACGTGTATGTGTTGATATATGAGTTGTGATGCAGGATGACAGGTTGGAAGGATCCAATAAGATTCCTCAGTGTGATTGTTATGGTATTTGTATTCATATGATGTTATATAAATTGATTGGACACTAAACCTGATTGTGGACCTCGTTGGTTATAACATTGTTAAATATGAAATGTGATGACGTGAATATGTTATTTTATATAATATAGTGAGTTTGTCAGTTTCACACATTTTGGTGTGTTTTGCATAATCAAACTAGATTGGGAACTTATACGAATTGAATGAGAATTGGGAAAATTGAAAGTGAATGGTATTGAAATATAAAACAAGCATTTAAATTCATATTAATCTAAATCCTATTTTTACGTTATTTTTAATATATATATATATATATATATATCTAGAAAAAAATGAAGCCTACTTATAAGATTTAGAAATAATTTTGGATTATAATACCCATTATAATAAATGATTTAGAAACCCCAAGTATTTACCTTACTAAATATTTGTCGATACTAAAATCTTTAAACAAGTATTTTAAGAATAAGTATAAAATAGTTTTCGGTTTGTCGTGCCAATGTGTTAGCCACATTCGTCTTTAACTCTATCATATTATATCAATGGAGTAAATATAATTGAGTCTTTAAATGAATGTTTAATGAAATTATAAAGGAATAGATTTGGGTTTGCTATAAATAGTGTTTTAGCAACACCTGTTTTTTTAAACTCTGAAATACTGTTAAACTGAAAATATATTTTTAACAGGTTTTGAATATACTTAGATCTTTAATAACAAGATTTCAAAGATAGAAACATGTATTGAACCTTTCAAAATAAAAATATTAAAGAAGATGTTTTAACTTATAAAAGAGAAGAGTTCTTAATAAACAATGGTTTTAACCTATTTGATTATATTTTAAAGAAAGTAAAACTTGCAAATGAATTATGGACATACTTATACCATAAGGATAAGTATATGAATACCTTTTGAAGTATTGAAGACTATAAAGGAATAGGGTAATAGTAGAATACATACATATATCTTTTATATGTATAGATTGAACATATACACTAGTATATAAAGGAATATTAATCAAGTAGGAGTTGTTGATTAATAAATGAAATCTTATTATACAAATGAAGTTTAATTAGATAAGATAAGTTTTAATTAATGAAAGATCAATTAAATGGGAAAGGGATTAAAAGTCATTAATATGACTTAATCGTGCTTTGACTATTTATCATGCTATGTGACTTGATAGTGCTTTGGATTGTTATGGAAATTAAGCGAGGTTGTTATCCATATACAATTGTCTATTATGTGACTTGATAGTCGATTAACTGACTATAGAATTTTATCTTAAATCTAACAATTAGTTTTGAGGTCACTTGGATTTGCAAGTGTTCTAGTTATCACAAACCACATCAAACTAGTACATGGGTTCTATGTTTTGTAAGCAGCTATAAAGTGAAGTCTATGTGGCGATTAAAGATTTGTTGAGATGCTCGAACACATGTAGCAATTTCGAGATTTGTTTTGGAAGCCATTTATTGTTTCAAGATCTATTGACCATTGGGATTCCAATTGGGGATTCTTGCTATTTTCGAGTAACGAGGGCTCATGTGAAGATGTTGAACAAAACCTCGACATCTGAAATGGCTAAGGACATAGTAGAAGCGTGACCTGGGGATTTGCTTACCCATATAGGTATATTTACTCCATATCTAGAGTATGCTTATAGATGTTGTATGTGGGAACTAGTTATATTTGGTTTCATGTGGTGCACATCGATGTTTTCGTGCTTGTGTCAGTAGTGCTTGCTTTGGGTATATTTTATCTGGAGATATACGACACCCAGAAGGTAGTTTCTGATCCTTATACATAAAGTTTGGATTTGACTTAACTGGAGAGATTTTCGTGAATACAATATGTGAACGTACCTTAGTGGTTTTGTTTGTACCTTAATAGTTGTCGGATGTAACAAATGTAACCATTCCAACTATTTGATTTATTTATATTATACACCCTAGACATAATCTATTGTACAACTATATTTCACCTAATGAACGGTTGAATGCTTTAGTAGGGAAAACCATAACAAATATCTGTAACAACCCGAATTTCGACAGACTGGATTTTTTCAAAAACTCCAAACCATCGAAACTCAATTTCTCTTATCTGGTATCCTACAAAAAAGACAAAGATGAAAAATATATCAGAGCTCGGTAAACATCTCACAGTGGAATGGATATAATAAAATACAGACTCATTGAAGTATTAATATTGTCTAAGCAGTATACAAAGCTATAAAATCTCTATCATAAACCTAACATGCAAGTATGTTATTAGGAGGAGGTCAGAACACAGAGTTCTGGTGACTGAACAAATTATACATTTTGAAATAACCCTACATATACCATTCAGTTATGTTTTCTTAATTATTAGGTTATTTGGGTTAAAAGCACTCAAGGCTCTGTACTCATGTCGTACTCATCTACTCCCCGATAGATTATCCTAGTAATGTGTATATGTAGTTATACCCAACATATCAAGGTACTCCCATAGTATACCCTCCTTGTACGGTCTCCGCCGTCACGCCACGAAAGCGTATACAACCTCTATGCTACGCTGAACAACTTACGGAAATCTATATCATTATGCCATGTAGTCACACAAAACTACCATTGCTATGCCACATAAGCATACAGATCGTCATATTTGAACTCCTCTGTCGAATCAAGTCTCAACACAGAGTAATGTCCTACTATCTACAATATACCACCCAATGTGTGTATCTAGACCCCCACACGAACGTATTGTCTACTGTAACCCGAGTCCCATTATAGGGTTGTATCCAATGCACGAAACTCGTCGGGTACTTTCAGTACGTGCAAACGTTTGTTCCATTAAGCCTACAATACAGATTTCCATGTATGGTATGTATTTTCACAGTGACTATGGCCCTAGCCTAGCTCCTCTCTCAACTAGTGAAAGACTACATTAAGAGCTAAGTAACGTGTCCCTATCAAACAATCTAACATCCAATTTGGCGTGTGATGAAACTAACGTTTCGATAGTGAAAGATCGATGGTCTATAAGTTTAGCTCTAGCCTTTCCACGTCACATTGACTGCCGACGACAGGTATTCGATGATTACTTCCTTAGTTTGGTTCTGACCAACCTCTCTCGAGACAAACGGCTGAATCACCCTATGCCATCTGCCATAGTCTTCTGACTGCCAACTATAATTGCAATCAAGGTATACCCACCAGGTGGTACCACACATACCAAACCTTTGCGAGTACAACCTGAGCATGTACCGCACATAGGACCACTACGGAGTACCCTACCACGTCCCGTAGAAGTCGCGTGCTTCCCATCAGTCCTGTTGAGCAATCAGGCGGAACAATTCAGTAGAATAATCGGTTGGACGTGTTCCCCTCGTGCCTTCAGACAACACGATCATCTACCATGTTGGGTTCTTCTTCTTCATACGTGCGAACTGGTCCAACCGCATTACACTAACGTGTTACTAGATTCTATTTCTGATCTTTTAATCAGGCGCTTGTTTTATCTCATCAGGTTGCTAATTGACTTGATTATCAACATATTAACTTTTTATTCAAGTTCCGAGGTTTATTAACTCACAATTGGCTGCTTACTTTCTTTATCCATCCCTGTGCTTTCAGAGCGGTCTTCCGCTTATTATTTATTATGTTTATTAGACTTAATACTTCCAATTATAAGTCTACTAATGATAAGCCTACTTTATTATTTATTTTCTAATCATTACCTTATCTTACTCTGTCCTTACAACTTCTTGCTGTTGTTGTTTGCTTATTAACTAAGTTCTCTTAACTAAGGTTTACTAATAAGTTCCCTTTTTCATTTATTATAACCCATGTTATAATTCCACTTATCCCGAGGACAAGCCTACTTATTATATTACATTTTCATTCATATATTAAATTATAATAGGTAATATTTCCCCGTTCATCATATTTCCAAGGCTGCTAAACAATAATCAAATTTTTACTGTTGTAACATCCACTTTTTTACCATATTGTATATTCTCATTATTTCAGGGAAAATATTTCACAACTCCAGAAAGGCCAATCTATCACGCTTATAATCGTAAGGAAGCAGAATACTCACGGTTATAACCGTTGACCCAACAGGCATTGGTGATTTTTGTCAAGCTAAGCGTTGGTGATTTTTTGTCATGCATATTATAACAGTTACAACCGTTATAAATACAAATGGCAAACTAATTGTTATAAACGTGACTTCATTATAGATACCAATGTTTATAACCGTTGTACTATTAAATTTATCACGGTTATATACGTAATTTTATTTTATTTACTAATGGAAATAAATGTTAGTTAATTTTCTTTGCAAACGGTAATAACGTTAGTTAATTTTCTTTGGTAATGGTTAAAACTGTGACATCATTTTAATTACTCACGGTTTTAAATGTTGTATCTACCAAAATAATAACGGTTATAAACGTTGTATCATCAATTTCGCCAATGGTTACTGCCACATTTACCATAGTAATAACCATGATAAACTACACATATAAAAACACCCATATTTCAAATTAAATATACATAAATAAGTATTCAGTACTACAATAATAGCATTAGAACAACAAATAGTATGCAGAACACACCAAATTCAAAATAGCAAACATACCAAATTTAAAACAGCAAAAGTTATACACCGTCATTAACGTTCATAACAAGTTTTAAAATAAGATTCAACATATTTCTTCTAAATTCAGTCTTAACATACATATCATCTAGCGGGTTAACTTCAATCCTACCACTAGCTGCATAACTTTAATTGTACATGTAGAAAACCACAATAAAACATCATGTGAGTAGCAGTTCAAACTCAAAACAATCAAGTACGCCATAAGCAAGTTAAGGAAAGAAGTATTTCAAACTGAACAGATAGCATGGAGGCAAAACAACAAAGAGATAAATAATGTTTCGGCTAATCAAATCGTAGTTAAATATGGGCAGGACTTACACAAAACAGTTTAACATGTAAATTGATTTCGGGGCAAAACTTACACAAGGAAGTTTTATTGTACTTGAAAATCAAATTGCATCGAATCTAAAGATGATAGCCAAGTGATTTATTGCTTAGTCAGAAACTAAGTCTAGACATTTGAAATATGAAATCTAAAAATGGTAGTTAAATGTTATAATTCAGAGAAATAAAAGGTTGGCCCAGAAATTTAAGTGAAAATGCTACAACTATGCTTACGTTTACAATCGTATTCTATAATGAAGTTGCAGTCATATTACATGCAACTCTCCTTACATTTTCAGCTATAAAGCTATTAACCAAGTTGTGACAATTGGTAACTAAAATACTAAATTATAGTACAATTATTATATTGATTTCCTAGTTTAGTTTTTATACACAGGTGAATGCCTAAGTATGCAAATCGGCATTCAAAACTTAAATTATATGCACCTCACTATTATTAAAACACCATGTATATATACAGAAAAAGCATGCAGAGATTGAACTTGTTATCAAATATTATATACACGGGTGAACGCCTAAGTCACGGTTATATAGTGTTGTCGTTGCTTAACCATTTGTGTGAGAATCATTGAATGATAAGCCCACCCAAGCCAAATTCCACCCGCAACACATTTTTGTTTGCATTTGTACAGTCTGCCAACCAACTAGAAAGAATAAAAATAGTATGATATCAAATGTACTTAGGCTTCTCACTCTGGAATGAATGTGCATATTTGCATCACAAACACATCAGTACATCAGCGAACACATATAAAGCCAGTGAATGGACAAGAAAACATATTAAAGTTAAGGTGGTGAAGTAGAATTACTGAATATGTTCACATCAACTATATCTTCTGAATGCAAAAGAGAAAAATTTTCAAGGATATGCACTGTTGTAGATGTGAAGTCCTAAGGTAGAGAAAACTGAAAGAAGCAACATGTATATTAGTCTCTAATATCAGTAGGCTCTATATTATGAAGACAATTATTTTATGTTAATTGCATGATCAAGGAATAGGGTCGAAAATGTTGGTATCCTGCACATTCCTCCTTAGCATTCCAATACCTAATTGAACTGGGAAAGATGTAGCTATTCACTAACAATAAGAAAAGTAGGATCGTTGCAAATTTGGTAATAGTCAGAGGGAACTTGTTGCGATCACTTGAACAAATAATAAAACACTTAAACAAAAACAAGAGAAAAATCTATGGCAATCCATGATACATCGAGGTGAGTTTGTACAAGTTGCGATCACTTGAACAAATAATAAAACACTTAAAATAGTCAAAGGGTACTCATATAATTTTGTTAATTTAGAGAGAAAAAAGAAGCTATTGTCTATGATGAAGTATTATAGGGATAGTGTATGCATATGTATGTGTATATAGGAAGAAGCTCTCTCTTGTTGATTGTTGAAATGAATAGACATTTTTTTATCCAAATAGTTATATTTGTTTACTAGTTGTATTCAAATTTAAACAAAAACAAGATAAACCGTCTTCTGAACGAGACGTTATCTCTTGGACTTTGATGACCTAGTCGGTCAGGTCCTCCTCGAACATCTCTTCCTCACAGTATCGATCAATTTACACAGTTTTATGAAAAAACCTATTGTAAAACCATAATACAGGGAAAAGATGAAAATATAGCTAAAAATGACATAAGCAGAACAATGACATTATTTATTAGGAACTGGAATTTTATTGTTTTGACACATAATATATTTTGTCGAAACAAATGAGAAGCAAAATTCCTATAAAACTTTATGAACCTAACATTGACGGTTTTCTTAGGAACAAGCTAAATTAGCCTCATTCCTAGGATAATTGCATAATTAACAAGCTCAAAAATAATAGAGTAAATATAACATATGAATTTACCTATTTTGGAACCTGATAAGGGACAAACCCTAATTAGCATGTTCAGACTGACCTCTACAGAGATCATGGAGTAAACATGAATTTGTAATCTGTGTAATTGCGAAAATTGAAGTAAATTTTCGCATACATGAAACATGTAATGAAGGAACAATAAATTATATCACAAAAAACGTTTTTATAAAAAAACATGTTCTAAATTTCCTATGGTACATTTTATCAAGTAAATGATTGCCAAAAAAACGTAGGTGGCAGAACCATATCAAGTAAATGAGTGAAGTGCTAAATTAGTTAATACATAGTAGCTTCCACTATAAATAGAGAGAGGACTTAACAATGCAGGGGCTAAAAAAATAAACTTAAAAAAACATACAACTTTGGGTTGATTGATGGGCCTCACTCTTTATTGGGAAAAAAATTTGTAAGGACAAATTAATTAAATATTTTATTCATAAGGACAACACTAATATATTTTATTCAAAAGGACAAATAATAGCCCAGCCCAAATAATACCCCGTTATTTCATTTTTCTTCTTGTACAGCGTAACCCTCAATTTCGTCCGCCGTAATTCAGAAATGACCACAGAAACGCGATCGACGAATTCTCCTCCTACGGATTCCCCTAAATCAAACCGAAACCCTAGCAGCAAGACTGACAGCGAGTTAATGGAAAGAGTCGTGGAAAGGAATTTTGAAACCATAGCTGATGCCGCCGAATTATCACGAAGTGGAGTCGAAAACCTAGTTATTGACGCTCAGAAGCAAATCGACAGTACTGCAATTGATAAACACGCAGTTGACAGAGGAAATGATAACGTTGATTATCAATTTGTGGATAAAAGAGAAGATAGTGGAAAAAATCAAACCGCGAATGTACAATCTGTTGAAAGAAATGAGGTTGAGAACCAGAGTGAAACAATACAGGAGATTACTGACGAAGAAGGTCTGTTGGGGAAAAAAAATGATAATGTCAACGCTGAAAATGTAGAGCAAGCGAATTTAGCCAAAAGAAATGATAATGTTAATCGAAAAAATGATGGAAAAAAAATAGTCAGGAAAAGCACTGAATGTATAAGAAGAGAGACGCGGTCGAAAAGGTTCAATGATCCTAAATATGTTGCAGAAAAGTTGAAGAAAGAAATGAATGACAAAAAAAAGGTAAGTTCTATTCATTATAATAAATTTTTGTATGTTTTGTTTAAATTTTGTAACAATATTTCTTTATTTGTGCAGGTTAAAGAAGGAATAAAATCGAAAATTCTTGAAGAAAAGGATGGTGGAGTCAATGAAGAAAATTCTGTAAGTAAAAAATGCTAACTTCAATTATATATAAATGATAACTTCATAGGTATTAAAATGATATCCTGAGTATAGATATTTATAAAAAATGATACTGTATATGTGTTAAAAATGATACCTTGAGTATGAGAATACTATTTAAGTTGATTTTTTTGGTGTAGGTAAAAATGATAGTGTACATTGATAAAATGATAATGCAAAGTGAGACTGTAAATTTTTTAATTAGTATAATTAGCACCTACATTGTTATTTAGATTAATTATGGTTTGTAATGAATGAAATTCAATTGTGTCAGTGATAAATAATTTTGTTCTCTACAGTTATTTTAGTTTTTTTTTGATAACTAGGATGATGATTTTGAAAACCCAAGGCCTAGAGAAATCAAGTCTGGTACAATTCCAGTGGAAAGTAAAGAAGAGGTAGTGGTTGGTGAGAAAACCAGTTGTGCTACAGCTTACAGATGTGGGTTGCAATCGTCTTACAAGACGATCTGTTTGTTGAGAGATAAGAAAGCACTTACATCAAAGCAAATTGAGTTTTTGAAACAAACACCATTATATGATTTCTTTTCTGTTTTTTACGAGAAAAACATTTCACTAACAGAGTGCAAGAAAAAAGCAGAAAATTTGGATGCTGTATATTCGTGCTACTCAGTGGAGAAAGAATGTTTTGTGTTTGGTGAAAGTGAAATGGAAATATGTCTAGAAGATATAAGTCTTCTATTTTACATGCCTTTGGAAGGTACTGATATAGACGATACACCAAAAATGACTAGTAAAACGACACCGACAGATTGCAAGGAATTTGTGTCGAGAAACTTTGGGAAATCAACTATCATTGTAAGAAGTTTAATTGAAAAAAGAATTAAAGAAGAAATAGGGAAGAAGAAGAAGGTGTTTGAAGAGGACTTGTCACTGCTTATGATAATGCTAATATTGCTTACATTTTTCTTTTCGAATAACTAACAAAAGTTTAGGTGGGGTTTCATTCCATACATTGTAGACGCGAAGAAAATGAGATCAGTGTCATGGCCTAAAACCATTCATTCAAGTTTTAAAAAGTTTTTAAAAAGTTCCATAAAAAATCCGCGTGATATGGATGGTTGCTCAATGATTCCTTTGGTAAATATTTTGATTAAAGTATTTCTTCTGTAAACACGACCAACTATTGATGAATTTATTGTTAACATTGTATTTTATGTTTATGCAGTATGTGATGTGTGAGAAGTTAAATCTAATTGCCCAGAGGAAGAAGTTTGAGAATAAATTCCCTCGTTTTGCTAGGTGGGATTTGAGGAAGTTGAGTAAAATCGTGAAGAAGGAATTTTTAGACACTTTCAAAGCTGGACAGGTAAAAATATAATGTTGATGTATTCGTCGGGTTCGTTTTTGTGTAGGTACCGTGTATTGGAATTTTTTTTGGTATCTTATTTGTAATTAGTTAGGGGTTTTTTTTTGTACTAATCTTAATTTCATAGTCCATGGGTATCTTTTTTCATTCACTGCAAATATCATTTTTATGTTGAATTTCAGATTTAGGTTATCATTTTTGATTTCTTGTAGTTATCGTTTTTACAGTCAATTTAACTTAACATTTTATGGATATCATTTTTTCTAAACTGTGGTTATCATTTTTTGTTTTTTGGTTCGTACACAACATTTGTCCACAAACACAAATAATTAGCCAAAAATTTTGTTGTCAGTTCAGTATTTCATTAATCAGTTTACTGACTACACTCTTTGATGATATTATTCGACCGTTCATTTTTTTAATTTAATCTGCTGAGTATTTAACTTATGAAATACCCATAGATATCATATTTTAAACAATTCAATTATCATTTAATTTGTACAAATGCTTATTCAATTTTATATTATCATTTTGCATGTATTACAGTTATCATTTGTTGATGTCTTAGCCACTGTACAGTTTTTAGTTATCCTTTTCCAGCTGATGTAGTTATCATTTTTTAAATTTTGATAGTTGACATAAATTGTAAAAACATACAAAATAGTGAAAAAGGAAAAAATTCTGTTATACATCCATTCTTTTTAAATCCAATTCAAAATTGTGACTAGTATGCAAATTAATTCATATTATGTGTCTTCTTGTGTAGGTAATGGAAATGGGAAAAATTGTACTACATGAAACACTGCTGTTAGAGTGTAAGGAAAGTTTGGCAAATAGAGCTGCATTAAAAGGAAAAGTTGCACAAAACAAAAAAAGAAAGCATGGTCAGCAAGTCCAAGTAGTGGAAACGGTTGGCTTGGACATGGAAAATAGAGTTCTGAACTATCGCATCACAGAGTTGGAGAAAGAAAACAAAGAATTTAAAAAGAAGTGGATGCAGGAAAGAAACTTGAGAAGAAAAGCATCTAGATGATGAGGAAGGTAGAATTTTACGGAAATTGCTATTTACCTCCGTTGTTCTCACTTCATTACAGTCCAATAGAGCCAATAGATGTTGAAGAACCGTCATGGAAAGACTTGGACTTATCAAAATGCAAAAAAGTGACAAAACATCTAGATGATGAGGAAGGTAGAATTGTACGGAAATTTTATTCAATGTCAATAGCAGAAGACAAGTGAGTATTATATTTACATCTGTGCTTATAAAACATAGAAATTATTTTTTTAACTGTTTGACTTGTAAATATTGGATAGTCCAGTAGCTTGGCAAGATGATGACATGGTAAGGGGAGGATGTGTTGTGACGAAGGACATGCTGACAGAATTGTTGAGAGGATCGTTAACAGATGGGCAGGTAAACATAAGTACAAAAATAATTTATTGATAGCCATCTTACTGTAATAGTTCATGGGTATCATTTTTCCTTCAATGAAGATATCTTTTTTTGTGTTGAATTATTTATTGCACATTTTGGTTATCATTTTTATTGTATAGTAGTTATCATTTATACAGTTCATTTAACTTTACAGTGTCTAGATATCATTTTTTATAAAATGTGGTTATCATTATCTGTTATTTGATTATTACACAATATTTCTCCACAAACACAAATACTTACAAAAAAATATTGTTGTCAGTTCAGTATGTCAGCATCCAATTTACTGACTACACTCTTTGATGATATTATTTGTTAATGAATACTCATTATTGATTTGAATTTTTAACTCTAGGTTTATATTATCATTTTCTGTTTATTTTAGATATCATTTTAGTAATTCATATCACTTAAAAGTTTATGGATATCTTTTTTTCTAAACTGTTGTTATCATTTTATGTTTTTTGTTAATAACACAACATTTCTCCACAAACACAAATTATTAGCAAGATAAAGCAATGACGTAAATCGTTTATTAGTTATTGTAGCATGTTTATTGACTTTATGTTATTTTTATTTTTTATTTTTTTTGGGATATTCAGATAATCGAGTGGTGCACCAATAAATGTGATCTAGTTGATTACAATTACGCAATGTCTACAATGATGACAGCAAGTTGAATCACAGTTTTAAAAAATTAATATTACAGTATTCAGGTCTTCAGTACTCATTAAGATAAAGTTTACACTGAGCAGAAAGGAATAATGGAAGGCAGGAGTTCAATTATTAATTGTTTGGTTACTCCTTTCTTGAAAGAAGCAGCTTTACAGAAGTATACAGAAAAAATTTACTTCCCATTACATTTTGACAACCATTGGTCCCTGTTGACATTAGCATATTCAAACATGCAATGGGTTCACTACGATTCGAAGAGACCAAGAAGATCGAACAAGTATAATAATCTTCATTTGAACGAAGCGTATGAAGTGGTAAGAATTTTCCGTTATATTTTTCGTGAGTAAACTAGTACTAAAAAATGTTTATTACAGCGAAAGAAAGTGGAAGAAATTCTGCAACAAATTTGGGTAGAAAATAAAATTGTGGATAAGAAAATTGTTGACGGAGAGATTTTTCAAGAACCATGTGCACAGCAGCACTCTGACAGGTTAAGTTTTCTTCATGTTGTTTTTCTAATGTTTCTGTCTTTTTAATTTATTTTTTGCGTTGCTGAATACAAAAGAAGTACTAGTTTGTCCCAATAATTGATTGAAACTGACATAGAAGTGTTTCTGATGCACAACAATGATAACTAGAATTTTTTTTCTATTTTCTAATCAGCATTAGTTTTCATTTATACAGAGTGGACTGCGGGATATTTGTCATCATAAATATAATTTCAGACAACGGAGCTGAAATTCCACTAAAGGTGTCGAAAGAGAATATGAATAAGATAAGAGCACTGATTGTACGTGAAGTCATTTCGAATCATGCATGCTGCTGGAATCTAGTTCGATTCGTCACTGGATTGACCAAAAAGAGCAGTAAAAAATCAATGAAAAAATGAGTGAAACAGTGCTGTGTGTTGTAGTTGGTTGGAAAACAGTTTATTTTCTGTTACGTTGAAATTTATGCAGTTGTTAATGTTTAAAATTTCAGTAATGAATGGATGTTTGTGTGAAATACTAGTACCGAATAAATGATTGATGATGAATCTGTGTACTAGCAAAATTAAGGATTTGGATTGGAAAGTCTAAATTTGAAAAATAATATCATTTTTACTGTTATCAGTATGTTGTATGTGCGCACAAGGGATGTTAACTATCAAAATGTAAAAAATGATAATTACATAAGCCGGGAAATGATAACTTAAAACTGTACAGTGGAGGAGATATCAAAAAATGATAACTAAACTACATAAAAAATGATATCCAGAAACTGTTAATTGATTTGATTTATAAAAATGATATCTAAAATATACGAAAAATGATAACCTTAATCTGAAGTTTTAAATTCAAAGAAAAAATGATATCTGCAGTGTAGGAAAAAAGATACTCATATACTCTGAAAGGAAGATAAGTTAAAAATAACCCCTAAAATATTATAAAAATGATACCAGGATATTTTTTATACATGGTAACTACACAAAACTGAACCCTACTAAGACATTGAAAAGATAATCACCTAATTAAATATAAAAGAAAAACATAAATAAATGTATACAAACTTGTAAAAACAAATACTAAACATGCAGATCGAATGTCGATGATCATAACAACCAAAAAAAAACATCAAGCCAACAACACAACAATGTTATAATAAAATGTAAACAAAATAAAATAAGAATTTTATTTATTAAAAATGCAGATTGTTGCGTACATTTAAAGAGCATAATCAACTAAATTGCCAACGCATACAAGTTTACTCGACAAGTATATATGGAGATACAAATGATACATAGAAGAAATATAATGAATTTTATTCTTTAATTTTTGGACGCTTGATAATTTCGCTTATTATGACCATATGCATTGCACACTCTACATCTGTTTAGCTTGTTTCGGAAATATGCAAATCCTCCTTTTCTTTTTGATGAAGGTCTACCAGCACCATGTGTAATAACCCGGAAAATCTGAGCCAGTTTGAAATTTTTATTTTTTGCAATTTTAGCGAATTTTGCATATTTAAAATCATTATTTTAAATAATATCGACGAGAAATTTATTTTGAATATATAATTCGACGTATATATTATATACGTCATCGTTAGAACATATATAATTATATATAATTATAAATAAAATTGAAAATGGCGCGGTACTTCGATAATTCGATTTCAAACTTCAATTGAATGTACCGGGTGCAAAACTATCCGGATTTTAGTGAAACCAAAAAAATTAGGATCTAATTGGTAATATCTTTCCAACGAATCTGAAAAATCGAAATTTCATAGCGGGAATCAAAAGTTATGCCCAGTTGAAAATTCAGAATAGTCGCTATGTAAATTATACATGGCCCAAAAAGTCAAATTTTGCATACGGATGAATTTGGACTCGAAACCACTTCCATTGAGTTCAAAATGCCGTTTAGAACTCCGAAAAGTATAAGCTTCGATATATTCCGATATCCGGAATAGTGGCTATGGGCTGGAGTTATTCGGTTAACAATACATAGCCCTTAAAAAGTGAAATTTTGCATACGAGCTCAGAATTCGACGAGATAAATTTTTATGGATTCATAATGACAAATCATTGTTGAGTTCCAAATGGCGCGTCGAACGGAGTTAGTATGTGGCCTTGCGAGCTAAACCAGTTCAGGGTAAAACGAGCAATCATTTTACAAAGGAACATTATTGATACGACCTCGGAATTCAATTCTACTTTTTTTTCTAGATTCGTATCATCTAATAATGGTTAAATCCAAGAGGGCTTGATTTTTTGAGTTAGCATGTGAGCGTGCGAGAAGAAAAGGTGCGCCAAAATCGCATTTTTAGATCTTATCTGAGCATTTTTGTGATTTTTTTTTGAAGGATCAAACGAACTAGGAATTCGACGAAACTTATTTCGTTGGACTCGTCTTCACGTCTACTATCTCATGTCCGAAATCCGCGGCGATTGGAGATCGTTAGCGTTCAGGCGATACGCGAGAAACTAGCATATAATCACTTTTTCTCCTTTTCTTCACTCACTTTTCTCTCTTCCTCCTTTCTTCCTCTTTCTTCATTAATGGGGACCTCAACCCCCATGCCACCGCTGCCACCCTCCTCCACCAGCCACCGCCGCCGGCCGCCAGCCACCGCCACCACCTCCTCCTTCCTCCTCCTCCTCTCTCCTCCCTCCTCTCTCTTAATTAGCAACCCTAGCCCCTAAATCACCAACCACCACCACCGCGGCCACCACGGGCCCCACCGCCGCCACCAGCACCCTCCCTGTAACACCCCACACCCGCTACAGTCACTCACTAAGGGAATGTCGTAACATCGGTGGAGTATTTTAAGTGAATATAGAACAGAAAAATTACAACAAGACAGATATAAGTAATACTTGAGAATTTAAAACATCATTTCATTTCAGCGGAAAGTAAAACATGTTTGGTTACACCAAAACCATAAATAAGAGTCAAGTACATAATATCCATCCTGATAAAAATGAAAGTACATAATCCCACTACATAACCTAATAGCCATAATAGAAAAGATAAACTGAGCTTTACATCCACGGTCCAAGCTCCAAAAGATAGATAAAGCAGTCTGATCAAAGCCCACTAGTGCTAGGCCCACTCTGAAAACCTAAGGGTTGGGAAAAAGATAAAGAAACAACGGGGTCAGACATAAGTCTGAGTGAGTCCTATAACCCTAACAATACAATCATTAAAGTAATTAGGGTATGATATAAACAAGGTACGGTACCTCTGGGGATAATGACTACACTAAGTAGCCAACTAACACAGGATGTACTAAGATAACCGAAAAGACGCATTTATCCACCCAAGGATAATTACTAGATTACACCACCCCAGATCTACCCACCCAAGGGTAATTCCTACACTGCACCACACCAGTTCCACCCACCCAAGGGTAATTCCTACTTAAAGGTTGATCCCACTAAGTGTACTTAGTAATTTTACCCAGTAGTTTCTTGTACCCCTAGCTGACTACATAGGTGCCGTCTGTCTCCACTAGGTGTACTTAGTAATTTTTAATAGTAGTTTCGTGTACCCATAGCTGACTACATAGGTGCCGTCTGCCCCTATCTCCACTAGGTGTACCCACTACTCCCCAAGCGATCGGCTCCCTACCGTAGATACCCGTGCTGGCCCCACAGTGGGGTGTATCACTCCCCAAAGTGGCAACCCGATAATCAATGGTGCACGGCTTATACCTACACGATGCAACAACGTCTTACCTACCAGCCCGGGTCCACACACGCATATGAAACCCTTTGGACTCGCGTTGCCACCGCTACCCCGTTTTGGCCTCTTATAGTCAAGCCCAATATGCGTGTCCCGTCCTCGACTTGGGTCGAGCCCACAAAGATACGTTTGGTATATTGGTTGAAATGGGCCCCCACAAGCTACTACTTAAGCTTGTCATTTTATCTAGTGCATCCCACTTAACCCCTTTTATAATCATGCCCACTTACATGTTAAGGTTTGGTTAAGTCATCTAATTATATTTCAATTGCCACTTAAGGCCCCCACAAGCTACTACTTAAGCTTGTCATTTAATTATATTTCAATTGCCACTTAAGGCCCCCACAAGCTACTACTTAAGCTTGTCATTTAATTATATTTCAATTGCCACTTAAGGCCCCCACTAGATTTCCGCATGCCACCCTAGGCACTTACTTGATTCCCACATGCCACCCAAGGCACTTACTTAATTCCCACATGCCACCCAAGGGACTTACTTAACCCTTTAATCATGTTTAATTACATGTTCCACTTTAGTTAAGTATTCTAATCGTATTTTCTATTGCCACCCAAGGCAACCCACTAGTTTCCTCATGCCACCCAAGGCACCCCCACTAGTTACTACATGCCACCCAAGGCACCCACTTAACCCCTTATGCCCCTCTACATGCTAATTTGGTTAAGTGTTTCTTAATTAATTAAGATCGTAACCTTTGTAAAGACCTCTCACATTAGACTGTCTTTTGTGGCAGCTGGATATGCCGGTTGGTTCCGGGCATCCTTACACCATAACAGAGTCTAACCTCGTGTCTTTACACTTGTCACGTATTTAGTTTATGACTAAGACCTCTCACATTGGGCTAATCATTTGTAGCCGCTGGATTTGCCGGTCGGTTCCGGGCAGTCTTATGCTACAAAAGGGTCCAACCTCGTGTCTTAGTAGATTAATTACACCTAATTAATCACCCCCATAATTTGTATTAATTATCACTAATTAATTACAAATATTTAAGAATATGGGTAGACCTAACTCAATAGGTAAATTCCCAATTCCATAATATGGGTAGACCTAACTTAATAGGTAAATTCCCAATTATGTTCATCTACTTTACGGTATGTTTAATCATACCCACTTCACACAATTTTATGTGTTCATTAATTTTTACCCCATCGTCCCCACGTAAATACGTTAACATGACATACTTCAAAAGAGAAGATTCATCATACACACAATGGGTTCAACTTAGCATATCATTAGCATTATCATGGGTTTAAAAGGTGTCAACTTGCATATATGACCATAAACCCAACTTGCATAAATACCCAACCCAAACTTGCATGAATCACATATGTCATAAAGATGGTAACTTGCTTAAATGTTCATGTCATAGACCTATCATAAAGGTGTCAACTTGCATACATGTCATAGGTCTAAAAAGGATGAACTTGCACATGTACTTATGTCATACATAGAGGCAACCTTGCATATGAACTTGCATCATAACTTGCATATGAACTTGCATCATAACTCGCATATGAACTTGCATCATAACTTGCATATGAACTTGCATCATAACTTGCATATGAACTTGCACCATAACTTGCATAAAACTAAACACTTAGCATGCATAAAACCAAATACTTAGCATGCACAAAACCAAATACTTAGCATGCATAAAACCAAATACTTAGCATGCATAAAACCAAATACATAACTTGCATATCATGTTACATATAAACTTGCATATAATATCACCTATAGCTTGCATAACATGTTACATATGCATCAATGTTCAACATAGTGTTTTGCATAGTGAGCATCATAAAACATAGCATTAAACTTGCATATAGCATAAAACTTGCAAAACACACAACATACACCATACCAAACTTGCATAAGCACATTTATCCACAAACATAGCCATATCTTATCATATCCTATCATAATCAATTTAACAATTGATTATTAATGCTATAGAAACTCACCACTAAACTCCACTAAGCAAACCCTTGCCACAAATCACCCAAAAACTCTAGCCTTGAACATAAAGCTTGCAACTTGATGATGAATGCAAGCTAATGATCAATCATACAACTCAAAGATGCTTGTATGAACATGAAAGCCTTCATAGAAATAGTTTTATAAGAGGATGGAGGCTAGGGCTTTGAGTGGAGGCCATGATCATAGAAAATTTTGGCATAGTTTAGTTAGAGTATAGGATTATGATCATTTAGGGCTAGCTTAGGGTCTTATTTATAGGATTAGGCAAGTGTTTTAGGCCATTAGATTAACCCTAAATTAGATTAGGATCGTCAGATCTCGGAAGCTTCCAGAAACCAGCCCCAAAACACAGCCTAAACCCTAAAATGGTGCACCAGGCCAGCCAGAAAGCTGTGCAGGTTTCTGGCTCGACACGGGCGAACTTCCCAAGTGCGCCAGTGTAAAAATGTGTTGGCGCACTTCACAAGTGCGCCAGTGCATTTTTGTGTTGGCGCACTTCACAAGTGCGCCAGTGCATTCTGGCTTGTTTTCGGTTTTTCTGCCTAACTTCGTTCGTCCATATCTTCTTCATACGGACTCCGATTTTCGAAAACTCAGACTCTATTTCGCGTATTTTTCCGAGACGAACGCAATGGTGCAACCCGTTTCCCCTAATTCCCACATCTAGGATTAGTTATTCTTTAAATTGTGAAATTTAGCATTAACCGAAATTCGGGGTGTTAATTCTCCCCTCCTTAAAGGATTTCATCCCCGAAATCTCTAAGCTAAGGAGAATGCATATCCTACCATCCAAACAACCATCTACTCAATCCATCAAACACGGGCATCCATTGTCCTTAAAACAATTTCTAATGATGTATGAGCATATGCAAAAAGTGTGTGTATATGTTCCCTATCTAATGTATGAACATATGCAAACCATGATAGTGCCATGCATCCGTTATGTATGCGAGAGAACCCTATCGACACATACAATATCTACATGAGTGCACAATCATTCACCAAAATGCATCATCCATATGATAACACAATCATTATACATCCATAAATATAGCTACCTACACACAATTATATGCAATATGCAATATGAAGTGATTGAGCCGATCTAGTGTCTAGAGTGTGTGTATATGCATCCACGAGCAACCACTAGCAACCACTTGTATCCACATGCATCCATCAAACATAACATGTCTCAAACACATGTTTCAACCATAGGTTTACCCTATCTAAAGGTCAAAGGTACTAATGAGAGGTCATACTAAAGATAAGATAAGTACTAGACAAAGGACATACCCTCAAAAAGGAATGGGTATAACGAATGCATCTTCGCTTCTGTCTCCCAAGTAGCATTGCTCTTACCTTCTCCCCTTTTCACTTTGACTAGTCGAACCTCTCTGTTTCTCAACTTCCTAATCTCTGACCCAAGGATGCGGGTAGGAGCTCATCGAATAATCACATTACGCTCTACCTTTACTTCTTTAAGTAAGCTCGGTCTACCGCCTCTGCGGTCTCATGTAGGCACTTCCTCAAATGTGACACATGGGATATGTCATGATCCCTATGCAACCGAACTATCTCTCGAATATAAACTGAAGCTAAACATGGAACAGTCCTCTTACGGGTATGAAATGGGCACTCTTGGTAAGTCTATCTACCACAACCCAAATTCCCGTATTATCTTTCCTCGATCTCGGTAACCCATCAATAAAATCCATCGAGACGCTATCCCACTTTCATTGTGGAACACCCAATGGGTGAAGCAACCCACCTGGTTTCTTTTGCTTCGCTTTCTCCTGTTGGCACACCAAGCATCGAGCGACATACTTGGCCACATCTTTCTTCATACCGGCCCAAAAGAAAACTCGCTTCATGTCTTGGTACATCTTGTCCCTATCGGGATGAATGGTCATCTTCGATCGATGTGCATCATCAAATATAGCCTTCCTCAAACCCTTGTCTTGCGGTACACAAAGTCTACCATCTCTACGCAACCACCCCTTACTATCTAGGGTGTACCTACTCAAATGGCTGGACGACTCCCCCTCCTCATGAGCTTCTGTAACGACCCAGATTTTGAACAGTTTATTTTAAATATTTAGTATGGGTTTAAATATTGAATTTAAAATATAGATGGTATTTTATTGGGTTATTGTTTAAATAATCGAAATACGATTTATTTTGATAATTATCGAAATACGAGAAGTTGCAATAATTCAATTCAAAGATAAAAAAACTGAACGATAATGATAACTTATTTTCGATGAGTTTCATTGTTTGAAATCAAATTAATAATTAAATCAAATTTAATTTAACCGTTAATTTAAATTGTTTCTGTTCTATATAGTTGAATTAAAATTCCAGAATCAGTCCAGTGGAGTTCAAAATAACGTCATAATTCGAGAACATCAGTCGTTACGGCTAAATAGCGGTTCAGGGATTCGAGTTAAGGGCGACAAGATATTTTAGTTTTAATATAAATAAAATTCAAATTAAATCCTTTCAATCCTTAACAGCCGACCTAATTCTTCACTCAGCAGACCTACTGTTTTTCTTGAGCACAAATTTGTGTCTCCTGCTTTCGATATCTAGGAAGACAAGAAGACAGTGTTTTGATGGATGTGTATTCCCTGTCTACTCTCTTCAGCTATAAAAGCCACCGCACCCCTCACAATTCATCACTTCAGAAAATCCAAGATTTCTGCTTTCGTTCTCCTTCCCATCTCAAATCAAAACCGAGAGTTATAGATCGAATTCGAAGTCGCTCCCTTTGCTATAAGTTCCTAAACAGTTTCAAATCGAAATCGAGTATCGCACTCCCTTTTTAATCATCGCGAGGTCTTGAAATTCGACCATAGTTCGATGCGCTTGTATTCCAGAGGAGGGAGTCGACGTTCGGAAATCACGCTCAAGCAAGAAGGGTTAGAAATGGGTTCGAGCATGGATCTCAAATCAAACGGAGGCAGTGAATGAGAGTTTGATCAGTCAGATGGGCATTTGAGGACCGCAATACTGTTTTGGGGAAATCATCTAACGCAGATCGTGAATGAGGGGAGTTCGGTCTCTTATTTTGGAGTGTTGCAAACATGACTGGATGGTTGAGGTAGAGTTCAAACGTGATGAGGATGGCTGGAGGTTGTTCTGTTTATTTTTGGATGATGAATACAGTGAAATGAACTGTTGATTGGGAGGTTTGTCGTGACAATGGGACCGAGGGCTGGTGGTTTAAGGCTATAGTTTAAGTGATTTAAAAAGAAATAAAGGTTGACTGTAAGATGTTCAAGAAAATGCAGAAAAGGGAAGTGCAGATTTTGGGATGATATTTCAATGGAAATGGATCGGGAATTTTTGAAGACATATTTCGTGTAGTTGCCTGGTTTTTGCAGTGGCAATAAGATGCAAGTAGATTCAACTCGAGTGAATTCATAAAAAGAAGTAACAAGGAACCAAATGGGATTTTCATCAGAATTGGAAATCACGGTGAGTAAATCTCACTCACCTTTTATTTTAATTATTTTTATTTCATTAAAAATAAATGTTTGTTGCTTGTGTGAATATTTTCTGGTTGTTTATATATATTAGTTATTTAGGCTATATATATATATATATATATATATTGGGTTGATTGGTTGGTTGGATTCCCGCAGTCTCATTAGCGGATGCCCGCAGTTTCATAGCGGATGATTACCCTATACGCCCCACGCTATGATTAGTGGATGACCTTCTATACCGCGATATTCTGCCACGAAGCAGAATGGGTATTATTTATGTGCTAACATCTGTGGATGCAGGAAAACAGGTTGGAGGAATCCAACTGGATTCCTCAAAAATATATTATCTGTTTGGTTGTTTGATTACATATATATACTGTGATATATGATGTGTTAGAAAACCTGAAATAACTGATTGGTTGTTTGGTGTTTAAATATCGCTGGGCTAAGTGTAAATTTATTAAAATTATCCGGAAGGGATATTTGGAATTTAAAGGGGAAATTCTATTTTTCTAAAATAGAATTTGAATTTTCAAGTAGAATTTAAAATACAGAGTTTTTAAAATAGAACCTTTAAATATAATTTCAAAAATGGAATTTTGAAATGAAATCTCAGAAGAGAACTTGAAATAGAAATTTTGAGTGGAAATTAAAATAGAATTTGAATGTTAGAAAGAAGTTTGGATATTTGAAATTCTAAAGAAAATCCCGAAAAGGGTTGAAATGGAATTTTAATTATATATTTCAAATAAAGTGTGAGTATAGCATTTGAATATAATATTTGAATAAGGAAATTTTAAAATAGAAAATTCAATATGGAAATTCAAATGGCATTTGAATATAGTAATTTAAAAGGAAATTCAAATAGAGTTTGAATACAAGAAATTTAAATAGTAATTCAAATAATTTGAATAAGAGAAACTGAATAGAATTTGAATGCAAAGAAATTCAATGGATTTGAATAAAGAAAATATTCAAATGGGATTTAAATAGGAAATTCAAATATAAGAATTTAAATAGAATTCAAATGGTGTTAAATATAAGAATTCAAACAAAACTCAAATGGAGTTTAATAGAAAGAATTTGAAGAAGAGGAATTCAAAGAGATTTGAAACAGGGTATTTGAATTCAAAGGAAGTAAAATGTGGCACTTGAAGTTCAAAGTAAAAATGAGTTTAAATATTTGAAGTTCAAATGGATTAAAAATGGAATTTGAATTCAATAGTTGAAATAAAATTTGAATATAGAATTTGAATTATAATCGAATTGGAATTTGAATATAGATTCAAATAAAAATGAAATAGAATATCAGAGATATTTGTTGAGTTGGGAAAAATGATTTGGTATATATTTAAAATATATTAGAATAGAGTTAATTTATATAAACGAAGTTTAAAAGTTTTTATATATAAATATAATTAAAACGAACTCGCCGCAGCGCTGCAGTTCGTAAAATAGCGATTCGAACTTCAATCGAGTATACAGGACTCAATTGAAGTCGGAATCCTTTGAAACAAGAAACGTCAGGACCGGTTTGATAATAGTTTTCTAATAAAGGAGAAAAATCTGAATTTCGTCGTATAGATTTTTAGTTATGTCAAAATCAAATTTTCAGAAAAACAGCGCCAGAACCATTTAAAAACCATAACGGTTTATTTCATTTATAAAAGGATTTTAAGCAAATAAAATCCGCATTTCTATTTAGAAAATCTCAGATTTGAGTTATAGAATATATATGAACTCCAGTGGAGAAATGAGTTGATTTTTGAAACAGAAATCAGATTTTTGATTTGTTGAATAGAGTTAACTAATTCGAATAGAAATTAGTTAATGAGATTTCGAATTAATATTGGGCTTTAAATAAGTAAATTCGATTTGAAAATTTATATTCGAAATCAAAAAGGAAACTAGAATTGAAATTGAAATTCAATTTGGTTATGAACGAGTTAAATATTTTGTTTGAACATGTTATGTTCAACAAAGGAGTAAAATAGGCAAAATGGCCGATTTAAAGAATAAATGAGCGAAACTGAATTCAAACGATTAGATAGTGTTGAATTGAATTGAAAACAGGTGAACAGGTGTTGGACAGGTATGGAATGAAGTATATAAAGTATATCATTTATGTGCTCGACAAAAAGGTACATGTTTAATTCATATATGAGATTTATGCGCCGTATCGGCAAGCCGCTTGGCTTTTCCTTTTTCTTTTTGATTGAGGAAGATACCGGGAAGCTATTTGAAATTTCCCGATGCTCCCGATACAGGGGAGGTTATGGCGAATTTTTCCGGGAATTTAAGGAGTTAGAATATTTTTAAGAAATTTGACAATTGGGAATCTATATATCGATATATATAGAATTCGATAAGGAAACGAAATCAAAAATAGCGTAAAGGGCCAATATGGTTATTGAAATATTTGGTTAACAAATATTGATAAGGAAATGGAAAAGTGATTTAATTAATGAATATTAATTAAAGAGCCCAGTGATTTGTTTGATATGTTGATTGAACACTTGTTTTTATTCGATAGTTAAAACACAGACTATCGAAGTTTTTGACCCTCGTTGTCAATATGGAGAGACCGGTTGGATTATTATCCGAAGAACCACTCCGTATCGGCATAAGCGTTGCGAACCAAGTATGCTGAATATATTGAAGACGGAGTGAAGTGCAAGGGCTTTTTCTATTAATAGAAATAGTGCCTTCGGTTTCGTTCAATCCCAGAACGAACGTAAATGGACGAATGTCTGACAAAGTATTTCCAATGATCAATTGGGTTGGTCGGTATGAATATATATGGTTGCAACGGATTTATCCCTTAGCATAATATCCAGAATATTTGTGCAAACTCAACTAGTGATTAACGGATCTGACAATGTGGCATTCAAAGCGATTGTGTTATCAATGAATGGTAAGTATGCGTAGCCTCAGGCCTCAACAACCGGGAAAGGACAAAAATCGGGCAGGCAGCATGGCTATGTGGGTCGCACCCATTAGGGTGTATAATCACCTATCTAGAGAAATTCCTTTTGTTTCCAAATCTATCGATTCTGCCCATTCGGGAAACGGTGGTTTGAGTCCAACCGTTGGTGATATACATTCGATACACTCAAGCGAAATGAGTGGTCGGTCATGTGTGGACCGGGTTGCAAGACGTTCTTGTTGAACCCAGGTGTATTTGCCTCTAGAGATACATCATCGAAAGGTGGTCCCATACCTTGTCATGTTGGAAATCCAATCTCCAATAAGCGCCATGCGGTTTTTGATTATATACTATATATGTGGAGCGTGAGATGCAAGCGTTCTACTATTTGGTTATTTACTTGATGTAGACATTATTATAATATCACTGGATTTTCGTATCAAAGTATTTTGGGTTATAGTAAGGTAAAAACCATCCATGTTTATGTGTGGGCTGGTCTTACTATTATCTTTTCTTTTGAAAGGATTTTTAAAGTTAAACAAGTGGTTGGAGTTTACTCACACCAGTCCCATGACTGACCCAGAGTTTGTTTTGTTTTGTTTTTCCTAAACTCTTGGGTGCCCAAATTTGTACGGGCAGTCAAGTGTTTCAGGTTTTTTTTCAGATACACTTGGAGGAGCTTGAAGCTGGAGGCTTCAACGTTAGTTATTTAGAGTTACTTCCGCTGAATCAAATGTTATGTGTACTCTGACGATGGTATGTATATATGTACAAAACAGATTTGTATTCAAAAGTTTATGTTATATAATATATTTTATTCGTTCCGCTGTGAGTTGTGATCTTCGTTCTTCTTCTATTCTAATATTTCTTTCTTTCTATTTCTCATCCTCTAACTTCTTTCTAATAATGAGTCGTATTTCTGTGTTATTTGGGTTGGACGTGTGGTGTATTTAGTCAACTCAGATAGATCGGATTTGCGGGTCGTTTCAGTTGGTATCAGAGCTGGTTGCTTAATTGGTACGGATGATAGGGGGTTCTCGCTTCGCGTTTGGTGGCGAACGGGAGACTCTTACCCCTACATCTCCCGACAATGTGGGTTGGTCGAGTCGAGAGGCTGGCCGTAAAAGCAGTTCTGAGGTATCTCTGTAAGCCACGCTGGGAGGTTAGCCCAGTGCCGAGGGAGGAGAGGATGGTTGAAAAGCCTACTCGAATCTCGGGGTCGTTTCAGTTGGTATCAGAGCTTAGGTTGAGCGAATACCTAGGCTTTGTGGAGTTGTGCTCATTAGAGATAGGGTCAGTAGTACCCTAGAATGAGTTGAGTGTGTATACGAGAGAGCGTATTTGTAAATTGATATAAAAATTGTTTTATATTGTGTTGACTAGTCTGTGAGTGGTTTATGAATTCTGGTCGAATCGTGGGACGCCACGACGTCGATAGGGATTTCTAAACACTTGAACAGAAGATTGAACATGATATTGTTTTAAAGTGAGTAAATGAAATAATTTTACCCAAATTTCTATTTTGATATAGAAAGAATAATTTTTTGAAATTATTATATTATAGATGTGTTGGATGTTGATTTTATAATCAAATGAGATTATAAATTTAGAATGGTTATTTATAACCAAATAGAAATTGTATAGGAATTAAATATACAAATGAGATGAATTAGAATTAAATTCAAACCAGAATTAAGAATTTAAAATCCTGGGAAGTTGAAAAATATTTTTGGAAGTATATTAGAATAATGTAGATTTGTTTTAAAAAGGATTTAAAAGAAAATCATTTTAGATGGATTTTAAAATGATAAGGCACTGAACTCACTTCAGTGGCTGGGAAATAATTCTGATGATGATTGCAACATCATCAGTGTTCATTTCCGAGTTTCTAAGTGATGAATTGCTACCTTAGAAAAAGTTTTTGATGGAAATTTGTTTTGAAAGAAAACAAATTGGTTTGAGTATTCAAATGTTTTGAATTTGAAATGGAAATAAATATGTATGTATATATTTAAGTGATTTCAAAGGATTTGAAATAAAAACCCTGGGATTTGAATTCTGGAATTTGAATTTAACTTAAGCTAGTAAATGGGTCGAAGTAAGTGAATTGATTAGAATCAATTTGAATAGGTTTATTGGAATATAGATTGAATATAAATGGATTGATCGTAGATCATTCGAATCGAATGTGTGAAGACCAAAAGTTTTGGTGAAATTAAATATGGTGAAATATAAGGAGGTGAGTTTCAACATAAAGGAGTTTGAAAAGTAATAGATTTGTACCACTTTTTCTACCTTAGCAATTTCGAGGACGAAATTATTTTAAGGGGGGAAGAATGTAACGACCCAGATTTTGAACAGTTTATTTTAAATATTTAGTATGGGTTTAAATATTGAATTTAAAATATAGATGGTATTTTATTGGGTTATTGTTTAAATAATCGAAATACGATTTATTTTGATAATTATCGAAATACGAGAAGTTGCAATAATTCAATTCAAAGATAAAAAAACTGAACGATAATGATAACTTATTTTCGATGAGTTTCATTGTTTGAAATCAAATTAATAATTAAATCAAATTTAATTTAACCGTTAATTTAAATTGTTTCTGTTCTATATAGTTGAATTAAAATTCCAGAATCAGTCCAGTGGAGTTCAAAATAACGTCATAATTCGAGAACATCAGTCGTTACGGCTAAATAGCGGTTCAGGGATTCGAGTTAAGGGCGACAAGATATTTTAGTTTTAATATAAATAAAATTCAAATTAAATCCTTTCAATCCTTAACAGCCGACCTAATTCTTCACTCAGCAGACCTACTGTTTTTCTTGAGCACAAATTTGTGTCTCCTGCTTTCGATATCTAGGAAGACAAGAAGACAGTGTTTTGATGGATGTGTATTCCCTGTCTACTCTCTTCAGCTATAAAAGCCACCGCACCCCTCACAATTCATCACTTCAGAAAATCCAAGATTTCTGCTTTCGTTCTCCTTCCCATCTCAAATCAAAACCGAGAGTTATAGATCGAATTCGAAGCCGCTCCCTTTGCTATAAGTTCCTAAACAGTTTCAAATCGAAATCGAGTATCGCACTCCCTTTTTAATCATCGCGAGGTCTTGAAATTCGACCATAGTTCGATGCGCTTGTATTCCAGAGGAGGGAGTCGACGTTCGGAAATCACGCTCAAGCAAGAAGGGTTAGAAATGGGTTCGAGCATGGATCTCAAATCAAACGGAGGCAGTGAATGAGAGTTTGATCAGTCAGATGGGCATTTGAGGACCGCAATACTGTTTTGGGGAAATCATCTAACGCAGATCGTGAATGAGGGGAGTTCGGTCTCTTATTTTGGAGTGTTGCAAACATGACTGGATGGTTGAGGTAGAGTTCAAACGTGATGAGGATGGCTGGAGGTTGTTCTGTTTATTTTTGGATGATGAATACAGTGAAATGAACTGTTGATTGGGAGGTTTGTCGTGACAATGGGACCGAGGGCTGGTGGTTTAAGGCTATAGTTTAAGTGATTTAAAAAGAAATAAAGGTTGACTGTAAGATGTTCAAGAAAATGCAGAAAAGGGAAGTGCAGATTTTGGGATGATATTTCAATGGAAATGGATCGGGAATTTTTGAAGACATATTTCGTGTAGTTGCCTGGTTTTTGCAGTGGCAATAAGATGCAAGTAGATTCAACTCGAGTGAATTCATAAAAAGAAGTAACAAGGAACCAAATGGGATTTTCATCAGAATTGGAAATCACGGTGAGTAAATCTCACTCACCTTTTATTTTAATTATTTTTATTTCATTAAAAATAAATGTTTGTTGCTTGTGTGAATATTTTCTGGTTGTTTATATATATTAGTTATTTAGGCTATATATATATATATATATATATTGGGTTGATTGGTTGGTTGGATTCCCGCAGTCTCATTAGCGGATGCCCGCAGTTTCATAGCGGATGATTACCCTATACGCCCCACGCTATGATTAGTGGATGACCTTCTATACCGCGATATTCTGCCACGAAGCAGAATGGGTATTATTTATGTGCTAACATCTGTGGATGCAGGAAAACAGGTTGGAGGAATCCAACTGGATTCCTCAAAAATATATTATCTGTTTGGTTGTTTGATTACATATATATACTGTGATATATGATGTGTTAGAAAACCTGAAATAACTGATTGGTTGTTTGGTGTTTAAATATCGCTGGGCTAAGTGTAAATTTATTAAAATTATCCGGAAGGGATATTTGGAATTTAAAGGGGAAATTCTATTTTTCTAAAATAGAATTTGAAATTTCAAGTAGAATTTAAAATACAGAGTTTTTAAAATAGAACCTTTAAATATAATTTCAAAAATGGAATTTTGAAATGAAATCTCAGAAGAGAACTTGAAATAGAAATTTTGAGTGGAAATTAAAATAGAATTTGAATGTTAGAAAGAAGTTTGGATATTTGAAATTCTAAAGAAAATCCCGAAAAGGGTTGAAATGGAATTTTAATTATATATTTCAAATAAAGTGTGAGTATAGCATTTGAATATAATATTTGAATAAGGAAATTTTAAAATAGAAAATTCAATATGGAAATTCAAATGGCATTTGAATATAGTAATTTAAAAGGAAATTCAAATAGAGTTTGAATACAAGAAATTTAAATAGTAATTCAAATAATTTGAATAAGAGAAACTGAATAGAATTTGAATGCAAAGAAATTCAATGGATTTGAATAAAGAAAATATTCAAATGGGATTTAAATAGGAAATTCAAATATAAGAATTTAAATAGAATTCAAATGGTGTTAAATATAAGAATTCAAACAAAACTCAAATGGAGTTTAATAGAAAGAATTTGAAGAAGAGGAATTCAAAGAGATTTGAAACAGGGTATTTGAATTCAAAGGAAGTAAAATGTGGCACTTGAAGTTCAAAGTAAAAATGAGTTTAAATATTTGAAGTTCAAATGGATTAAAAATGGAATTTGAATTCAATAGTTGAAATAAAATTTGAATATAGAATTTGAATTATAATCGAATTGGAATTTGAATATAGATTCAAATAAAAATGAAATAGAATATCAGAGATATTTGTTGAGTTGGGAAAAATGATTTGGTATATATTTAAAATATATTAGAATAGAGTTAATTTATATAAACGAAGTTTAAAAGTTTTTATATATAAATATAATTAAAACGAACTCGCCGCAGCGCTGCAGTTCGTAAAATAGCGATTCGAACTTCAATCGAGTATACAGGACTCAATTGAAGTCGGAATCCTTTGAAACAAGAAACGTCAGGACCGGTTTGATAATAGTTTTCTAATAAAGGAGAAAAATCTGAATTTCGTCGTATAGATTTTTAGTTATGTCAAAATCAAATTTTCAGAAAAACAGCGCCAGAACCATTTAAAAACCATAACGGTTTATTTCATTTATAAAAGGATTTTAAGCAAATAAAATCCGCATTTCTATTTAGAAAATCTCAGATTTGAGTTATAGAATATATATGAACTCCAGTGGAGAAATGAGTTGATTTTTGAAACAGAAATCAGATTTTTGATTTGTTGAATAGAGTTAACTGATTCGAATAGAAATTAGTTAATGAGATTTCGAATTAATATTGGGCTTTAAATAAGTAAATTCGATTTGAAAATTTATATTCGAAATCAAAAAGGAAACTAGAATTGAAATTGAAATTCAATTTGGTTATGAACGAGTTAAATATTTTGTTTGAACATGTTATGTTCAACAAAGGAGTAAAATAGGCAAAATGGCCGATTTAAAGAATAAATGAGCGAAACTGAATTCAAACGATTAGATAGTGTTGAATTGAATTGAAAACAGGTGAACAGGTGTTGGACAGGTATGGAATGAAGTATATAAAGTATATCATTTATGTGCTCGACAAAAAGGTACATGTTTAATTCATATATGAGATTTATGCGCCGTATCGGCAAGCCGCTTGGCTTTTCCTTTTTCTTTTTGATTGAGGAAGATACCGGGAAGCTATTTGAAATTTCCCGATGCTCCCGATACAGGGGAGGTTATGGCGAATTTTTCCGGGAATTTAAGGAGTTAGAATATTTTTAAGAAATTTGACAATTGGGAATCTATATATCGATATATATAGAATTCGATAAGGAAACGAAATCAAAAATAGCGTAAAGGGCCAATATGGTTATTGAAATATTTGGTTAACAAATATTGATAAGGAAATGGAAAAGTGATTTAATTAATGAATATTAATTAAAGAGCCCAGTGATTTGTTTGATATGTTGATTGAACACTTGTTTTTATTCGATAGTTAAAACACAGACTATCGAAGTTTTTGACCCTCGTTGTCAATATGGAGAGACCGGTTGGATTATTATCCGAAGAACCACTCCGTATCGGCATAAGCGTTGCGAACCAAGTATGCTGAATATATTGAAGACGGAGTGAAGTGCAAGGGCTTTTTCTATTAATAGAAATAGTGCCTTCGGTTTCGTTCAATCCCAGAACGAACGTAAATGGACGAATGTCTGACAAAGTATTTCCAATGATCAATTGGGTTGGTCGGTATGAATATATATGGTTGCAACGGATTTATCCCTTAGCATAATATCCAGAATATTTGTGCAAACTCAACTAGTGATTAACGGATCTGACAATGTGGCATTCAAAGCGATTGTGTTATCAATGAATGGTAAGTATGCGTAGCCTCAGGCCTCAACAACCGGGAAAGGACAAAAATCGGGCAGGCAGCATGGCTATGTGGGTCGCACCCATTAGGGTGTATAATCACCTATCTAGAGAAATTCCTTTTGTTTCCAAATCTATCGATTCTGCCCATTCGGGAAACGGTGGTTTGAGTCCAACCGTTGGTGATATACATTCGATACACTCAAGCGAAATGAGTGGTCGGTCATGTGTGGGCCGGGTTGCAAGACGTTCTTGTTGAACCCAGGTGTATTTGCCTCTAGAGATACATCATCGAAAGGTGGTCCCATACCTTGTCATGTTGGAAATCCAATCTCCAATAAGCGCCATGCGGTTTTTGATTATATACTATATATGTGGAGCGTGAGATGCAAGCGTTCTACTATTTGGTTATTTACTTGATGTAGACATTATTATAATATCACTGGATTTTCGTATCAAAGTATTTTGGGTTATAGTAAGGTAAAAACCATCCATGTTTATGTGTGGGCTGGTCTTACTATTATCTTTTCTTTTGAAAGGATTTTTAAAGTTAAACAAGTGGTTGGAGTTTACTCACACCAGTCCCATGAATGACCCAGAGTTTGTTTTGTTTTGTTTTTCCTAAACTCTTGGGTGCCCAAATTTGTACGGGCAGTCAAGTGTTTCAGGTTTTTTTTCAGATACACTTGGAGGAGCTTGAAGCTGGAGGCTTCAACGTTAGTTATTTAGAGTTACTTCCGCTGAATCAAATGTTATGTGTACTCTGACGATGGTATGTATATATGTACAAAACAGATTTGTATTCAAAAGTTTATGTTATATAATATATTTTATTCGTTCCGCTGTGAGTTGTGATCTTCGTTCTTCTTCTATTCTAATATTTCTTTCTTTCTATTTCTCATCCTCTAACTTCTTTCTAATAATGAGTCGTATTTCTGTGTTATTTGGGTTGGACGTGTGGTGTATTTAGTCAACTCAGATAGCTCGGATTTGCGGGTCGTTTCAGTTGGTATCAGAGCTGGTTGCTTAATTGGTACGGATGATAGGGGGTTCTCGCTTCGCGTTTGGTGGCGAACGGGAGACTCTTACCCCTACATCTCCCGACAATGTGGGTTGGTCGAGTCGAGAGGCTGGCCGTAAAAGCAGTTCTGAGGTATCTCTGTAAGCCACGCTGGGAGGTTAGCCCAGTGCCGAGGGAGGAGAGGATGGTTGAAAAGCCTACTCGAATCTCGGGGTCGTTTCAGTTGGTATCAGAGCTTAGGTTGAGCGAATACCTAGGCTTTGTGGAGTTGTGCTCATTAGAGATAGGGTCAGTAGTACCCTAGAATGAGTTGAGTGTGTATACGAGAGAGCGTATTTGTAAATTGATATAAAAATTGTTTTATATTGTGTTGACTAGTCTGTGAGTGGTTTATGAATTCTGGTCGAATCGTGGGACGCCACGACGTCGATAGGGATTTCTAAACACTTGAACAGAAGATTGAACATGATATTGTTTTAAAGTGAGTAAATGAAATAATTTTACCCAAATTTCTATTTTGATATAGAAAGAATAATTTTTTGAAATTATTATATTATAGATGTGTTGGATGTTGATTTTATAATCAAATGAGATTATAAATTTAGAATGGTTATTTATAACCAAATAGAAATTGTATAGGAATTAAATATACAAATGAGATGAATTAGAATTAAATTCAAACCAGAATTAAGAATTTAAAATCCTGGGAAGTTGAAAAATATTTTTGGAAGTATATTAGAATAATGTAGATTTGTTTTAAAAAGGATTTAAAAGAAAATCATTTTAGATGGATTTTAAAATGATAAGGCACTGAACTCACTTCAGTGGCTGGGAAATAATTCTGATGATGATTGCAACATCATCAGTGTTCATTTCCGAGTTTCTAAGTGATGAATTGCTACCTTAGAAAAAGTTTTTGATGGAAATTTGTTTTGAAAGAAAACAAATTGGTTTGAGTATTCAAATGTTTTGAATTTGAAATGGAAATAAATATGTATGTATATATTTAAGTGATTTCAAAGGATTTGAAATAAAAACCCTGGGATTTGAATTCTGGAATTTGAATTTAACTTAAGCTAGTAAATGGGTCGAAGTAAGTGAATTGATTAGAATCAATTTGAATAGGTTTATTGGAATATAGATTGAATATAAATGGATTGATCGTAGATCATTCGAATCGAATGTGTGAAGACCAAAAGTTTTGGTGAAATTAAATATGGTGAAATATAAGGAGGTGGGTTTCAACATAAAGGAGTTTGAAAAGTAATAGATTTGTACCACTTTTTCTACCTTAGCAATTTCGAGGACGAAATTATTTTAAGGGGGGAAGAATGTAACGACCCAGATTTTGAACAGTTTATTTTAAATATTTAGTATGGGTTTAAATATTGAATTTAAAATATAGATGGTATTTTATTGGGTTATTGTTTAAATAATCGAAATACGATTTATTTTGATAATTATCGAAATACGAGAAGTTGCAATAATTCAATTCAAAGATAAAAAAACTGAACGATAATGATAACTTATTTTCGATGAGTTTCATTGTTTGAAATCAAATTAATAATTAAATCAAATTTAATTTAACCGTTAATTTAAATTGTTTCTGTTCTATATAGTTGAATTAAAATTCCAGAATCAGTCCAGTGGAGTTCAAAATAACGTCATAATTCGAGAACATCAGTCGTTACGGCTAAATAGCGGTTCAGGGATTCGAGTTAAGGGCGACAAGATATTTTAGTTTTAATATAAATAAAATTCAAATTAAATCCTTTCAATCCTTAACAGCCGACCTAATTCTTCACTCAGCAGACCTACTGTTTTTCTTGAGCACAAATTTGTGTCTCCTGCTTTCGATATCTAGGAAGACAAGAAGACAGTGTTTTGATGGATGTGTATTCCCTGTCTACTCTCTTCAGCTATAAAAGCCACCGCACCCCTCACAATTCATCACTTCAGAAAATCCAAGATTTCTGCTTTCGTTCTCCTTCCCATCTCAAATCAAAACCGAGAGTTATAGATCGAATTCGAAGCCGCTCCCTTTGCTATAAGTTCCTAAACAGTTTCAAATCGAAATCGAGTATCGCACTCCCTTTTTAATCATCGCGAGGTCTTGAAATTCGACCATAGTTCGATGCGCTTGTATTCCAGAGGAGGGAGTCGACGTTCGGAAATCACGGTCAAGCAAGAAGGGTTAGAAATGGGTTCGAGCATGGATCTCAAATCAAACGGAGGCAGTGAATGAGAGTTTGATCAGTCAGATGGGCATTTGAGGACCGCAATACTGTTTTGGGGAAATCATCTAACGCAGATCGTGAATGAGGGGAGTTCGGTCTCTTATTTTGGAGTGTTGCAAACATGACTGGATGGTTGAGGTAGAGTTCAAACGTGATGAGGATGGCTGGAGGTTGTTCTGTTTATTTTTGGATGATGAATACAGTGAAATGAAGTGTTGATTGGGAGGTTTGTCGTGACAATGGGACTGAGGGCTGGTGGTTTAAGGCTATAGTTTAAGTGATTTAAAAAGAAATAAAGGTTGACTGTAAGATGTTCAAGAAAATGCAGAAAAGGGAAGTGCAGATTTTGGGATGATATTTCAATGGAAATGGATCGGGAATTTTTGAAGACATATTTCGTGTAGTTGCCTGGTTTTTGCAGTGGCAATAAGATGCAAGTAGATTCAACTCGAGTGAATTCATAAAAAGAAGTAACAAGGAACCAAATGGGATTTTCATCAGAATTGGAAATCACGGTGAGTAAATCTCACTCACCTTTTATTTTAATTATTTTTATTTCATTAAAAATAAATGTTTGTTGCTTGTGTGAATATTTTCTGGTTGTTTATATATATTAGTTATTTAGGCTATATATATATATATATATATATATATTGGGTTGATTGGTTGGTTGGATTCCCGCAGTCTCATTAGCGGATGCCCGCAGTTTCATAGCGGATGATTACCCTATACGCCCCACGCTATGATTAGTGGATGACCTTCTATACCGCGATATTCTGCCACGAAGCAGAATGGGTATTATTTATGTGCTAACATCTGTGGATGCAGGAAAACAGGTTGGAGGAATCCAACTGGATTCCTCAAAAATATATTATCTGTTTGGTTGTTTGATTACATATATATACTGTGATATATGATGTGTTAGAAAACCTGAAATAACTGATTGGTTGTTTGGTGTTTAAATATCGCTTGGCTAAGTGTAAATTTATTAAAATTATCCGGAAGGGATATTTGGAATTTAAAGGGGAAATTCTATTTTTCTAAAATAGAATTTGAAATTTCAAGTAGAATTTAAAATACAGAGTTTTTAAAATAGAACCTTTAAATATAATTTCAAAAATGGAATTTTGAAATGAAATCTCAGAAGAGAACTTGAAATAGAAATTTTGAGTGGAAATTAAAATAGAATTTGAATGTTAGAAAGAAGTTTGGATATTTGAAATTCTAAAGAAAATCCCGAAAAGGGTTGAAATGGAATTTTAATTATATATTTCAAATAAAGTGTGAGTATAGCATTTGAATATAATATTTGAATAAGGAAATTTTAAAATAGAAAATTCAATATGGAAATTCAAATGGCATTTGAATATAGTAATTTAAAAGGAAATTCAAATAGAGTTTGAATACAAGAAATTTAAATAGTAATTCAAATAATTTGAATAAGAGAAACTGAATAGAATTTGAATGCAAAGAAATTCAATGGATTTGAATAAAGAAAATATTCAAATGGGATTTAAATAGGAAATTCAAATATAAGAATTTAAATAGAATTCAAATGGTGTTAAATATAAGAATTCAAACAAAACTCAAATGGAGTTTAATAGAAAGAATTTGAAGAAGAGGAATTCAAAGAGATTTGAAACAGGGTATTTGAATTCAAAGGAAGTAAAATGTGGCACTTGAAGTTCAAAGTAAAAATGAGTTTAAATATTTGAAGTTCAAATGGATTAAAAATGGAATTTGAATTCAATAGTTGAAATAAAATTTGAATATAGAATTTGAATTATAATCGAATTGGAATTTGAATATAGATTCAAATAAAAATGAAATAGAATATCAGAGATATTTGTTGAGTTGGGAAAAATGATTTGGTATATATTTAAAATATATTAGAATAGAGTTAATTTATATAAACGAAGTTTAAAAGTTTTTATATATAAATATAATTAAAACGAACTCGCCGCAGCGCTGCAGTTCGTAAAATAGCGATTCGAACTTCAATCGAGTATACAGGACTCAATTGAAGTCGGAATCCTTTGAAACAAGAAACGTCAGGACCGGTTTGATAATAGTTTTCTAATAAAGGAGAAAAATCTGAATTTCGTCGTATAGATTTTTAGTTATGTCAAAATCAAATTTTCAGAAAAACAGCGCCAGAACCATTTAAAAACCATAACGGTTTATTTCATTTATAAAAGGATTTTAAGCAAATAAAATCCGCATTTCTATTTAGAAAATCTCAGATTTGAGTTATAGAATATATATGAACTCCAGTGGAGAAATGAGTTGATTTTTGAAACAGAAATCAGATTTTTGATTTGTTGAATAGAGTTAACTAATTCGAATAGAAATTAGTTAATGAGATTTCGAATTAATATTGGGCTTTAAATAAGTAAATTCGATTTGAAAATTTATATTCGAAATCAAAAAGGAAACTAGAATTGAAATTGAAATTCAATTTGGTTATGAACGAGTTAAATATTTTGTTTGAACATGTTATGTTCAACAAAGGAGTAAAATAGGCAAAATGGCCGATTTAAAGAATAAATGAGCGAAACTGAATTCAAACGATTAGATAGTGTTGAATTGAATTGAAAACAGGTGAACAGGTGTTGGACAGGTATGGAATGAAGTATATAAAGTATATCATTTATGTGCTCGACAAAAAGGTACATGTTTAATTCATATATGAGATTTATGCGCCGTATCGGCAAGCCGCTTGGCTTTTCCTTTTTCTTTTTGATTGAGGAAGATACCGGGAAGCTATTTGAAATTTCCCGATGCTCCCGATACAGGGGAGGTTATGGCGAATTTTTCCGGGAATTTAAGGAGTTAGAATATTTTTAAGAAATTTGACAATTGGGAATCTATATATCGATATATATAGAATTCGATAAGGAAACGAAATCAAAAATAGCGTAAAGGGCCAATATGGTTATTGAAATATTTGGTTAACAAATATTGATAAGGAAATGGAAAAGTGATTTAATTAATGAATATTAATTAAAGAGCCCAGTGATTTGTTTGATATGTTGATTGAACACTTGTTTTTATTCGATAGTTAAAACACAGACTATCGAAGTTTTTGACCCTCGTTGTCAATATGGAGAGACCGGTTGGATTATTATCCGAAGAACCACTCCGTATCGGCATAAGCGTTGCGAACCAAGTATGCTGAATATATTGAAGACGGAGTGAAGTGCAAGGGCTTTTTCTATTAATAGAAATAGTGCCTTCGGTTTCGTTCAATCCCAGAACGAACGTAAATGGACGAATGTCTGACAAAGTATTTCCAATGATCAATTGGGTTGGTCGGTATGAATATATATGGTTGCAACGGATTTATCCCTTAGCATAATATCCAGAATATTTGTGCAAACTCAACTAGTGATTAACGGATCTGACAATGTGGCATTCAAAGCGATTGTGTTATCAATGAATGGTAAGTATGCGTAGCCTCAGGCCTCAACAACCGGGAAAGGACAAAAATCGGGCAGGCAGCATGGCTATGTGGGTCGCACCCATTAGGGTGTATAATCACCTATCTAGAGAAATTCCTTTTGTTTCCAAATCTATCGATTCTGCCCATTCGGGAAACGGTGGTTTGAGTCCAACCGTTGGTGATATACATTCGATACACTCAAGCGAAATGAGTGGTCGGTCATGTGTGGGCCGGGTTGCAAGACGTTCTTGTTGAACCCAGGTGTATTTGCCTCTAGAGATACATCATCGAAAGGTGGTCCCATACCTTGTCATGTTGGAAATCCAATCTCCAATAAGCGCCATGCGGTTTTTGATTATATACTATATATGTGGAGCGTGAGATGCAAGCGTTCTACTATTTGGTTATTTACTTGATGTAGACATTATTATAATATCACTGGATTTTCGTATCAAAGTATTTTGGGTTATAGTAAGGTAAAAACCATCCATGTTTATGTGTGGGCTGGTCTTACTATTATCTTTTCTTTTGAAAGGATTTTTAAAGTTAAACAAGTGGTTGGAGTTTACTCACACCAGTCCCATGACTGACCCAGAGTTTGTTTTGTTTTGTTTTTCCTAAACTCTTGGGTGCCCAAATTTGTACGGGCAGTCAAGTGTTTCAGGTTTTTTTTCAGATACACTTGGAGGAGCTTGAAGCTGGAGGCTTCAACGTTAGTTATTTAGAGTTACTTCCGCTGAATCAAATGTTATGTGTACTCTGACGATGGTATGTATATATGTACAAAACAGATTTGTATTCAAAAGTTTATGTTATATAATATATTTTATTCGTTCCGCTGTGAGTTGTGATCTTCGTTCTTCTTCTATTCTAATATTTCTTTCTTTCTATTTCTCATCCTCTAACTTCTTTCTAATAATGAGTCGTATTTCTGTGTTATTTGGGTTGGACGTGTGGTGTATTTAGTCAACTCAGATAGCTCGGATTTGCGGGTCGTTTCAGCTTCTCTACTAACTCAACCTACTGTGGGTCGTCCCGCTGTGCTCCGCCAATACGCCCCAAAAGAGTAGGCCTAACCTCCAAGGAGGCTAGCAAACCGGGTACAAAGTCAACGGAAGGTCTAAAGTCAAACATAGAAATAAACTCTAAGCTCCGTCGTTCAACGAACAATGAACTCAAGGACAACCTTCTTCTACTTAAGGCGTCCGCTACCATGTTACCCTTGCCAGGGGTATACGCTATCTCAGACTCATAGGATGCTAAGAATCCCATCCACTTTTGCTGTCCTAAGACTATGCACTCGAAGAGTCTCCAACACCTCCCTAAGATGTAGGGCATGCTCTTCTCCACTTTTAGAGAAAACCTGGGTATTACCCCATCCAAAATCATCACAACTGTCCATCTCTTACGCAGACCACCCTAGTCGAACTCGACATCCACCAAATGCAAGCCCCAAAGGCCTAAACCAATATCAGACAAACACCCAAGGGACACCTCCTTCGAATTCAGACGACCTACGTGAGATGATACTAGTAAAAACGGCTAAATAATTAAGACCTTGTCCAACTCTGGATGTCCTCGCCAGTCTCGCTCTAAAACCACCGTTTATCCCATAACTGGCTTTGCTCAACCTATTGAGCACATACGAAAATTTATTTCGCTCTTAGAAAAGACCAAGATGTCAATTACAAAGACCATCACGAACTTATTTAGGTACTCCTTGAACACCCTTCTCATCAAATCAACAAAGTATGCGGGGGCGTTCGTCTAACCAAATGGCATCACCAGCCACTCATAAAACCATCCGGAGTCCTAAAGGCAGTCTTCTCTATACTATCCTCAGCCACTCTCAACTGACGAAACCCCGTGGCTGAGTCCAACTGCGAAAATACTGAGGCGCCAACTAACTGATCAAAGAGATCATCAATCCTCGGCAATGGATGTCTATTCTTCTTTGTGAGTTTATTTAGTTCTCTTTAGCCTATACAAAGTCTGAGGGACCCACCCGCCTTCGTAGCAAAAACTACTGGAGCACCCCACTCCGATATACTTCGTCTTATGGACTCCTTCTCTAGCAACTCCCCTACTTGCCTATGGAGTTCCCTCCTCTCACTAGGAGCCATGTGGCGCACTGGTAAAGACACAGGTTTAGCATTGTCTACCAGATATATTCGGAGGTCAATCTCCCGCTCCGGAGGTAAGCCCTTCACCTCCTCAAACACATCCGAGTATTCCCGGACCACTCTAACAGATCGCAAACTCTCGACCGACGTGTCAAGCAATTCTAGATAACTTAGCATAACAGATTCCATGGGATTACAAGAGATCTCGAGAGTGTTACCCAAGCGGGTCATAAACCTAACAACTCTCCCTTCAAAATCAAGAACGGCACCCCTACTGGATAACCAGTCCATGCCCAAAACTAACCCATATCCCGTGAAGCCCAAAAAGCATCACATCTGAACTCAACGCTAAGTATAGAAACTTTCAAACCCAAACACATCATGGAGCCCCAATTGGGTTTGAAACAACTAGGGGATCATCTACTAAACTGGTGTCTAAGTGCAGTGACTCAACTAACAATGATGAGATAAACGAACTCGATGCGTCAGAATCAAATAAAGTTCGAACTGGATAATAAAGAAATCCAAATTCCAACCTAGACGGTCCTATCCCCATCTGGTACACTATCAATGAGGGAATACAACTACCCTCCAGGAGATTTCATTCCTTGCCCATGCCCCTTTGGACAATCCTAATAAGGTGTCCTATTCCTCCAAAAGGATAACTACTAGCCCTCTTCTTCCCATTCTCCACTCGTAACCTCCCATCAAAATGAGGTTTCGTCCTTCATTAAACAACAACTATTTGAGCCCTCCTCCCATCGTCTATCCAATAGGTACCTACAAGTCCTCCTCCTTCTTGAACCAACTTCTAATCCGACTAACGTCTAAGTCCCTTGAAGTGGTTTTTCATTCTTATCTATCTTAGAAAGATCATCTATACACGGAGGGGAAACTCAAAACGAGAGAGGAAGAGATTCAAAACGGAGAATTTGAAAGATATTGATATGGCTATTGGGGATTATGCTTTTCTTTCAAAAACTTTTCTCTTAAAAGACATGTTTTTGAAAATACTCCTTTCAAAAATATTCTTAGAAAATAGTTTTTCTAAAAATTTTATCTGTTCTGGTAACCTTGAGCTCTGATACCATGTGTAACACCCCACACCCGCTACAGTCACTCACTAAGAGAATGCCGTAACATCGGTGGAGTATTTTAAGTGAATATAGAACAGAAAAATTACAACAAGACAGATATAAGTAATACTTGAGAATTTAAAACATCATTTCATTTCAGCGGAAAGTAAAACATGTTTGGTTACACCAAAACCATAAATAAGAGTCAAGTACATAATATCCATCCTGATAAAAACGAAAGTACATAATCCCACTACATAACCTAATAGCCATAATAGAAAAGATAAACTGAGCTTTATATCCACGGTCCAAGCTCCAAAAGATAGATAAAGCAGTCTGATCAAAGCCCACTAGTGCTAGGCCCACTCTGAAAACCTGAGGGTTGGGAAAAAGATAAAGAAACAACGGGGTCAGACATAAGTCTGAGTGAGTCCTATAACCCTAACAATACAATCATTAAAGTAATTAGGGTATGATATAAACAAGGTACGGTACCTCTGGGGATAATGACTACACTAAGTAGCCAACTAACACAGGATGTACTAAGATAACCGAAAAGACGCATTTATCCACCCAAGGATAATTACTAGATTACACCACCCCAGATCTACCCACCCAAGGGTAATTCCTACACTGCACCACACCAGTTCTACCCACCCAAGGGTAATTCCTACTTAAAGGTTGATCCCACTAAGTGTACTTAGTAATTTTACCCAGTAGTTTCTTGTACCCCTAGCTGACTACATAGGTGCCGTCTGCCCCTATCTCCACTAGGTGTACTCAGTAATTTTTAATAGTAGTTTCGTGTACCCCTAGCTGACTACATAGGAGTCGTCTGCCCCTATCTCCACTAGGTGTACCCACTACTCCCCAAGCGATCGGCTCCCTACCGTAGACACCCGTGCTGGCCCCACAGTGGGGTGTATCACTCCCCAAAGTGGCAACCCGATAATCAATGGTGCACGGCTTATACCTACACGATGCAACAACGTCTTACCTACCAGCCCGGGTCCACACACGCATATGAAACCCGTTGGACTCGCATTGCCACCGCTACCCCGTTTTGGCCTCTTATAGTCAAGCCCAATATGCGTGTCCCGTCCTCGACTTGGGTCGAGCCCACAAAGATACGTTTGGTATATTGGTTGAAATGGGCCCCCATAAGCTACTACTTAAGCTTGTCATTTTATCTAGTGCATCCCACTTAACCCCTTTTATAATCATGCCCACTTACATGTTAAGGTTTGGTTAAGTCATCTAATTATATTTCAATTGCCACTTAAGGCCCCCACAAGCTACTACTTAAGCTTGTCATTTAATTATATTTCAATTGCCACTTAAGGCCCCCACAAGCTACTACTTAAGCTTGTCATTTAATTATATTTCAATTGCCACTTAAGGCCCCCACAAGCTACTACTTAAGCTTGTCATTTAATTATATTTCAATTGCCACTTAAGGCCCCCACTAGATTTCCGCATGCCACCCTAGGCACTTACTTGATTCCCACATGCCACCCAAGGCACTTACTTAATTCCCACATGCCACCCAAGGCACTTACTTAACCCTTTAATCATGTTTAATTACATGTTTCACTTTGGTTAAGTATTCTAATCGTATTTTCTATTGCCACCCAAGGCAACCCACTAGTTTCCTCATGCCACCCAAGGCACCCCCACTAGTTACTACATGCCACCCAAGGCACCCACTTAACCCCTCATGCCCCTCTACATGCTAATTTGGTTAAGTGTTTCTTAATTAATTAAGATCGTAACCTTTGTAAAGACCTCTCACATTAGACTGTCTTTTATGGCAGCTAGATATGCCGGTTGGTTCCGGGCAGCCTTACACCATAACAGAGTCTAACCTCGTGTCTTTACACTTGTCACGTATTTAGTTTATGACTAAGACCTCTCACATTGGGCCAATCATTTGTAGCCGCTGTATTTGCCGGTCGGTTCAGGGCAGTCTTATGCTACAAAAGGGTCCAACCTCGTGTCTTAGTAGATTAATTACACCTAATTAATCACCCCCATAATTTGTATTAATTATCCCTAATTAATTACAAATATTTAAGAATATGGGTAGACCTAACTCAATAGGTAAATTCCCAATTCCATAATATGGGTAGACCTAACTTAATAGGTAAATTCCCAATTATGTTCATCTACTTTACGGTATGTTTAATCATACCCACTTCACACAATTTTATGTGTTCATTAATTTTTACCCCATCGTCCCCACGTAAATACATTAACATGACATACTTCAAAAGAGAAGATTCATCATACACACAATGGGTTCAACTTAGCATATCATTAGCATTATCATGGGTTTAAAAGGTGTCAACTTGCATATATGACCATAAACCCAACTTGCATAAATACCCAACCCAAACTTGCATGAATCACATATGTCATAAAGATGGTAACTTGCTTAAATGTTCATGTCATAGACCTATCATAAAGGTGTCAACTTGCATACATGTCATAGGTCTAAAAAGGATGAACTTGCACATGTACTTATGTCATACATAGAGGCAACCTTGCATATGAACTTGCATCATAACTTGCATATGAACTTGCATCATAACTCGCATATGAACTTGCATCATAACTTGCATATGAACTTGCATCATAACTTGCATATGAACTTGCATCATAACTTGCATAAAACTAAACACTCAGCATGCATAAAACCAAATACTTAGCATGCACAAAACCAAATACTTAGCATGCATAAAACCAAATACATAACTTGCATATCATGTTACATATAAACTTGCATATAATATCACCTATAGCTTGCATAACATGTTACATATGCATCAATGTTCAACATAGTGTTTTGCATAGTGAGCATCATAAAACATAGCATTAAACTTGCATATAGCATAAAACTTGCAAAACACACAACATACACCATACCAAACTTGCATAAGCACATTTATCCACAAACATAGCCATATCTTATCATATCCTATCATAATCAATTTAACAATTGATTATTAAGGCTATAGAAACTCACCACTAAACTCCACTAAGCAAACCCTTGCCACAAATCACCCAAAAACTCTAGCCTTGAACATAAAGCTTGCAACTTGATGATGAATGCAAGCTAATGATCAATCATACAACTCAAAGATGCTTGTATGAACATGAAAGCCTTCATAGAAATAGTTTTATAAGAGGATGGAGGCTAGGGCTTTGAGTGGAGGCCATGATCATAGAAAATTTTGGCATAGTTTAGTTAGAGTATAGGATTATGGTCATTTAGGGCTAGCTTAGGGTCTTATTTATAGGATTAGGCAAGTGTTTTAGGCCATTAGATTAACCCTAAATTAGATTAGGACCATCAGATCTCGGAAGCTTCCAGAAACCAGCCCCAAAACACAGCCTAAACCCTAAAATGGTGCACCAGGCCAGCCAGAAAGCTGTGCAGGTTTCTGGCTCGACACGGCGAACTTCCCAAGTGCGCCAGTGTAAAAATGTGTTGGCGCACTTCACAAGTGCGCCAGTGCATTTTTGTGTTGGCGCACTTCACAAGTGCGCCAGTGCATTCTGGCTTGTTTTCGGTTTTTCTGCCTAACTTCGTTCGTCCATATCTTCTTCATACGGACTCCGATTTTCGAAAACTCAGACTCTATTTCGCGTATTTTTCCGAGACGAACGCAATGGTGCAACCCGTTTCCCCTAATTCCCACATCTAGGATTAGTTATTCTTTAATTTGTGAATTTTAGCATTAACCGAAATTCGGGGTGTTACACTCCCCCACGTCCATCAGGCCCGCCACCGCCCGCTGGCCACCCAACTCCGGCCGTGGGCCCCGCTACACCCAAAAATCCATTTTCACCAAATTTCCCGTTTTGCATAAAACACCCTGTCCTTATTTCGCAAATAACTCCCAAACCGTGCGTTTCTAGCCAAAGTTCCTCAAGACCAAAGTCGAAGAGAACGATTTTCGCTTCGATTTGGTATATGATAAATCCTATTTTGCATTGCGGAGTTGTCGGGAAAACGCGTCCAAAGTCTGCTGTTCAAACACTGTCAAAATGCTGTCTTTTCGCGATTTCCGGCAAAATGGCACATTTTCGGCAAGAAGACCACAAGGCAAAAGTTGTTCAGAATGGCGTGCTTGTGCTAGAAAAAAAGATGGTGTGAAGATTGAAGTTCGTTTGCAAATTCTAGAGTCAGAACAACAAATCCGGGCGATAGAAAATATGTGAGTTTGCTTTGTTTTAAAGCTTCTATGGTTTTTTGAAGAATAAAGTATATAAAAATATGATTTTTATATTATTGAGGGAATAAAAATATGATTTTTATATAGTAGAGATATAAAGATAAGATTTTTATATATGTAGTGACTACGGGCAGTGAAATTGGCAAAAAGGCGAACACGACGAAGATTTCTACATAAGAAGAGTCGTGGCGTTTGGTTTAGCTATTGGTGAGAACTTCTCACTCTAAATTTCTTTTTCTAGTTATATATATATATATATATATATACTAGGATGCAGACGGTGCTTAGCAGCACCCGACACCCGCCATCCACAGACCATGGATGGCTTGTTTGTTAAATTGTTTGGTTGTGTAGTTGGTTAGTCTATTTGGTTTGAATTGAATTGTTTGGTGAAATGAAATTGATTTGATTGATGTGTGAATGGCGTGGGCCTTCACTAGACCGGGGATAAGGCTAGGCCTTGTCCCGTTTCTAGTATCGTGTCGTTATGCCGCCGAAATTTCCTAAAATATGTTAGAAAAATAAAAATATCATTTTATTTGATAAATGAAATGAATAGAAATTCATGTGTTAAAATAAAATATATTATCGTTAAAAATATAATTTTTAACGTGAAAGTGAATAAATAAATATTTATAAACAAATCGGCCGATTTGTTTATATACACTGATTTGACTGATATTGATTGGGTCGATAAATTTTACATGTCGCCCAACTGCACAACTAAAATCCTGTGTTTGATTGTTTGAAACCCCACACGGGTGTTGGGATGAAATTTGAAGTTCACTCATCCTGATTGATTAAATATGTCGATCGATTGATTGACAGGCTGTTATAAGCGTTAGATATCTATATTTGATGCTTATACAGTGTAGTGCACTTTGGTTGATGGTTGATTATTTTTCAATGCTATTATATACGTGTGTTGTATGGAATCCATATAATTAACGTTATATGGTGATTGATTGGGCCTCATTCCAATCGGGACAACAATGAATATTATAAAAGAAAATTCATGTGTTGAATATAAAAATAGTCATGTGTTGACGATGTTCATGTGTTGAGTGAAATAATTTATACAATGAAATTTACATCTTTATCATATTTAAAATTAGAACTACTTTAAGGTTGAAGTCTAATTGAAAATCAAACGATAGACACCATAGTTTTATAAAATATTTTACATAACAAAAATAGTGATGTGTTGACAGTACTCATGTGTTGAGATTAGTCAGGTGTTGGAAGAAATATAGATTCATGTGTTGAATGGAATAAATATTCATTTGTTGAATAGAATAACGGATTTATTGAAATATATAAAGCCGTGTTGATTAGAGTTGCGCTATTTTGACGTGAATGATATTTATATCGATTATATTCGTTTTTATAATGAATATAGAAAAGAAGTGATTTCAAAATATAACATTTTGAAAATATTATCATTTATATAGTAATGATATGAAATATTCAGTTTTGATTAGAAATTGAAATAGTGTTGAAATGGTTTTGAAACGAAGTTAAAACGATTTATAAAATACGTTTTAAAAGGAAATTGACGGAATATATATAATATATATATATATTATATATATATATAATGGCCTGAATAGAACGCGCCGCTCCGCGGTAGTTCGTGAATTTCGACCATTGACTTCGAATTGACGTTGCGGGAGATCCGACCGTCGGATTCTCCTAAAACCCAAACCGTTGGGTTCGTATCGAAAAGAGCTTTCCAATGGATATAGAAATTTGAAATCTAACGGTTGGATTTGGAATTATGTCCAAATCAAATTCGAAAAAGGTCGCTGTAAGTGCAGTTCGATGGCCATTGTTGGAAATCGACTGTACGGGCCTTGATAAAATTATTAAAAACATCTATAATTTGTGTAAAATTATATTATGTGAATTGGAAAGAATTGGGCTGCAAAATTCCACATTTGAAAGGATAAAAATATATTTTTATCAAAATGAACTAGTTTTGAACTAGAATTAAAATCAATTTATTTTTGAAATAAATAAATTGAATTTGAAAGTGATTTTAATAATAATCAATATTCCCAATAGGTAAAGTGGAAGTGGAGTTGAATCGAAATTATCTTCGGAATATTTCGATGTTGGATTTTGTGATTACATAGATATGGTTGTGGAAATTTGAAAGATATATTCATATCGTTATTTCCAATACGATATTTGTTGGTTTCAGAATTTGATATTGAATATAAGCCGATATATTTTCTATTCAGAACCTTGTATTTAATGTCAAATGTGATTTGGGTTTGTCGTGAATCGTGTTTTAGATGACATTGGTTCTTTAACCCGGTTAAAGGCAGGATGTTGATTTTTGAGAAGATTAAAACTAAGTGGAGTTTTAATGAATCTTTAATTAGATTAAAATGTGAATTGATAATTTAAATTATCAAATCTGAAAAGTGATCGAGAGTGGAGTATCACCAGTTTTGCTCCAAAGCGATAGTTAAATCTTTAATTAGATTTGAACGTGAAATGGTAATTAATTTTACCGATAACACCGTGGTGTTAGATATGGAGTATTACCAGTTTTTCTCCTTGGGATATATAGGTTGGGATTGGGAAATAAAATAAATAATTACTTCGGTGTGGTTCGCTAATCCCGACTAGTTTGGAAAACCGTAAAATGGTTTGAAATGATATCCAAAGGAAGATTAAAGAATAAATTTAGAAGAATTTATCTTGGATAAAACTTATGGGAACCTTTCCCTAAGAATGTGATTTTGTGAATAAAAGAATATTCTGAATTGGAATGAGGCATTCGTTGTGTTTGTGTAACATTTGTTTATCATATACGTGGGTTATTCAGGAAGGTCGGGTTATACCCATTCTGAATAACCGATTCGACGAGATGTCGAAGATGAAGAAGGTGGTTGAAGACCGGAAGTCTTCACATCGTTTGGGTGATTACTGATGATCTTGATTGGGCTGTACACCCAAGATGAGGGAAACAATTGGTGATCGTCCAGACGTACTTGGAGATGGATGGATATGCGAGGAAAGTGCCTCCGGTTTCGTTCAGACCCAGAACGAACTTGTAAATGGATTGTGTGTCTGACATTGGATTTTATTCTGTGTTGATTGATCTTTATTAAATATACATCTGTTTGGCAGCGGAGAAATTATTCTCTTGCTTAACGCCCTTCTCTGAGACGTACGAGCTCAGAGGTTGTATATCGATGGACATCAGTCGCATGGAGTGAATTGCCAGTGTGGCACGCATAAGTGGCAATTGATCAAGGCTTCTGTTGAAAAGCAAAGTCTTGTGGTTGATGATCAAAGCACGGCCTGTATGGCGTAGCTTTGTGTATAACGTGAATTCGCGAGCCTCACACCTCGGTATGAGTCAAAAACGGGATAGTGACTGCAGGGAGAGCACGACGTTTCTTTCTAGCTAGGGTGGTGTCAGTGACCTACCAGCCCTGACATTTATATAGTTTTCACCTGTGTGGTTGTTGGATACGAGGCGCCTCGGATATAGGTCTGTAAGGACCGGGAAACGTGTGTTCAGGAATAACTAATCCTCAAAAGTAAGAGAGGACCGGCCCTGAAGATCCAAGGATCATAGTGGGGTCCTGGGACATTTGCTAGTGTGTCTCGAACGAGGAGAGGAGCTTGCCCCTTGCCTCGGCTCATGACGGAATCCAATTTCCAATACGTGATATTGCGGTTTTAATTGTAGAACTAGTATGGCGACATGATAGATGGTACCCATGCCGCCTATGATTGATACTTATGATTGAAATTGTTTTGGCACTATGCACCTATAATAGTATCAAATGATTTGTTTTAAACGTACCAAGCATGCTTTGGCTGTTATAAGGGAAAACCCTATCCTCCGGCTTACGTTGCATTGTGTGATGGGACCTGGGTCTTATAACAGCTTCATTTTTCTTTATTTAGAATTGCGCTGTTTGTTCTATGCATTGGTATTCCTGGGAGGAAACCCGTTCCGTGTTATACGGCGTGGTCCCTTTATTTACCTAACTTTAAAACCAATATTAATAACTGTTTTAGTTCTCACACCAGTCACATGACTGACCTGGAGTTTATTGTTTTAACCTAAACTCTAGGTGCCCCTATTTTCCACACGGGCAGCTAGTAGTTTTGGTTTTGCAGATTTATATTCACAGGGTCCTGATTAACAGCTGGAACGATGCTCGGAAAGCTCTGTATCCGTGTATCACTTTCAGTTGTGTTTTGTATATTTTTCCGCTGCTATGTAACTTATTGTAATCTCTGATATTTGTCGAATGTAATTTATTCATCTATACTCTGTATATTCTTGTATCTGATGGAATTGTTGTAATAGAAATGAAATGTTCTTCCGTCTGCGTTCTATTTTGTCTTGTCCTCAATTCTATCCGTGCTTTCCTTCATGGGGAAGTTCGGGTCGTCTCACCACGTTTATCCTTTGGTGGCTTAATTATGGCTTCAGTACTTGAATCAACATCCGGTTTGTCATATGTAGGTATAGGATTAATTGTATGACTATATGAAGATCGGTAAGCTTCAACCGTGAAATAGTGCTCAATGAAATCGTACACATTAAATTTCATTTTAGTAATGCATTTTATCGCATGAGCACATGGAAATCCCATGACATTCCACTGGTTACAGCTACAAGTCCTGTCTTGTAGATCAACACGATGAGAGATTGGTGATCTAACTTCGAAAAGGTGTTCAGAAGCCCGTAATACATCGCAACCAAAACTGTCTTGAACTAGCACTTGTAATCGATTTTCCATTGTTGGACACAAAATAGTAGTCCATAAACGAGATTCTTCCCGACGTTTAGCCATTTGTTCCATGATTTTTATTCGTATCCCGTCCAAACAAGATGCAATTGGTAAGTCCCGTTCTTCTAAAATCCAGCTGTTGAAACTTTCCGCCACATTGGAGCTGTACTCACCGTACCTTTTACCACGGAAAAAAAATCAGCCCACTTATCAAAAGGTTTGTCTTTCAAAAAATTAACCGCTGCAGCACCACCAACTTGTAAAAACTTTGAATGAGCAACTTGAAACTCATGAACATTAGATGCTCGAGAACATGTGTAGAACAATTCCACAATCGAAATGTGTGCATTTTTGGACTTAACAGCAGACAGCAAATTTTGTTCCATGTGAAGGTAGCAATAACTATGGTATGAAGTGGGAAAAACATCTTGAACACCCGAAATCAGACCTTGATGTCGATCGGACATAAAAACCAAATTACGATCTTCGTTAAGCATTTTCTTCAAATGATTTAAAAACCAACTCCAATTATCCACATTTTCAATTGAAACTACGGCCATAGCTAGAGGGAAGAAACCTGGAAAAAAAATTTGAATATAAATCATAAAGAATTCTTCATTATAAGAAAAAATTATAGTTTCAGACAAAAAAAATGTTAATTAAATACTATAAAATACAACCTGATACCTGCAAATAACAAAAAATGATGCTTAAAAAGTGTTTGATATAAACTGATCCCTAAATACGTAGTAAAATGATACCTACAAATTGTGCATTGAAACATAACAGAAAATGATAACTAGATAGAAATAAAAATGATAACTTAAATCTGCTTTAAAAAGTTTGATAAAAAATGATCCCTAGATACATAGTAAAATGATACTTACAAACTGCAGATTGGAAACAGAGAAGAAAATGATACCGTAGTTTAAAAAAAATGATAACTTAAATCAGTACAGCTAAACAATGATAGTGTAAGAAACAAAATACTGATAAATAATAAAATGTACTAACTAAAACTGATCCAATAGAGGCCAAATGGTATCGTAAAATAATACCTTGATTGTCGTTCTTAGCTGTAGCACCCATCAACACTCCTGGCCTCCCTTTCAAATGGGTACCATCTAAAAAAATCATAGGCCTACAATGTTTGAATCCAAGAATACAAGCACCAAAAGCAACAAACACTCGTTCAAACTGATTTGTAGAAGAGTCTACATCCATTGCAACATAAGAACCTGGGTTGTGGGTCTGTAGTGCACCTAAATACCAACACAAATCATTGTACGACATTGCATCATCGCCATACAATTCCTTTAAAGCCAATTGCTTTCCTTTATAAGCATAAGGGTAAGACAAAGCAAGATTAAACTCTCTTCGAAAATCATACATAATGTCTTTCGGTTTCTTATTCGGACGATCTCTAATTTCATCAATGATCAATGATTTAACAAATTCACTAGATAGAGCAGGTTTATTCGAATTTGTTAAACCACCTCCGCAAGAATGGTCAGCAATCAAATTTCTAATGAAAAACCTACGTAGTTGGCCAACATCAGAAGAGGCATGCACTTTAAAAAGACAACCAAAAGACGATGATGAGCAAATAGCAGTGATCCTAGTAGCACTATTCTTCAGAAATTGTAATTCATGACATGATTTAATTTGATAGGCCATCAAGAATAGTCTGAACTCAGTAGCGCCTTCAAAACAAAAACCGGTAAAATCAAAAAAATTCAATGTTGATCCATTTTTCATAAAATATTTTAAGTAACTCTTCCTATGGACAACAATGTTCGCACCCAAACATGGAACAGAAGACGAAGGAATCAAAACATTAGTAGAAAGTGCTGAGGAGCCATCAACCACATCTTCCAACAGATACTCCTTCAACTTAACATCAAAGGAAAAAAAAAGCAGCCCTCTTATGTAATTGAAATAAAATGGTACTTTGAAGATCAAAGTCAGTTTCAACAATTTTAGTTCTTTCCTCAATCACATAGCTTATTTCAATTGATTTAGGAGTAAGCTGAGACCAGTACGTACATATTTCATTTTGCAAAGCGTACAATGAACAATTAACCGACAACCGAGTACTGAAAGAGGTACCATTGAAGACAAGCACTATAAGAAGAGTGTCTTCACAACTGCAACACATTTTTAATTTGAACACTTCAGTTAGCAGAGTAAAAAGAGGTAAACACATACAGTAAAAAATTAAAACAAGCAGGTAACACATACAAAATGATACCTATAAAAATAGTACAATGAGATCTACATAATACTGCACATTCAAAGAAGAGAGAAGAAAATGATAACCACAAAAATACTAAAATGATACCTAAAAACTGCAGTAGTTAATTTTTCATGAAATCATAACAAACAAATTCCAATTTTACTCAAAACTAACATGTATACTGATTGAATAAAAAATTGCCTTAATATAAAACAATTTTAATTCATCAATGCATTTACATTTCAAGTATTGAATTTATAGAAAAAACAATTGAGAGTAAAAACAAAGAATAACAGGAAAAAATAACAGAGATTCGAAAACAAGAAAAAACCATACCTGCTTGTATCACAACGAGAATCCATGAATTTTTAGTATCATAAACGCACAATGAATCGTCGAAATAAGGCCTAAACCTAATATGCAATTGATCGTGGTTCTGTATGATTGGCTTCTGATCAAATTTCCGTTCAAGAATTCTGCGTTCAATTAGGATTTCGGATTTGATTGAATTTATGAAATCAAAATAAAAATTGAAATTGAAAATATGGAAGACTGAGTCGAGATGAATGAGATGAATGACGGCGAGATCCTGATAAATTTTCCAGGATGAGAAAGATTTTATGAATTAAGGAATTGCGCGTGTGATATGTGGAAGATAATTTCGACAGGTAATAAAAAAACGCACGTGAGATCAGAAAATGAAGATGTTGTCCTTGTGAGTAAAATTTAAGTGGGCTGTCCTTTTGGAGAAAAAAGCCTTTAAATTTGTCCTCTTAAATATTTTCCTGCTCTTTATTTAAAGAAAACGTAGTTTTATTCCAAAATTCAAAAAATTGAGCAAAATCTCGTTTTAAATCTTGTCTAAGCTTTGGGTGAGAAACCAGAATATCAGCGAAGATTCAGGTTAATATTGGATATGAGTAAAATGTTTGATCGGAATCAAGTGTGCTTCCATGGAAACAACATACTAAAAATACTAAAAATAGCAACAAAATATTAAAATTAACTTATAGAATTTTACAATGACACATCTTCTACGTCCTGATATGTCCTCTCACTACCTCCGTCGAACCTGGCACTAATATCGTTACCGATTGTTTTCCTCCCATAGGCGATACTGTCACTTTATCTAATGAAGCACTTTTGCTAAGTATCAAATTATTGAGATTTTGCTCGGTATTGGAATTATCATCCGGTCCTAGTGTCATCGCATTTCCTCCAAATTGATTTACAAGAAATGCATTGCATTGTTTCAAATCCACGATAGCTGAACTCATTGTTTTCACCTCTATCTGCATTTCCTCTCGCCATTTATGATTCACGTTCTCTCGATAATTGACTACTGCCTTTGAAGCTTGCATGAGTTTTACCTGTTTTGCATTAGACGTAGAGCTAACAGCATGGCAATAACTTCTCCTACCATCATCTCCAAAAACTTCAGCGATGAGATCTCTTTCAAAATCTTCTAAGATTCTTATACCATCACCTCCATTAACACTAGATTCTGACTTTTGTCTTTCTTCAGCTGCTTCTATCAATGCCTACATATTTTATAAGCATATATATATATATATATATATTATGTAATCCTATTTACCAGAAGTAAAAAAAATCAACTTCAAATTTGATAGATGACATATAACAATGATTTCAACAATACATAATTCAGATGCTTCTATACTAATGTTATAATTCAACAATACATAAGTCTTAGTTATATCTATATTGCTTGGAGTCTAGTACTTATAAAATAGGAAAACAACATGTAAGTGCAGTAGATTAAAAGACTAATATATCTCATAATGGCAACTAGAAAGAAGTTGAAAATAAAATCTGCCAAAATAGGAGAACCAACTCAAAACCCAAAAAATCTTAGCTTACGAAACATCCATAATCACACAATGTATGAATGGAAACTAAAAAGAAGTTGAAAACAAAGTAATGAATAAGCATATATAAGCATGCAAATATTCACAAATAAGTAGTTTTATTCGTTAATATTTGGTTAAAGATAATTTATGCATCTCTGTTCAACAAATTAAGTAAATATGTGTGTAATTAAATCAAAAACAACAAAAATTGAATCCGTAATCAAACTTCCCAAAATTTATGAATTAGATTGAAAACTAAAACCCAAATTCAAACCTTGAAAAATACAATAAATCAAAGCTCTGGTTCCATGTTCTCTTAAGTTTTTCAATTTGGTATTAGCAGTTCCCCACTTGATATTCATGTTATACCTATTTTCCATTTTCAAGTATGATTGCACAAACATTTTGCCAGCACAACCTTAACAGACAGAAAGAGCTCTTTTTGCTTGAATTTTTCATTATGTGTTCTTACCATGTATTTCAAAAGACTTGCAATAAGAGATGATGCAAAAATCACACTTCTTACAACAAAGGGGAGAAAAGGATGAGAGAGATTATCTGTTATGTTTTTTTATATAATACAATTTTAAAGAACATCAAGCACAAAGTATGTTCAGTCATAAAACAATCATCATACATTTTTAAAGATTAACGGTAAGATGAATCCTGGAATCTAGTTGAATATTTACTATGGAAATGCATGAAACTACTCGGGTTGAAGTATAAAGATATAAAAAGAGTGTCAAAAGTGTACGATTTGATTTTAGTTTTTACCATTGAGATCATCTTTATAAAAATTTGGATCATTTTGAAATTACTGACTAGAATGCAAATACTTGGTTTTAAATAACTATTGGGTGTAGTGGAAGAGGTGTAACATATAGGGTGCAATGGAACCTTACCCTCTACTATATGTGGTGGAGGGGTTCTTGAGGGAGCTAACTCAAGCAGAATTATGTAAGTTACGCGAGGACATGTAAAATTGAACTTGAACTTTAATAAAACAATATAAAGAGCATCTTTCAACGTGCTAAAATACCCATAATTTGAATTAAACAGATAATTGTCCCATCTTTGTATTTACATTCACATTTCTTTTTTTCGATAGGAGACACGATATAGATGCAGACAGATATCCAATTTTCTGGGTATCCATAAAAAAAACCTATACTGAATATAGTTTATTAATAACTCTCTTTTTAGGGCTATAGGATCTACTAAGAAATGACATATTTTGGTCACCGACTCTTTGTTCATATTTAAATAACTGTAGATACCTAAGACAGGAAAAGGTAAAAAGATAGCGCTGTCTATTAACAAAGACCGATTTATTAGTAAAATGTTTCTTTGAGGAGATTCATTTATTATCGGAACAAACCTGGTCTTCGGCCAAATATTTACCTAGACAATATTTATTGAAGGGCGGACCTAAATTCCTTTAATCAAATATTTGACGGACAAATACAGATAATTGTATATGTAAAAATAACCATTACCGCATGTGACATATGGATGTAATTAGAAAGATAATAAAATTTATGATTTAATGATGAAAACAAAATTAAAATCCAATAAAATCTACTTAAATATATTATGTTCTTAATATCGTAATTTAACTTGGTACTATTTCCTGTGCAAAAAAAAGTTGATAAGGTAAATGATGTGAGAAATGCAATTTGTATTTGAATGTTTGCAAGGATGTGAACTTATAAAAAATGTGAACAAAAAGTTCTTGCATAAATGTATTTTTAATCAGTCAATTACTGGAAGAACATGTTGAATTTTTCTAATTTTATAAGTTTAAAAAAAAGCAAAAATTACAATATGTACAGTGCAAAAGCAAATATTCAATTTCATTTGGTTTCTTTTATCCACAACTCAGATTGAAGTTAACAAACACCATTACTCAAGTGATTAAACGATTGATGAAAAATGTGACAGGTTCAAAACTTACATGGCATGATTCAAAGACAAAAAAGTAATATTAACTTGCATATTTTTCGGTGGCGCAAGGAATCACTTCTCCAGTTTTTTTACTTGTGTGTGCCACTTTCCATGCTTTTGTTCGTGTAGGCTTACATTCCAGATTTTCCTTTTCCTACATGAATAAATATAAATATATTCAATAGCTACAAAGTATTATCTAAAATAACCATAAATGGATTGACTAGTACGAACCAAAGTTTCATACAGGTTAGCATAAGATTTCTTCCCGATGTATGATTTATAGTATTTATTTCCCTTGTTTTCACTCTTCGTCTTGCATTATTTTCTCTTCTTGTCCGTATACTCATTGTCGATTAGCTTCTCCCACTGAACTTTATCACTATCGTCGGGCAGGTTTTCAATTGCAAGATGCCTAGGCAAAAGCTCAATTTCTTTTGTTTTAATATATGTCTTCCTCAAATGTGATTTTGCCTTTCTTAAATATTGTGGAAAAAAATTCTCCAAAATAGGTCGAGCAACATCGGGATTTATGTTCAAGTCAAACTCTTTCTATGGAAAAGGTAAATGATTTTGATTATAATTCTATGTTTTATATATGCCAAAAAAATTAGAAATAATAAAGAAAAATATCATTATTGTTGTCCATAAGTTGTCCTTGTAAAAAGAAACAACTTTCCTCCAATCGTCGTAGCTAACTGGAATATGCCTTCGGACTAGAGTGCCGCAATGGGAAGCCCACTTGATGAGTCCTCGCCTTTTGCACCATCCATTTCAATAATTATGTAGTACTTTTTATTTGTTGGCGGAGGAGGAACGGTGTCTTCTACACTTTCTCTACGTTGCGATGCATTACTTTTACTAGTCGACATTCTGCATAAGTAATTCATATATTTTAGCCTACATTCAGCATACAAAAGAAAATAAAACTAATATATGAACTAGGTACAAGCTGCTAATGTAAGACCCAAAAAAATGGAAAAGAAAAGGAAAACGTATAGTGCATCCATAAGAAAAGAAAGTGTGCAACCATAAGGAAAAAGGCAACAAGCATTCAACCTGTTGAAAATCAGCAATAGTGCCATGCATACATAAGTTGAACGTAAGAAAGCACACAACCATAAGAAAAGAGGCAACAAGCATTCAACAACTCGAATATTACAACTAAAATCACCAATGTTAAAATCATTAAATATCTCAGATATTCAACACATAAAGAAAGACTTAGACTCAAAATCAAGCTCATCTATTTGGCTTCGATACATTTAAACAATGCTCCTAAGTTTGCTTGTTCCTTTAAAACAGACTAAAAATTTGTTGACACCTCATAATCATCCACGTTATCAGTCGGACGTTTAGGTGAACATCGTACAATGGACCAATCAAGAATTTGCATATCTTTTACGTAGAAATCTTGACTTGCTTCTGATGTGAGAATGTCGGGCTCATCGTACTCTCCATCACTGCTTTTAAGTTTGTTAGGTTCACTATCAACAAATTAGAGTCTGTACAAATCTTACAACCATGTATTTTGTCAGCAACATTTACCCACTCGCAATAGAACACAACATGTTGAAATTCATAATAATCAACTTCAATTATCTCCTTGGTAATACCATACCAAGTAGTGTCATCATCTGTAGGATTTAAATCTTTTGCACTTGCTATATGTTGTAATTGCTTCCATACAAACACCGCTATCTTGTGTAGAAAGAGTGTCATCATAGTGTTGTGGAGAGAATACATAACCATAATTCTATACTTAAGGTGAGTTTCGGCTTCCCATGCTGGTCCACTAACATAATACCATAACAGTGAATTCATGCACTTTTCATCCATTGACTGCCAAACCAATTTCAACAGGTTAAATAATGTCAATTTAATTATTGAAGTATGAGTTGTGTGCAATCTAACAAACCTTCTTGTGCAACCAATCAATAAATTTAGTTTGTACGACAACTTCTTCCCGTGTATGGTGCCCTTTTTTGCTCCTTTAAACATCCTATAATGATAACCGATAGTCGCTACAAATACAAATGTTGCAGCTTAAGTAAATATTGAAGTTACATCATATAATATGTTAAAATAAGACAAACCTATAATAATCTACGCCAGCGATGTCCATGGTAAAAAGTATCCACCATTGAATTTTAAGACGTTGTACGCCAGATAATTTGATAATTTTACCCTCAAGGATGGAATGTTCATAAGCATCATCTCCGTTCTTATCTAAAAATGGTGCTTGTCTGCAACTTTGATTACCAGTACGTGGATTTGGGATATATTCCATGGCGTATCTAACAGATTCTGAAACAAGATATTCTTTGAAAATTGATCCCTCCACATAACGCTTATTGCTCGGTATGTCCCAACACTCCTTCATAGCTCTAAAAAAAGTTTAAAATTTTACTTTATTGGTGAAATAAACCATGTAATAATTACATGAAAGAAACATTATACCTTTCAAATGGATATATCCATATATAAATAACTGGCCCACATAGCAATGCTTGATCAGCTAAATGCACCATTAAATGTATACTTATGTCAAAGAATTCAGAAGGAAAATAATGCACCAACACGCATAATGCCTCAAAATCATGTCTTTAGCAGCTTGAACATGCTTTCGAATTAAAACCTTCAAACAAATAATACTAAAATACAAGCATACTTGCAATATTGCACGTCTTAAGTCACGATGCTTTAGGTAAGCATATTGAATCATGATAGGTAGAAAATATTGGATGATAACATGGTACTCATATGACTTTCTAATATTCAAACTGGTTGGCTGACAATTTACTAAGTTTCTTAACTTAGTTCCAAACAAGATGAAAGTTTGACATCCTTTAGGATATCATAGCAACGAGTCTTGTAAGATTTATCAAATGCAAATTTGGAAGAATATTGCTTGTTCCTATCAAGTAACAAATTAATAAAATGCTCTAATACATTCCACTCAGTGTGCATCACATCAATAGTATGTCGCACTTAATCACTGCTCCAGTACTATAATGCAAAATGATCCGACTTCTTGTACCACGTCGGTCTTTCATCATCACCCTTTTCGTTCACAGAATATTCCTCGATGGGATCAACATCATCTACTATGTGCCTTTTTTGGGGGGTAATTTACATGGAATATATTTGATATGAGCAAGCTTTTCTTGAACTGCTGATCCTGTCAATCGTGTTGGAGGTTCATTATTCTCTATGGACTTATACCACCCATGCTTCAATGCCTAATACAGATGATCATTCTTCAAAAATCTTCTATACTTCGTATAAACAATCTTATTACTGATGCGCTCTGATTCTGGCTGCATAGCACAAATAGGACATGCTTTATAACCATGTGTTACACGACCAGATAAATTCCCAAAGGCGGGTAGATCATGAATTCCCCATAACAACATTGCTCTAAGAGTTAAATACTCCTTTGTATTCATGTCAAATGCTGGCACTCCTTCTGTCCATAATTGCATCAACTCATCTACAGGTGGTTCCAAATACACATCAATATCTTGACTTAGTGCTTTTGGTCCACGAATTAACAATGACAACATTTGAAACTCCGGATTTATGCATTATGATGGTGGTAAGTTATAAGGAACAGTATAAACATGCCAATAACTATATCTACTTAATTGGGCTGTATTAGGATTGAACCCATCGGTGGCAATACCGTAGCCAAACATTTCGTCCATTTCTACTAAACTCCAACCACTTATTCTTGATTGATCTCCATTCAGCCGAGTCAATAGGATAACGCATGCGAATCCAATAAGGTTGTGCTTCACTATGCCATAACATTTTTTGAGCTATCCATGGTATAGTGTACAACCTTGTTAATCTAGGAGCTAATGGAAAATATTTCAAAACTTTTCGAGGTTGTTTTGTAACTCTTACCACTTCTCCTTGCTTTTTAGTTTTAAATCTTGAAGTGTGACAACGAGGTTCCACTGCATTACTTTGCTCTTTCCAAAACAATATGCAATCATATTTACATGCATGTATACACTCTGCTTTCATTGCCAAATCGTTTATTATTTACTTCATTGTTGAATACTTCTCTGTTATTGTATTTTCCTTTGGAAGCCACTGTTTCAATCGTTTCAATAACTTAGTCATACTATTTTCAGATGAATTTTTTTTATAAAAATTTGTGAAGCACTATCATGACACTTAATGTTTTGATACCATCTTCACAAGAAGGGTATAATTTTTCATTTGCACTTCTTTTGTATTCCTAGGACTTTTTCCAATAATTACCATTACTAATCCCTTCTATGCCATATGCATCATCAACAAGATCTCCAAGAGTGTCTCCTATATGGTTTTTCTCTTGAAATTAGTTAAAATTACAAGCCTCGTGATTGACATTCCGTGTAAGGTTGACCACCATGTCATTGCCGCTTCTCTCACCATGAAAACCCCATTCATCGTATGTTTGTTCCATACCATAAACAATCAAGTGTTTCTCTATTGATCTAAAATGCAACTTTTTTGAATTTCTACACTTTATGCAAGGACAACTACATAGTTCGAAGTCGGGTGGTGAATTAAACATTACAAATTAAATGAAATTTTGAGCTCCTTATATGTATTCAATATTATTTCGATATCGAATTCTAATCCACTCTTTCGACGCTGGCTTCATCTTTAGCAAGAAATTTTATTTGTTCCTAACAAGACATGAAAATACAACACTGTCATCATGAAACTAATTAATAACATACACGATTGCAACAACTATGCAATGGTATAAGCTACTGTTCACTAACACTTATAAGAATATACATTGCAAGCATTGTCATCATGAAAAACATAAATTAACTTACAGAAACAAAATGACTAGAAGACCTCAAAAACAAGTTTTACTATGTATGTATAGCATTTGAAAATATTCTTATATGAAAGGACACAAGTATTTGAGTGGCAGTCATAACTGTTCAAATTTGAACAACCAAAACATTAAGTAAAAAGAAAAGAAAATAGCAGTAGTCTAATAGACATTTTTTTGTTAGAATCAATAAACGTTAATGATCAAGAATTAAAGGTATTAATAGAAAAATATGATATGATTTTCGCAACAAAAACATAGCATAATTTCATGTCTATCATCAATCACAAGCCATAACAATAGTTATGGAGTTTGATGCATAACATCCATGTATTTTTCTCTTGCTTTCGTCTCATCAATTTTTCAACTAAACTACTACACAACTCCCATTACACCTTCGATGATTTTTCGAGTTAAATAGTTCAAAATGAAACCAAACTTTACAGATATGCTTTTATATGATTAAAAATCATGTTTATAGTGAAACTGAAATTAACATTTAAAACTGAGATTATACTCAATAATGAGTTTTGTAATAATAAAAGCATGGAATCTCAGAAGGAAAAAATCAATCTACCGAAATGTTGAATACATGGAAAACCCAAAGCATTAGTAATTCAGATTACTGCATTTTACATCAAAGATCCCTAATAAGTATACTTTAATAGTCAGTCAAATGTTATGGTCTGTCATGAAATATGCAAACGATGTATTTATTGAATATTGGAGGTAATTTCTATATAAGCATGTTTTTTAAACTAATAGAAGGTGAGAAAAAAATTCCTTTCCATTTTACCAGACACATTAAGTTTCAACTTATGTTATATGATAAAATCTCATAGTGAGCTGGTGATTCTTAACACAAGCCATTAAGCAATTAAGAACGCTCTTTACGTGCAACATGGTATCTGGTATGTTTTATAAATTACAAATGTTTACGAGCATAATCAATCAACAAGGGGATGTACTTACAAAGTTCCATACTTTAACTAGTTATAATAAATAAAACATGTCATCGCATTTCAAAATAATATCAAGTATAATAGTTGTGATCAATCTTAGCAAGCATATTTATGTAATAATTTACAATCATGCTATTCACCTAGAATGCCATGATTATATCTAATTTTCTATGTCACCAATAACATGTCGTTGTAGATGCGTTAGACATATATATGAGATTTGTTCACTTCTCATAAGAAAGGGAGATTTATGTGTTGTGAAATAATCTACAACTAACATACACAACAAATACCTTCACTATGGAAAAAATTTCGAATAAATAGTCAATAAACAAAAATAGTTGTAGGGCTATCAAAATGCAACCCAAACCCATTAATCCAATTCTTTTAACCCAATTTTAATAGGTTTAGGACTAACCCAGTTTCATTATTCTTAATATTGGGTCAAAATAGAAGATGCTATGTCTTTCTAAATTGAAAATCACCCTTCTATTTTGAATTTTTTCTCTGAAGATTCGAGATTTCTTCAAAATCCCCACCCAGATCAGGTTCTTCATGGTTGGAACCTCTAGTCAATCAAAAAGGTATGACATTTGAAATCCTAAAATTGTCAGGTCTATACTTTATTGGATTTGTTTATTGTACACGAGTTTCCTCTGGGAGGAGAACATACTAGGGGAATACTTGATTTACCCTTTTCTTCGTAATTTTTTTCATTCTTTACTGCAGGCTGAGGATGCCTTCTCTGCAGTTTTATCCTTCTTTTTTCTTCATCCGCTAATGCTTAGGGTTTGAAGTTCGAGGGACCAAAACCAAGGTTTTCAAAATGAATTTAAAATCATAAACCGCATAATTTAAAACATAAGTTAAAACAGAATTTAAATTGTCAATCATAGATTCAGAATATGCACATTTAAAGACAATTTGATAGTATCATTAGACAATATCATTATATAGTTAAGAAGAACAAAAGGATTACAAAATGGAACACCACATAAGATGCTCAACACACTACCCTTATTGAAATTTTAGAAGAAGAATAAATAACATAGTCTTACCATGTGGGTTTAAGTTGTTTACTAAATGTGAACATTACCATGCACAGTCCCATGACAAAAATTGTGTATGATGGTTAAGGAGGAGAACGGGACTATAAAACCAAACACCACATCAGATGCTTGACGCACTACTTTTAACTAGTATAAGTGTAAATACTGAGTATAATGAACCGTAATAAGCAAGAAAACTGTCTGCGCTTTGTTTATGTTAGAATAATAATGTTCATATACAGAAATCTCACTAACGCTTAATAATCTACATTAAACTGACTAAATCCTGAAAATCAAGTACACTGCTTGGTTGCCAAGTTGAATACCAAGTAATCCTACATAAACATTATATTACAACTTCCAGTAATTGGAACAGCTCATGATAACATTGGATGACTTATGGTTTAATATGCAGACATAATTGGGATATCAAGAAAATCCATTTATATTTGTTCTATTCGTTTAGCATTGGAAATCCATTTATAATATGCTAAATGGATATCAAGCAAATCCATTTATATCTTTTAGCATTGGATGACTTGTGACTTGGGTTCTAATTTACACATAATTGGGACGTAATATTTTTCTCTTATGTCAAACTGTTATCTCACTTTTAAACCAGTTTCAAAACCATTCACAACATATATCTTGAAAATAGAACTCAACTGTCACAAATAGTACGAGTTTTCCTATAAATAATGGAGCATTCCAACATCATTCTACCCATTCCTACCAAATGCATTGTTGCCTACAGTTGCATGGTTAGAGAAAGAAAGTGGGATATCAAGAAAATCCAAAATTGGTTTTGATATTAAATTATTGTTATATTTAAAATTGATTTTGACCCACGATATTCTACATCTAAACTTAAGGTTTAAAAAAAATGAAAATCTAATCATTTCCAACAACGAAAACCACGAGATTCTTTATCTAAACTGTGATGACCCCAAACTTCCACGAGTGAAAGCAGGAGAAATCATTTTTGGAATACAACATAAATACAATAAAACAGAACACAGATACAATATAGCAAAGGAGATTCATAGAGTAATAACATTATAGCAGCGGAAAAATATAATGTCATCAATCACAGAAATTCCACAGTCACAGAAAACTAAGATTATTACAACAAGTTTGCAGAAAAGAAATAAGTTTGATGTCTAAAAAGAAAAGAAAAGATGCCAATAGAAACAAAAAGTCTTCAAGCTCCAAGTCATCACCTCTTCTCCCAAGCAGAATCCAAGAGAGAGAAAATAAGCAGCTTCAAAGAAAAGCTCCAAGCAAAGAATGAACCTGTCTACTTGGCTGCCCGTGTAGAAGAGAGGGCACCCAAGTTTGCAAAAAGGTGAAACAAACTATGGGTCAGTCGTGGGACTGGTGTGAGAATTCTTAAATAACTTATACTAATAAGACAAATCCAAAGACCACGCCGCTAACGCGGAACGGGTTGTACCAATGGATTGCCGTGCATAACTATAGTGTCAATACAGATAAGTAAAACGTAACAAAACGCAATGTCTTTTGAAAAATGGAACCACCATAAGACTCAGGTCCCATCACACAATGCAACGCACACCAAGAGGATAGAGTTTTACCTTATGGTGGTTAAACATGCTAAATACGCCAAATACGTAACTAATACTATTATTAGTGTACATGGTTTCCAAAACAATTCAAATTATAAGTATCAATCCTAGGAAGCATAGGTACCATATATTATGCCTCCGTACTAGTAATACAATCAAATCCGTCGGGGTCGTATTGGGAATTTGGGTTTCCATCATGAGTCCAGGCTAGGGAGGACTCCTTACCGATTCGAGACACTCTAGTTAATGCCCCAGGATTACCCGCAGTTAACCCTTGGAAATGGCAGGGCCGGTCCTCACATACAGCTTAGAGGATTAGTTATTCCTAAGTACACGTTCCCCGGTCCTATAGGACCTATCCGAGGCGCCTCATTTCATCATCCTCCAAAAGTAAAATGACTACTAACTAGAAAGAAACGTGCTACTTTCCCTGCGTTCCCTTCCCCCTTTTTAGACTCTACCGGTTTGTGAGGCTCGTGAGGTCGTGTATACCATACCACAGGGTTCTGCCTTTCAACAAGAAACCCTGATCATTGCATCTTAGTATGCCACACCGCCACTCCATACCGTACTATTGATCGTCCGTCACTATATAAACGGGTGTTAAGTAGAGAATAAATTCTCTACCACCAATCGTTTATATATTAACTGAATATCAACAACATAATATTTTGTGGGGTACGATGTCAGACACACCATCCATTTATACCCATGCTCTAGGTCTGAACTAGGGTCAAACCCGTGAAATCAACACGTACGTTTGGGCAATTATCCCGACCCTTGAATTGGGATCAAACCAATTCAGAGTCTTGATCGTTGTCCATTCGAGGGGAGATTTACGGTCTTCATATGCCGTCTTCATACTTGAATTCTTGAAATCGTACGATCATTTGGAATGGGATTAACCCGGTCTTTCCAAATAATCTCGCATTCACATATTTTGAGAAAAACATATTTCATATCGTTATTTTAATTTATAACGATTAATTCTTGCCTTAATTATTTAATATAATTAATTTCCTTATTTAATGACGCTTCAGGTCAAGGGCGACCTTGGCGCTGTTTTCAATCAAATTTGATTTTCACATTCCTCAAAATCTAACCGTTGGATTTTAACGTAGCTTATATCGTTGGAAAGATTTTTCCAAGACGGTCCTAACGGTTTCAGTTTTGGGAAAATCCGACGGTCGGATCTTCCGGTATAATCATTTAAAAGTTCGATTTCAAAACGCGAACTACCGCGCTCAATTCGTTATATTATATATATATATATATATATATATATATATATATATACGTAAATAGTTCGTTCAACTCGTCGCTCCTATATATAACTGTCGTTTCTCTTATCTTTTACTTTTCTACTTACATGACAATATAATTTAGAATTAGACGATGAACCTTTTCTTTTAATTTATTATTATTTATTTTTATATTTTATAATTTACATTCGAAAATGAAAATTATAACATACCATTCCATTAATTTCTTTATATATATTTCTTTTCCCATTTCATTATGAACAATGAACATTTTTCCATGGTGTAAACTCTCTTTATACATTATAAATAATGTAAATCTTTTCCTCCATTTCATTTCTTTTTATTTAACATTAAAAATAATGTTAATTCTTACATACAGTTTCATTTTTTTTTCAACATTAAAATAATGTATATGTTTCCTTCGAGGTAAATTCTCTTTTTATCTACATTATAAATAATGTTTATTATCTTACAATGCAAATTCTCTTTTCTGTTTACATTATAAATAATGTATAAAATCTACATGAAATGAAAATTCTTTTCTTTTAACGTTAAAAATAATGGTAAATCATCCTACGGTGTAAATTTCCTTTTCATATACATTTACAAATAATGTACATTTTTTCCTACGAGGTAAATTCTCTTTTATATGCATTATAAATAATGTACATTTTTTTATGGCGTAAATTATCCTTTTTATATACATTAAAAGAAATGTACATTTTCCCTACGAGGTGAATTCTCTTTTTTTATACACATTATGGATAATGTGTATTTTTCCTACGAGGTGAGTTTTCTTTTCATATACATAATAAAATAATGTACATTTATCTTACAATGCAAATTCCTTCTTAATTAACATTAAGAATAAAGTTACATTTACATACAATGCGTTTTTTTTGTTTTAACATTGAAAGAAATGTTAAATTTACATAAAATGAAAATACTTTTATCTTAACATTAAAATTAATGCTAAATCATCTTTTCTTTTTATATAACAATCAAAATGAATGTTAATTTAATATGCATTCATTTCCTTTTAATTAACATTAAAAATAAATGTTAATCTAACCTACAATATATTTTCCTTTTTATTAACATTAACAATAAATGTTAATTTATATGCATTATATTTCATGTTTATTAACATTAAAATAAATGTTAATCTTACATGCCAACATTTCATATTTGTTAACATTAAAAATAAATGTTAATCTTACATGCGATGAAAACTTCCCATTCTAACATTGACAAAAATGTCAGTTCAACACACGGTGAAAATTTTCTATAATTCTAATATTAACAAAAACGAATGTTAATCTCATACGGTTCATTTCTTAATACATAACATTAAAAATAATGTTAATGAATCATACGGTGAATAATTTCATATGATGAAAATTTCTATTTTAACATTTAAACAAAAATGTTATTTTTCTTGCAATGCATTTTCTATGTTTATAACATATCAAAAATGCTATTTTTCATACAATGCATTCTTATATCATAACATGACAAAAATGTTATTTTTCATTCAATCCATTCATCTAATTTTAACATATCAAAAATTCTATTTTACATAGAATGCATTTTTATATTTATTAACATTGCAAAAATGCTATTTTTCATACCATGCATTTTTATATTTTCTTATATTAACATTTGACACAAATGTCATTTTCATACGGTGACCATTTTCTTTTATTAACATTAATAAAAATGCTAATTTAACATGTGGTGACATTTTCTTTTATTAACATTAATAAAAATGCTAAATTTAACATGCGATGAATAATTTCTATATTAATATACAAAAATTTGTCAATTAACATACGATGGCAATTGCTATTTTAATATTGACAAAATTTGTCAATTAACATACAGTGAGTAATTTTCTATTTTAAACAGTGACAAAAATGCCAATGAACATACAATGAATAATTCTATTTTAATATTGACAAAAATTTGTCAATGAACATACGGTGAGTGATTCTCTATTTTAAACATTGACAAAAAATGCCAACGAACATACAATGAATAATTCTATTTTAATATTGACAAAAATTTGTCAATGAACATACGGTGAGTGATTTTCTATTTTAAACATTGACAAAAAATGCCAACGAACATACAATGAATAATTCTATTTTAATATTGACAAAAATTTGTCAATGAACATACGGTGAGTGATTTTCTATTTTAAACATTGACAAAAATTGACAATTCAATCATACGGTGAAAATTTACTATATAGCATTAACAAAGATGCTAAATTATCATACGGTGAATAATGTCTTGTTTAACATTAAATGAAAATAAATGTCCATTTAACATACGATGACATTTCTATTTTAATATTGAACAAAATCTATCCATTTTCTATCTTAATATTTGACCAAAAATGCTAATTTCACATGGTGACAGTTGTCTAATTTTTAACATTAACATAAATGTCATTTTCCTACAATGGGCATTTTCAAAAATTGTTCATCAACATTCAGTGTAAAATTCCATTTTTATAATGAACAAAAATAATGTCCATCAACATACTATGTATAATTTTCTATTTTTAATATATAAAAATGTTAATATAACATACAATGAACAATTTTGATATATTTAATTTTAACATATAAACATGTCACACAACATACATGAACGATTTTTAATATTTTTAATTTTAACATATCAACATGTCACACAACATACATGAACGATTTTTAATATTTTAATTGTAACATCTCAACATACAGTGGGTTTTGTCCTATCATACATGTACAGATTAATGTCATAGCACACACATAAGGTTCATGTCACAGCAGATTCATACGGTTTATATCATATCAGATTCATATGGTTTTATGATTTAATAAAAAATCAAGTTCCGTGAATTCTCACCTCAAACAAAGCAAATCCAAAAATCTAAACCACTTCAGAAATTCCCCGAATCAGTCCTGAAACGCAGCCCTCTGAATTACGATTCCGTCGGATCTGGAATTTTCAGAATCCGAGTTCATACGAATAAGTTATCAATGTTTTAATTAACCAGACCTTTAACAACTGCTTCTGTCACGCTTAAAAGCGTTACAAAATCTGAAATTAAAATTACCTTAGAAACTCAGTTTTTGTTCAAATTTTCAAATCCAGTTTTCGCAGCCTGTAGTCGATCGTTTGGGGTGCCGTTTGTTGGACTTTGACCGGCTTGGAGAGGTCTTTTCACGCCGGGAAGATGGTGGCGTTCGGTGGTGCCAGGCGGGGCCCACGTGCGTGCGACGGCGGCGGCTTCGGGCTGACGTGGCGGCTTCGACAGGGCGTGGTTCGGGTGGTGGTGGGTACCAACTTGAAGATCTCGGGAAGAGCTTCGAATCGGTATATGGTACGCTGAAAACCGTTGAGAGATGAAGGAGAAAAGTGGAGATGAAGGTGGCGGCTGTAATGGGTTTCGCGATTTGGATTAACGGAGGAAGAAGAAGAGGTATACGTACTGTGTACGGGTATATATACTAGTATTTAGGGTTTTATTTTAATTATTTAATTAATTATTTAATTCGAGAAAATACCGTTTTCACATACGACCTCCGATTCGCGCTCAACGACTGTCGAACTTAATGTTTTGACGTCTTCTGAACGCGATGGCGCTATCCCCATGGTCCAATTCTGAAGTTACAGTATGGTTTTCTTTTATTTTCAAATAAATCCTTTATTTTAAATTCGAACGTAAATATAATTTTGCCGGGGCCACATACGAAGTCAGAAAAATCCGGAAAAATTATTTTTGGCTTTCTTATGCCGATACGATCACAACAAAATTCGTTTCGTTCAATTCTGAGACTTTTTGAAAAATGGCTATTTTCAAGGCGAATACATTTAATATCAAAAATACAATTTGAAAACAATAATTTCTGAAACTCAAAATATATAAGTGTTTACTGTTTTTCAATGCAGAAACGTCATTCTGAACTCAATGGAAGTGGTTTCAAGTGCCGATTCCTTCGTATGTAAAAAGTGGCAATTTCTGACCTTTATATATTATATATATTCATTTCATAGCGACTTTTCTAAATTTTAATTTTGACATAACTTATAAATTATAAAGTGAAATTTCAATTTTTCGGATTCATTAGAAAGATATTCTGAAACAGATTTAAATATTTTTGATTTCACCAAAATTCGTTTCCATTTGGATCCTGTACATTCAATCAAAGTTTAAAATTAAATTTCCAAACTGCAGTGCTTAATTTGAACTCCTCTTATTTATTAAATTTTCTTGTTTTAACTTCGATTAAAATAAATAAATCATTAAAAATACTTTAAACTCATTAAAATAAAAATTTTAAATTGGCCCTAAAATTCTGGGTCGTTACATAAACCTAAAATTGTTTTATTTAAACAATGAAAACCTAATCGTTACCAGCACCATACCTTGGCCAGAGCAGAACCGCGATTCCAATAACAGACGAGACGAGATCCAAATTTAGCCACAACCGATTTTGGGAGAACCAAAAACTAATTGTTTTCTTTAAGCACTGAAAAGGGGTTTGTGTGATTTGTTTTGTATGATTTGGAAGCGTAATAAACTCGATAATAGGGAAATGACCATTTTTACCAGGGTAGTTAACTGAGGTCACGGAATTAATTGTGAGTAGATACAATTACGGTTATAACTGCTAGTCTTTTGTTATAGTAATAACCGTGACGATCACCAGCGAAATAAGTGTGACAAACGAGCTTGTTTGGTGTGGTTTTACACATTTCATTAGATTGGTTAGTGGAAAGGTGTGATCCATTTTCATAATTCACATCAACCGAGATTCATAGTTGCATGCTATTTCTTTTATTTTCATTGTATTTGATTGGTGTGCAATACTGTAATCCCTATTTCACACTAATATCCAGTTTTCCTTTATATTCTTGCAACTACGTTTACAATAATTTTGCAATTACGAAAATGTATCTATTTTTTCCAAAGTCCAACTAACTCAGTCCACTACGGATTTTCCCTTTTAATTTTTGAGTTAGAAGTTAATTCCGATTTTCATTTACCGTTTCCAAATAACTGTAAATTTTCCATACATAATTAGGCATATCTATTTTTTCCATTATTTCCAATTTCACTGTAACTCTATTTACAATATATCCAATTTGTCATTAAACAACAATTTCAGTAACATATTCATGTTTATTGTAAATTCCATAATTTCAGTATTACACTAATTCTTAATCCAAACAGAAGATTAATGGAATAGATTTGTACAACAACGATATTCTTAACGTGCTTGAAAATAAATTATATCACAATTACCACAAATTACAATTATTTAACATGTTAAGGATTACGAGGAATGTAAATAGTAAATATGTCGTTACCCAAAAGGTATAATTCTAAATCCACTCACCTGATTGCTTTCCAATCCTTGAATTTGATTTAGATTTATTATTCCGTGGCCTTTCTAACTAAATCTAGTATTAAGATAACCACGGATGTATAAACCTGATGCTAAAAGAAGAGGGAAAGAAAGAACGAAACCTAAATAATTCAGATTCATGGGACTTACCTCTCGTTGATCAGAAATCTGAACACCTATGTTGTAGATTTAAATTCTTTGTCTTCAACTCTTGAATCAGAACCCCTAAAAGCTAATTTTATAATTTCTAAAAGATTCAGAGCCTTGGCATCATCTTAGAAAATATGAGTTAGAGGCTAGGCCCTACTAGTCTGTTTATAGGTTTATAGGAAATTTTGGTCTTTCATATATTTAATAATATAAAATCTGAACCGTTCAACCAAGAAATACATGTCGGTCAAAACACGGATCTAGCCCTAGGTGGGTCGACCCTAGGTGTGTCGACCCATGGGTTGACCCACCTTATGGTGGGTCGACCCCTTGGTCGACCCATATAAGGCATGGGTCAAACCAGAGCCTAGGTCCTAAACATGACTTCAGCCGATATCAATTTTGTTTTAACATTAATGTTAACATTCATTTTATTTCTAATTATTCCTTATGTGAATCATTATTTTGAGCTTATAACAATTATCTAATTTCAAATTTTTGCGCATATATACACATACAACCTTTTAAATCTTTATTCATTAATAACTTCCCCATGCGGACTCCGTTTGGGATAAGACATATACCAAAACAAATCAGAAAATTGCCATGAACACAATAGTATATTTTTAAGGGATAAATTCTGAAATCCTAAATTGTCAATATGTTCATTAAATATTTATATAAAATATGGGGTGTTACATTCTCCCCTCCTTAGGAAATTTCGTTTTCGAAATTTAATAAGGATGAAGTAATGTCCTCCCATGTATAAATTGCAACCATTATGTGTACATCCATTTTTTCAATCATTTGTGCACTTATACAAAGTGTAATACAACATAATAATACATGAATGTAATGAATGGCTAAGCAGTACCTCCTATAATGAATGAATATTTTCTTAAATTTCTTTTTGAAATTTTGATGCATGCATCCTAAATATACTGGCAATTTCTTTATGAATGCAATATTTTGAAAACTCAAAAATACCTTTTCATCTAGTTGGTGGGTGTGGGTCCATATAGATCAACTGCAACTAGTTGTATAGTTTATCATCAATAGATTAGGAATCATAAAATGCCAACCTATGATCATAGAATGCCAACCTATGGCTCTTTCCCGTTTCCTGAGGTACATGAATATAAAATAGATATATTAATAACTTTAATTTTATTAAATCGGATTATGTTATTTGCACCATTTTCTTGATTAATTTGGCAGATAACTTCTGAAAGACTGAATCTATATGAATCATAATGTGTATAACTATGCAGTAAAAAATAGTCTATATGTCTTTAACTAAACATTGCTAATGGTGGAATTCAGAGAGCACATAGTTATTTTCAACAAGCTTAGACACTAATTAATTTCTGTTTTATCAAGATACCCTACGTAAATTATTTAAGTGCAAAATTCTTTTTCCAATAATTGTTGGTGTGCTAGTGTGAAATGTTAATACTAGTGCCACAACCTATACAAATAGATTATTACCTTTGTACTCTTTATTTCCATGGTTGAGATTTCGATGAATAATGGTCACATGATGAGTTGCACCTAAGTTTGGATACCAACATTCATTTTATGTATCATCAAGCCTTGTTGAGTCTTTTATGTTCAGGTAAGTATTCTTTGCTCTTTTGGTATAGATCTTGAACCTTGGCCCGACCGTTCCTTCAGCAGCCAAGACAAATGCCTAGGGCATCAGTCGTGACGGAGGCAACAAAAAATCAATTTTTTTCACTACTACTCAAAAATTCATCGCTCTAGGCTTCCAGCTTCTCCACTCTGATCGAGTTTCAACTTCGACCGCTTTAGTAGGGCTTCTTCTTCACCACGATAGGCTTCTCGTTCAGTTTGATAGAGGGAACTATTGTTGCCCTCTTCTTTAGAATTGATGTAAGTAATTTCACAATTTCAAATTCGATTTCAGTTTACAAAATTCCCTTTTTTTTAGGTTGCGGTTTCATTTTTATTGCTAAAAAAGTTGACTGAATTGTTTCATTTGCAAGAGGGCTTGTTGAGTTGAGTTATTGTTAATCATCATCCATATCCATTTCAAGCATGCAATTTTACCTTCAATTTTGCAGCGGGACAGAGCACAAGGGCAAAGATTACTGTTGAACCATGTTACATAATTGCCAAGTTTGCATTCATATTGTAAATTTCTAACTGCCAAAATTTCGAGATGGACAATAACTTGAGTCATATTCAAAATAATGCTTGTTAGATGTATGACCCATTTTTTCATATATTTAGCGTTTTAGCCTCTTATTATTATTCCGTCTACCACATCTTTGGCTAAATCTTCCTAACTCATTTCTTGAGTAAGTATGTTCAGTTCTTGACCTTGTGTTTCCTTTATAGCATTTCTTTCTTGATTTCTTTAGCTGAAATTATATAGTTTATGAGTCTATTGCAATCTTTTATTCGGTAATACCTTTATGTGCAAGTATTGTAGAGTGCATATACTGAATAGTAGGAATGATCTCCTTAGATATTTTGAATGCTACAATTGCCTTAATATCACTATCTAATTCATTCATAATTGATGGTATATGTTCTGCATATGATACTCTATAACCTCCTTCTTCTAATAAATGAAACTAACTCTTGATTTCGGCAAGATTATCCCTTATTAATAGATTCTTCCTTACGTTTTACATTTGCCTTTTATAGTGCATTATTTTAGCTACGGATTGAGAAACAAAAATCTTTTCCATAGTTGTCCATATCTAATTAGATGTTTTACAACCAATAATTTTTTGGTAATAATTGTATACTAAAGGATGATAAGAGATAAGAACTTAGTAAATTGTCATATCTTTTCTACTTCTTTCCTTCATTATCTGTTTTTAATCTTGGTGGCATAACTTTTGTACCAAGAATGAAATCCTCTAAACAATAACCTTTGATCATTGCCTAATGTGAAACTTCCACAATAGATAGTTACTTTCATCAAGAAGGCATGTTACCTATTAGGTTCAAGGGCTAATTATAGTTTCGATTAATTTTCAACAGATGATTATGATTCTGATTGGTAGTCTGAACTAGTTAGATGGTCTACAAATTGTTGTCATCTCCTTCCACTGATATCTAAACTGAATTCTTTAGGATAAGATTTCAATAATCAAAATGATTAAAATGAAGCAATTTTAGTTCAAATGATACTTTGATAAATTTGATGGCAATGTCCCATATCTGTATTGCAGAAAAATGAAATAGTCATGGTTCAAATATTGGTTTGATGATCTTAATAGTAAGGCTTTTTTCTTTTATTTCTTGATCTAGCCTTTTCAATGATGACGGTTCTTTGATGAAATTGTATGATGCTATATCGTTTTAGCTTGTATGATTTGATACCATGTAAGATTTCCTATAATTTGATGATGGTATTTGAAGCATAGAGATAATAGAAAGTTTATATATTATTGATTTTGTACGAAATCATTACGTTCTTCTGTTACAATGTATAGTTTACATGAGGTACAAGTTTTGATCGAGTAAACTATACAGTTTTTTTACTGGATATTACAAATTCTCCTTTAAATTATTGTTATAATCAATATGTTATACGAACTACAACCTCAATTACTGGTTACCATTTTTATTAAAGCGGTCATACCTATATGTTTGCGAATAAATTAACAACTGTAAACAATTGTTTAATTCGTCCGGCTTTCCTAAACAACAAGGGTTGTTGTAAAGGGTGTCAAACTCTAGGACCAAAAATTATTTTACTAATAAATCTAACCAAGTTATTCAGAAATTTTGATTGTTTGAAAATAACAAAAAATAAACAAAAAAAAATGAACATAATTAGGGAGCAATGACATAAACTAAATTAATATGAATTAATAACCAAACAGATTAATACATATCTAATTCATGTTTCTGTCACAAACATGAATCAACAATAACTAGGTTTCTAGAAACAAATATGTGAATAACAACAAGTGTAGCCTATGCAGGAGCTAAGCTCTTAAACAACCATAGGCTATTAGGACAGATTCATTATTTTATTTCTAAAACCCTAAAAGTTAGATCCAAGTCTGATAATCATTAAATCAAACTCGAATATACCCTGTGAAGGAGCATAGCTCTTAAACAACACAGAGTATGAAGGTTCAGATCTAACCCTCGATACAAATCTAGATCTATATGCATAAATTCCTCATCTCTTTAGCTATCTGATTCATATTAAATCTAATCTAAGCGTCATCACTCCCTAACGAAAGGGGATTAGCTAGACATAGCTAAAGAAGAAGAAGAGAAAAAGAAAATAAACAACATAAACATAGATAAATAAAAGAACAACTAAGAAGAGAAGGAGAAGAAGAATTTTATTCCAAGAAACTAATTACAAAACAAAACCTAAGAATGAATGGTTCCAACTAAAAGAAATACAAGTGTATTTATAGTTGCTATGGCAGAGACTAAATGGTCAATTGCAAAATATGGGACAAAACCCCTTTTTCCAAAATAACAAATAGACCAAATAGCTAAATGTGAACGCGTGTGAATGCAAATGTCATAGCTTGTGGGCATTAAATGGCATCAACTTCAATTATTTTGAGCATGAATAGGAACTCCATAACAATTGAGACAAGCGATCTTTATGAAAAGGCATTGAATCTTTAAAATATGCGGCAGAAGGTGGTTGAACAACAACATTTCTTCAAGCTTTAATCTAGCTCTAAAAATCAACACTCTTCTTACACCAATTCTTCAAGGTTTTCAACAATTAAGTGCATTAATCCATTATTCATTAATAATCTGAAAACACAATTATAAATACACAGTATCAATTATTTTAAATATAAAACAAGATAAATAAGCGGATAAAATATAAACATTTACGTGTATATCAAATACCCCCCCCCCCACTTATCTTTTTATTCATCCTCGAATATACTAAACTAAGATATGACACACTTTCATAAGAAACACGATTGCATTTAGCGTAAGAAACAAGCCGTTGAACCCCTAGTGTCCCTAGTAGGAGGAGTGTTGTCTCATGAGGGTTTTCAGCGGATATTACCCACAAAATCCAAAGAGTCTTATGTGAAATGTTGTTGACCTTGTTCAATTCAATTTATTAATATTGATTTCTAGAAACATGAATCGGTACAAGGTATCAAATTAGTACGGAGTGGTTAGTGTAATATTGGTATAAAAAATGACCTTTTTGAACCTTTGAAATAAATCAGTACAAGGTTCTATAATATACCAATATAAGAAAACTTTTTGAAACATGAATGATCGACTAAAACTTGGGTTTGAATAATGTGGGGTATCGAAGAAGAACGATATAGTGAGTCATTTCTCTTAAGTGGGCCAGGTTTAATTTAGAACTTACAAGTTTGAAAATTTGAGTGAGAAAAATATTATGCATGAAAACGAACTCAGAAAATCCAACAAATGTAGGTGCAAAATCATTTTTATTTGTTGTTTTTTTAAAAAAAATTTCACTTACACATTCTAACATGTATAACAAGGGTTGACGCGCTTACTCCAGAACACGACTGACGTCTGCACAGTCTCAAGATAGCATCTTAAAAAGACACATTACGACTCAATGAATAAATAATGTTCATTCACATCACCCAACAATTCAATTTACTAATAAAGAACCAAGGTGTTATTTATGAATTTTGAGTTAGTCCTTGTTCAATGAATGACCTAGTTCATGAAAATTTGATTACTGATGTAATGTAAATCCCCCTCCCCCACACTTAAAAATAGACTGTTTCCCCATAGTCATTAATAAGACATATCTTAATGAAAGGGAAATAAAATAAGAGGGTAAGCGCGGCTTACCAGATGCGCGTGCAAAAAGTACATAATCATCGAATAGATGAACCGACCTATGATGGATCATTGGATTAGCCTCATTAAGATTATGAGACATTATTGAAGCACAGAAAACCAAATCATAAAGGATTTTATATTACGTGTCAGATTTGGAAAAACATATTTTGTTTTTTCAAGAGTTTGAGTTGCTAGTTTTAAAAAATTTAGCTTACAATTGATCCTAAAATCAAATTGAATTTCTGTAGCAGCTAAAGAGAGGTCATCGAGTCGGGGTTAAGTAAAAGTTTCAAAAACAAAGTTTGATTTGTTCAGAAGATGTATAAATTGAGAGATGCGTGCATCATTCTCATCCCTACACTTGTTTTGAAAAATATTGTTCAGTTTTGCTTTGATATGTGAAATGTTGTTGACTAAAGGTTCATTTGTAAACCTAAAGTTAAAACCAAATAAATGAATTTTATTGAATTTCAGAATCATGTTTTCTCAAAAACAGAGTTATTCCAAAAAGAATTCATATACCTTAGAAATTTATCATTGAAAAACAAGTGATTACGATGAGGTTTAGTTGAAATGATCAAGTCGCAAGGAGTTTCAATAGTTTTAGAAAAATCTTCATTGTGTTTAAGATCACATTCAACAGTTTCGTTGTTTTTAGCCTCAAAAATTCCAAAGTTTTAATATGTTTCATTTTCATTTTAGACCCAACAACATTATCATCAATCAGTTTAAGAAGTTTTCACTCATCAAAGTCGTCCTTACCTGAACAGTTGTTAACAACTTCATCACTTCTATCAGGTTGACAATCAAAAGTTTCTAAATTTTCAAAATTTTCAGAATCTAAGAGAGGAAGATCAAATAGAAGACTGACATCTTCGTTTTCAAGAGAATTAAAATTCAAATCAGTTATAGAGATTTCAAAAACATTATTAAGATTTTCATAAATTTCAAAAGTTAGTTGAAATTTTCGATGTTAGTAAGAGTTGAATTTTCAACAGAAGCATTTATTTGAGTTTGAATTTCAGATTCACAGAAATCAGTTTTTTGCACAAGAGATTTTTCAAAATTTTCATTTTCATCAACATTTATATCATCAAAATCATTAATAGTTGTTATGTAATGTTGTGACTAAGTTATTGGCTAATTATTATTTTCAAAAGAAGTGTAGGAAAAAACTTGTTTATCGCTCGATTGGAATTTATAATTGTTGTACAAGTTCGTAACTTCAATTTGAAGAAAAGAAATTGGATAAACGATCCTATGAGATACACTTAGGTTGCTAACGTTTATCATTTGAACCAGTTCTTCGATGTAAGTCAAGTCAAGTTTCATGGAATTCTCAAACTTATCAACATCATTAATTCCCTCAAGTAACACTTTTCTAGATTTTGCCAAAGTTCAGTAGTGTATTGAGCCAGTTGTTCAATGGTATGCATGTTTTCGATATCTTTATTTTCAGAATCTTGTTTTTCATCTAAAGTTCGTGCCCATTCCTTGATGTCCTCGTGATAATTCCATATTTCATGCATTAATTGATCGATTTCTTTCAGGCTATCTTCAATTAAATTGGTACACATTAGACTTCAAAATGTTGTCTTTTAGAGTCGTCGTTCCTATGTTTTCCTCACTGTTGACCTTAAAAATTCATCTACCTCGTCTCTTAAAAGTCGTTCATTATTTAATTTCCACCACTAACATCACCAAAAATTTAGCTTGTTTGCAACACATTTTTAATATTCGACAACCAAACTTATACCTCCACTCGTATTATGAAAATCATTTTGATTTTCAAAATTTTCGTTGAAACCCATGTTGAAATTATTTTGAAATTCAGCATTTTGCTTAGCCATTTGTTCTAAATGCAGTCTAAACTCAGATAAATTCCCCTCAATCAAAAAAAATTCAGCTTGAAATTCATTTTGATTTGAATCGTAACCAAAATCATTTAAATTTTGAAAAGAATTGCAATTTTGGTTGTACATGGGGCAAGCGCGCATGTACTAGAAGAAAAGAGTTTTTCGTCGAAAAATCAGTTTCAAAACTTGTGGCTCCAAAAAAGCTCTTAAAAAAATATGTTAAAATTAACAACTTCGGATTATAAGAATACAAGTCTGGGCCAGATTCGGACAGGGATTATCAGTGTGCCACGAATCACGGTAGAAACACGACTGAAGGTTTAAGAACTTGTTTGAGTTCTAGACTCTACCGTTCCTTAGACATCTTAGAGAGTGTCAATCCTAATGGTTAATTTAATGAATATTTTGTCCTATGAGCTTTGGGGAATACTCGATTTGATTTCAAAAACGAACATTTCAATTTATCCACGTTCGTTTTAAAATTTCCAACCACACATCAATAGGTAGAATAATCAATCACGGAACAAACACAGAATAATAAATTGCAAAAATAAAAATTTTACAAGCAAATCGTTGCCCCTACAAAAGATTTTTACAAGAAATTTCTATATTTTTCAAGTAGCAGCAGACCCTGTAGAGTTTAGAAAATTCTCACCTAGATCGGCAGTCCGTCCAGTGCAACTGAGTAGCGCTAGCGCGTTCACACCCGTACTTGGTATGCAACCGCTCCAACACAAATCTGTTTGTCAATCACTTGGCTGAGCTCTTCTTGTTTGTTTATTGAATTATGCCTCTTCCGATTTTGAGCGAATTTGACTTCTCTTGAATTTTTTTTAAGAAAATGAAACTAAAAATATATTAATGAAATGAAAACAAGATGAGTGAAAAATCAAAAGAAAAAACAAAAGGAAATAAATTGATTTTTTTATTTTTTATCTATTTTTTTGAAAAAGAACTAAAAATGTAAACTAAACTAAATTCTAATCGAAATTAAAGAAAAAATAAAATTGTAAACAAAGAAACAAATAAACTTGAACTCCCTAAAACAATTAAAAAGAATAAGCTTAAACCCGCAAGCTTAGTAGAATTTTTTATTTTTTTTATTTTTTTTGTTAAAAAAAGAAGGAAGAAAAGAAAAGGCCAAACACAATTAAAAAAAACTAACAACTCAAGAGAAAGAACGAGTAAACTAAAGATATAAGGCTACACACTCCTAATTGAACCAGATAATTAAATAGAAGGCCCCCTAATAATTTTAGCACAGACCACCAAATACAAACTAAATAGTCAACGCACTCATGTGCCTTTATCAAGGTAATACTTTCCTACTATAAACTGATCCCTCCACTAAAGAATTATTCTCCACGAGGTACTACTCGAAAATCCAAAAAGAACAAAAATCAATCCCTTTTTTTAATTCTGAATTGATTAATTCAGTTTTTCTGATAGAGAATTGCTTGGTTGGGTTTTTCAGGTCAGATTGTCGAAATAGGTGTAGTTCTCGGATCTGATTCTAGGGTTTTTCGATGATCAGAATGATGGTTGCAATATTCGAACCAGAGATAGAGTCGTGCGGTGAATTGGGTATGAAACTCGAACCAGAGTTTTTTGGAAGCAGGAGGCGGTTTACTTGCCGATCGGACTTGGGTGGAGAGTTTTGTACGAGATTGTATGGATTTGTTGCGGTTGATGATGGGGGTGCGGCTTGGCACTATAAACAGGAGGTGTTGCAGTTTGTGAGTTCGGTGGAGTGGTGCTGTAGTGAAGCTTGTAGGAAGGTCCTAACTGTGATGGTTCGGAATTGTATTGGGGACATGAATGTAGGAAGCTGATATGTTGTGATTGATGTTGGGAGATTGGAATGAATAGCCTGTAAACGTTTTGATCGAAGGCAGGAAGAAGCGGAAGACGTGATTATAACAGCAGTAAATGTTGGCTACAGACCAAGTGGCTGTAGTTTTCTGGTTTCGAGGAGATGAGGGTGGTATTGTGATGTATGTAGAGTGTGTAAGCTAGTGGTTTGAGGGTATTTTGGCTTGAACATGAATTGGATATGGTCAGAATTGGGTTTTGTATTCGTTTGATGATGTAGCTTTTGGCTGAAGGGGTATTGTGTGACTCTTGTGATGGTGTTGAGGATGGAAGATGGTCGGCAAGTGGTCTGCGGGTGGTAGGAAAAAGGGGTAATGAAGGTAGGATGACGTTCATGGAACAGAAGAGAGAAGAGAGAAGGGGAAAAAAATAGCAACAAGAGAATTTGTTTCCTTTTTTTTTTGGAAAGAAAAAGGGAAAATGTATTAAAAGTTGTAGGAAGAGAAAAAAAACTATGAGAAAAATAGCAAGGAAAGAAATCAAGATAAAATATGGTTCAAAAAAAATATTTTTGTTTGTATTTTTTTATTTTTCTAGTATAGAAAACAAGTAAGAAAATAAAAGGAAAGAAATCAGAAAATTAGCAAGAGATTGAAAGGAGAATTGGCAAGATTATGTGGTGAAGGGTTGAAGATGAGATCGCATTAAATACAAAAGAAGGAAAGGCACAAAAATGATATAAATGCAAAGGAATTTTTTTTAATATTTTTGAAATAAATTGAAAACAGGAAAGGAATAGAAAGAAATTTGTAAAGGGGTAGAAAGTGGAAAGAAATCAAAGCAAAAGTTGAAAGTTTTTGTTTTTTTTTTCTCTTGTCCTGGAGATTATGGTATCAATCAATAATACCGAATCAATGTTTGTTTGCGAATGGCGCCAAAATTTGTTTGCGAATGGCGCCAAAATTTGTAAAGGCCAAAATTTGTTTGCGAACAAATTAACAACTGTAAACAATTGTTTAATTCGTTCGACTTTCCTAAACAACAAGTGTTGTTGTAAAGAATATCAAACTCTGGGACCAAAAATTATTTTACTAATAAATCCAATCAAGTTATTCCAAAATTTTGATTGTTTGAAAATAACCAAAAATAAACCAAAAGAGAATTTTTAATAATAAATGAAAACAATTAGGGAGCAATGACATAAACTAGATTAATATGAATTAATAACCAAACAGATTAATACATATCTAATTTATTTTTTTATCAAAAATATAAATCAACAATAATTAGGCTTCTAGAAACAAATAGGTGAATAACAACAAGTATAGCCTATATAGGAGCTAAGCTCTTAAACAACCATAGACTATCAAGACAAATTCACTATTTTATTTCTAGAACCCTAAAAGTTAGATCTAAATCTGATAAGCAATTGATCGAACTCGAATATACCCCGTGAAGGAGTATAGTTCTTAAACGACACAGAGTATGAAGGTTCAGATCTAACCCTCGGTTCAAATCTAGATTTATATGCATAAATTCCTCGCCTCTTTGGCTATGTGATTCATATTGAATCTAATTTAAGCGTCATCACCCCCTAACAAAAGGGGATTAGCTAGACATTTCTAAAAAAGAAAAAGTGAAAAAGAAAATAAACAACATAAACATAAATAAATAAAAGAACAACTAAGAAGAGAAGGAGAAGAAGAATTTTATTCCAAGCAAAGAATTACAGAATAAAACCTAAGATTGAATTGTTCCAAATAAAAGAAATACAAGTGTATTTATAATTGCTATGGCAAAGACTAAATGGCAAAATACACAATGTGGGACAAAACCCCTTTTCCCAAAATGACAAATAAACCAAATAGCTAAATGTGAAAGCGTGTGAATGCAAATGTCATAGCTTGCAGGCATCAAATGACATCAACTTCAATTGTTTTGAGCATGAATAGGAACTCCATAACATTTGAGACAAGCGATCTTTATGAAAAGGAATTGAATCTGTAAAATATGTTGCAGAAGGTGGTTGAACAGCAACATTTCTTCAAGCTTCATTCTAGCTCAAAAAATCAACACTCTTCTTACACCAATTCTTCAAGCTTTTCAACAAATTAAGTGCAATAATCCATTCATCATAAATAATCTGAAAACACAACTATAAATACACAGTATTAATTATTTTAAATATAAAACAAGATAAATAAGCGAATAAAATATGCACATTTACGTGTATATCACTATTAGATGGCCTTTTGGCCCAAGTGTTCACGACAATTTAAACAACTGCGACTTGATGATTATTAAGGCGAACAAACTATAGGAATGATCTAAAGGTCTTAATATCAAATAAAAATAAGACGAACGAATAACAGTCGAACAAGTTAAGTAGAATAACACTCCTGAGAGCACTAAGTCAAAGTGTCAGATAGAAATTGGCTCAATGCTCTGGATCGGGTCCGATATGATGCATTTTCTAGAGTTGGTCAATTTTGACAAATATCAGGCGATATCCACCAAATACCAAGTCAACTTCAAAAATCAATTTCAAAACACAGAGCTATAATATTCAAAGCCCTACAAGCGAGATCGCAGCTGATGTCTCATAAAAAAAATTGATCGACACCAATCAGATTTCTATATGGATTGGTATCCATCAACGATCGAGTTGTGGACCCAAATTTTTGTGGTGAGTTGATATTTAACTTGGGGTTTCCTTAAAGAAATTCCAACTTGATTTGAGGTATTCTCTGCCTATAAATACTAGTTTCCTATGAAAAAAGGAATCTTTTGGCTCTCTATTTTCTTTAACTTATTTTTATTCATCGGATCTCTACGGATTTGAACACTATGAGATGAGATTTTCTTCTTTACTATGCTTTACTACTATATCATATTGTATATTTTATTATTGTATATTATCCATGCACTGTGAGTTATACGACATGTTTTGTCTCGCTTTATCTTCCCTTGATGATCAATCTCATATCGGCCTGGCACGATATTCAGCATACTTTCCTATCGCTTAGTGCTAGATGTATGAGGCAGTCGTCATACTTTGCAAATATGGATTTATGCCTGTGAAGTGTGAAATTGAAAACCATATTTTAACTTCAATAACTCAATGTTCACTTAGTACGAATTTTCTTTGTAAGTTTGAAGATGCTTTTTTCAAGACTAGGTAAAGTTGTCTGATCGGTCATCAAATAGGATTGTGCTTGGCAAGGGTCGGGTTGACACTCGGCAACGAGATTGCTTGATCAGATTTGCATATATGGATTGCACTCTGTTTTGGATTTTCCCAAGTAGGCTATGGAATTAGACATCAACTTGGAACAATTGTGTATTTGGAATTAATTATGGAAATTTCGGATTTTGAATTTGGATATCAGCTTATAGATTTAGGATGGATATGTATTATACAAACAATCCGACATGATTGTGATTTTAGATTTTTTTTGGATATTGATTTTCATGTGGATTATAGACTTTGGATTTATGAAAAATAAAAAGCAATTCTTTCACAACAAGATATGTCTCGGGGGAAAAGTGTTAACCCTTTTTTTACAAGATTGTTAAACTTTTGTTAGCGAACAAATTGATCAATTGTAAACAACTGTTAATTCGGTCCGGCTTTCCTAAACAACAAGGGTTGTTATAAAGGGTGTCGAACTTTAGGACCAAAATTATTTTAATAATAAATCCAATCAAGTTATTCCAAAGGTTTGATTGGTTGAAAACACAGAAAATATATGAAAAAACGAGTTTTTAATAATAAAGGAAAGAAGTTAGGGAGAAATGACATAGAATAAATTAACATGAATTAATAACCAAACAGATTGATGTAGATCTGATTCATGTGTCTATCACAAACGTGAATCAAGGATAATTAGGTTTCTAGAAACAAATATATGAATAACGACAAGTATAGCCTATGCAAGAGCTATGCTCTTAAACAACCATAGGCTATCAGGATAGATTCACTATTTTATTTCTAAAACCCTAAAAATTAGATCTAAATTTGATAAGCGTTAGATCGAACTCGAATATACCCTATGAAGGAGCATAGCTCTTAAACGACACAGAATATGAAGGTTCCGATGTAAACCTTGGTTCATATCTAGATCTATATACATGAAGTCCAAATATTTTTGGCTATGTGATTCATATTGAGTCTAATCTAAGCGTCATCACCCCGTAATTAAAGGAGATTAGCTACGCATAGCCAAAGAAGAAGGAAAAAAGAAAATAAACAACATAAATAAAATACAATAAACTAAAGAGAACAGAGAGAAGAATGATTTTATTCCAAGAGAAAGATTGTAGAATAAAACCTAATGTAATTCTAAATTAACAAGATACAGGTGTATTTATAGCTGATATGACAAAGACTAATTGGCTAATGTGGGACTAAAGATTTAGCCCAAATAACACATAAGCTAGTGTGAACGCAACTGTAGAGTGAGAGGCCTTGCAAATGAGCCAATGTGAACACAGTGGTCATGCTGTAGAGTGAGAGGCCTTGCAAATGAGCCAATGTGAATGCAGCATGAGTCTTCAATGAGCCAAACCTCCTTACTGAACTCTATTTGCAACCTTCTTCAAGCATTAAACTCTTCAAGCTTTAGTAATTTCAAACTTCACTCATTTTAATCAAATTCATCATGCTTTATTCATCAAATGCTTTAACCAAGCTTTTTTATCAATAATCTGAAAACACAGCTATAAATACATAATATCAGTTGTTTTAAAGGGAAAACAAGATAAATAAGCGGATAAAATATACATATTTACGTGTATATGAAATACCCCCACACTTACCTTTTTATTCGTCCTCGAATAAACTAAACTAAGATATGTCACATTTTTGTAGGAAACAGATTGCATTTAGCGTATGCAACAAGCCGTTAAACCCCTAAGTGTCCTTAGTAGGACGAGTGTTGTCTCGTGAGGGTTTTCAGTGGATACTACCCACAAAATCCAATGTGTCTTATGTACACGGATTAATCGAACAATATATTTAAGGTCTTTCACATTCCAAGGACTTTACCTAACTTCAATAACAACGTTTTAGTCCCAAATTGTCCATCCCATTATTGGTGCAAAAATGAATAAAAAATTTCAAGCTGAATCGTAATTCCTTGATAACATTGTAATTGCCTTGAAGGTTAAGAGCGTGGTGTCACCCAAAGTTCTATACATCGACAATGTGCACCCAGTAGTTTATTCATTCTTTTTTTTTTTTGAATAATTTTGCACCAGTGTAACTTTAATTTATTGGATGTGAGTTGTGCATAGATGAAGGAAAATTTTGTATGTTCTAAAAACATTATAGATAAGAGGGCAAGTGTATTAGTTGAACTTCAAGCTACAAAAGATAAAGTAATACTAAGGCACATATGGACGTTTTGTTTCCTTTAATCTCATCTACTACAATCCTCGCTTTTAAGTAAGGTATGATCGATGTGGATGGAATGAAAATGAATGCTTTATAGTCAAGAATGACTATTTTATTCTCAGAGATTTTCTCTTTATTGCATTTTTTTATTTTTATATAATTTTCTTTCTTTTTGCACGATGAATGATGAGTGGAGATGGATAGCCAATATAAAATAAGATATGGTATATGGTTATCCTACTTTAAAACAAGTTCGGAGTGGGTAGTGTAATATTGGTATAGAAATGACGTTTTATTAACCTTTAAACAAAAGGTTCTTAAGTACACCAATATAAGAAAACTTATCGAAACATGGATGTAAATCGACTAAAACTTGGGTTTGAATAATGTGGAGTATCGAAGAAGAATGCTATAACGAGTCATTTCTCCTCAATTAGCCCAAGCGGATTTTAGAACTTACGAATTTGAAACTTTGAGTGAGAAAAATATTATGCATGAAAACGAACTCAGAAAATCCAATAAATGTAGGTGCGAACTCTATTTTTTTTTTTTGATTTATTTACTTGCACATTCTAACATATATAACAAGGGTTGACACGCTTACTCCAGAACATGACTAACGTCTGCATAGTCTCAAGCTAGCATCTTAAAAAGACACAATTACGACTGAATGAATAAATAATATTCACTCCCATCACCCAACAATTCAACTTATCAAACAAGAACCAAGGTGTTATTTATGAATTTTAGGTTAGTCCTTGATCAATAAATGACCTAGTTCATAAAGTTTGATTGCTGATGTAATTTAAATTTCCCCCCACACTTGAGTGTGATTGTGTTAACATAGCCGTTAATCAGACATATCTTAGTGATAGGGAAAATATAAGAGAATATTTACATATGTACAAAAGAGGGTTAGTGCATCTTATCGAATGTAATGTGGCTCATGGAGGACCATGTGCTCTTCCTCTTGGTTGGGTATTGGTTCCAAGTAAGGTTTAAGGCGTTGACCATTGACCTTATAGGACGATCCATCAGTTGGATTCTCAATTTCTACAACACCATACGGAAAAACAGTCCGCACAGTGTAAGTTCCTATCCATCTAGATTTTAACTTACCTGGAAATAAATGCAATCTTGAGTTATACAATAGAACTTTTTGACCTGACATGAAATTTTTATGTGAAATTGATTTATCATGAATTTTTTTGTTTTGTCCTTATAAATTCATTCATTTTCATAAGTATTATATTGAATTTCATCAAGTTCATTAGGTTGAAGCATCCTAAGCTCACCTGCTTGCTCTAAGTCAAGATTTAAAGTTTTTATTGCCTATAATGCCCTATGTTCTAGTTCAACTGGCAAGTGACATGGCTTACCAAAAATCAATCGATAAGGGGACATACCCAAGTTTGTTTTTGAAAGCGGTGCGGTAAGCCCAAAGAGCGTCGGTTAACTTTTGGGACCAATCTTTGCAATTTCGATTCACAGTTTTCTCGTGGATTTGCTTAATCTATCTATTCGATACTTCAACCTGCCCATAAGTTTGAGGATGGTAAGGAGTGGATAACTTGTGGGTTATCGAATACTTTCTCATAAGGGCTTCAAAAGAATGATTACAGAAGTGTGTGTTACGTTGTCACTGATTATCGTGCAAGGTGTGCCAAACCTAGAAAAGATTTCTTTTAAGAAGTGCACGACAATTTTGTTATCGTTTGTTTTGCATGGAACAGGTTCGACCCATTTAGAAACATAATCGACAGCTAAGAGTATGTAAGGTTCCCAAAAGAATTAGGGAAGGGTCCCATGAAGTCTATACCCCAAACATCTAAAATCTCGACCTCTAGAATGGGATTTAGGGGCATTGTATTTCTTTTACCAATTTTCCATAAGAATTGACGTCGATCACAAGTTTTGCAAAATTCGCAAGCGTCTTTGAAAAGGTTGGGCCAGTAGAAACCTGATTGGAGAACCTTTTCGGCTATCTTTTTGGGACTGAAATGACCACCACAGGCTTGGTCGTGACAGAAAGAGAGGACACTGTGAATTTTAGTGTCGAGAACACACCTTCGGATGATTTGGTCAGGATAGTATTTGAAAAGATAAGGGTGGTCCTAGAAAAATATTTCACTTGGTAAAAGAATCTTTGTTTATCCTGCTTGGACCAAAAAGAAAGAGTCTGCTTGATGACTAAGTAGTTGACAATGTCAGCGAACCAAGGATCGGTGGATAAAGAAAATAGCTGTTCATCAGGGAAATTCTCGTTAATTGGAAGAGAAGAAGACGGGGAATTTGGAAGACGAGACAAATGGTTAGCAATAACATTGTCGAACCCTTTTTATCCTTAATGGTAATGTCAAATTTTTGAAGTAGAAGGATCCAACAAATGAGATGAGCCTTAGCAACCTTTTTAGAGAAAAGGTACCTAAGTTCGGAGTGATCGGTATGAACAGTGATGTATGAGCCAACTAGATAAGGTCTGAATTTTTCTAGAGCGAAAATGACTGCCAAGAATTCTTTTTCAGTGGTCGTACAATTGATTTGAGCATCGTCCAAAGTCTTAATCACGAAGTAAATGACCTGAAGAATTTTATCGATTCGATGTCCTAAGACAGCGCCTACAATGAATTCGAGGCATCACACATGGTTTCAAAAGGAAGCCTCCAGATGGGAGAGTAGATGATAGGAGCAGAGACAAGTTCATTTTTGAGATGCTCAAAAGATGAAATGCAATTAGAATCGAAGTCGAAAGGAACATCCTTGCCAAGAAGACTAGTCAAAAGTCGAGTAATTTTGCTAAAATTCTTTATAAAGTGACGGTAAAAGCTAGCATGACCTAAAAAGGATCAGAAGTCCTTAATGGATTTGGGAATGGGAAGATTAGAGATAACTTTGATTTTGGCTTTGTCTACTTCAGTTCCTTTATTACAGATGACATGTCCTAGAACAATGCCATATTTTACCATAAAGTGACATTTTTCCCAATTAAGAGTCAAGTGTTTATCTTTACAATGGTTAAGATCAAGATCAAGGTGATGTAAACACTCAGTGTAAGGATCCCCGAAGATGGAAAAATCATACATGAAAACTTCTAAAAATCGCTCGATCATATCAGAAAAAATGCTAATCATGCACCTCTAAAAGGTTGCAGGTGCATTGCAGAGACCAAAAGGCATACGCGGATGTACCGAAGGGACAACTGAAAGTGGTTTTCCCTTGGTTCTCAAGAGCGATAAGGATTTGATTATAGCCCAAGTACCCGTTAAGGAAATAGTAGTACTCATGACCGACTAGTCGTTCTAACATTTGATCGATAAAGGGCAGAGGGAAATGATCCTTGCGTGTTGCGGCATTAAGTTTCCTATAACCAATACAAACACGCCAACCCTTCTGGGTGTGTGTTGGGATAGGCTCGTTAGCTTCATTTTGGATCACTTTTATACCTGATTTCCTAGTCATAACATGAATCATACTAACTCATTGGCTATCGAAAATCGGGTAGATGATTCCATTGTCAAGACATTTAAGGATTTCAGCACGAATTGCTTCTTTCATGATGGGGTTTAGTTGACGCCGGGGATCACAAGTGGGTTTGGCATCATCTATAAGGTGGATTCGATGTTCGACTATCGAAGGACTAATCCCCTTAATATCAGCCATTGACTAACCAGTTGCTTCCTTATTTTTCCTAAGGATGGGAAGGAGCAATTGTTCCTGCTCTCTAGTAAGGTCAAAAGCGATAATGGCAGGAAGAGTTTCATTGTCTCCTAAGTAAGCGTACTTAAGATGACTGGGCAGCACTTTGAGTTTGGATTTTGGAGACGACTCAACCGAAGAAATTGGTTGAGGGATAGACTCAATTGTGAGCGGCTCGACAGGAATCGAAGCAGAGACATTTTCGGGAATATCTCGAAATAAAGTTTCGTAATTCGATTCAATTTCATTATTCAGATGGTCGATCTCAGGTACATTGTCGTGAATAGCATGGATTTCAGAAAACTGGTCCACATAAGAGTTAGGAGAGTTTTCGGTCCTAAAGATGTTTAGCTCCATGATCATGTTACCGAAAGAAAGTTTCATAGACCCATTTCTACAGTTGATAAGCGCATTAGAAGTTGCTAAGAAGGGTCATCCTAAAATCAAAGGGATCCGGTTCGCAAGATTTATTACCTGTTGAGTTATAGGACAATGAAATCAACTGGAAAGATGAATTCTCCTATTTTGATCAATACATCCTCGATTTCGCCCATAGGTTTATTAATTGAACGGTCAGCAAGCTGAAGTGTAACCTTGGTGAGTTTCAGTTCTCCAAATCCTAATCGGCGCTAGATGGAATATGGAAGCAAGTTAACACTAGCACCTAAGTCTAACAGGCATCTATTGATTTTCTTGTCCCCAATAGTACATGATATTGTGGGCAGCTTGGATCTTTGTATTTCATTGGCATTGAATGGGACAAGACTTTGCTTTGAGTTGCCACTAGAAACACTTTCTTAGGTACATGTTTATGTGACGGCCCACCCCGCACCAACCGACATTTCCTCCGAAAGTGCGCTGTACACATGACCAGTTTGTACGGAACGGATCGTCAGAAGGAAAGGGAAGAAGGAAATGAACTAACAAGGAACTTGTAGAATGTCTCATAGTGCATAGAATAAAATATAATAACAACATACTTGACATAAAACAGGTGAGACAGTGCATAAGCTGAAAACAAACTAACATAGCAGCGGAAAATCCAAGTACAGCTTATGATCCAAAGCTAACATTATTACAACTTTTCAAACTGTCTCTAAAGCAAAAGTAAGATAAAGGAGGTACACTACTAATGCCTAAGTAGCGACCACCAACGACACAGGGAGAATATCTATATATCATACGTGGAAGCCTCATGCTCGCCTCCGAATCAGCTACTCGCGCATCACCAACTAACATGTCTCTAGTCTGCTCGTGTGAGCACCCAGAGTAATAAGAGGAGACATAAAACTCTGGGTCAGACATAAAGCCTGGTATGAGCGATAAGCATCTAAACAGAACAATAACAGGTAGACTAAAACATACCTGAACTTGGACCTGCAACCAAAGAGTTAGCACTACATACTGTACAACACTCTAAGGTGCCATTTCAAATGGTGTAAAGATAACGGGGGTGGGGGTGTGCATGTCATAGTGATGGCAAACAATCAAACATAGCAACCATCCTCACATCTCTCACTCAGTGCATAAAGCATACGATATTCCCCACTTCAATCACCCAACATACCTTGCTATGATCACTTTGCCCCATGAAGTCATAAATGGCTTCACTGCACTGATACATAGCCACAAATCCTTCGCTATGTCCACTTTGCCCCATGGAGTCGCAATGACCCCACTGCACTGGCTCATAGCCTTACTAATCCTTTACTGTGTCCACTCTGCCCCATGGAGTCACAATGGCCCCACTGCACTGGCTCATAGTCCTACTACGCATCACTTTGCCCCCTCAAGTCATAATGACTCTACTGCACTGGTAACGTAATCTTGCTACCATCACCTTGCCCCTTGAGTCATAATGACTCTACTGCACTGATAAGTAGCCCATCATCCATTTTCAGTGGTGAATCAAAGTTATGAACGTCGACAACTCCTTAGCACACGTCCCGCAGCAAAGCCCAACCATGAAGTGAAATCATTGGTTCCCAATTGGATCCTGAGCTCTAACTTCCATTTGGACTACCTTTGCATCTCGGGTTATTGGCCATCACCGGATCGGTTCGGATCCCCTCTTAGCCATCAGTTCGGTTCGGATCGGAGTGCTCCTCCTTCGCTGGATGGGATCGGGTCATCATCACCTCAGCGGGTCGGATCAAGTCTCCATGTCCAATTGCCATCATCGGTTCGGGTCGGAGTCCTCCAATATGCCACAGTTCGGATCGGCTTCTTCTAATCAACTCGGATCGGGTCGTAGTCTCCAAGCCTCGTCGAAGTACATCTGTTCGGGTCGGGGTACCATGATGGATCGGGTCAGAGAACATCAGACGGGTCGGATCGGGCAATGCATGCCACGAGAAGAGCGAATAGATCGATGAATGAAGTATGGGAGCGGATCGGGTCCTCCCTCCGTTCCGATCCGGATCGGCCTGTTTTCTGTACCTTTCCAGCAAGCAATTTATGCCACTCGACGGCGTTTTCGACTATTCCAACTATTCTAATCAATCACAAAGCATACCATACAGTCATAGCAACATAGGGAATCAACCACAAACATCAAAACATCAAAATGATAGGTTAAAATGGATCAAACATGGCCAAAACCCCATATTTCCCCTTAAGCATGTTTAGGTGAAACTAATGATATGATTAGCAAAACTTAACCAAATTAACCCAAATTCATATCAGAGGTCTAAAACATCATTTCGGATTTTATAAATATTTTTCCATAATTTTATCATGTTTAAATTCGCTAATTAACACTAATTACCCTTAATTAGCCATAATTAGTGAGGAACTATGCAAATCACTCACCTTAGCCACAAATAAGACTTAGATCTGAAATAGATCTCTGATTTGATGTGAATCCCAATGCTAAACAGCAACTCCAATGTTGATTTGGTGTAGATCTCCCTTGATTTGATGTTGCTAAGCTTAATCCTTGGTTAGAAGATGATTTGGAGGTGATTTAGAGTTTGGAGGCCATTTTTAGGGTTTCTAAGAGGTAAGTGGAGGCTAGAAAACTGAAATGGAATGATTCTCTAATCCTTTTCAGCCTCCCCATAACCCTAATGCCGAAATGAGTTATGGGCCCATTCACTAATCACCCTATTTGGCCCGGTTAAGCAGTTTTTCACCCTCCAAACCTTATTTCAGCCATATCTCCCAAACGATAAGTCCGTTTTTCACATGTGACCACTCTACAGAAAGGTAAACCATCAAACGAATCTAATGGAAGTGGTTTCAGGTTAAAATTCCTTTCCAATCAAAAGTTATGGCCAAAACAAGATCAGCTTAGGGCAAAACGGTCATTTAAAAATCGACAAAAATCATGAACATGGGAAATGAGTCAAATGGTTGTTTCCCAAAGTTACATAACCATATAACTTCATATGGAAAAGAAATAAATATTCTACGATCCTCTGATGCGTAGAATGCGGGTTGTTACATTCTTCCCCCTTTAAGAAATTTCGCCCCCGAAATTCCCTGACCAAAACACACAACAGGGTCCCGCATGCCTATCAACCATCAAACATGCAAAACAAGCAAAACAAGTCTATCCTAGCATGCGGAATAACTAAATTACAAGGTAAATCTTACCAGGCAAAGAGTTTTGGATACGTCTTCCTAATGCTCTCCTATGTCTCCCAAGTGCAATCATTCTCGTCCTCGCCCCACTGAACCTTGACTAGCCTCACCGCCTTCCTTTGAAGTTGCTTCGTATCGTGCTCGACAATACGGATCGGCTTTCGGTTCCCAACCGCCTCGGGTTCTACTTCGAAGTCCTCTAATTGATCAGGTGAAATAGTCATATCTGGGTCGTGAAAGAACTTCCTTAGTTGGGAAACATGAAATACGTTGTGAACTCCCGCCATCTTCTCTGGTAAGCCAACTCTATATGCCAAATTCCCGACTAGTTCAAGAACAAGGAATGGGCCAACAAATCTTGGTGCCAACTTGCCTCTCCTGCCAAATCGTATCACGCTCTTCAATGAAGAAATCTTGACAAACACCAAGTCACCAACGGAGAATTTTAAGTCTCTTCTCCTCTTATCAGCATAACTCTTCTGCATATCTTGGCCAGCCTTCATTCGTTGTTGAATGGTCTTAATCTTATCCGAAGTTTCCCTCACCACATTTGGTCCAAGCATAAACTTCTCGCCAGTCTCTATCCAACATGATGGTGAGTTGCATGGTCTTCCGTACAAAGCTTCATATGGAGCCATACCGATACTGGATTGGTAGCTATTATTATATGCAAACTCTACTAGATGCAAATGGTCATCCCATGATCCACCAAAATCCAATATACAAGCTCTCAAGAGATCTTCCAATATACGATTCACCCTCTCCGTCTGACCGTCGGTCTGAGGATGATATGCGGTACTGAGACGTAATTCTGACCCTAGAGCTTCTTGTAAGCTCTTCCAAAACCCACTAGTAAACAACGGGTCTCGGTCACTCACAATGCTTTTAGGTACTCCATGAAATCTCACTACCCACTTCATATACAATTCTGCTAACTTAGCTGCCGTTCTGGTCGATTTGACTGGTATAAATCTTGCACTCTTAGTCAATCGATCCACAATTACCCAAATGCTATCATATCCCGATCTAGTCCTTGGTAACCCATCAATGAAATCCATTGAGACTTTCTCCCATTTCCATTCGGGAATTTCTAATGGTTGCAACAACCCACTAGGCTTCTTTTGCTCGGCTTTAACTAGCTGGCAATTCATGCATTTGGATATAAACTTCCCAACGTCTCTTTTCATCCCTTCCCAGTAGTAAGTCTGCTTCATGTCTCGATACATCTTGTTACCACCGGGATGTATAGTTAGTTTTGAGTGATGACATTCTCTAAGCACTTCATCCCTCAAACTATTCACATTGGGCACAACTAGTCTTCCATTCTTTCTAAGCCATCCATCTCGATCAAGCCCATACAAATTCATCTCCTCACTGTCGATGTTCATCTCTAACCTAGAGATGATTTCCAATAGATTAGGATCGTCCCTCTGGCTGGAACCAATCCGCTCTATCAAAGTGGGTCTGATCGCCAAACTAGCTAGCATTTCTGGATCCAATTCGCACTTTGGTCTGAAATCAAACCCCGCGATATACTCCAGTTGCTTCCATTCAAGAAACGTAGCCCATAAACTGGCATGTCTCCTACTCAAGGCATCGGCTACCGTATTACCTTTCACAGGTGTGTATGCGATATCAAAATCATACGAAGCCAAGACATCTAGCCATCTCTACTGACAGAGATTCAGATCCTTCTAGGAGAACAGATACTTTAACGATTTATGATCGGTGAACAACTCAAATCTTTCTCCAAAGAGATAGTGTCTCTACATCTTCAGCGCAAACACGATCGCTGCTAAATCCAAATCATGGGTAGGATACTTCTTCTCATGCGGCTTTAGTTGCCGACTAGCATAAGCTGCAACCCTACCTCCTTGCATCAATACAGCACCTAGTCCGGTACCACAAGCATCTGTGTATATCGTCATTTCTTCATTCCCTTTAGGAACGACTAATACTGGCACATGCGTCAACTTTTCCTTTAGACTCTTGAATGCCTTCTCACACACTCCGTCCCAGACGAAGGACTGATTCTTCTTAGTCAACTGAGTCAACGGTGCTGCTATCTTGGAGAAGTCCTAGATAAACCTACGATAATATCCAGCTAACCCTAAGAAACTTCTTACATCTGTTGCATTCTTGGGCGTAGGCCAATCCTGTACCGTAGCCACCTTCGCAGGGTCCACGGCAATACCATTTTCTGAAACAACATGGCCTAAGAATCTCACTTCCCTTCTCCAAAAATGACACTTAGAGAATTTCACTTTCAATTGGTGTTTCCTCAGCACCTCCATCACTATCCTCAAGTGTCCCTTGTGTTCCTCCCCTGTCCTCGAGTAAACAAGGATATCGTCTACGAACACAAGAACAAACTTATTCAACTGATCTCTGAATACTCGATTCATAAGGTCCACAAAATAGGCTGGTGCATTGGTCAACCCAAATGGCATGACCAACCACTCATAGAATCCAGATGGCGTCCTAAATGACGTTTTCGGAGCACTCTCATCCGCTACTCGAAGCTGATGAAATCCTATCACGAGGTCCAACTGGGAGAACACCTTGCTCCTTCCAGTTGATCAAACAAATCATCTATCCGCGGTAGAGGATACTTATTCTTCCTCGTCACCTTATTCAACCCGCGATAGTCCACACACAAACGAAGGGAACCATCTGCCTTAGTGGCAAACACAACTGGAGCTCCGCACTCGGAGACACTTCTTCTAATAAATCCCTTCTTCAAAAGATTGCTGACTTGCACCCCGAGCTCTCGCTGCTCCCTTAGTGCCATACGACGAAGTGGCATCACTATAGGTCTGGCATCTTTCACTAAATCAATACGGAACTAAATCTCTCGGTGTGGTGGAAGCCCGGTCACCTCCTCGAAGACGTCTGGATACTGGCCAACCATGGGCACAACTGACAACTCATCATGCGGGATGTCGAGGGAATTTATAAAACTAGCCATTACCCCATCACTAGGTAGACTACCAAACACTACCCTCCTCCCATCATCCGCCCTAACCGTCAACAAAAAGCCCTCACAGTCTACCACCACCCCGTATCTTTGGAGCCAATCGACTCCCAATATAATGCCATGCCCAGTAAAGCCCAAAACAAAGCAATCACAAACAAACATAGATCCATGACTCGATAAGACCAAATTCCTACAAATCATACTAAGGCTTGTCGAACCACCAATCGGGTTCGTCACAACCAATGGTCTATCGACTATCTCGAGTTCCAGTCCCAACCTATATACCAGGTCACTAGATATGAAGGAACGAGAAGCCCCAGTATCAAACAAAACTCGAATTGGTACATCATAAATGGAAAGCATACCTTGAACAACGACATTCTTTCCTTTCTCCGCCGCAGTTGGGGCATTCAACGAAGAAGGAACAGCATAAATAGCATATGCTTTCACAATATGCTTCTCCTTAAGAGGTTGCGGACACTTATCCTTATGATGTCCCACTTGGCCACAGTTGTAGCACTTCCTTTCCGCTGGCTTGGCCTGACATTCTTTAGCATAATGGCCCTTCTTACCACAACTGAAGCACTCAACATCTTTCTTGTTCTTTTTCTGGCCATCCTTAGATTGGCTCTACTTCCTCTTATTCTGAGAGTTGTTCTTGCCTCCACCGCCTGCTGGCGGCTTCAGCCCTTCTACAGATGTAGCCTCAGTCTTTGACTTAGGGTAAAGACTCTCTGATCTCAAAGCTTTCCCCACAATCGATTCAAAAGTCTCATCGATGTGGTTGATAAGCCTTTCCCCCAAGTATCCATCCAAACCAGTAATGAACTTCTCATTCTTCTTCTCAGGAGTATCGATAAGAGATAGTCCATACTTCGACAAAGTGTCGAATTCAGCAATATAGTCAGAGACTGCCCGACCATTCTGCTTGAGTTCCAAGAATCTCTTAAACAACACTGACTTCTGGGCAGCTGGAATGAACTTCTCACTAAAGCGAGCCTTGAATTGATCCCAAGAAACCTGATCTTCTGGAGTAGCTGTTCTAATGGCATTCCACCAATTCATCGCTCGCCCTTGCAGCTGACGAGACGCTAGCCTTCTCTTCATCGCATCCTCGATACCCAAGTCATCGAAGATACGATCACAGCTATCCAACCAATCCTGAACATCTGTGGCCGACTCCGTTCCGTGGAACGGCTTTCCACCAAGGTTAGTGTAATCTTTGCATAGCTTGGCGAAATCGACCCTAGGCGCCTGCACTACTGGACCACCACCAATTCCGGGGTTGGGAACTGCCCCTTGCACCTCCCTAAGCATGTCTCTCATGAGGTCAGTAAACATCGCCCTCATGTCAGCAGCATTCCCATTATTGGCTCCCCTACCAGCACCTCTAGCATATCGGCTCATCGTCAATCTGTAAAAGGGGAAACGATTAACGACCCCATAGTGGTGCTAGTGCAATACAACTTTATTCTTATACTACTAATAGTATATATATATAGCTTTTGAAAACCAAAGTAATCACAAATATGCGCTCTCATATACGTACTATCTGATGTGCACGTAAAATTGCACATTTATATTCACATATTTATTCTTGTTAAATAAATAAATGAACATTTTTGGGTGTTTTATAAGATCAAACCATATTTTAAATATTTTCAAAATCATCACTCATTTTCGGAAAAATTGATCACTTATGCATGTTTTATTTTGTGATTGCATTTACTTGTTCTTTGTTATTGTCTCTAATAGGAATTTTGGATCACAAATAATGCATACACATGAAGATTTGGAGCACAAATGCATGCATACAAAGGAATGAAGAGGAAATAATTCTCATACATGATCATGGAGGACCCCACCTCTCAAATTAACCTCTTTCTCTTAAGCTTCTTATTAAAGACTAATTGAATGAGACAAAAGGCCTCATGCATCCTACATGACTCATTAGTGGCTAAGAGAAGATTAGAAGTTTCATGAAGGGCCATTTTGGGGATTTCCCATTATGAGTGATTAGGGTTTTAGGGTTTGTGATCTTGTATATATACCTCCTTTATGTTCATTTATCCCCTCTCTTTTTATCCTTTAGTAGTTTAGTTTAGATCATAGCTCTCTTTTATTTTAATGGCTACTTAGCCATTTTCTTTATGTAACTTCTTTGTTTTAATGTAATTTAATTTCTATGCTCTTTACTTTCATGTTCATAACTTAGATTTACATTCATGTTCATAGCTTAGATTTACTTTCATGTTCATAGCTTAGATTTACTTTCATGTTCTTAGATTAGTTCTCTTCTTGTTCTACTTAGTTTTTCTTTCATTTTGCTTTATTTTCTAATGTTGAAACTTGCATGTGTTGATATGATAACACATATGAGTGGCTAATCCCTTGATTTAGGGGTAATGATGCTCTCTAACTTTGTGTAAGTTCAACATGTGTATGATTTGTGATCTTTAATTTGTGCTTCATGTTAGTGAATATTGATGTAAGTTTATACATATGGGTTTGATAGGTCATGTTGCATTTGCAAATGATCTATGCTTATAAACACAAGTTACATCAATATTTGCTAAGTGATTATTGATTTTGAAATGAAAGTATGAACAAAATTTGATGGTCTATAGTTCTAGCCAATAGTTCAGAGACCATACTTAGAATAGTTTTGCTTTAGTTTCATTTTCATGAGAATCATAAGTGGTTTAAATATTGCATTTATATCACTTGTTGAGACCATACATTGCATGTTTGATAACTTACATAAATGAGAGAGTGGATTTACCTCTAAATTACTCTCTAATTTCATATTTAGCTCTCAACTTAGTTTCTAGTTTCATAGTTTTTATTAAAACAATTCAAAGTTTGGTTTAATTCGATTGAATAAAATTGAAATCACTTCTTTCCTTGTGGATCAACTCGCACTCACTACGTATTACAATAGTATGCCGTGCACTTGCAATTATTTCAATATTCGTGCGACGGTTTTCTAATTCAATAGAAAATCCATTTAGCGAACAAGTTTTTGGCGCCATTGCCGGGGAGAGAATTTAATTTTAGTTTTATTCTTCGGAATTTTTTTAGGTGTTCATATTTTTAGAAAAAGGAAAAATTCATTTTGTTGTTGTTAGCTTGTTGTGTTTATTCGTGTCGTTTGTATTTGTTTGTTTGTAAATATTTGTGTGTGTGTTTTTATTGTGTGTCTTGCTTTACCTTAAAAAAAAGGGTTGTGCATTTGTGTGATAGTCCTTATGTTTTGTTTTGTTCTAATTGTTTTTGATATTAGTGTTATTCTATCTTGAGAGTATAAGTTTTATACTTAAAAAAAAAAAAAAAAAAAAAAGAGGAAGAAGGGCCTTGTTCATTGATTTTGTGCTTGTTAACTTGCTTTGTACTTTGAATAGATTTTGTGTGTGCGCGTTTGTTCCGTTGTTTTTATATTGTGTTAGTGCTTCTTTTATTTAAAAAAAAGTCTTGTTGTGTTTTTGATCTTGTATTTGTATGTGTATTGATTTGTGCATTGTTTATTTTTGTTTGGTGTCTGCATTTGTGTTCTTCTTGAAAAAATAAATTTGTTTGCTTGTTTGATCTTTTTTCAATTGCATTTGTGTGTTTTCGTTTGTGTTTAATTGTGCATTTTTGTTTAATTGTGCAATTTTGTTTTTGTTTAAGTCTAAAATAATAATTAAAAAAAAAAACTGTTTTTGTTGCCATTTCTTTCTCAGCCTCTGTGCATTTCAAAATCTACTGCATTTGTGTGTCACTGGAGCTTTGCATTTCTGTTTTCCTATTGCATCAGTGTGCATTTCTGTTTTCCATTTCCAGTTCATCCCAACTGCATTGTCATTAAAAAAAAAAGGGGACAACAGTCTTGCATTGCAATTTCATTTCCATTTCAGTTTAACAATTTCATTCCATTTCAGTTTAACAGTTTACATTTTTCTCTACTCTATTTCAATTCTGGGTTGTGTTCTGACATTTACATCTCTCTTTTTACCATTACAGTTCAAATACATTCTTGTTTTCCCTATTTACAAAAAACTTTCCCCTGTTTTCACTCCCCATTCCCCATCAAAACTCATCACAAGCCCGCCAACTGCAATACAACCGACCTTCACTGTCTTCAACCACAGTCCACCCATCTTTGCCTACATCCTCATTCACACATTCCCGCAAAACAGCACTGCAAACACCCACATTTCCACCACTAAAAAAAATCCAGTAAGCTCCTCCTTGCTAAACCATCATCCCAACTCTTCCATCAGCTACTACCCTCGACAGACCCAATACTCACCAATTCAACTCAATTCCACCTTCTTAACTTCATACACCAACGCCAGACCAAACCAAATACATCACACATCCTCAAGCAATACACCACTGCCAAAACATTCAAACCTCACCCCATTTCTGTCTCACAAATTCTCCATAAACCATTAAACTAATTCCATCACCCAAAATCATCAAAACAAGCCAAGTCTCAAGTGCTACAAACAGCCTCAAACCTCATCTCAGACAACAATAGTCTACAGTCCTCAATCACCACAATCCTACTTCAACTCCACTGCCAATACCACACAAACCAACTAACACTATCCACTGCCAATACCCCAACATCACCCCCACACCTCTGCCATCAAACAGTACCCTTAACAACCATCTCCTCAACCACATTCACATTCTCATATCATCCACCACTCCATTTACACCAACTCAATAGCACACTAATTCCCACTTGTTAACCAAAACCATTCCACCAAACCTTCATAACCATTCACCTCCACTTAACAATGATTTCCGCAAAGCTGAACTCCAATCCCTAGTATACAAAACTCCTGCATTTCTTCTATAACCAGTGCCAAACGACTACTATATCCGAGCGGCTGCCAAAACACATCCAATATTTCAATCACCCTAACTTACAACAAGCCCTCGCCCGCTGTCTCATCACTACAACTGATCCTTCCTCATTCATCAATACTTTCCATAAACCAACCTACCAGAATCACCAGCGAAGCCTGCTTCTGCCCTGCAAGTTTCCCCTCCAGAGGACAGTCCTCCTTCCACACCTCTCTGAACCAACTCCAACTCACGCAATCATCAGGCAAACCACCATCAATCTCCGGAATCCCCAATTGACAAACTCCATACAGACCCTCCTTATCGAGCTCTCTAATCTTCACTTCAAACCGATTTACATCCACACGCCTGAAACCAACCTCCGCAAGTACCATAGACCTACTCCTACACTGAAGACACGACTGAAACCCTGTTCCGACAACCTGAAACGCAGTTCACCACAAATTAGTAGCCAATCAAAATCGCAACTAAGAGCCGTGACAAACTCCTCAACTACACGCAAGTTACACCTAATTCCATCTCCTGGTGTGGCTGCTAGGATAAATGATTTTAAATCTGTATTAGGTTTCGACATTGTATTTCGTTGTGTTGAGAAATTTGGGTTCGACACTGTATTAGGATAGGGATTTGATAAATGATGTCGGCTGTCAGTTTAAGTCGGTCAGTTTTAGTTGTTGTTGGATAATTTTTGTTGGGCCGGGCTTTGTGTTTTTAAGTGTTTATGTGTGAATTTTTAGTTGTATTTTATCTTAGTTTTTTTAATTCCTTTCAATTGCTTTGATTTTCAGGTTGCTAATTTTCAGGTTGCAGAAAGAAGAGAGATTGCTTGTCGAAAAATTGTTTGCTAATCATGCTCGCTTGTTTAAAAAAAAATGCCGCTAAAAAAATTGCTAATAAATTCAGACTCTCTGGTATTGTTCTCTTCTCCCCTGTTTTTATTTAATTGCATTGTTGTTTACTTGCATTTGCATTTCAAAAATCCTAAAACAAAATAAAAATTCATTTGTAGTTGCATCGTTAATTCACGTTTAATTTCTGTTTTGCATTCATTTAGTTTTTTTTGTTGTTTTTAAGGACATTGTTATATAATAACAAATTGGTTTCTTTCCGACGATTTATTTCTCGGTGTCTAGACTACGGCAGAGTAATAACCGCGTATAAATATTACGGTGATTCGTAAATATTATATCGGTTGTTCCTGTGAAGGTACTTAAACCTTCGGTCGCATTGCTAGGGTGATTCCTGGTGCACCGATAACTCCTGTCCGTTAACTGGCTGAGAAATCTTTTGTTGAAATTAATCTATCCGTCATTATATAATTTTGTAAAAATTGTAAATACGTAATTTGCATTCATATAGTTGCATTAGGTTCATGCATATATAAAAAAAATTAAAAATCAAAATCTAAAAAAAAAACTTTTGTGAATATTTCCTTTTCTCTTAAAAAAAATTCAAAAAAATAATCTTGAAAATGTCTGAATTTCCTTATTTTCACGGATTTTACGATAGTTGTGAAAACCAATATAATCCATATAATTTTACACCAAATTCATATGGACACTTTAATAACAACTATTGTACAAACAATTCGGATTTTGCACCACAAAATTTTCAAACTAACGATCAACCCTCTACTTTGGAAACTAATATTGAATCTTTACTTTAAATGAGCACACAACAAAATCAAAGAATAAATGAATGGTGTAATTCATACTTGTGCAACAATTCTAGTCAAAGTTTCCAAAATAATCAAAATTCGAATTCACTTCCAAATTCAAACGATTTTGATTATAACCCTTGCCAATTCAATTTTGAACTCCAAAATGAATTTCAAATTCAAAATGGAAATGTGAATCACTTTACAAATGATTTTGGCAATGAAAATAATTTTAGTAATGATGCAATTAACGATTTCTGTTCTCAACAATTTCAAATTGAAACTTCTAAAGTTAATAATTATAAGTTTGATTTTGTTGAGCAAATGAATGAAATTTTTGATAATCACACAGATTTGGTATTTGAAACGTACTTGAAACGACGTAACCAACAGAATCAAGTTTCAACGTGTGGCGATTTGAACGATAATCTACCTTTGCCCGCAATTGATGATTTTCAAATAACGACTTTCGAACTTGAAAATAATGATCTTAACGAAGTTGTTAATAATACGATAATTGAGTTGGATTTCAATTCTTATGAGAAGGTGGAACAAAATTTAAAATTCGATCTTCCTTTTTTTTGAAAATAACAACTTTAGACTTCGAAAATGATATAAGTAATGAAGTTGTTAATAATTCAAAGGAAGTTGAATTTAATGAACACAAATTTTTTGGACTTTCCGAAGAAGAATTGAATTGTGAAAGAGTACATTTGAATCACCATTTTGATTTTGAAACCGATAATTCAAAAGAGTTTTTCAATGATAATCTTGAAATTCAAATTGGTGGAAATAAACATGAAATTCAATCCATTATTCAATTTACCTAGAAAACCATCGAAAACAAACCAACTCGTTCGATTTTTTAATAAAACGAAATTTGTTTTTCCAAATCTACATTCAACTTCAAAACTTTTTATGATTTGGTTTTTCGAGCCTAAGTCGTGTCTCTCATACTTGAAGTGACAAATGAATCGGTCTTTAGAAGACCGTTTCATTTACTTCTTGTCAATATATTTTCTAATATATTGTAAATATTTTTTTTCTCTCTTGTAAATATAGTGCATATTTTCAAAATTTTCTTTTCTTTTCTTTTCTCCTTCCACTTGGGTTGACTGTGGGGACACAGTCAAAATCAAGTGTGGGGGGAGTTTTATATTTATTTGTTTTTGCATAGATTTCAACTTTCTTTTCCTTTTTCATCCCAAAACAAAATTTCAAAAAAAAAAGAATTTTAATTTACTTTTAAATGGGCACGATGAAGTAGATATACGGTTTTGGTCGTACGATTAAAATATTTGGAATTTTACTTCTCTTAACGGATAATAAAAGAAAAGTTTGAATTATGAGCAAATTTAGTGTAACCGGTTTATAGGGAGATTCGTAGGTGATGAGTATGAAATGTTTTCTAAATTGTAATCTGATTAAATGAATGGTTAATTTAGATTACTTACGTTAACATTTTAGATCATTTAAGTGAAGTTGTGCTAAGATATTCTCGCTAAACTCTCTCTTAAAAAAAAGAATATATATATATATATATAATAATCCAAGGGTATCCAACATTGCTGGTACATCTGGCGTTGGTGTGCAAACCCGCCAAGTTCTATCTGGCGCCTTGTTGACAAAGTCAGCGTCGGTATATCTTGATCTCATTTTATGAGTTGGACACCTTAGGATTACTGACCCTCACGTAAGTCGTAGTGCAGTGTAGGGGTGGTATACCTAGGTATTTGTAAATAATAATAATGTATATTTTGTAACAAAGAGAGAGTTAGCACTTGAAATCCAAGCACACTCTTCACTTATTTGACCTAACTTGCTAACCAAAAGTAAATAAAGATACCAATGTACGATTGTTGATATCGATTATAGAATTGATTTCATACTTGCATTATGTTTCTATCAAAACAACTGGCCAAGCTGGAGGAGTTTGTAGCGATAACTGACTTTTGTTTGAAGTTTTGAGTAGTAACGGACTAAAATTTCATAGTGACGACCCAATTTGTATTAACTCCTTCGTGTTATAATTTAAAAGTAAATTACCCATTTGTAAATACTCTTTTAAAAACTTGCATTCATCTTGTGAATATTTTCGAATCTAGCATTTTTGTAATTATTTTTTGCATTTAACTTTTGGATTTTGTGGGTAGTATCCGTTGAAAACCCTCACGAGACAACACTCGTCCTACTGGGGACACCCAGAGGTTTAAAGGCTTGTTGCATACGCTCAATGCAATATTGCTCCCTACGAAAGTGGATTTATCTTAGTTTTTTTTTTTATTTATTCGAGGACGAATGAAAAGATAAGTGTGGGGGTATTTGATGTGCACGTAAAATTGCACATTTATATTCACATATTTATTCTTGTTAAATAAATAAATGAACATTTTTGGGTGTTTTATACGATCAAACCATATTTAAATATTTTCAAAATCATCACTCATTTTGGGAAAAATTGATCACTTATGCATGTTTTATTTTGTGATTGCATTTATTTGTTCTTTGTTATTGTCTCTAATAGGAATTTTTGAGCACAAATAATGCATACACATGAAGATTTGGAGCACAAATGCATGCATACAAAGGAATGAAGAGGAAATAATTCTCATACATGATCATGGAGGACCCCACCTCTCAAATTAACCTCTTTCTCTTAAGCTTCTTATTAAAGACTAATTGAATGAGACAAAAGGCCTCATGCATCCTACATGACTCATTAGTGGCTAAGAGAGGATTAGAAGCTTCATGAAGGGCCATTTTGGGGATTTCCCATTATGAGTGATTAGGGTTTTAGGGTTTGTGATCTTGTATATATACCTCCTTTATGTTCATTTATCCCCTCTCTTTTTATCCTTTAGTAGTTTAGTTTAGATCATAGCTCTCTTTTATTTTAATGGCTACTTAGCCATTTTCTTTATGTAACTTCTTTGTTTTAATGTAATTTAATTTCTATGCTCTTTACTTTCATGTTCATAACTTAGATTTACATTCATGTTCATAGCTTAGATTTACTTTCATGTTCATAGCTTAGATTTACTTTCATGTTCTTAGATTAGTTCTCTTCTTGTTCTACTTAGTTTTTCTTTCATTTTGCTTTATTTTCTAATGTTGAAACTTGCATGTGTTGATATGATAACACATATGAGTGGCTAATCCCTTGATTTAGGGGTAATGATGCTCTCTAACTTTGTGTAAGTTCAACATGTGTATGATTTGTGATCTTTAATTTGTGCTTCATGTTAGTGAATATTGAGGTAAGTTTATACATATGGGTTTGATAGGTCATGTTGCATTTACAAATGATCTATGCTTATAAACACAAGTTACATCAATATTTGCTAAGTGATTATTGATTTTGAAATGAAAGTATGAACAAAATTTGATGGTCTATAGTTCTAGCCAATAGTTCATAGACCATACTTAGAATAGTTTTGCTTTAGTTTCATTTTCATGAGAATCATAAGTGGTTTAAATATTGCATTTATATCACTTGTTTAAATCATACATTGCATGTTTGATAACTTACATAAATGAGAGAGTGGATTTACCTCTAAATTACTCTCTAATTTCATATTTAGCTCTCAACTTAGTTTCTAGTTTCATAGTTTTTATTAGAACAATTCAAAGTTTGGTTTAATTCGATTGAATAAAATTGAAATCACTTCTTTCCTTGTGGATCGACTCGCACTCACTACGTATTACAATAGTACGCCGTGCACTTGCGGTTATTTCAATATTCGTGCGATGGTTTTCTAATTCAATAGAAAATCCGTTTAGCGAACACTATCTCTCCCTAGTGTCTTTCCCTAGGTTAACTACGCAACCTAGAGCTCTGATACCAAATGTGACGGCCCGCCCCGCACCAACCGACATTTCCTCCGAAAGTGCGCTGTACACATGTCCAGTTAGTACGGAACAGATCGTCAGAAGGAAATGGAAGAAGGAAATGAACTAACAAGGAACCTGTAGAATGTCTCACAGCGCATAGAATAAAATATAATAACAACATACTTGACATAAAACAGGTGAGACAGTGCATAAGCTGAAAACAAACTAACATAGCAGCGGAAAATCCAAGTACAGCTTATGATCCAAAGCTAACATTATTACAACTTTTCAAACTGTCTCTAAAGCAAAAGTAAGATAAAGGAGATACACTACTAATGCCCAAGTAGCGACCACCAACGACACAGGGAGAATATCTATATATCATACGTGGAAGCCTCCTGCTCGCCTTAGAATCAGCTACTCGCGCATCACCAGCTAACCTATCTCTAGTCTACTCGTGTGAGCACCCAGAGTAATAAGAGGAGACATAAAACTCTGGGTCAGACATAAAGCCTGGTATGAGCGATAAGCATCTAAACAGAACAATAACAGGTAGACTAAAACATACCTGAACCTGGACCTACAACCAAAGAGTTAGCACTACATACTGTACAACACTCTAAGGTGCCATTTCAAATGGTGTAAAGATAACGGGGGTGGGGGTGTGCATGTCATAGTGATGGCAAACAATCAAACATAGCAACCATCCTCACATCTCTCACTCAGTGCATAAAGCATATGATATTCACCACTTCGATCACCCAACATACCTTGCTATGATCACTTTGCCCCATGAAGTCATAAATGGCTTCACTGCACTAATACATAGCCATAAATCCTTCGCTATGTCCACTTTGCCCCATGGAGTCGCAATGACCCCACTGCACTGGCTCATAGCCTTACTAATCCTTTACTATTTCCACTTTGCCCCATGGAGTCACAATGACCCCACTGCACTGGCTCATAGTCCTACTACACATCACTTTGCCCCTCAAGTCATAATGACTCTACTGCACTGATAACGTAGTCTTGCTACCATCACCTTGCCCCTCGAGTCATAATGACTATACTGCACTGATAAGTAGCCCATCATCCATTTTCAGTGGTGAATCGAAGTTATGAACGTCGATAACTCCTTAGCACACGTCCCGCAGCAAAGCTCAACCATGAAGTGAACTCATTGGTTTCCAATTGGATCCTGAGCTCTAACTTCCATTTGGACTACCTTTGCATCTCGGGTTATTGGTCATCACCGGATCAGTTCAGATCCCCTCTTAGCCATCAGTTCGGTTCAGATCGGAGTGCTCCTCCTTCGCTGGATCGGATCGGGTCATCATCACCTCAGCGGGTCGGATCGAGTCTCCATGTCCAATCGCCATCATCGGTTCGTGTCGGAGTCCTCCAATGTGCCACAGTTCGGATCGACTTCTTCTAATCAACTCGGGTCGGGTCGTAGTCTCCAAGCCTCGTCGAAGTACATCTGTTCGGGTCGGGTTACCATGATGGATCGGGTCAGAGAACATCAGACAGGTCGGATCGGACGATGCATGGCACGAGAAGAGCGAATAGATCGATGAATGAAGTGTGGGAGCGGATCGGCTCCTCCCTCCGTTCCGATCCGGATCGGCCTGTTTTCTGTACCTTTCCAACAAGCAATTTACGCCACTCGACGGCGTTTTCGACTATTCCAACTATTCTAATCAATCACAAAGCATACCATACAGTCATAGCAACATAGGGAATCAACCACAAACATCAAAACAACAAAATGATAGGTTAAAATGGATCAAACATGGCCAAAATCCCATATTTCCCCTTAAGCATGTTTAGGTGAAACTAATGATATGATTAGCAAAACTTAACCAAATTAACCCAAATTCATATTAGAGGTCTAAAACATCATTTCGTATTTTATAAATATTTTTCCATAATTTTATCATGTATAAATTCGCTAATTAACACTAATTACCCTTAATTAGCCATAATTTTTGAGGAACTATGCAAATCACTCACCTTAGCCACAAATAAGACTTAGATCTGAAATAGATCTCTGATTTGACGCGAATCCCAATGCTAGACAACAGCTCCAATGTTGATTTGGTGTAGATCTCCCTTGATTTGATGTTGCTAAGCCTAATCCTTGGTTAGAAGATGATTTGGAGCTGATTTAGAGTTTGGAGGCCATTTTTAGGGTTTCTAAGAGGTAAGTGGAGGCTAGAAAACTGAAATGGAATGATTCTCTAACCCTTTTCAGCCTCCCCATAACCCTAATCCCGAAATGGGTTATGAGCCCATTCACTAATCACCCTATTTGGCCCGGTTAAGCAGTTTTTCACCCTCCAAACCTTATTTCAGCCATATCTCCCAAACGGTAAGTCCGTTTTTCATATGTGACCACTCTACGGAAAGGTAAACCATCAAACAAATCTAATGGAAGTGGTTTCAGGTCAAAATTACTTTCCAATCAAAAGTTATGGCCAAAACGAGATCAGCTAAGGGCAAAACGGTCATTTAAAAATCGACAAAAATCATGAACATGGGAAATGAGTCAAATGGTTGTTTCCCAAAGTTACATGACCATACGACTTCATATGGGAAAGAAATAAATATTCTACGATCCTTCGATGCGTAGAATGCGGGTTGTTACAGTTTATGACGTTTTTGAGTGCACGAATCTTTTAGAAATTTCGCGTACTGTGGAACTTTTTGTATAATATCTAAAAGAGGAATGTTCACTTTAACTTGCTTAAATATTTCTAGGATCTTTTCTAGCTGATCCGTCTTTTTCCTAGGTCGGAGTCTATGAGGAAATGGAGCAGATAACTTAGTAGGTTGGGCTACTTGAGTTTGAGGATGGTCCTTATCAGAATTTGGCTCAATGTTTTGATATGAGTTAGTCTAATTTTCGGTAATATTTGGAAGATCTTCTGGTAAATCGTTTGGGTTGACCACATGGTTGTCAATCTTTTTGCCGGATCTAAGAGTCGTGGCCGCATTCAAGTGACTAACATTCGAATCATGAATGATGTGAATTTGGTTAGGGTTTGAATTTTGTCCTCTAGGGTTTTTTATGGATTGACTTGGAAACGTTCACTTTTCCCTTTCACTTAATCTAGCATTAAGTTGAGACATTTGTTTTTGAAGTTCACCCATTTGTTGATTCGTGTTTTGCATATATGAGTGTAACGTGATGTCTAACTTGTTTTGATTTTTAACACTTTGCTTAGTCATTTGCACTAATAGGTGTCAGATAAATTCCCCTCAATCATAGAAAGGCGTTTTTCATGTTGGGGTGCAACCGTTTGATGAGATTGGTGGGAAGGCGCCTGGTTCGAATTTTACTGATTTTGCCTAAAGGGAAGGTTCGAAGCATTATTTGAAAATGCTTGATTCGAAGGTCTATTCATCGGAGAGTTATTTGGACCATAAGAAAGATCTGGGTGGTTGTTGGATCTATTGAAAGCATTCACTTGCTCAAGGGACTGGGGACAGTCATCAGCCATATGATCAGAGTTAAGACATATGTGACACATGGCTTGGGAAATGTTATTAGACTGAGTATGTGTTCTAACAACGTTTAGTATGGCATCAACAAGAGTATTAGAAAAAGAAGAGGATTCGATAGAATTACAACTGGAATGCGAATAGAGAGGGTTTTCATTGGTTCGTACCTGTTGTTTCGATTTTTCTGCTAACTCATCCAGAAATTCTCAAGCTTCTACGTCAGTCTGTTTTAGAAAATTGCCCTAACACATGGACTCTAACATTTTCCTAGAACTATTATCAAGTCCATCATATATAGTTTGACATAACGACCATGTTTCGTAACCATGATGGGGACACTTAACAATAGTTCTTTAAATCTTTCAAAATATTGCCAAAAACATTCCGCCCTTTTCAGTGGAAATTGGTGATTTCGTTTCTGACTCTACATGTTTTTTCTAGGGGTAGAAATTGTAAGGAAAAGTACTGTAAATTCATCCCATTTTTTAGTCGAATTTGGGGGCAAGCTGAGAAACCATTTTTTTGCGGAGTTAGTTAGTGCGAATGGAATTGAATGAAGTTTAATACCATCCTTACATAACTGTTGTAATTTAAAAGTTGCACAAGCATATTCAAATCTCATTAAGAAACTGTATGGTTCGTCAAAAATTACCGAATTTGGGAAGGATGTTTATCCCTCACCTTATGTGAATTGGTGTATTGCCCTTAACATAATGAATAAAGATGCAGAAATAATGATTGAAGAAATTAAAAGATTTTACAAGCAAGTCACTGCCTCTGCAGAAGATTTTTACAAGCAATTTCTATATTTTTCAAACAGCAGTAGTCCCTGTAGAGTTTAGAAAATTCTCACCTAGATCGGCAGTCTGTCCAGTGCAATTGAGTAGCGTTAGCGCGTTCACACTGCACTTGGTGTGCAACCGCTCCTAATAATTCAAATTCTGCAAATTTCAAATTCCTTGACCGTTGGATTTTATTGATTTGTTGCTTGAATTCTTTCTCCACTTTGGTCCTTTAATATTTGATTTTTTTTTTTTGAAAGTGATGAATAACTTGAAAACAACTAAACTTGAAAAAACTAAGCCAACACCAAACTAAAAATAAATTAAGAATGGAAAACAAAAACGAGATTAAACAGCTAAACTATAAAAAGGGAAAGCCAAGAAAAATAAAATCAAGAAGTGCCACGCACGTTTGTAGAACCAACACACGCCCTAATTAAATGGAAAACTGATGCACCAGCTTATACACCCAAAAAAAGATCACATCGTTGTTTTCCTCATAACCACAAAAAAGCAGTCAAACAGAAAAATTCATGCCTTCTTTTCTTATTGAAAAAGAAATCAAAACCAACAACAAATCAGCGCCTCTCTTCTAAAAACAAATCTCACAAAAATCAGATTATAAACTCCAGCAACACAAAGCTCAAACTCAAAATAATTGATCCACAAGATCACAAAACTTGCGTCCTTAACCCTAATCAACCACGCCTCTTCTTCTTCTCTTTTTTTTTTGTTCGAAGCGGTTTACGATTCAAATTCAAATTGGGGGTTGCTGGCCTGGGAATCGGCTTCGTATTTAGGGTTCGATTGGGAACGAGGTTTCGGTGATGTGGAGGTTGTATGGTCAGTCGCAGGTTCAGGCCTAAAATGGAAGCAGGTGAATTTGTGAAGGGACAACAGAGGCTAGTTCGAATTGGTGCTAGTTCGAATTGTGAAGGAACCAAGTGTTTTGTGGTGGTTTTGGGAACTGATGTGGAGGATCTGAAGTGGATGAAGGGATGGAATTGAATAGTAGGGAGGGTAATTGCGCAGGGGGGTTTGTAAGAGTTCGGAATGGTTGTTGAGGGATTGGTTTGTATGTGAATGTTTATGGCTGTGTTTAGATGTGAATGTGGATTTTCCTGAAGACCGTGGAAGGTTAGTAGGGTTAAGGAGTGATTGGAAGTAGTAGAAAGGATTATAGATGGAGACGGTGAGATGTTTGGTGAGGTAGGAGATTGGTTTGTGGATTGGTGAATATCGGATTTTGGACGTTGGTTGTACTGATATGGTCTGGGAACGGCAAACTTGTCGGATGGCAATGATGGAGTGAATGCGGCTTGCGGGGAAGATGGTGCAGTTTGAGGTTTGGTAGAGATGGATTTTGTAAGGATGTGGCAGAGGCTATGGTTTAGAATATAGGTGAATTGTGGCTTTGATGAAGAAGGCAGAGAAGAGCAACTTTGGAAGATTTTTTTTATTTTTTATTTCAGAAACTTGTAAAAGAATAAAAATGGGAAAGAAATGTATTGAAGAATGGAAAGACAATAAAGAAAGGAATTGAAACATAAGGAAAGATTTTTTTTCTTAATTAGAAGATTGTAGTATCAATTATTTAATACCAAATCGTCTAGGCAAGAATTTTTTCTATATATGAAAGAAAACAAAAGCGAAATAAAATAAAAATATTTTCAAGTTTTTTTAATGGAAAATAAAATAAAAGTAAAAATATATCCCGAAGGATTTAATAATAAAAATTATGTTGATCCCCGGCAACGACGTCAAAATTTGTTTGCGAACAAATTGAACAATTGTAAACAACTGTTAATTTGTTCGGCTTTCCTAAACAACAAGGGTTGTTGTAAAGGGTGTCGAACTCTGGGACCAAAAATTATTTTAACAATAAATCCAATCAAGTTATTCCAAAGGTTTGATTGGTTGAAAACACAAAAAATATATGAAAAAAACTAGTTTTAATAATAAAAGAAAGCAAATAGGGAGCAATGACAAAGATTAAATTAACATGAATTAATAACCAAATAGATTGATACATATCTTATTCATGTGTCTGTCACAAACACGAATCAATGATAATTAGGTTTCTAGAAACAAATATGTGAATAATGACAAGTATAGCCTATGTGGGAGCTATTCTCTTAAACAACCATGGGCTATCAGGACAGATTCACTATTTTATGTTTAAAACCCTAAAAATTAGATCTAAATTTGATAAGTGTTAGATCGAACTCGAATATACCCTGTGAAGGGGCATATCTCTTAAACGACCTAGAATATGAAGGTTCAGATCTAACCCTTGGTTCAGACCTAGATCTATACACATGAAGTCCTAATCTCTTTGGCTATGTGATTCATACTGAATCTAATCTAAGCGTCATCACCCCCAAATTAAAGGAGATTAACTACACATAGCCAAAGAAGAAGGAAAAAAGAAAATAAACAACATAAATAAAATACAACAAACTAAAGAGAACAGAGAGAAGAACGAGTTTATTCCAAGAGAAGGATTACATAATAAAACCAAATGTAATTCTAAATTAACAAGATACAAGTGTATTTATAGCTGATATGACAAAAACTAATTGGCTAATTACACAATGTGGAACTAAAGATTTAGCCCAAATAACACATAAGTTAGTGTGAATGCAACTGCAGAGTGAGAAGCCTTCAAAACAAGCCAATGTGAACGCAGTAGTCATGCTGTAGAGTGAGAGGCCTTGCAAATGAGCTAATCTGAACATAGCATGAGCCTTTAGTGAGCCAAATCTCCTAACTGAGCTCTATTTGCAACCATTTTTCAAGCTTTAAACTCTTCAAGATTTAATAATTCCAAACATCACTTTTTTTAATCAAATTCTTCATGCTTTATTCATTAAATTCTTTAAATCATTCTTTTTTATCAACAACCTGAAAACACAGCTATAAATACACAATATCGATTATTTTAAAGGGAAAACAAGATAACTAAGCAGATAAAATATATACATTTACATTTATATCAACTTTAGATTCAGATACATGAATTATTTAATCGCCAAGGAAGATAGCCCGAGAAATGGTTTGATAACCCAAGTGTTGACTTCAGACGATACCGTAAAGCTACGGATATCCGGATTTACTTGGACCGATCTTTATTGTTGGATAAGTATGGAAATACATAGGAGCACTTAAATAGATTGGTATAACTCCTTGGACCGGGGTCGGCACGATTGATGGAAGAGGGTCAGTATGACTCCCTACATTATAGACCGATTTGTCTGAAACACTTGGATATTGAATCAATATAGATGGATCGCATTGGACTGGTGCAAGGGAAACTCAAGGGAATAGAATGGCATGGATATGATTGGTCCATATAGATTTTGTGGAACCAAATTGGTAATGTTCCGAACCCTAAATTGGTACGAATCAAAGACACACATTGTGGACGATCTGACCCGACAAACTTAGTCGACTCCATTACCATGGTTCCCCTCAGAATTTCGGACCTGTCCAAGCCGAACTTTAACTATAAATAAGAGGCTAACACATTCAAAAAAGGGATCTTTTGTACATTTTTGCAATCAAATCAGAACTGTATTGTAATCTCATAGCGTAAACAAGTGATTACCACACAATGGATGTAGGCATATTGCCGAATCACTATAAATTCTCGTGTTCTTTTCTGTGCAGTTAAAGGGCTTAGCGGATTCAATGCAGTTAAGATCCAAAAAGTCATAGCAGAGACAAAGTGAGGAAATAGCAGGATATAATGGATAATTCTAAAATAGTACATATAGCTCGTTCTTGATGTCTTCACGAACATATAAACGATAATTAAATGAAGAATTAACACTTGATTTAACTATTATTCTTTATTTTTAATAGAAACATGTGCAAATATATAAATAAATGTAAACTGCTATTTAACTTAATTTAATTTAATAAAATATTAGAGTATTTTTGTTTTTAAAAATACATATTAAAAAGGTTAATTAAATAACCCAATTTTATAATGTATAAATATCATTTTTGAGTTCATTTCATTCATCAAGGATATAAAGGGAATAACGTAATATAGCGGAAATAACGGGATGTATCGGGAATAGTGGAATATAGCGGGGATTAAAATTTAATGCCTATTTGGGAAAAGCATAGAGATAGTATTATGTTATGGGATATAGGTCGGGCTTATAGCGATGCATTAGTGGGGCATTAAGTGCACAAGTTCTTCTTCTACTGCTACTTTTTTGATATTTCCGACCGTTTGGTGATTTGGACTATTTGGGATGTTATTGACCAAATTTGAGAAACTCAAAATTGATTTTAAGAAAAAACAAATCAATTAATTTTTCTTCCATACTAGCCCTTTTTATTTTTCCTTAGGCGGGAAACAAATTCTTTTTTCTTTTGAATAATATAAAAAATAGGGATAGTTTGACTTAGGTCCAATTTAGGTTTCAAAATACAAAAAAACTCACTATTTAAAAACTTTATAAGTTAGGTCATTGTTTTCCGAAAATCATCAAAAAACAAAAAAAACCGTAAATATTTGCCAAATTTCGAAATTTAATTTAACACATAATCATCCTCAAATTCATGCAAGTAGATTACAAAAAAAATTCTTCAAAAACAAAAAAAATCAAAAATATTCACGTAACAACGAATTTTAGCAATTTTTCATAAAATTGCATATATTGCAGCAATTATTTCAAAAACCTGCAGGATTTCATGCAATTTTTACTAATTTGCTTCAAAATTTTAAATTCAAAACTACTTGTTTAAACATCGAAGTATTGCAGGAAAATTATTAGAATTGAATAGAAATGAAATATTATTCATCTTCCGTAAATTACTGAAAAATATGCAAGAATTTGCAACATTTGCAGAGATATCTGCAACTTTCACATTGTACACTATACTATAAAAGAGTTGCAGCAATGTCTACCATTATTTATAATAATTTTATATATTGCTGCAACTATTCTTCTCTCTTTTAATGCATTCAGTACACTGTGTGACTAATTGCAGAAATGTCTGGAATTATTCACAAAAATTGCTGATATTTTGACCTTTTTTTTAGAATCCTTCTATGAATATTTACAAAAATAATAATTATATAGTAGCTCAAATAATAATAAAAATATGTTGCTATAAGAAATAGGGATTTGCTTTGCATGCAAAGTTACACAAACAAGCGCACCTATAAAGTTTGAAAATACGCCAATCTCATTTTCACTAATAAATAAAGCAGGTCCCAAGGATCATTATTCCACCTCACACTAAAATTTCCAACACCTAAATTTTTCACTCCCAAATCCAAACAAATTTGAAATTATGCCCAAAATTTTCCTTCATCGATCAGCAGACCTAATTCCATAAGCCTGAATCCTTTTATTGACTTTGGCACGCCATGTTCTATTTCAAGACTGCCGTTCTGAAATCTTACTTACAAAACAAATAAAATACCATTACTTTGAAACCCGTAATCCATTCTCTTTTGAATTAAATTTTGTTTAAGTAATTGCTATACTCATCAGAGATAATTTTATTTGATTTTGTATTTTAGCGCCAATTATGGGTTAGGATTATTCGGGTGTGTGGATTTAGGGATATAATGTAATCAAGGATGGTAGCTAACGCATGAGGAAGTTAATGGTTCTACTGCAAACTGGGCGATGATCCGGACACCCCTCCCAAATCGATTTCATACAAGTATGCAGGCAACTTCAAAACTTGTTCATATGTTGCAATCATGCTCATGCTCTCGTAGTAGTTATTATATAGTCTACAGATCCAAGTATTCCCCTTCCACTTCTTTCAAATACTGAATAAGGAGATGTCTTGTTTAACACATATCTCTCTTATTTACTTCTTATTGAAAAATAAGGTCAGGCAGAGTGCATACGGTAGTTGCAGGCAAATTCAGCATAGAAGTTGATGGTGAATTTTCCATTGATACCACAAAGATAATAAAGGAAACTAATTCAACATAGAAGTTGATGGTGAATTCAGCATAGAAGTTGATGCTGGTACCTTAATCTTTCACTTTGCTACTTTATTTTTTGCTTCTAGTTTATCAAAATTATGCTTCCAATTCTAGTCAAATTTGCTTGCTGAATTGAACAAAATTTCAATACTTGTTTATTGCAATTAAATAGTAGTAATCAATATTAAATGGGTTGTGTCAGGGTTTACAATGTCGGCAGTGTGACAATCAAGATGTCAGTTTGTCGGCCACAATAACCAAGGTTTCCGCAAGAAGAGATCCAAGTTTCCTATATTCATGATGTTTTTGTACTAATAGCATTTCAGTTTCTTTGGAAGTTGATTGATGATGAAATTTGTTGTAAAAATTAGATATAAAAATTATAAGTAGATCAAAAGTCATTCCTAAAATAATAGAAGCCATATTTTTCAAGGGATGTATTGACTTGATTACTATTTTTTCAAGATTTTATCAAATAAACCGAAAAAAAAAATCAAAACATGAAATTTTGAAACAGTTGTTCGAAGTTTATTGGTTGTTTAGATTTAAAATTTATGGAAACTCAAAACAAAAAATCAATATGATTTTCTTTCTATTTTCTAGAACATATTTAATTTTGTGTGTTGAAGTTACATAGCTCAAGGTATGACAATTTTATTACAACACTATTGGAAAATTAGAATACCGAAAACAAGAAGAGAGGAGAATCGAAAGTATGGTTTAGTGATCATGCATTCACTTAGCTTTGAGCTTGCATTCATGATCACCATTTTTATCCAGAATGCTTAAGTATCTACTTCATTTTTTGAGGCTAAGGAACATTATGATTATTCCATATCCAATGTGTATAACAACCCAAAATTTGCCTCCATCGTATTTCCTTATTGGTCCATCAACATATCTACATATAGAAAAAAAGGAAGACTTAGAAAACTTCATGGTTTTATTAGATTTTATGACACAAGCGCTTAACAATCCTAAATTATCAAAAGAGCCATTAGAAATACTAATTTATCTAACATTTTCATATTTGTTCCTATTATAACTAAAATTAGCAAGAGAGCCTTCGGAATTCTCCTAATTTTTTTGTATTTATTCCCAAACGTGTAGTAGCCCGTAACTTCCCCGGTAAGGAAAGCCCGGATTACCTTGAGAACACAACAAAATAGAATGCAAACGGAAGAACATTTCATTGTTATTTCAACAATTCCATCAAATACATGAATATACAGAGTATGAAAAAATATTACATAGAAAATATCAGAGATTTAGATTACATTTAAATACATCGCAGCGGAAAATAATACAAAAACACAACTAGAAGTAATGCACGGATACAGAGCTTTCGGAGCATCCCTGTGAATATAAATCTGCAAAACCAAAAACTACTAGCTGCCCATGTGGAAAATAGGGGCACCCAGAGTTTAGGTTAAAACAATAAACTCAAGGTCAGTCATGTGACTGGTGTGAGAACTAAAACAGTTATTCATCTTTATTTTATAGTTCGGTAAATCAAGGGACCACGCCGTATGACACGGAACGGGTTTCCTCCCAAGAATACCAGTGCATAAAACAAACAGCGCAATGCTAAATAAAGAAGAATGAAGCTGTTATAAGACCCAGGTCCCATCACACAATGCAACGCACGCCGGAGGATAGGGTTTTTACCTTATAACAGCCAAAGCATGCTTGATACGTTAAAAACACATTATTTGATACTATTATAGGTGTATAGTACTGTCAAAACAATTTTCAATCATAAATATCAATCATAGGCGGCATGGTAACCATCTATCATGTCGCCATACTAGGCTCTACAAATAAAACCGCAATATCACGTATTGGAAATTGGATTTCCGTCATGAGCCGAGGCAAGGGGCAAGCTCCTCTCCTATTCGAGACACTCTAGCAAATGTCTCTGGACTCCGCTATGATCCTTGAATCTTCAGGGTCGGTCCTCTCTTACTTTTGAGGATTGGCAATTCCTGAGCACACGTTTCTCGGTCCTTACAGACCTATATCTGAGGCGCCTCGCATTCCAACAACCACTCAGGTGAAAAGTATATAAATGTCAGGGTTGGTGGGTTACTGACACCACCTTAGCTAGAAAGAAATGTCGTGCTTTCCCTGCAGTCACTATCCCGTTTTTGACTCATACCGAGGTGTGAGGCTCGCGAATTCACGCTATACACAAAGATACGCCACACAGGCCGTGCTTTGATCATCAACCACAAGACTTTGCTTTTCAACAGAAGCCTTGATCAATTGCCACTTACGCGTGCCACACTGGCAATTCACTCCATGCGACTGATGTCTATCGATATACAACCTCTGAGCTCGTACGTCTCAGAGAAGGGCGTTAATCAAGAGAATAAATTCTCTGCCGCCAAACAGATGTATATTTAATAGAGATCAATGAACACAGAATAAAATCCAATGTCAGACACATAATCCATTTACAAGTTCGTTCTGGGTCTGAATGAAACCGGAGGCACTTTCCTCGCATATCCATCCGTCTCCAAGTACGTCTGGACGATCACCAACTGATTCCCTCATCTTGAGTGTACAGCCCAATCAAGATCATCAGTAATCACCCAAATGATGTGAAGACTTCTGGTCTTCAACCACTGTATTCATCTTCGACTTGTCATCGAATCGATTATTCAGAATGGGTATAAACCCGGCCTTTTCGAATACCCCGCGTATATAATAAACACGTGTTACACAAACACAACATACGCCTCATTCCATTTCAGAATATTCTTTTATTCAAATTTTCACATTCTTAGGGAAAGGTTCCCATTAATTTTATCAAAGATAAATTCTTCTAAATTTATTCTTTAATCTTCCTTTGGATATCATTTCAAACCATATCATGGTTTTCCAAACTAGTCGGGATTAGCGAACCACACCGAAGTAATTGTTTATTTTATTTCCCAATCCCAACCTGTTCATCCCATGGAGCAAAACTGGTAATACTCCATATCTAACACCACGGTGTTATTGGTAAAATTAATTACCATTTCACGTTCAAATCTAATTAAAGATTTAACTATCGCTTTGGAGCAAAACTGGTGGTACTCCATTCTCGATCACCTTTCAGATTTGATATTTAAATTATCAATTCACATTTTAATCTAATTAAAGATTCATTAAAACTTCACTTAGTTTTAATCTTTTCAAAAATCAATATCCTGTCTTTAACTAGGTTAAAGAACCAATGTCATCTAAAACACGATTCACGACAAACCCAAATCTCATTTGATATTAAATACAAGGCTTTGAATAGAAAATATATCGGCTTATATTCAATATCAAATTCTGAAACCAGCAAATATCGTATTGGAAATAACGATATGAATATATCTTTCAAATTCCCATAACAATATCTGTATAATCACGGAATCCAACATCGAAATATTCCAAAGACAATTTCGATTCAAATCCATTCCAATTCACATATTGGAAATTCTGGTTATTTTCAAAACCAATTCAAATTCAATTTATTTATTTCAAAAATAAATTGATTTTAACTCTAGTTCAAAACTAGTTTATTTCGATAAAAATCTATTTTTATCTTTTCAAATGTGGAATTTTTCATCCCAGTTCTTTCCAATTCACATATTATGATTTTACACAAATTATTAATATTTTTAATAATTTTATCAAGGCCCGTACAGTCGATTTCCATCAATGGCCATCGAACTGCATTTACAGCGACCTTTTCCAAATTTGATTTGGACATAATTCCAAATCCAACTGTTAGATTTCAAATTTTGAATATTCATTGGAAAGCTCTTTTCGATGCTAACCCAACGGTTCCAGTTTTAGGAGAATCCGACGGTCGGATCTCCCGTAATGTCAATTCGAAGTCAATGGTCGAAATTCACGAACTGCCGCGGCGCGGCGCGTTCTATTCAGGCCATTATATATATAATATATATATTATTTATTTCGTCGATTTCCTTTTAAAACGTATTTTATAAATCGTTTTAAATTCGTTTCAAAACCATTTCAACTCTATATTCAATTTCATATCAAAATTAAATATTTTATATCATTACTATATAAATGATAATATTTTCAAAACGTTATATTTTGAAATCACTTCTTTTTCTATATTCATTATAAAAAGAATATAATCGATATAAATATCGTTCACGTCAAAATGGCGCAACTCTAATCAACACGGCTTTATGTATTTCAATAAATTCGTTATTCTATTCAACAAATGAATATATATTCTATTCAATACATGAATCTATATTTCTTTCAACACACGACCAATCTCAACACATGAGTACTGTCAACACACGACTATTTTTGTTATGTAATATATTTTATAAATTTATGGTATCTATCGTTTGATTTTCAATCAGACTCCTACCGTAAAGTAGCTTCTAATTTTAAATATGATAAAGATGTAAATTTTATTATTTAAAATATTTTACTCAGAACCTGAATAGTTTCAACACATAAATATTCTCAACACATGAGCATTTATATATTCAACACATGAATTTTCTTTTATAATATTCATTATTTTCCCGATTGAAATGAGGCCCAATCAATCACCATATAATGTTAATTATATGGATTTCACCCAACACATGTATATAATAGCAATAACAAATAATCAACCATCATCCAACGTGCACCACACAACTGCATAAGCATTAAATATAAATAATTAATGCTTACACAGCCTGTCGACCAATCGATCGACATACAATTAAATAATTGGGATTAGTGTACGCCAAATATCATCCCAACACCCGTGTGGGGTTTCAAATCAACAAACACAGATTTTTATTTGTGCAGTTGAGCGATGTGTAAAATTTATCGTCCCAATCAATATCAGTCAAATCAGTGTATATAAACAAATCGGCCGATTTGTTTATAAATATTCATTTATTCACATTCACTTTAAAAATTATATTTTCAACGATAATTAATTTATTTCAACCTTCTACATTTTTTTTTCGATTTCACATCCACATCACAAACAAATTTCACAACGCATCAAACAAGCATACAAGCCATCCATGGTCTGTGGATGACGGGTGTCGGGTGCTACAAAACACTGTCTGCATCCTAGTATATAATTTAAACTAGAAAAGGGAATTTAAAGTGAGAAGTTCTCACCAAAGCTATCCCAACTCCACGACTGTAACAACCCACTTTTTTTAGCGATACTGGATTGGGAATCCAATAATAAATTGGTAATAATTATATTAAATATTGTTTGAAAATTAAATCAATGACAATAAAATATTAAAATGGATGAGAGGAAAAATTGATTATGATTAATAAATCGTTTGTGCATGGTTAATATGAAGAATATCACTAGTTTTGTTGCATAATGTAATTTATTTTAGCAAATGTACTTTTGAAAAAAGATGTACATTTTTGTTAGTAAGGAAAAAAAATGTAGTTATAAGTTAGTGATAGTTGTGAACAAGTCTTTTGCATGAAATAAAAAGACAAATTTCAATGCAATGGAAAAGTGCAAATTTTAGTGGAAAAAATTTGATTGGTTTCATAAAATGTGTTCATTATTATGTGTGTTATTTTAAAATAATGTTTTCTTGTTGTTTTCAAGTTATGAAAAAAAAAGTTTACATAATGTTGAAATTGTGTGCAATGTAAGGTAAAAAGAATTTTGTGTCAATTTTTCATAAAAAAAAAAAAAGATTATGAAAGAAAAAAAAAATGTAAATAAAATAAAAATAAAAAAATGCATGTATGCATTTTTGAGGAAAACTCTAGAAACTAAATTTAAAAAGGGGGAAAACAAAAATATCTCATATGAGACACGGTGTTATCATTATGTTACATAAGAAAAGAAGGGGGAAATAATAAAATAAAGAAGATATTTGATAGGAAGGATCTAGAGAGGGGCTTTAAAATAAAAAGACCACACCCCTTTCTCCCTATTAAGAATAGTACGTATTTTCCTTCTCATTCAGAAACAGCCGTAGGAAAAATAAGACAGAAACTAAAAATCTTTCTCTCATCCATAATCTCTATTCAATCAATTCTCATACAAATTGAAGATAAAGGAAGATTCCCAATTCAAGAGCTTCAACCAAGAGACTAATTGATTTCAGAGGTGAAAGTTTGCTTTTTGGCGTAATAGGTGAGTGAAGTTTTGTCCTTTTCAGTATTTTGGGTTTGCAAGTAATCAAAAACATGAAATTTATGTGCATGATTGCTGTATAGCTTCTTCCCTATGCCTTATTTCACTGTTTGGGGTCTTGGCAACTTGAATTTATATGGAAATTGCAATACCCATTATGTGAAAAGGATATTATGATGTAGAAATAGAAGGAGTAAATTGGTATTGATAATGCATGTTTCATGTATGTTGAATTGTCTCAAAGTGGGGACATGAAAATAAAGATTTTTGGTCATGTGCTGAAAATACTTGTCAAAGAACATACGATCTGTACCAATTGGAAAGGTCTCTAGCTTTGAAATTTTGTACACATAAACTTCATTCATGTCCAAAGCTACTGCAAAATTTTTGAATTAAAATGATTAAATTTCGACTTTTTATGATTTTTTTGAAGTGGGTATATGAAAACTAAGTTGTTTAAATCTGACCAGAAAAGGGATTGTGAAGAATATGAGATCTGTACCAATTGGTAAGGTTTCTAGCTTTAATTTTTTTTATATACAAAAACTACATTCATTCAAATCTACTGTAGAAGTTTTAAATGAAAATGTTTTATTTTCGAATTTATATAATTTTCTCAAATGCGGTGTATGAAAAATGAGATTTATAAAGATGAGCTGAAGTGGTTGATGAAGAATATTAAATCTGAACCAACTGGTAATGAATTTGATTATGAAATTTTTACTGAAGAATATCTACTATTATATAAAGCTACTGTAGAAATTTTGAGTTAAAATGTTTTATTTTCTAATTTATATGATTTTCTTAACTTGAATATGTAAAAACTGAGATTCATAAAGTTGAGCTGAAGTGGTTGATGAAGTATATTAAATCTCTACCAATTGGTAACGAAATTGATTATGAAATTTTTACTGAAGAATGAATACTAGAATATGAAACTACTGTAAAAAATTTGAGTTAAAAATATTAAAATTTGAATTTCTATGATTTTTGCAAGTTGGGTATATGAAAATTGAGATAGCAGTATGCTGCACAGCTACAGTGCAGCCGTGCGCCGCACTGTATTGTGCTACAGTAAAAATAATAATATTATTTAATGTTCTTTTAAAAAAAAATTTAAAAAGAAATTTTTTTTACAAGCAAATATAATGATCAAATAATTTTGTTAATTTTAATAAAGCTTAACATACTAAATAATGCTTATGTTTTGTTTTAATACATAAGTATTATGGGGTACTTGTGTATTAGAGCGAAACGGAAGTGTAACCATCTATGAACATGCATTGTTAACCTTTTTGCAAAGTATACTGGGTTTTATAAAACTTACTATTATGAATATTGCCATGAATGGTTTTATATAGTGTTTTGATGTTATAAACACTATGAGTTTTTAAAGTATGAATTTACAAATTAATATTTCAAAATACTTTAATTTTGGGGTTGGGATAGATTGGACTCTGTTGTACCAATGGGCCAAAACTCCATCTTGGTCGACCTGATTCAGGTTCGCTACCTGAATCACGGTGGTTATAAATTTCTCCCACCAACCACCAAAGGTCAAACGGTCTGCTACATTAGGCAATTTTGTTGTTTTGATCGGGATTCCCGATCGGCGGGTCACGGACTACATCAGATGGAGGCGTGGGTGTGCCACGTGTAGTGCCGTGAACGGATAGCATACGGCCTTCGCCTTAGACCGTCTTGGTTATCCTGGGTTGATCGCCAGGTGTCGTTATGGCGTTATGAGTAGGTTACAGTGCTGATGTCTCCGCGCGCGCAAGAGCTCTACCACTGTGATTTTACAATACTAGCGTCTGTTTAGTTGGTCGTTATGGGTCATATTATATTTATCCCGTAGTCCCCATAATTCTCTATTACTCAAATAATTTGAAACCCAGAATTATAACCAACATTCAATTATTATATTATCATATTGTTTTACATATGATAATTGTTATGGTATTGTATTGCTTTACATACAATACCTGTGCCTTTAATCTTACTTTTTATATTATCATATTGCTTTACATATGATAATCGTTATGGTATTGTATTGCTTTACATACAGTACTTGTGCCTTTAATCTTACTTTTTATATTATCATATTGCTTTACATATGATAATCGTTATGGTATTGTATTGCTTTACATACAATACCTGTGCCTTTAATCTTACTTTTTATATTATCATATTGCTTTACATATGATAATCGTTATGGTATTGCATTGCTTTACATACAATACCTGTGCCTTTAATCTTACTTTTTATATTATCATATTGCTTTACATATGATAACCGTTTTGGTATTGTATTGCTTTACATACAATACCGATGCCTGATATTATGGCTTATTTAATGCGGCAACTTTGCTAAATTGTTCACATTTTTGTAACATTTATACGCCCCATGTTGACTTACACATGTGGCACCCTTATTTGTTAAATTATTTAATGTCCATAGATACTTACTTCACTCACACTGACATAGTCTGACCCGTGTGATTTGTTTTGTTAAAACAATCCTGGGGTCAGCTTGAGGATTGTTTGCAGGTTAGGTTGCGTGGACTGTAGCAGCGTTCTTATCTTTTTCCGTGTTTTGGGGTTTTGGCCTATGCAGCTTCAGACTATCAGTAGCGTGTAGTATTACGGTATATATGCTATTATGTATTTTGGGATGTGATATTATGTATGATGGATCATGTATTCTGGACATCTCTATTATGATATGTATTATGTATTCTGCTGTTGTTATTGTGCTGTGCTTGATTCTATTATATTTTGCACTATGTACCTGGGAAATTTTCTTGTACCATTTCTTTGAACTTATACTGAGCACAAATGGTAAGTTGAGAAGTTTTAAATTCTCGTTCCAGTGTTCGTTCAAAGGAATGAGAACAACTTTTAGCCCTATCGAGTCTCATTCCCCGTGCTTTCCGACAGTAACACTTTGTGTTGCTCTTGGTTAGCATGGGTCTAGGGGCCGGGCATTACATTGTTGGTATCAGAGCCCAGGTTTGACATAGTACAAAATATATTTAGAACATGGCTTAGCACAAGACAGAGAAACATCATACATGTCTGTTTATTTATAGTATCACTCCCAACATATAATAATAGTTGTACATACCTGAACCAAAACCCCAATCTTTAAACGTTCTAGTGTGAGTATTGTTTTAATTCCACCTTAATGATCTTTCTCACTATATGTAGAGTAGTGAGAAAGATGGCTGGAAGACCTCCCCGTTCGACGATGGAGCAGTGGTTGGAGTTGATGCGGATCATGCCACAAGCCGCACCCACTCCTAATGCTACTCCTAGAGCTGTTTTCGCTCGTATGTGTAAGGACTTTATGGTCCTTGGGGGGGAGCCTTTCCTTAGCAAAGAAGGCGTTGCTGAAGTTCAGGCCTAGCTTAAGACCTGTGAGCGTGTTTTTGGACACATGAGAAAGATTTAGGGAACGTTTTAAGTGGAGATTCGTTCCAGAGGCAGAGACGGCCATCCTTACTCGTAGATTCAGTTGATAGATATGTTTTGAAAGTAGTTTATCTTGTCACATCTCTAAGGGTTACGAATCCCATTGGTGGGTCCGCAACACTTGGAATGTTGTGCAAGAACCTTGAGATCTTCTTAGGTGGACTCCCTTTCTCATGTGACTTGCATGTGTTTGAGTATCTTGGCTTTGATATTATCTTGGGGATGGATTGGTTGGAACGATATGAGGCTCATCTTTCTTGCCTAAACAGAGTTGTTACCTTGAGGCATCCATCTTTCAAAGGGCTCGTTAATATAACGCTTGATATGAAAGGCCCTAATGCTCCTGGTTCTCTTTATTCCATTGAGTCACGAGAAGATGATAAGATAGCCAGAGTTCCTATTGTTAGGGATTTTGGTGATGTGCTTGAGCCTGTTACCGGCTTACCGCCTAAGAGGGCTGTGGAGTTTCGCATAGATCTTATCCCTGGAGCCCAACCGGTCAGTAGACCACCTAACCGTAAGCCTCGAGTTAAGATGGAGGAGCTTCGGAAGCAGTTGACTGAATTGGAAGGGAAGCAGTTCATCCGATCAAGTATCTCTCCTTAGGGAGCTGCTGCGGTCTTTGTAAAGAAGGTTGATGGCTCTCTCCGCTTGTGCATTAATTATAGGAAGCTTAATGAGCTGACCGTAAAGAATAAATATCCATTCCCTCGTATAGATGATCTTTTTGACCAGTTAAGTGGAGCAAAAGTCTTTTCCCAGCTCGACTTAGCTACTGGATTCCATCAGTTGCGAGTAGCGGAAGACAGCATCCCTCTCACTGCCTTTCGCACTCGATATGGCTCTTATGAATGGTTGGTGATGCCGTTTGGGCTTACGAATGCTCCTGCGTACTTTGTTGACCTGATGAATAGAGTGTTCAGAAGCTATCTTGATAGATTTGTCTTGGTCTTCATAGATGATATCTTAGTATATTCCAAGTCTGAGCAGGAGCATGAGGGGCATTTAAGGATTGTTTTGGAGAATTTGAGAGAACATACGTTGAAAGCAAAGTTTTCCAAATGCCACTTTTGGCAGAAGGAGGTAAAGTTCTTGGGCCATATTATATCCGAAGCTGGTCTAGCTGTGGATCCTTCTAAGATAGAAGCAATACAGAATTGGAAAAGGCCCGAGACCGTTACGGAGATTCAAAGCTTTCTCGGTCTTGCATGATATTATCGTCGCTTTGTTAAAGATTTTTCGAAGATTGTCACCCTTTGACAAGGCTGACGAAGAAGGGTGTACGATTTGAGTGGACCGATAAATGTGAAGAAGCTTTCTCTAAGTTGAAGGAGATGCTCACTAATGCACCAATTTTGGTGATTCCAGAAGGTAATCAAGATCTTGTGGTGTATACTGATGCTTGTGGGTCTGGACTGGGTGCTGTTCTTATGCAGAAAGGACAAGTTGTGGCTTATGCGTCTAGACAATTAAGGCCCAATGAGGTTAGATATGCTGTACATGATTTGGAGATGGCAGCTGTAGTTTTTGCTTTGAAGCTGTGGCGCCATTATCTCATGGGTGAGAGGTTTGTCCTTTATACTGACCATAAGTCCTTGAAATACCTCTTTACTCAGAAGGAGTTGAATATGCGCCAGCAGAGATGGTTGGAGTTTTTGGCAGCATATGACTTTGATATTCAGTATACACCTGGAAAAGGTAATCGAGTGGCAGATGCTCTTAGTCGTAAACACCAAGCGGTTGTATCGATGATGATAGCTGAATGGCGAGACTTGGAGGTGCTGGCTTCCAGTGGAAACTATTGTAATATGCCCACTCATAGCTCTGGAAGGGTGTTGGCCAATATGGTTATGAGACCGAGCCTAATGGATAGGATTTCTCAATCTCAAATGGAAGATCCTATTGCTTTGGAGCGTATTCGTCAGCTAAAGAGTGGAGATGATGCTGATGATTTGAAAGGATTTGAGTTAGATGCTCATGCTTGTTTAAGGAAAAAAGGCAGGATCTTTGTCCCTAATGTGGCAGGTCTTAGGCATGAGGTGATGAGTGATTTCCATTGTTCGCAATATACCATTCACCCAGGTGGCAGTAAGATGGATATGGACATGAAACGTCTATATTACTGGGAAGGTATGAAGCGAGATATAGGTGAGTATGTGAAGAATTGTATTACCTGCCAATTAGTGAAGTGCGAGCACCAGAAGCCTAGCGGTCTTCTTCAGCCGTTGGAGATTCCGCTATGGAAATGGGATCGGGTATCCATAGATTTTATTGATGGATTGCCAAGGTCAAAGCAAGAGCATGATAGTAAATATGTAGTGGTGGATCGTCTGACTAAATCTGCCCATTTATCCCAGTTAAGTCGGGAAGGACTACTCCTTATTTTGCGAAGCTGTATGTGAAGGAAGTTGTTCGTCTTCATAGTGTACCTAATCAGAAGAAGGATGAAAGAAGCACAAGATAGACAAAAGTCCTATGCAAATCGACGAAGAAAGGACTTGGAGTTTAGTGTTGAAGATCATGTATTTGTGAAGGTTACTCCTTTAAAAGGAGTAATGAGGTTCAGTAAGACTGGTAGGCTTGCTCCGAGATTTGTTGGCCCGTATCCTATTGTGGAGCGAATTGGAAAGCTTGCCTACAGGGTTACCTTACCCGAACACTTATCGAGTGTGCACAACGTCTTTCATATGTCTCACTTGAGAAAGTGTTTAAGGGATTCCGAAGAGGTCATAGAGCCGAAGCAGTTGCAGCAGCTTGAGATCGCTCCCAATATGACTTTTACTCGAGAGCCTATTCGTATTATTGCCTCTGAGACGAAGAAGCTTCGTAGTAAAGTGGTTCCTTTAGTCAAGCTACAGTGGTCAAGTAATCCAAATGACCGCACTTGGGAAACACAAGAGTCGATGCAGAGGCATTATCCTAAATTGTTTGGCGCTTGAGTAAGGTATGTCCTTTTGTTTTGAGTTGAATCTATAATTTTGTTACAGATGTATCCCTTATGTAGAAATTGCGAGGACGCAATTTTTGTAAGGGGGGAAGTCTGTAACAACCCACTTTTTTTAGCGATACTGGATTGGGAATCCAATAATAAATTGGTAATAATTATATTAAATATTGTTTGAAAATTAAATCAATGACAATAAAATATTAAAATGGATGAGAGGAAAAATTGATTATGATTAATAAATCGTTTGTGCATGGTTAATATGAAGAATATCACTAGTTTTGTTGCATAATGTAATTTATTTTAGCAAATGTACTTTTGAAAAAAAATGTACATTTTTGTTAGTAAGGAAAAAAAAAGAGAGAAAAAGAAAAAAAATGTAGTTATAAGTTAGTGATAGTTGTGAACAAGTCTTTTGCATGAAATAAAAAGACAAATTTCAATGCAATGGAAAAGTGCAAATTTTAGTGGAAAAAATTTGATTGGTTTCATAAAATGTGTTCATTATTATGTGTGTTATTTTAAAATAATGTTTTCTTGTTGTTTTCAAGTTATGAAAAAAAAAAAGTTTACATAATGTTGAAATTGTGTGCAATGTAAGGTAAAAAGAATTTTGTGTCCATTTTTCATAAAAAAGAAAATAAAAGAAAGAAAAGATTATGAAAGAAAAAAAATGTAAATAAAATAAAAATAAAAATATGCATGTATGCATTTTTGAGGAAAACTCTAGAAACTAAATTTAAAAAGGGGGAAAACAAAAATATCTCATATGAGACAAGGTGTTATCATTATGTTACATAAGAAAAGAAGGGGGAAATAATAAAATAAAGAAGATATTTGATAGGAAGGATCTAGAGAGGGGCTTTAAAATAAAAAGACCACACCCCTTTCTCCCTATTAAGAATAGTACGTATTTTCCTTCTCATTCAGAAACAGCCGTAGGAAAATTAAGACAGAAACTAAAAATCTTTCTCTCATCCATAATCTATATTCAATCAATTCTCATACAAATTGAAGATAAAGGAAGATTCCCAATTCAAGAGCTTCAACCAAGAGACTAATTGATTTCAGAGGTGAAAGTTTGCTTTTTGGCGTAATAGGTGAGTGAAGTTTTGTCCTTTTCAGTATTTTGGGTTTGCAAGTAATCAAAAACATGAAATTTATGTGCATGATTGCTGTATAGCTTCTTCCCTATGCCTTATTTCACTGTTTGGGGTCTTGGCAACTTGAATTTATATGGAAATTGCAATACCCATTATGTGAAAAGGATATTATGATGTAGAAATAGAAGGAGTAAATTGGTATTGATAATGCATGTTTCATGTATGTTGAATTGTCTCAAAGTGGGGACATGAAAATAAAGATTTTTGGTCATGTGCTGAAAATACTTGTCAAAGAACATACGATCTGTACCAATTGGAAAGGTCTCTAGCTTTGAAATTTTGTACACATAAACTTCATTCATGTCCAAAGCTACTGCAAAATTTTTGAATTAAAATGATTAAATTTCGACTTTTTATGATTTTTTTGAAGTGGGTATATGAAAACTAAGTTGTTTAAATCTGACTAGAAAAGGGATTGTGAAGAATATGAGATCTGTACCAATTGGTAAGGTTTCTAGCTTTAATTTTTTTTATATACCAAAACTACATTCATATTCAAATCTACTGTAGAAGTTTTAAATGAAAATGTTTTATTTTCGAATTTATATGATTTTCTCAAATGCGGTGTATGAAAAATGAGATTTATAAAGATGAGCTGAAGTGGTAGATGAAGAATATTAAATCTGAATCAACTGGTAATGAATTTGATTATGAAATTTTTACTGAAGAATATCTACTATTATATAAAGCTACTGTAGAAATTTTGAGTTAAAATGTTTTATTTTCTAATTTATATGATTTTCTTAACTTGAATATGTAAAAACTGAGATTCATAAAGTTGAGCTGAAGTGGTTGATGAAGTATATTAAATCTCTACCAATTGGTAACGAAATTGATTATGAAATTTTTACTGAAGAATGATAACTAGAATATGAAACTACTGTAAAAAATTTGAGTTAAAAATATTAAAATTTGAATTTCTATGATTTTTGCAAGTTGGGTATATGAAAATTGAGATAGCAGTATGCTGCACAGCTACAGTGCAGCCGTGCGCCGCACTGTATTGTGCTACATTAAAAATAATAATATTATTTAATGTTCTTTTTGTAAAAAAAATTAAAAAAGAAATTTTTTTTACAAGCAAATATAATGATCAAATAATTTTGTTAATTTTAATAAAGCTTAACATACTAAATAATGCTTATGTTTTGTTTTAATACATAAGTATTATGGGGTACTTGTGTATTAGAGCGAAACGGAAGTGTAACCATCTATGAACATGCATTGTTAAACTTTTTGCAAAGTATACTGGGTTTTATAAAACTTACTATTATCAATATTTCCATGAATGGTTTTATATAGTGTTTTGATGTTATAAACACTATGAGTTTTTAAAGTATGAATTTACAAATTAATATTTCAAAATACTTTAATTTTGGGGTTGGGATAGATTGGACTCTGTTGTACCAATGGGCCAAAACTCCATCTTGGTCGACCTGATTCAGGTTCGCTACCTGAATCACGGTGGTTATAAATTTCGCCCACCAACCACCAAAGGTCAAACGGTCTGCTACATTGGGCAATTTTGTTGTTTTGATCGGGATTCCCGATCGGCGGGTCACGGACTACATCAGATGGAGGCGTGGGTGTGCCACGTGTAGTGCCGTGAACGGGTAGCATACGGCCTTCGCCTTAGACCGTCTTGGTTATCCTGGGTTGATCGCCAGGTGTCGTTATGGCGTTATGAGTAGGTTACAGTGCTGATGTCTCCGCGCGCGCAAGAGCTCTACCACTGTGATTTTACAATACTAGCGTCTGTTTAGTTGGTCGTTATGGGTCATATTATATTTATCCCGTAGTCCCCATAATTCTCTATTACTCAAATAATTTGAAACCCGGAATTATAACCAACATTCAATTATTATATTATCATATTATTTTACATATGATAATTGTTATGGTATTGTATTGCTTTACATACAATACATGTGCCTTTAATCTTACTTTTTATATTATCATATTTCTTTACATATGATAATCGTTATGGTATTGTATTGCTTTACATACAATACCTGTGCCTTTAATCTTACTTTTTATATTATCATATTGCTTTACATATGATAATCGTTATGGTATTGTATTGCTTTACATACAATACCTGTGCCTTTAATCTTACTTTTTATATTATCATATTGCTTTACATATGATAATCGTTATGGTATTGCATTGCTTTACATACAATACCTGTGCCTTTAATCTTACTTTTTATATTATCATATTGCTTTACATATGATAACCGTTTTGGTATTGTATTGCTTTACATACAATACCGATGCCTGATATTATGGCTTATTTAATGCGGCAACTTTGCTAAATTGTTCACATTTTTGTAACATTTATACGCCCCATGTTGACTTACACATGTGGCACCCTTATTTATTAAATTATTTAATGTCCATAGATACTTACTTCACTCACACTAGACATAGTCTGACCCGTGTGATTTGTTTTGTTAAAACAATCCTCGGGTCAGCTTGAGGATTGTTTGCAGGTTAGGTTACGTGGACTGTAGCAGCGTTCTTATCCTTTTCCATGTTTTGGGGTTTTGGCCTATGCAGCTTCAGACTATCAGTAGCGTGTAGTATTACGGTATGTATGCTATTATGTATTTTGGGATGTGATATTATGTATGATGGATCATGTATTCTGGACATCTCTATTATGATATGTATTCTGCTGTTGTTATTGTGCTGTGCTTGATTCTATTATATTTTGCACTATGTACCTGGGAAATTTTCTTGTACCATTTCTTTGAACTTATACTGAGCACAAATGGTAAGTTGAGAAGTTTTAAATTCTCGTGCCAGTGTTCGTTCAAAGGAATGAGAACAACTTTTAGCCCTATCGAGTCTCATTCTCCGTGCTTTCCGACAGTAACACTTAGTGTTGCTCTTGGTTAGCATGGGTCTAGGGGCCGGGCAGTACAACGACACTTCAAATGTAGGAAATCTTGTAGTTCCCGCCTTTTGTCACTTTCGTTGCCCGTAGCCACTACATATATAAAAATCACATTTTTATATTGTTGCTATGTATATAAAGATCATATTTTTATAATTACTCCATATGGATAAAAATTCTATTTTTACATCGCTAATATAAAGATATAAATTCTATTTTTACATTGCTACTATATAGATAAAAATTCTATTTTTACATCGCTACTATATAGATAAAAATTCTATTTTTATATCGATGTTCGTATAATAAAGATTATATTTTTATCACGCTTTCCTCTATATAAAGATTTCGCCTTTTCAAATATAAAGATTTCGCCTTTTCAAATATAAAGATTTCGCCTTTTCAAATATAAAGATTTAATTTTTATTTCATCACTATAAAAATCACATTTTTATTTCAACATATATATAATAAAAATCAGATTTTTATTTCGCTGTATCTGTAAAGATGATATTTTTACTATCTATATAATATAAAAATCGTATTTTTATACTTTCCATACTATAAAAATCAAATCTTTACATTGCTACTACTATAAAGATCACATCTTTATTACTCTACATTATATAAAATCATATTTTTATTATATAACTTCACATATAAAAATCGCATCTTTATGTTATATAAAAATTCAATCTTTTTATTCAATGCGAAAATCCTAGCTTTTTATAATTAAAAATATGGTCTTTCTCTAATTAAAAATATGGTTTTTCTCTAATTAAAAATATGGTTTTTCTCTAATTAAAAATATGGTTTTTCTCTAACTAAAAATATGGTTTTTCTCTAATTAAAAATATGGTTTTTCTCTAATTAAAAATATGGTTTTTCTCTAACTAAAAATACAAAAATCAGAACTCTTCATTTTTAATTACACGAATAAATTGAGATAAAGACTTACAAGGGGGAAATGGGGAGGAAGGGAGGCGCCTGGAGCTTGGTGGAGGGTCGAAGGTGGGTGTTGGTGCTCTGGCGACGCGGCAGGGTGGCTCAAGGGTTTAAGGGGGCGGCGGATCTCAGAGGAGGGGAGGGGGGTCGAGGGGGAGTTGTGGAGGAGGAAGAAGATGGTGGAGGGCGGCAATCGCGGTGGGTGGCGCTGGCGTGGTGGGGTGGAGGCGCAGTGAATGGCGGTGGGGGCGGTGGCCATCGCAATCTGGAGCGGCGCATTTTTTTTCCTTTTTTCCTTCTTTGAATGCTTTGGGTCTACGGGGAAAAAGGAAGAAGGGGATGGGGTTTTTATATTATAATTTATATTTTATTTTAATTTCAAAAAGTAACTTTTTCATTCGAAACGAGACCCACCGCCTGTCGTCCCTAGCTAATTACCCCCATTCCGAACACAATGGGATATGTATCGTAAGCTGATTCGACCGTTTCGACCAGTTTTCGTCAAAATCAAAATATAACTCTATATATTAAATTTGAACGCACATTTCAATTTACTGGGGTCACATACGAACTCTAAAAATTCCCGAAAAATATTTTATAGCTTTGTATTGACGATACGGTCCTAGCAAAACTAATTTCGTCAAATTCTGAGAGCGTTGGAAAAATGGCCATTTTCCAGTCGATTAAAATCAACTAAAACTGGTCAAACGCGTTTTCCTTTGCCACGCTCACATATTGATTCGAAAAATTACGAAATATGAAACGTAGCAATCACTTCACATCCCGGATCCAACAAAAGTGGTTTCGTCGAAATCCGAGATCGTTTGCAAAATGGCTATTTTTAAGGGCCTGAATTCCATAGTGACTATTCAGAATTTTCAACTGGGCACATCTTTGGATTCCCGCTATGAAATTTCAATTTTTCGGATTCGTTGGAAAGATATTATCAATTAGATTCCATTATCTTTGGTTTCACTAAAATTCGGCTTATTTTGCACCCGATATGTTCAATTGAAGTTTGAAATCGAATTATCGAACTACCACACCATTTTCAATTCCTTTTATAATTATATATATAATTATTTATATTCTAACGACGATCTATATAAATATATACGTTCTAATTCTATTCAAAATAAATTTCTCGTCGTTATTATTTAAAATAATTCATTTTAAATAATCAAAATTCGCTAAAATTGCCAAAATAAAAATTTTAAACTGGCTCGTATTTCCGGGTTGTTACAAAACGTATAGTTGAAACTGTGTCTGACTGCAACATAGGCATTTTGGAAATATGCTTCTATATCAACCATTGTTAACCTTGTTTTCCATATTATGTTGTGATTACCTAAACGAAGTCATTTTCTATTCAACGTGTAGTTGATTTCCCAATAGCATACTCAATGACCTTCACCTAAAGAAAGTTTATTTCCAGTTTATTTAATGGTTTGGACATAGGATTTAGGTAATGTCTCTTCTACTAGCATGGTACGTCTGGTAATGAAATTTTCCCTGTTTGTATCGTCGTTTTTTCTTTAAAACTAAAGTGTCATCCTTGAGAGTTTTAAGGTTTTTCCTACATTCATTAAACTCCCTTTTAAAAGACTAACGACTTCAACACTTAATGTTTCAAGCTTAGTTTCTAATTTATCATTTAAGAAAACTAGTTCAGCCTTTTCCTATTTCTATTTTTTATTCATATGTCTAAAACTATCAATTATTTCGGTAAATTCATGACAGATTAAGACAAATTTTGATAAACATAATTTGATACCTCATGGGGATCATCAACATTATCATCATGAGTCGAATGTCCTATTAGTTATAGACTTTCTTTTGCTTCATCATTATCAGTGCACTGTTCTCCTTCTTCGTTGCCCCCAAGTTGCAGCGAAGGACCTCCTTTGTTTTTGCTTTCTCATCTTTAATTAGTGGATAGTTGATTTTGACATAACCTAACTTTTTACACCTATAGAAAATGTTTCTTCATTGGAACTTTCTAAATCCCTAAATGTTTTGAGCTCATACCTTATGTCTTTTCTATAAACTTAGAATTTCTTATAAACCATTTTATAAGACATTTGATATATATTGCCATCTCAATAGTTGAATTATTCTCATCATCATTACGAGGAGTGTTACTGAGTGCAATTGATTTTTTCTTGAAGTCTGAGTTGTCACAATTTTCCCTAGCTTTTAGTTCCATTTCATATGACATAAAAATTTCAAACAATTCCCACATGTGTAGTTTGTTCAAATCTAAGGATTTCCGTATAGCTATTTTTTTTGCCCCAAAATATTTTGGAAAAATTATCGATATTTTTAAAACTAGCTTAACTTAAGTATACACCTGATCAAAAGCTTGGGACAACGCTGAAGAATGTCAATAGAACTCTTTTATGCTTTTGATCTTTAGAATCACAAAATTCTGAAAATTATCATATTCAATGATGAGGGGATCAAGAAATAATTTCTTGACTTGAGATGTATCTGCATATGTAACTCCAAATTGTACCAAATTTTATATGCAGTCAAAAAAATGAGAAATTAATTAAATTCAATTTTATCAAAAGAACAAATAAGAGCATTCATAGCTTTAATGTTTAATGAAATAAATTTCTTATTAGTTGCATCTGAATTGTCTTTGGGCTTATGGAAATCTACGTTATTAGTTGTCATTGTAAGTGATGTATCTTATGTTTTTACTATATCCAACCAACAAAGACAAAATGAATTAACTTTCTCGTAATCATTATCTTTAAACTTTGATGGCTTGATTATTGATTAATCCTCAGAAAAATTATTATTTGAAACAAACATGTCCCCAAAGTAAAGCTCGTATCCAGGTTTTGATACCACTTGTAAATAGAATAATATATTTGGACTAGAAGGGGTGAATAAGGTATTCAAAAATATTATGCATGGTTGCTAAGAAAATATAGGTTAGAGTGAGAAAACATAAATGCAAAAAGTACATAATACAAGATATACCCAACTTCGACTTAATACCTATTTTTGCTCCTTAAGCAATAACTAGAGTTAAAATTTCAAATGCTTACAAATACAAGCCTGTTAACATTGCTAACAAGTATTCTAATTCCATGCCTATTAACTCTGCCAAAACTCAATGCCATGAGATAGGAGTCTTTAAACTACATACATTTCAAACCTAAAACACTAGAGTCCAAATCAAAAAAATGATTTCAACTAGAAATCTATTTTTTATATATAAAAAAATGTTGGATTTTCTGTATTTGTAACTCTCATTCACTCTCAATCAAAATATTATTCTCTTATCAATTTGGATGGAAAAACCAATTTAGACATCTTCATTCAAAACCATTATATCTATTTTTATTATGCTCTATTATAAACGAATAGTTGACTCTTGGTATTCTCATTCTCATTCATTCTTATTGAAAATAATTTTTTTGCATTAATTTGTCTCTTCCTTTTTTCATAACGATCTAAACGCATATTCCGTCATTCATTTACTCGAGGAATAAATGAGTAACTAGTTTCTTTAAATCTAAAATTTTCATTTGAACTTCCATATATCTAAAAGAGGGACTTTTCAATGGACAAATTCATTCAATTCAATTTCATTTCTTTTTCTTACTTCTATGTTCAAAGTATAATCATTTCCTCTTATTTATCGTTATTTGTATTAAATCAATTCTCATATTTATGATACGATTTCAATTTTAGTTGACACCAAATCAATTTAAGCCAATATTATTTATGTGTTAGAATTTGATGAAGAGAGAGATTAAACGGAAAAACACAAAAAGACTAAAAGTAAGAAGATCTAAAGAAAAATGACTTCCCTTATTACAAATAATACCCTTTCTTTATACAAGTTTTTACAATCAAATATAAGAAAAGCAATATTGTAGAATTTACATATCCCATAAAATATATCCTAATAAGTTTCCTGTTATATCTCCATAATAGGTTTCTATTATATCAACATAACATGTTTCCTGTTATATCTTCATAATAGGTTTCCTGTTATATCTTAATTCAAATCAAACCAAATCTCTAAAATATATCCATTTACTCCACCTCAAGTTGGAGCATGGGGTTCAAAAATGCCTAACTTGAAAAGAAGAAATTTAAACTGTGTGTAAAGATTCGGGGAAAAGCTCGACGCTCGAGTCTTCGATAATAATACATAAACCCGTATTACTTGCCCAAAACCCAAGTATCGAACCCCCAGATTGTCAATAGAAAGAAATTATAGGGTAAGAATAGAGAGAAAGAATATTATAATAGAAGAAAGAAGAAGAACACCACATAAGAATCTCACAGCGGAACGAATAAAATATAATATAAAAAAAAACTTTTTATACAAAAGAACTATGTATACATACCAACCATCAGAGTACAACATATATCATCAATAGCGGAATAACTTTAAATAACTAACGGTGAAGCCGCCTGCTTCTAGCTCATGAAACTCCAAGCGAAACCTAACCTGGAACATACTCGGTCTGACCCGAGCACATTTGATTTAAAACAAAATACACCGGGTCAGTCTGGAATACTATCAGTGATAAATTCACAGAACACACAACTTGTTTAACTTTGGAAAATCCTTTCTGAAATCAAAGGATAATAGTAAGACCAGTCCACACATAAACACAGACGGTTTTTACCTTACTATAACCCAAAACGTTTTTGAAATCATAACTTGCTCTGATATTATCATAATGTCTAATACAAGTAAACAACAATCTAGAGGAACGCTTGCGTCTCACGCTCCCCATATATAGTATACAAACCATAACCACGAGCACTTATTGGATACTGGATTTCCAACTATGACCAGGTATGGGACCACCTTCCGCACGTGTATCTCTAGAGGTGAATACACAGGGTTCAACAAGAACGTCTTCCAACCCGGCCCACACATGACCGACCACTCATTTCTCTTGAGTGTATCGAATGTATATCACCGACGATTGGGATCAACAACCGCCTCCCGAATAGGGACAACATCGAAACAGATTAAGAAGCAATAGGAATTTCTCTAGATAGGTGATCATACATCCTAATGGGAGCGACCCACATAGCCATGCTGCCTGCCCGATTTTTGTCATTTCCCGGTTGATGAGGCTTGAGGCTAGAATTCCTTCCCAAACATCTGGCCACCATTCACTTTGAATGCCACATCGTCAGATCCGCCAGATATCACTAATTGACGTCCACAAAAATACTCTAGTTGATAAGAGAACCGTCGTCCTCCGCCACCAACTATCATACGTTTGAAGAAATCAATGTACGTGATCCCATTGGAAATACTCTGTCAGACATTCGTCCATACAAGTCATCCAGGAACAGGATGAACCGAAGGCACTCTCCTACTGCATCTCATATAGGAATCACCCCATGGATCAGTAGCGAGTAGTCCTTGCAACCCGTGGATTCCAACCATGATAGAACCACAGTTTATCTCTGGGAGCTAACCAAAGATTTTTAGCGGTCCTTCCGCTTATGAAGATCCACGGTCTTCAAAGCTCCATCTCGATCATCTTCTGATCTTCACGTATTTGTTGGTCGGAATGGTTTTCGAATATAAATTCGATCCCGGTCTTTCCATACCAACAATCGTTTTGGTCTGGTTTGATAGTCGGTGTTTTAACTATCAAATAACAAAGGTGTGAATAACATCAGTTTGCTGATTCAGCACTTGGCACAACTAGATCTCTTAAAAATATATGTATATAATTGATGATATAAACCAAATTCCTCTGATTAACTCTGACTGATTTACTTTGATCGATTAACTCTAACTTGACTAACTCGACTTATTTAACTCAACTGGACTAACATGATTTGACTATTCCTATCAATTAACTAATATTTGACTTACTCCATTCACTTGACTCTAGAGCGCAGCGATCACAATGGTTACGCCTGATTCCCTTAGGAAACATCCGACCGCCATAGGCTATCTGCAGCCCTGCGAATTACGCTAGCAGTCGTACGCAATGGCAACTCTTTCTGAGTAACTATGTTTGATTAACTCTACTATATTTGATCAACTCTAATTAAATAACAAATGTTTGATATAATTTGGAATCGCTATTCTTATTTCTTTTGAAAACTAATATTTGCAATAATTATTTACTTTCCCAAATCCTTGCGTTGGAGTTGGATATTGCTCGTATAGGGTAAAACCCATTTCAACATCTTCACTCGCTTCAAACTAATATTATTCCTCGATAATAGTGAAGCCAATCAAGTTGGGGTATTTTAGATACCTCTCAGACCTTGATCAACCCGTTCTTATCTTAGAATCATATCAGCTTGTCAATTAAATAACTCACCAAAATCTCCTTTTCTATCTCGATTTCAAACTGGTTTCGTAAACCATTTCTTACATTTGAAATCCCTTACAAATTCCACATTTGACTAAATTCAGTTTCTTAACATTTAACTCAATCAATTTTGACTTAAAGCCTTTTAAAACCTTGTTGGATTTGTTTCTAAATCGCTTACTCTAATTTTCTTAACCACTCTTAATACTTAGCTTTAATCTATTACCATATTCGACTTGTTTCCATTTCCTAATCATTTCCCTTAAAGGGTTCATTTCACTTGAATTTACTTTACATAATTGAATAATTAAGTAAAATTTTATTTATATCTCCCTAGCTACTTAATAATCATATTTACCATTCTCGTTTGAATACTCGGATTTTAAATCCCTTTCTAACCTCGCTTATCATCTCTTTGACCAAAACCGTATTTCCACTAAATCACATCTTGACTAAATCCCAATTAAAAACCATTGTTCTAATTATATAAATAATAATTAACTATCTAAATAATTTACTTTGCTATTAACTGGGAATGGAAACATTAATCACTTTCAACAACTTATTAAATAATTATCCACTATGTTAACTCCAACTGGTTTGGTAATTACTTTAATTATAGTTAATCACACATTAACTAACATTAACATTTATTAGTTGCATTTAACAAATAAACTTAGAAATACAAATCAGCTTAATTCAATTATCATTTCCATGTAGAACAGTTGAATTTATTTACCGTACCTCTTAGATAACTTTTAACTGACTTTCACCATCATTTCCCTTTTTAAATTAATTAAATTAATTAATTAATTTAAATCACTATTTAATTGTTTAAAACCATTATCCCGTTTTATCAACTCGTAGGTAAATCCCTTGGGTCTCTACTTTTACAACTGATCCAAACATTTAAATAATTTCCTTTAACTCGATTAAAAATATGTATTTAATAATTTCCCAATTTAAATCCTCATATAAAATAATTTAATCACTTTAATCCACTTATAAATAATTTATAACTTTAAAACCACGTCGATTCACCTGACGGTCGAACGACGTTACAACCGCACATTAGGGCCATTTACTGCAATTGACTCGGTCAACATAGTCGGTTGATTTTAACCCAACAACAATGGATATATATTCAGCTATCAACATTCGAACAAGTTTTGGTGTCAGTCAAGGTGAACAATTCATATGTATGCCCCACAAATAAAAATACAGTTTATATTGAGGAATCCGGTCGGATCCCTCCAACCTGTCCTTCTCTGCATCACATATGTCAGTTGATAAAAATATACGAATTAAATAAATAACTGCAACCAATCAAACAATAACAACAAATTGCATCCATCGCATCCAATCAACCAATTTAAACTGTTAACTGTAAAATATATTTTACTATGAATGTACCACATCACAGGATTCCAGAAGGTGTGAGAATTAACTTACCAGAGTTTGTTCTGGTCGACTGTTGACGCGTTTGTTGCTTTTAATTTGAGTCGGACGTTCGAATTTTTCTGAAATTTCAACTACGTCAGATCGACTTCTAGTCAGTGTCATCGGATAGGTCTCGTCCCTGCAATCCCAACAGATCCAGTTTCGTTAAATTCCGTTAACATATGCAAAAGTTACGCTAGTTTTAAGGTTGGATATATTATACGATTTTAAATTAAACTAATTATTAAATTAATTAAATATTAAACAATCCGTTACCTTAATAAATATGCCACGTTAGCCCATTTCCGTTTGCTCATGCGTTTTCTTTTTCGTGAGTGATTCAAGCCCGACTCCTTCTTCTTCAAGGCAACCACGGACGTCACTCCTCATCAAAGAACCACTTATGGCGCCGCCTCCGGCAAAATCAGGCTACCGTGCCACTTCCCCTACAACCGCCGTTCCTCGAACCACCCCGCCTGAAGCGTCAAGCCCCAGATCCCCCTGATGACGCTGGAAACCATAGTTGAACGGAAAATGAACGGGGGCCAATTCCTCTGACCACACAATGAACCAGCCCGCCGCACTACCTCGGTTAGAACCGCCAGCCAACCCTCTTCCACCAGCTTCAGACCATCGACAGCCTCGACAGGCCACAGCGCCGGAGACGGCCCAAAACCCGTCACCACTTCAAAACCGAACCCAAAAATGTTCCTTTTAGTTCATCTCTCGATTTCTCTCTCCACAGACCACTCGAGAACCTGAGACCACCACCAAAACGAAGCCCTATATCCCCTCTACGAAACCCCTAAGGTCCCATCTCCCCAAATCGGCTACAACTCCTCAATTTGAGCCTAAAACGAAAACGGATTTCTCCGGTTTTAAGCCGATTCTGGCCATCACAGGTGTCCGTTCACCCCCAACTTTTTGTTGTAGGTAGGTAAGGACCTGATCTACCTATTTTCTTCAGATCGCCTATGCAAATTCTCGACGGATTGAAAGATATAATTAAATTTGTAAAGAGGGGCTTTATTGCAAAATTACAATATGATTTCAGAATTTGGTGGCTAGGGTTTGATGAAGGGGGTTTATATAATGCCGGAATAATATATTTTATGTTGACGTGACGAGCGACGTTGACTAACGATATTTTATTTCGTGTCTATCGCGTTTTTGAACATCGTTTATTCGCTGCTGCGCTCACATACAAACCCCGTTCGAGACGCGAATGGACGGTATAGTATAATTTGACGAAACGGTCCTAATGAAACTTGTTTCGTCGAAATCCGAGTTCATTTGCTCGAATGGCCCTCGTTCACGTTCAAACGATCATTTTTATTTGTATTTTATTTTGCCACGCTCACAAATTAACCCGATTGACGCGTCACTTGGAATCTAGCAATAATTTGTTGTTGCGGGCCCAATAAAATTTATTTCTTCGAAAACTGAGGTCGTTTGAATAATGGCCCTTTTATAACTGGCCAATTCAAATAAAATAAACAAATTTTAAAATACCTCAATATAATAACATTAAAATATTGAAATTAGCCATACACGACCAGAATATCGTATACTACCATAATAAAATATCACAGGTTGGATTTCAAGCCAAATCGATATTATAAAAATTAAAAAACCCCTTTATTTAATATAAATAACGTTATAATATATAACGAAATTCCATAGTGACCTTTTCAAAATTTGATTTGGACATAAAATAAAATCTACAACACAAAAACTCGATTTTTCTCTTTCACTAGAAAGATATTGTCCAACCGGTCCCGACGTTTCTTGTTTCGAGGAAATCCGACTTATTTTGAACCTGTTACAACCAATTGATGTTCAAAACGCCAAATCGCGAACTGCCGCGCCGCTGCAGCTCGTTATTTAATTAAATTATAAACCATATCGCTCGACTGTCGTTTTTGAATCAAAATTGTCACTATATTTTCAATATAACCAATATTTGACCATTTTAAACTGCCCGGTCACAATATATTTCAAATCCAACATTTTCCCAAATTCTGGAAATTAAAATAATATTTTATTATTTATTTAAATAATATATTCCAAATAAATCGTTGAATTCGATTATTTAAATTTAAACCAATATTTTAAATAAATAGAATAATTAAAATATTCCAAATAAATAGGTAGAAAATACGGGTCATTACATTCCTTCCCCCTTAAAATAATTTCGTCCTCGAAATTGCTAAGGTAGAAAGAATGTTAAATCCCTTTTATCTTTTCCAAAAAGAATTAATTTTATTTTCAAACTAACCCAATTGGTTTTTAAAACCAATTTATTTCAAATAAAATAATTTTCTAAAAATCTTCAAAAATTTTCTAACTCCTTAAATTTTGGAAAAAATTCGGTAGAGTCTCCCCTGTACGGAGGACATCTGCAATATTGCAGGATCAAGAAATAAAGATACATTGACTCTCATGGTCGGAAAAATTCAAAATTCAAACTCAAAATCCAAATAAAACCGAAAATTTCATATTTGCGTAGGCGTACCTTTTTGCGATCGTTATTATGCGATAAGCGATAATTTATACACGAGCTTGCTTAATTATTTTGCAGCTCTTATCCAAACTGGATTCGAATAACTCCAGAGTTTTCTCTTGAATGCATTTTAAAACTGAATTGGCACTTCGTCACCTGTTTCTCAGCTCAAATGGATTTCATTAGTCCACTAACAATATCAATAAGGTTCAAAACATCCTATCATCCATATCATCCATATCACACAATTCAATCCGTACGAGATTATAATTATTTATCATCGCTTCATTTATTTCTTTAATTATCCATTCAAATTCATTTATCTGGATTGATTTATTCGAATTATTTACTTCAGATTGGTTTTAACCAAGTCGATTCGTGGTCAGGTTCATACTCAAGCAACCAACAACACAATCCAAACACATCATATAAACAAATCAATCGATTGCCCATATTATAATAATCATTACTTTGATTATATTATAAAATATACTGGGCAAAAATAATTTCAAAAATAATTTTATATCAAATCACAAATACGCGCTTTCATATATATAATCAAACTCAATCTAGGGTATTACTAACCCCATCTCTATTGAGTCACACCTCAGAGACAAGGTTATCTCTAAACCAATAGCTCTGATACCACTGTAACGACCCGGGGAAAAGCTCGACGCTCGAGTCTTCGACAATAATACATAAACCCGTATTACTTGCCCAAAACCCAAGTACCGAACCCCCAGATTGTCAATAGAAAGAAATTAGAGGGTGAGAATAGAGAGAAAGAATATTAGAATAGAAGAAAGAAGAAGAACACCACATCAGAATCTCACAGCGGAACGAATAAAATATAATATAACAAAACTTTTTATACAAAAGAACTGTGTAGAATATTAGAATAGAAGAAAGAAGAAGAACACCACATCAGAATCTCACAGCGGAACAAATAAAATATAATATAACAAAACTTTTTATACAAAAGAACTGTGTGTACATACCAACCATCAGAGTACAACATATATCAGCCACAGCGGAATAACTTTAAATAACTAACGGTGAAGCCGCCTGCTTCTAGCTCCTGAAACTCCAAGCGAAACCTAACCTGGAACATACTCGGTCTGACCCGAGCACATTTGATTTAAAACAAAATACACTGGGTCAGTCTGGAATACCATCAGTGATAAATTCACAGAACACACAACTTGTTTAACTTTGGAAAATCCTTTCTGAAATCAAAGGATAATAGTAAGACCAGTCCACACATAAACACGGATGGTTTTTACCTTACTATAACCCAAAACGTTTTTGAAATCAAAACTTGCTCTAATATTATCATAATGTCTAATACAAGTAAATAACAATCTAGAGGAACGCTTGCGTCTCACGCTCCCCATATATAGTACACAAACCAAAACCGTGGGAACTTATTAGATATTGGATTTCCAACTATGACAAGGTATGGGACAACCTTCCGCACGTGTATCTCTAGAGGCGAATACACAGGGTTCAACAAGAATGTCTTGCAACCCAGCCCACACATGACTGACCACTCATTTCTCTTGAGTGTATCGAATGTATATCACCGACGGTTGGGATCAGCAACCGCCTCCCGAATAGGGACAACATCAAAAAAGATTAAGAAGCAATAGGAATTTCTCTAGATAGGTGATCATACATCCTAATGGGAGCGACCCACATAGCCATGCGGCCTGCCCGATTTTTGTCATTTCCCGGTTGATGAGGCTTGGGGCTAGAATTCCTTCCCAAACATCTTGCCACCATTCACTTTGAATGCCACATCGTCAGATCCGCCAGATATCACTAATTGACGTCCACAAAAATACTCTAGTTGATAAGAGAACCGTCGTCCTCCGCCACCAACTATCATACGTTTGAATAAATCAACGTACGTGATCCCATTGGAAATACTCTGTCAGACATTCGTCCATACAAGTCATCCCGGAACAGGATGAACTGAAGGCACTCTCCTACTGCATCTCATATAGAAATCACCCCATGGATCAGTAGCGAGTAGTCCTTGCAACCCGTGGATTCCAACCATGATAGAACCACAGTTTATCTATGGGAGCTAACCAAAGATTTTTAGCGGTCCTTCCGCTTATGAAGATCCACGATCTTCAAAGCTCCATCTCGATCATCTTCTGATCTTCACGTATTTGTTGGTCAGAATGGTTTTTGAATATAAATTCGATCCCGGTCTTTCCATACCAACAATCGTATTGGTCTGGTTTGATAGTCGGTGTTTTAACTATCAAATAACAAAGGTGTGAATAACATTAGCTTGCTGATTTAGCACTTGGCACAACTAGATCTCTTAAAAATATATGTATATAATTAATGATATAAACAAAATTCCTCTGATTAACTCTGACTGATTTACTTTGATCGATTAATTCTAACTTGACTAACTCGACTTATTTAACTCAACTGGACTAACTTGATTTGACTATTCCTATCGATTAACTAATATTTGACTTACTCCATTCGCTTGACTCTAGATTGCAGCGATCACAATGGTTACGCCTGATTCCCTCAGGAAACATCCGACCGCCGTAGGCTATCTGCAGCCTTGCGAATTACGCTAGCAGTCGTACGCAATGGCAACTCTTTCTGAGTAACTATGTTTGATTAACTCTACTATATTTGATCAACTCTAATTAAATAACAAATGTTCGATATAATTTGGAATCGCTATTCTTATTTCTTTTGAAAACTAATATTTGCAATAATTATTAACTTTCCCAAATCCTTGTTTTGGAGTTGGATATTCCTCGTATAGGGTAAAACCCATTTCAACACCTTCACCCCACTTCAAACTAATATTATTCCTCGATAATAGTGAAGCCAATCAAGTTGGGGTATTTTAGTTGCCTCTCAGACCTTGATCAACCCGTTCTTATCTTAGAATCATATCAGCTTGTCACTTAAACAACTCACCAAAATCTCCTTTTCTATCTCGATTTCAAACTGGTTTCGTAAACCATTTCTTACATTTGAAATCCCTTAGTTCAAATTCCACATTTGACTAAATTCAGTTTCTTAACATTTAACTCAATCAATTTTGATTTAAAGCCTTTTAAAACCTTGTTGGATTTGTTTCCAAATCGCTTACTCTTATTTGTTTAACCACTCTTAATACTTAGCTTTAATCTATTACCATATTCGACTTGTTTCCAATTCCTAATCATTTCCCTTAAAGGGTTCATTTCACTTAAATTTACTTTACTTAATTGAATAATTAAGTAAAATTTTATTTAAATCTCCCCAGCTACTTACTAATCACATTTACCATTCTCGTCTGAATACTCGGATTTTAAATCCCTTTCTAACCTCACTTGTCATCTCTTTGACCAAACCGTATTTCCACTAAATCACTTCTTAACTAAATTCCAATTAAAAACCATTGTTCTAATTATGAAAATAATAATAAACTATCTAAATAATTTACTTTGCTATTAACTGGGAATGGAAACATTAATCACTTTCAACAACTTATTAAATAATTATCCACTATGTTAACTCCAACTGGTTTGGTAATTACTTTAATTATAGTTAATCACACATTAACTAACATTAACATTTATTAGTTGCATTTAACAAATAAACTTAGAAATTCAAATCAGCTTAATTCAATTATCATTTCCAAGTAGAACAGTTGAGTTTATTTACCGTACCTCTCAGATAACTTTTAACTGACTTTCACCATCATTTCCCTTTTTAAATTAATTAAATAACTTAATTAATTTAAATCACTATTTAATTGTTTATAACCATTATCCCGTTTTATCAACTCGTAGGTAAATCCCTTGGGTCTCTTCTTTTACAACTGATCCAAACATTTAAATAATTTCCTTTAACTCGATTAAAAATATGTATTTAATAATTTCCCAATTTAAATCCTCATATAAAATAATTGAATCACTTTAATCTAGTTATAAATAATTTATAACTTTAAAACCACGTCGATTCACCTGACGGTCGAACGACGTTACAACCACACATTAGGACCATTTACTGATAATGACTCGGTCAACACAGTCGGTTGATTTTAACCACAACAACAATGGATATATATTCAACTATCAACATTCGAACAAGTTTTGGTGTCAGTCAGGGTGAACAATTCATATGTATGCCCCACAAACAAAAATACAGTTTATATTGAGAAATCCGGTCGGATCCCTCCAACCTGTCCTTCTCTGCATCATAGATGTCAGTTGATAAAAATATACGAATTAAATAAATAACTACAACCATTCAAACAATAACAACAAATTGCATCCATCGCATCCAATCAACCAATTTAAACTATTAACTGTAAAATATATTTTACTATGAATGTACACATCACAGGATTCCAGAAGGTGTGAGAATTAACTCACCAGAGTTTGTTCTGGTCGACGGTTGACGCGTTTGTTGCTTTTAATTTAAGTCGGACGTTCGAATTTTTTGAAATTTTAACTGCTTCAGATCGACTTCTAGTCAGTTTCATTGGATAGGTCTCGTCCCTGCGATCCCAACGAATCAAGTTTCGTTAAATTCCGTTAACGTATGCAAAAGTTACGCTAGTTTTAAGGTTGGATATATTATATGATTTTAAATTAAACTAATTATTAAATTAATTAAATATTAAACAATCCGTTACCTTAATAAATATGCCACGTTAGCCCATTTCCGTTTGCTCACGCGTTTTCTTTTTCGTGAGTGATTCAAGCCCGACTCCTTCTCCTTCAAAGCAACCACGGACGTCACTCCTCATCAAAGAACCACTTCTGGTGCCGCCTCCGGCCAAATCAGGCCATCGTGCCACTTCCCCTACAACCGCCGTTCCTCGAACCACCCCCACCTGAAGCGCCAAGCCCCAGATCCCCCCGACAACGCCAGAAATCATAGTTGAACGGAAAATGAACGGGGGGCAATTCCTACGACCACACAACGAACCAGCCCGCCGCACCACCTCGGTTAGAACCGCCAGCTAACCCTCTTCCACCAGCTTCAGACCATCGATGGCCTCAACAGGTCACAGCGCCGGAAATGGCCCAAAACCCGTCGCCACTTCAAAACCGAACCCAAAAATGTTCCTTTTAGTTCATCTCTAGATTTCTCTCTCCACAGACCACTCGAGAACCTGAGACCACCACGAAAACGAAGCCCTATCTCCCCTCTACGAAACCCCTAAGGTCCCGTCTCCCCAAATCGGCTACAACTCCTCAATTTGAGCCAAAAAATGAAAATGGATTTCTCCGGTTTTAAGCCGATTCCGGCCATCACAGATGTCCGTTCACCCCCTAACTTTTTGTTGTAGGTAGTTAAGGACCCGATCTACCTATTTACTTCAGATCGCCTATGCAAATTCTCGACGGATTGAAAGATATAATTAAATTTGTAAAGAGGGGCTTTATTGCAAAATTACGAGATGATTTCAGAATTTGGTGGCTAGGGTTTGATGAAGGGGGTTTATATAATGCGGGAATAATTTATTTTATGTTGACGTGACGAGCAACGTTGACTAACGATATTTTATTTCGTGTCTATCGCGTTTTCGAACATCGTTTATTCGCTGCTGCGCTCACATACAAACCCCGTTCGAGACGCGAATGAACGGTATAGTATAATTTGACGATACAGTCCTAATGAAACTTGTTTCGTCGAATTCCGAGTTCGTTTGCTCGAATGGCCCTCGTTCACGTTCAAACGATCATTTTTATTTGTATTTTATTTTGCCACGCTCACAAATTAACCCCGGTTGACGCGCCACTTGGAATCTAGCAATAATTTGTTGTTGCGGGCCCAATAAAATTTATTTCTTCGAAAACTGAGGTCGTTTGAATAATGACCCTTTTATAACTGGCTAATTCAAATAAAATAAACAAATTTTAAAATACCTCAATATAATACCATTAAAATATTGAAATTGGCCATACATAACCAGAATATCGTATACTACCATAATAAAATATCACGGGTTGGATTTCAAGCTAAATCGATATTATAAAAATATAAAAACCCCTTTATTTAATATAAATAACGTTATAATATATAACGAAATTCCATAGTGACCTTTTCAAAATTTGATTTGGACATAAAATAAAATCTACAACACAAAAACTCGATTTTTCTCTTTCACTAGAAAGATATTGTCCAACCAGTCCCGACGTTTCTTGTTTCGAGGAAATCCGACTTATTTTGAACCCAGTACGACCAATTGAAGTTCAAAACGCCAAATCGCGAACTGCCGCGCCGCTGCAGCTCGTTATTTAATTAAATTATAAACCATATCGCTCGACTGTCGTTTTAGAATCGAAATTGTCACTATATTTTCAATATAACCAATATTTGACCATTTTAAACTGCCCGGTCACAATATATTTCAAATCCAACATTTTCCCAAATTCTGGAAATTAAAATAATATTTTATTATTTATTTAAATAATATATTCCAAATAAATCATTAAATTCGATTATTTAAATTTAAACCAATATTTTAAATAAATAGAATAATTAAAATATTCCAAATAAACAGGCAGAAAATACGGGTCGTTACACTGTGACTTGCCGAGTGCCTTAGTAGAAATATCCCCCAATTGTGAAGATGTTGAAACATGTGATAGAGAGACTTGAAACTTGCAACTTGAAACAGAAATCTAGAAACCTAGAAACCGGTAACTTGAATCTTGGAAACTGGAAACTTGAAGCTGGAAACTTGAATCTTGGAAACTGGAAACTTGAAACTTGAAACTTGAAACACTGCATTCACCTCAAGCCTTCAACAACTTCACTTTTTACAAATGGTTTTAATAGTGAACTGACCACATTAATGGTTTTAAAGTGGACCAACCACTACACACACCCTAACAAACCGTTTTTATAGTGAACCGACAACATTAATGGTTTTTATAGTGGACCAATCACTACACACACCCTAACAAATGGTTTTCATAGTGAACCGACCACATAATGGTTTTTAAAGTGGACCAACCACTACACACACCCTAACAAACGGCTTTTATAGTGAACCAACCACATTAATGGTTTTTAAAGTAGACCAACCACTACACACATTCTAACAAATGGTTTTTTATAGTGAGTCGACCACATTAAGGGTTCTTAAAGTGAACCAACCACTACACACACCATGTAGAGTGTAACATTACTAAACTAGATTCCTAATAGGACCGCAAGAAAAACAATACATAGCAGTTGCCGAGGCAATCTCACAACAAGAATTACAACCAAGAGTGCAACTACCAGTGTAACAAAACCAAGGCAGGCAACTAAGACTTGAACAACAACAAGGGAAAACAGAAAAACATTTGAAAGAAAAACAAATTTTTTTCATTTTCTCCCCCTCTTTAACCTAGCCCTAGTACCATGTTAGAATTTGATGAAAAGAGAAGAGAGAGATTAAATGGAAATGCACAAAAAGACTACATTGCTATTGCTTTGATACCATGATAGAAGTAAGAAGATTTGGAGAAAAATGGCTTCCTTTATTACAAATAATACACCTCTCTTTGTATAAGTTTTTACAGTCAAATATACATAAAGCAATAATGTAGAATTTATCGTATCCCATAAAATATATTCTAATAAGTTTCATGTTATATCTCCATAATAAGTTTTCTGTTATATCTCCATAATAGGTTTCTTGTTATATCTCTATAGTATGTTTCTTTTTATATCTCCATAGTATGTTTCTTATTATATCTTGATTCAAATCAAACCAAATCTCTATAATATATCCATTTAAAGATCTTCAACAATACAGATTTAATTTTTCTTGTACATTCATTTTACAGTACTACATCATTTTAACACTTCTGATATGATGATTTCATATGGTTTTGACTTTCCACAATATATCCTCCAAGGGGAAGCAATCATTCGTATCTGTGTCCCTCAATTTTTTTATTCATAATCATTCAAATGTCATTCTTTACTGTTCTATCGATGAATGTAATTTCAATAAACTTGATATTTTATGATTTTTATTTCTACGTTAGATATCTGTATCGAAATTGTGAGATTTCTGTTTATGTGATTTGTTTTTGAGCATTTTGATGTTAAATTCCCATAGCTCTAAATGATTTTGATGATAGGACATTTGATATGTATATGGGGACATGACGACATAAAGAAAGTCAATTGACAGTATGATTGACCGTGATCTTGCACAAAAGTTAAATTTCTAAGTAATTTCAATTACTTAGTTCTTAGGTATTTTATCTCTCTCATTTGTAAGTAGTATTTAAATTTTTCGAAAATAAGAATATCCATGTTCAGTGGAATGATATATTAGAGCACTATGCATTTTTGAAGATATTATGTAAGTTTTGTGTAATAACCCGGAAATCTGAGCCAATTTAAAATTTTTATTTTGGCAATTTTAGTGAATTTGGAATATTTAAAATGAATTATTTTAAATAATAACGACGAGAAATTAATTTTGAATAGAAATAGAACGTATATATTTATTTGAATCGTCGTTAGAATATAAATATTTTATTTTAATTATAAAAGGAATTGAAAATGGCGCGGTAGTTTGAAAATTCGATTTCAAAGTTCAAATGAATGTACAGGATTCGAAATAAACCGGATTTTAGTAAAACCAAAAATATTTGAATCTATTTGAGAACATCTTTCCAACGAATCCGAAAAATTGAAATTTCATAGCGGAAATAAAAAGTTATGTCCATTTGAAAATTCAGAATAGTCGCTATGGAATTCTGACCTTTAAAAATGGAAATTTTGCAAACGACCTTGGTTTTCGACGAAACCACTTTTGTTGGATCCGTGATGTCAAGTTATTGCTAGATTCCAAAAATTCATAATTTTCTAAATCAATATGTGAGCGTAGCAAAAGAAAACATGTTTTGACAGTTTCAGTCAATTTCGATCGACCAAAAAATGGCCATTTTTCAAACGGTCTTTAAATTTGATGAAATTACTTTTGTTAGGACCGTATCATCAATACGAAGCTAGAAAATATTTCTCGGGAATTTTTAGAGTCCGCATATGGCCCCGGTAAATTAAAATGTACGTTCAAATTGAATATTGAATGATTTATATTTTAATTTATATAAAACCTATCGAAACAGCCGAACTGGCTTAAGAAACATATCCCGTTGTGTTCGGAATGGGGGTAATTAGCTAGGGACGACAGACGGTGGGCTTGATTTCGAGTTCATATTAAAAAGTTATCTTTTTGAAATTAAAAATAATAAAATATTTATATATAAAAGTCAACTTTATCTCTCCTCCCTCTTCTATCTTCCATCGATCAGACTGATTAAAATATATAAAAAAAGAACGACGGAGGAAGCCAGTCGCTCGTCGACGCTCCAGCCGCCGGAGGTGCTGCCGTCGCTGCCCTCCAATGTTGGCCCCCCTCCTCGGGCCGCGTGCGAATCCCCTCCCTCTCCAGCCTTGATCCTACATCCCCAAACCTCCACCTACTGAAACCCTAGCCTATGCCGTGGTCCCCTACCGCCCCCGCCTGTCCTGACCACCCACCTGAAGCTCCTGCGACACCCCTCGCTCGCCATCCCCTCCGCCGACGGTAAAACAGTAAGTTTTTATTTATTTATATTTATTTAGGTTAAAAAAAGGGTATTTTCATATGAATAACCATAGAAAGTTAGATTTTTAGCAATAGAAAGTTGAGATTTTTAATGTGAAAAAGTTTATATTTTTAATTAAGAAAAGTTTATATTTTTAAATAAGAAAAGTTTATATTTTTAATAACGAAAAGGTGGGATTTTTATTCGTATGAAGTCATGATTTTTATCCGTATAAAGATAGGATTTTAGTTGTATAAACATCGTTATAGAATATGATTTTTATTTCATGAACATCAAAATAAAGATGTGATTTTTATTTATAGAATAGCGGAAAAAAATTCGATCTTTAAAGAAGGAAAATATAATTTTTAGCGAACTAAAATATATTTTTTAGCTATGTAAATATTAGATTTTTATATATATGAGAAGTGTTACAAAAATATGGTTTTTATATATGTAGTAGCGTTGTTAAAATAAACTGATTTTTATATACCGCATGAAACAGATCTCGTTAGAAGCACGACGAAGATTTCCTACATACGAAGAGTCGCGGAGTCGGGTTTAGCTCTTGGTGAGAACTCCTCACTTTTATTCTGATTTCTAGTTTGAAATATATACTAGGATGCAGACTGTGCTTAGCAGCACCCGACACCCGTCGTCCACAAACCATGGACGACTTGTTTGATTGTTTGGTTTGATTGATGAATTGGCGTGAATTTGATTTGTGATGTGTTGAAATAAAATATACATTCATGTGTTGAGATAAAATATATATTCATTTGTTGAAATAAAATATATATTCATGTGCTGAAATAAAATATATATTCATGTGTTGAAATCAAATATATATCCATGTGTTGAAATAAAATAGATATTCATTTACAAATCAGAACGATTTGTTTATGTACACCGATTTGAATGATATTGATTGGGACGATAAATTTTACACATCGCCCAACTGCACAAATAAAATATGTGTTTGATTGATTGAAACCCCACATGAGTGTTGGAATGATATTTGACGTACATTAATCCCGATTGGTTAGTTGTATGTCAATCGATGGGTTGACAGACTATGTAAACGTTAATTATTTATATTTAATGCTTATGCAATTGTGTGGTGCACTTTGGATGATGGTTGATTATTTATCATTGCTATTATATACATGTGTTGTATAGAATCCATATAAATAATATTATACGGTAATTGAGTGGGTCTCATTCCAATTTAGAAAATAAAGAATACATTTCATGTGTTGAATAGAATAAATTCATGTGTTGAATAAAATATATATTCATGTGTTGAATAATAGAATAAATTCATGTGTTGAATAGAATAAAAATTCATGTGTTGAATAAAAATATAAATTCATGTGTTGTATAATATATATATATATATATATATATATATATATTCATGTGTTGAAGAAAATACTCATTTGTTGAATAGGATAACGAAGTTATTGAAATATATAAAGTCGTGTTGATTAGATATGCGTCATTTTGACGCGAACAATATTTATATCGATTACATTCGTTTTTAAAAATGAATATAGAAAAGGAAGTAATTTCAAAATACAAAGTTTTGAAAATATTATCACTTGTATATCGATGATGTGGAATATTCAATTTTGATTAGAAATTGTATATGAAGTTGAAATCGTTTCGAAAATGAATTTAAAACGATTTATAAAATACGTTTTAAAAGGAAATCGATGAAATATATATAATATATATTATGGTCTGAATAGAACGAGCCACGCCGCGGTAGGTTGCGAATTTCGACCATTGACTTCGAATGGACATTACGGGAGATCCGACCGTCGGATTCTCCTAAAGCCGGAACCGTTGGGTTCGTATCGAAAAGAGCTTTCTAATAAATATTAGAAATTAGAAATCTAACAGTTGTATTTGGAATTATGTCCAAATCAAATTTGGTAAAGGTAGCTATAAGTGTAGTTCGATGGCCGTTGATGGAAATCGACTGTACGGGCCTTGATAAAATTATTAAAAATAGTAATAATTTGTGTGAAATCATAAGAAATGATTTGGAAAGAATTGGGATGAAAAATCCATAATTGAAAAGATAAAAATAGATTTTTATCGAAATGAGCTAGTTTTGAACTAGAATTATAATCTCATTTATTTTTAAAATAAATAAAGTGGATTTGAAATGGTTTTGAAAATAACCAGAATTTCCAATATATAAAGTGGAAATGGATTTGAATCGAAATTTTCTTTGGAATATTTTGATGTTGGATTTCGTGAGTATGCAGATATTGTTATGGAAATTTGGAAGATATATTTATATCGTTATTTCCAATACGACATTTGTTGGTCGTAGAATTTGATATTGAATATAAGCCGATATATTTTCTATTCAGAGCCTTGTATTTAATATCAAATAGGATTTGGGTTTGTCGTGAATGGCGTCTTCATTAACACTGTTCTTAAACCCAGTTGAGAAATATATTTAATCTTTTTATTAGATTTAATAAAGTATACCAATTAAATGATATTTAATTGGAATTGAATTTGAATTGATTTTGGGTTTATCGTGAACCGTGTTTTAGATGACATTGGTTCATTAACCCAGTTAAAGATAGGATTTGGTTTCCTAAGTAATCATCAATATGATTTTTGGGAAGATTAAAACCAAGTGGAGTTTTAATGAATCTTTAATTAGATTAAGATGATCGAGAATGGAGTATCACCAATTTTGCTCCAGGCGATAGTTAAATCTTTAATTAGATTTGAACGTGAAACGGTAATTGAATTTACCGATAACACCATGGTTTTAGATATGAAGTATGACCAGTTTTACTTCATGGGATGAATAGGTTGGTATTGGGAAATGTAAAACAAATGATTACTTCAGTAAGGTTCGTTAATCCGACTAGTTTGGATAAACCATAATTTAGGTTTGAATTGATATTCAAAAGAAGATTAAAGAATAAATTTAAAGAATTTATCTTTGATAAAATTAATGGGAACCTTTCCCAAAGTATAAGAATATTTGAATAAAAGAATATTTTGAATTGGAATGAGACATATGTTGTGTTTGTGTAACAGTTGTTTATTATATACGCGGGTTATTCAGAAAGACGGGGTTATCCCATTCTAAATAACTGATTCGACGATGTGTCGAAGATGAAGACGGTGGTCAAAGACCGGAGGTATTCACATTGTTTGGTTGATTACTGATGATCTTGATTGGGCTGTACACCCAAGAGGAGGGAATAAGTTGGTGATCGTCCAGACGTACTTGGAGATCGATGGATATGGGAGGTACAAGGTGCCTCCGGTTTTGTTCAGACCCAGAACGAACTTGTAAATGGAATGTGTGTCTGGCACTGGATTTTATTCTGTGTGATTGATTTCTATTAAATATATATCTGTTTGGCGGCGGAGAATTTATTCTCTTGCTTAACGCCCTTCTTTGAGACGAACGAGCTCAGAGGTTATATGTTGATGGATATCAATCGCATGGAGTGAATTACATGTGTGGCATGCCTAAGTGGCAATTGACCAAGGCTTCTATTGAAAAGCAGAGTCTTGTAGTTGATGATCAAAGCACCACCTGTGTGCAAAGCATTGTGTAATGTTGATTCGCGAGCCTCACACCCCGGTTGTGAACCAGAAACGGGAGAGGACATCAGGGAGGGCATGCGTTTCTTTCTAACTAGGGTGGTGTCAGTAACCTACCAGCGTTGACATTTATATTATTTTCACCTGTGTGGTTCTTGCTATTGCGAGGCGCCTCGGATATATCGGTGACTATGTGGAGCCGATGGCGTCATTTGGCTCATTTACGCCCCCAAAGGGTGGGGAAACGTAGTGTTCAGGCATTTTAATCCACATCGGTGGACAGGCCTTGACGATCCAAGGGCCCACCTGAGTCCGGGTCCTGAGGCTCGGGCTAGACAGTCTCGAATCGGTGAGGACGATCCCTGGCCTCGGTTCATAGATGGAAATCCAATTTCCAATACGTGATATTTGCAGTTTTGATTGTAGAGCCTAGTATGGTGACATGATATATGGTACCCATGCCATCTATGATTGATATTTATGATTGAAATTGTTTTGACACTATACACTTATAATAGTATCAAATGATTTGTTTTTAACGTACCAAGCATGTTTGGCTATTATAAGGGAAAACCCTATCCTCCGGCTTGTGTTGCATTGTGTGATGGGACCTGGGTCTTATAATAGCTTCATTTTTTCAAAAAGCATTGCGCTGTTTTGTTATATGCACCGGTATTCTTGGGAGGATACCCGTTGCGTGTTATACGGCGTGGTCCCTTGATATATCTGATTTAAAGTAAAGCTTTAAATAACTGTTTTAGTTCTCACACCAGTCACATGACTGACCTGGAGTTTATTGTTTTAACCTAAACTCTGGATGCCCCTATTTTCTACATGGGCAGCTAGTAGTTTTGGTGCAGATTTATATTCACAGGATCCTGGTTTACAGTTGGAACGATACTCGGAAAGCTCTGTATCCGTGTATCTCTTTCAGTTGTGTATTGTATTATTTTTCCGCTGTAGTAATGTATTTAAATCTCTGATATTTTCTGATGTATATTATTTGTTTATACTTTGTATATACTTGTATTCTGATGAATTGTTGTAATTAACAATGAAATGTTCTTCTGTTTGTGTTCTGATTCGTCTTGTCCTCAAAGTATTCGCTCTTTCCTTCACAGGGAAGTTACGGGTCCTTACATTTGGTATCAGAGCTTTGGTTTACAGAGCTCGAAGAACAAGACACGTTAGAACCAAACGAAAGAATTCATCAGAAATTGGATTAGTAATATCCAATGAGAATGACTCGTTAGAGATGGAATCAGTAGAATCCTAGAACGAGTATGAAGAGTGATGTTTTTAAAATAAAATTGAAAACAAGTTTTGTTTTGTAAATATAAACCTTATTCAGCGTATTTGAATATTTATTTGTATTGAATTTGGACAATCTAGTATATAAAGATTTTGCGTATACTTCTGATCCGCGTGTACTTGAAGTTTTAATATACTGGGTAGATATTGAATCACACTCTAGTCACCCGGACATGGACCTGATGATGAAGTGTACCTTCACCAGTATTTATTTTCGAGTGACGAAAGTGGGATTTCTATATATTTCCAATTGACTGGTGTGAGAACCAAAATATAGTTGTTGTGATTTGGCATCAAAATTCTGATTTTTTGGACTATGTATCAAAGTTAAGAATTTGAAAAGCTAACCAACTAATTGATTGCTGATTGTGATGTTTGATTATTGGTTGATTAATTAAATGTAGAACCTTTAGCCAAATTGAACCAAATAGTGAATTGTATTGAAAGTTAGTTGCATTTGCATGCATATACATGTACTTACATTAAACAAGTCATAGCACAGAGGCTAGAGAAGAGGAATAAAATTGTTTGCCCAACAAATAGGTACATGTTTATTGTATTTCTTGGGTTTTGGATGATTTTATGAGCCGATTGGCTTTTTATTTTTCTTTTGGATTGATGAGGGCCATGGGAGGCTGTTTGTAATATCATGAAGCTCCCGGTGCAGTGGAGGTTATAGCGAAATTTTTCTAAAATTTAGGGTGTTAGCCAAATTTTTGAAAAATTTGAAAAGTTCTTAGAAACTGAAAAGTTGAAGAACTTAAGCCATAATGAAAAGAATGAAAGTTGAGTTGGTTTGTAAAACAACTTTCAGCTTTGTTCCTTTTCGGAGACGAAAAGTTTTAAGTGGGGCAGATTGTAATAACCTGGAAATCTGAGCCAATTTAAAATTTTTATTTTGGCAATTTTAGTGAATTTGGAATATTTAAAATGAATTATTTTAAATAATAAGACGAGAAATTTATTTTGAATAGAAATAGAACGTATATATTTATTTGAATCGTCGTTAGAATATAAATATTTTATTTTAATTATAAAAGGAATTGAAAATGGCGCGGTAGTTAGAAAATTCGATTTCAAAGTTCAAATGAACGTACAGGATTCAAAATAAAACGGATTTTAGTGAAACCAAAAATATTTGAATCTACTTGAGAATATCTTTCCAACGAATCTGAAAAATTAAAATTTCATTGCGGGAATAAAAAGTTATGTCCAGTTGAAAATTCAGAATAGTCGCTATGGAATTCTGACATTTAAAAATGGAAATTTTGCAAACGACCTCGGTTTTCGGCGAACCCACTTTTGTTGGATCCGTGATGTCAAGTTATTGCTAGATTACAAAATTCATAATTTTCTGAATAAATATGTGAGCGTAGCAAAAGAAAACGTATTTTGATAGTTTCAATCAATTTCAATCGACCAGAAAATGGCCATTTTTCAAACGGTCTTCAAATTTGATGAAATTAGTTTTGTTAGGACCGTATCGTCAATACAAAGCCAGAAAATATTTTTCGGGAATTTTTAGAGTCCGTATGTGGCCCCGGTAAATTAAAATGTACGTTCAAATTGAATACTAAATTATTTATATTTTAATTTAAATAAAACCTATCGAAACAACTGAATTGGCTTAAGAAACATATCCCATTGCGTTCGGAATGGGGGTAATTAGCTAGGGACGATAGTCGGTGGGCTTGATTTCGAGTTCATATTAAAAAGTTACCTTTTTGAATTAAAAATAATAAAATATTTATATATAAAAAGTCAACCTTATCTCCACTCCCTCGCCCCTTATCTTCCATCGATCAGACCGATTAGGATATATTAAAAAAAGAACGACGGAGGAAGCCAGTCGCTCGTCGACGCTCCAGTCGCCGGAGGTGCTGCAGCCGCCGCCCTCCGATGTTGGCCCCTTCCTCGGCGTCGGGTGCAAATCCTCTCCCTCTCTAGCCTTGATCCGACATCCCCAAACCTCCCCCATCTGAAACCCTAGCCTCTGCTGTGGTCCCCTGCCGCCGCCGCCTGTCCTGACCACCAACCTGAAGCTCCTGCGACACTCCCCCGCGCGCCATCCCCTCCGCCGATAGTAAAACAGTAAGTTTTAATTTATTTTTATTTATTTATATTTATTTAGGTTAAAAAAAGGATATTTTCATATAAATAACCATAGAAAGTTAGATTTTTAGCTCTTGGTGAGAACTCCTCACTTTTATTTTGATTTCTAGTTTGAAATATATATACTAAGATGCAGACGGTGCTTAGCAGCACCCGACACCCGTCGTCCACAGACCATGGACGACTTGTTTGATTGTTTGGTTTGATTGATGAATTGGCGTGAATTTGATTTGTGATGTGTTGAAATAAAATATACATTCATGTGTTGAGATAAAATATATATTCATGTGTTGAAATAAAATATATATTCATGTGCTGAAATAAAATATATATTCATGTGTTGAAATCAAATATATATCCATGTGTTGAAATAAAATAGATATTCATTTACAAATCAAAACGATTTGTTTATGTACACCGATTTGAATGATATTGATTGGGACGATAAATTTTACACATCGGCCAACTACACAAATAAAATATGTGTTTGATTGATTGAAACCCCACATGAGTGTTGGGATGATATTTGACGTACACTAATCCCAATTGGTTAGTTGTATGTCAATCGATGGGTTGACAAACTGTGTAAGCATTAATTATTTATATTTAATGCTTATGCAGTTGTGTGCTGCACTTTGGATGATGGTTGATTATTTATCATTGCTATTATATACATGTGTTGTATAGAATCCATATAAATAATATTATACGGTAATTGAGTGGGTCTCATTCCAATTTAGAAAATAAAGAATACATTTCATGTGTTGAATAGAATAAATTCATGTGTTGAATAAAATATATATTCATGTGTTGAATAATAGAATAAATTCATGTGTTGAATAGAATAAAAATTCATGTGTTGAATAAAAATATAAATTCATGTGTTGAATAAAATATATATATTCATGTGTTGAAGAAAATATTCATTTGTTGAATAGGATAACGAAGTTATTGAAATATATAAAGCCGTGTTGATTAGATATGCGCCATTTTGACGCAAACGATATTTATATCGATTACATTCGTTTCTAAAAATGAATATAGAAAAGGAAGTAATTTCAAAATACAACGTTTTGAAAATATTATCACTTGTATATCGATGATGTGGAATATTCAATTTTGATTAGAAATTGAATATGAAGTTGAAATCATTTCGAAAATGAATTTAAAACGATTTATAAAATACGTTTTAAAAGGAAATCGACGAAATATATATAATATATATTATATATATAATGGCCTGAACAGAATGCGCCGCGCAGCGGCAGTTCGCGAATTTCGACCATTGACTTCGAATGGACATTACGGGAGATCCGACCGTCGGATTCTCCTAAAACTGGAACCGTTGGGTTCGTATAGAAAAGAGCTTTCTAATGAATATTAGAAATTAGAAATCTAACGGTTGGATTTGGAATTATGTCCAAATCAAATTTGGAAAAGGTCACTATAAGTGCAGTTCGATGGCCGTTAATGGAAATCGACTGTACGGGCTTGATAAAATTATTAAAAATAGTAATAATTTGTGTAAAATCATAAGAAATGATTTGGAAAGAATTAGGATGAAAAAATCCATATTTGAAAATATAAAAATAGATTTTTATCGAAATGAGCTAGTTTTGAACTAGAATTATAATCCCATTTATTTTTAAAATATATAAAGTGGATTTGAAATGGTTTTGAAAATAACTAGAATTTCCAATATATAAAGTGAAAATGGATTTGAATAGAAATTGTCTTTGGAATATTTCAATGTTGGATTTCGTGAGTATGCAGATATTGTTACGGAAATTTGGAAGATATATTTATATCGTTATTTCCAATACGATATTTGTTGGTCGTAGAATTTGATATTGAATATAAGCCAATATATTTTCTATTCAGAGCCTTATATTTAATATCAAATGAGAATTGGGTTTTGTAACAACCCGGAAATGCGAGCCAGTTTAAAAAAATTTATTTTGGCAATTTTAGAGAATTTTGAACATTTAAAATGAATTATTTTAAATAATATCGACGAGAAATTTATTTTGAATAGAATTCGACGTATATATTATATACGTCATCGTTAGAATATAAATAATTGCATATAATTATAAATAGAATTGAAAATGGCGCGGTAGTTCGATAATTCGATTTCGAACTTCAAATGAATGTACAGGATTCAAAATAAACCGGATTTTGGCGAAACCAAAATTATTAGAATCTAGTTGAGAATATCTTTCCAACGAATCTAAAAAATCGAAATTTCATAGCGCGAATCAAAAGTTATGCCCAGTTGAAAATTCAGAATAGTCGCTATGTAAATTATACATGGCCCAAAAAGTCATATTTTGCATACGGGTGAATTTGGACTCGAAACTACTTCCATTGAGTTCAAAATGCCGTTTAGAACTCCGAAAAGTATAAGCTTCGATATATTCCGATATGCGGAATAGTGGCTATGGGCTGGAGTTGTTCGGTTAACAATACATAGCCCTTAAAAAGTGAAATTTTGCATACGAGCTCAGAATTCGACGAGATAAATTTTTTTCGATTCATAATGACTAATTATTGTTATGTTCCAAAGGGCGCGTCGAACGGAGCCAGTATGCGGCCGTGCGAGCTAAAACAGTACAGGGTAAAACGTGCAGTCATTTTACAAAGAAACATTACTGATACGACCTCAGAATTCGATTCTACTTTTTTTTTTCTGGATTCGTATCATCTAATAATGGTTAAATCCAAGAGGGCATGATTTTTGGAGTTAGTGTGTGAGCGTGCGAGAAGAAAAGGTGCGCAAAAATCGCATTTTTAGAGCTTATCTGAGCATTTTCGTGATTTTTTTGAACAGTCAAACGAACTCGGAATTCGACGAAACTTGTTTCGTTGGACTCGTCTTCACGTCTACTATCTCGTGTCCGAAATCTGCGGTGATTGGAGATCGTTAGCGTTCAGGCGATACGCGAGAAACTAGCATATAAACACTTTTACTTCTTTTTCTTCTTCACTTTCTTTCTCTTTTCTTCCAAAAACTCAAAAATGGAGTCCACCTCCACCACGCCGCTGCCGCACCCCATCAGCCCCCTCCCCTCCACCGCGCCGGCCGCCGCACCCCCTCCTCCTCCTCCCCTCCTCCTCCTCTTCCTCCTCCTCCTTTCTCTCTTCCAAAATCAAAATCCTAAACCCCCAAATCACCACCACCACCACTACGGCCATCACCACCCCCACCGCCGTCCTTAGCACCCTCCCCTATGTCCATCAGGCCCGCCACCGCCCGCTGGCCACCCAACTCCGGCCGTGGGCCCCGCTACACTCAAAAACTCATTTTCACCAAAAATCTCGTTTTGCAAATAACACCCTGTCCTTATTTCGCAAATAACTCCCAAACCGTGCGTTTCTAGCCAAAGTTCCTCAAGACCCAAGTCGAAGAGTACAATTTTCTCTTCGATTTGGTATATGATAAGTCCTATTTTGCATTGCGGAGTTGTCGGGAAAACGCGTCCGAAATCTGCTGTTCAAACATTGTCAAAATGTTGTCTTTTCGCGATTTCCGGCGAAATGGCACATTTTCGGGAGGAAGACCACTAGGCAAAGGTTGTTCAGAATGGCGTGCTTGTGCTAAAAAAAAGTTGGTGTGAAGATTGAAGCTCGTTCGCCAATTCTGGAGCCATAACAACAAATCCGGGCGATAGAAAATATGTGAGTTTTCTTCGTTTTAAAGCTTCTATGGGTTTTGACATATGAAGTAAATAAAAATATGATTTTTATATTATAGAGAGAATAAAAATAAGATTTTTAACTTATAGAAGATATAAAGATAAGATTTTTATATAGTGTAGATATTAAAAATATGATTTTTACTTAGGTAGAGTAATAAAAATATAATTTTTATAATATATAGATAATAAAAATTCGATCTTTATATAAGAAGTAGAAATATAAAAATATAATTTTTATATAGAAAGAAGTGTTGTAAATATATGAAGTGAAATAAAAATCTGAACTTTATTTTAATCGTGAAGTAGAGAGAATATAAAAATGTGATTTTTATATATGTAGTGGCTACGGACAACGAAAGTGACAAAAGGCGGGCGGCGAAGATTTTCCACATTAGAAGAATCGCGACGAATTGGTTTAGCTTATGGGTGAGAACTTCTCACTCTAAAATTCTTTTTCTAGTTATAAATATATATACTAGGATGCAGACGGTGTTTAGTAGCACCCGACACCATTGTCCACAGACCATGGACTTGTTTGTTTGGTTGTGTAGTTGGTTAGATTATTTGATCTAAATTTGGTTGTTTGGTGAATTGAAATTGGTTTGATTGATATGTGTATGGCGTGGGCCATTACTAGACTGGGGACTAGGCTAGGCCTTGTCCAGTTTCTAGTATCGTGCCGTTATGCCGCCGAAATTTTCTAAAATAAGTTAGAAAAATAAAAATATCATTTTATTGTGTAAATGAACTGAATAAAAATTCATGTGTTGAAATAAAATATTTTATCGTTAAAAATATAATTTTTAGCGTGTGTGTGTGAATAAAAATATGTGTTTGTTGATTTGAAACCCCACACGGGTGTTGGGATGATATTTGAAGTCCACTCATCTCGATTGATTAGTTGTATGTCGATCGATTGATTGACGGGCTGTTATAAGCGTTAGATATCTATATTTGATGCTTATTCAGTGTGGTGCACTTTGGATGATGATTGATTATTTATTGTTGTGATTATATACATGTGTTGTATGGAATCCATATAATTAACATTATACGGTAATTGATTGGGCCTCATTCCAATAGGGAAAATAAAAAAATTATAAAATATTTAACATAACAAAAATAGTTGTGTGTTGACAGTACTCATGTGTTGAGATTGGTCGTGTGTTGAAAGTAATATAGATTCATGTGTTGAATAGAATAAATATTCATTTGTTGAATAGAATAACGAATTTATTGAAATATATAAAGCCGTGTTGATTAGAGTTGGGCTATTTTGACGTGAACGATATTTATATCAATTATATTCGTTTTTATAATGAATATAGAAAAGGTAGTGATTTCAAAATATAACGTTTTGAAAATATTATCATTTATATAGTAATGATATGAAATATCCAATTTTGATTTGAAATTGAATATAGAGTTGAAATGGTTTTGAAAACGAATTTAAAACGATTTATAAAATATGTTTTAAAAGGAAATCGACGAAATATATAATATATATATATATATATATATATATTATATAATGGCCTGAATAGAACGCGCCGCGGCAGTTCGCGAATTTCGACCATCGACTTCGAATAGACGTTGCGGGAGATCCGACCGTCGGATTCTCCTAAAACCGGAACCGTTGGGTTCGTATCGAAAAGAGTTTTCCAATGAATATTAGAAATTTGAAATCTAACGGTTGGATTTGGAATTATGTCCAAATCAAGTTTGGAAAAGGTCGTTGTAAGTGCAGTTCGATGGCCGTTGATGGAAATCGACTGTACGGACCTTGATAAAATTATTAAAAATATTATTAATTTGTGTAAAATCATAATATGTGAATTTGAAAGAACTGGGAGGAAAAATTTCACATTTGAAAAGGTAAAAATAGATTTTTGTCGAAATGAACTAGTTTCGAACTAGAATTAAAATCAATTTATTTTTGAAATAAATAAATTGAATTTGAAAGTGATTTTAAAAATAATCAATATTCCCAATACGTGAATTGGACTGGAGTTGAATCGAAATTATCTTCGGAATATTTTGATGTTGGATTTCGTGACTATACAGATATTGTTATGGGAATTTGAAAGATATATGTTATATCGTTATTTCCAATACGATATTTGTTGGTTTCAGAATTTGATATTGAATATAAGCAGATATATTTTCTATTCAGAGCCTTGTATTTAATATCAAATGTGATTTGGGTTTATCGTGGATCGTGTTTTAGATGACATTGGTTCTTTAACCCAGTTAAAGACAGGATATTGATTTTTGAAAATATTAAAACTAAGTGGAGTTTTAATGAATCTTTAATCAGATTGAAATGTGAATTGATAATTTAAATTATCAAATCTGAAAGGTGATCGAGAATGGAGTACCACCAGTTTTGCTCCAAAGCGATAGTTAAATCTTTAATTAGATTTGAACGTGAAATGGTAATTAATTTTACCGATAATACCGTGGTGTTAGATATGGAGTACTACTAGTTTTGCTCCAGGGGATGAATAGGTTGGGATTGGGAAATAAAATAAATAATTACTTCAGTGTGGCTCGCTAATCCCGACTAGTTTGAAGTGATATCCAAAAGAAGATTAAAGAATAAATTTAGAAGAATTTATCTTGGGTAAAATTAATGGGAACCTTTCCCTAAGAATGTGATTTTGTGAATAAAAGAATATTCTGAATTGGAATGAGGCGTTCGTTGTGTTTGTGTAACATTTGTTTATTATATACGTGGGTTATTCGGAAAGGCCGGGTTTATACCCATTCTGAATAACCGATTCGACGAGATGTCGAAGATGAATACGGTGGTTGAAGACCGGAAGTCTTCACATCGTTTGGGTGATTACTGATGATCCTGATTGGGCTGTACACCCAAGATGAGGGAAACAGTTGGTGATCGTCCAGACGTACTTGGAGATGGATGGATATGCGAGGAAAGTGCCTCCGGTTTCGTTCAGACCCAGAACGAACTTGTAAATGGATTGTGTGTCTGACATTGGATTTTATTCTATGTTGATTGATCTCTATTAAATATACATCTGTTTGGCGGCAGAGAATTTATTCTCTTGCTTAACGCCCTTCTCTGAGACGTACAAGCTCAGAGGTTGTATATCAATGGACATCAGTCGCATGGAGTGAATTGCCAGTGTGGCACGCGTAAGTGGCAATTGATCAAGGCTTCTGTTGAAAAGCAAAGTCTTGTGGTTGATGATCAAAGCACGGCCTGTGTGGCGTAGCTTTGTGTATAATGTGAATTCGTGAGCCTCACACCTCGGTATGGGTCAAAAACGGGATAGTGACTGCAGGAAGAGCACGACGTTTCTTTCTAGCTAGGGTGGTGTCAGTGACCTACCAGCCTTGACATTTATATAATTTTCACCTGTGTGGTTGTTGGAATGCGAGGCGCCTCGGATATAGGTCTGTAAGGACCGGGAAACGTGTGTTCAGGAATAACTAATCCTCAGAAGTAAGAGAGGACCGGCCCTGAAGATCCAAGGATCATAGTGGGGTCCTGAGGCATTTGCTAGAGTGTCTCGAATCGGAGAGGAGCTTGCCCCTTGCCTCGGCTCATGACAGAAATCCAATTTCCAATACATGATAATTCGGTTTTATTTGTAGAGCCTAGTATGGCGACATAGTGGTATGGGTCATTCATGCCGCCTTTGATTGATATTTATGATTGAAATTGTTTTGACACTATACACCTATAATAGTATCAAATAATGTGTTTTAAACGTATCAAGCATGCTTTGGCTGTTATAAGGTAAAAACCCTATCCTCCGGCTTGCGTTGCATTGTGTGATGGGACCTGGGTCTTATAACAGCTTCATTTTCCTTTATTTAGCATTGCGCTGTTTGTTTTATGCACTGGTATTCTTGGGAGGAAACCCGTTCCGTGTTATACGGCGTGGTCTCTTGATTTACCGAACTTTAAAATAAAGATTAATAACTGATTTTAGTTCTCACACCAGTCCCATGACTGACCTGAAGTTGTTTTAACCTAAACTCTGGGTGCCCCTATTTTCCACAGGGGCAGCTAGTAGTTTTGGTTTTGCAGATTTATATTCACAGGATCCTGATTTACAGCTGGAAAGATGCTCGGAAAGCTCTGTATCCGTGTATTACTTTCAGTTGTGTTTTGTATTATTTTCCGCTGCTATGTAATTTATTGTAATCTGATATTTGTCAAATGTGTAATTTATTTATTCATACTTTGTATATTCTTGTATTCTGATGGAATTGTTGTAATAAACAATGAAATGTTCTTCCGTTTGCGTTCTATTTTGTCTTGTCCTCAATTCTATCTGTGCTTTCCTTCATGGGGAAGTTCGGGTCGTCTCAGTTTGGTATCAGAGCTTTGGTTTACAGAGCTCGAGAACAAGACACACTAGAACCATACGAAAGAATTCATCAGATATTGGATTAGTAATATCCAATTAGAATGACTCGTTAGAGATAGGATCAGTAGTATCCTAGAACGAGTGTGAAGAGCGTATTTTTCAAATGAAAACAAATTCTGTTTTGAAAATCTAAATCGCTTTATACGTATTTGAATATTTATTTATTTTGAATTTGGACAATCCAATATATAAAGATTTCGCGTATACGCGTCATGAACGTATATTCGAAGTTTTAATATACTGGGTAGATATAGAATCACATTCTAGACATCCGGGGATGATTCTGATGATGGTGCATCATCATCAGTATTCATATTCGAGTTTCGAAGGTGTGATTTCTATATATTTCCATTAGACTGGTGTGAGAACCAAAACAATATAGCTAGAATACATTGTTGTGAATTGGCATCAAAAACATGATTTTCTGTATATATGTATCAAAATTATGAATTTGAAATTCTAATTCACTAATTGATTGATGGTTGTGTTGTTTGTTTATTTGTTTGATAATTTTGAACCATTTAGCGTAATAGAATCAAATATTGAATTATATTGGAAATTGGTTGCATTTGCTTGCATATACAAGTACTTACATTGAACAGGTCATAGCAAGGAGGCTAGAGCAGAAGAATAAAATTTGTTTGCCCGACAAATAGGTACATATTTACTATAATTTACTGTTTTTTTTAGGTGATGATGATTTTTTGAGCCGATTGGCTAGCCACTTGGCTTTTTCTTTTTCTTTTTGAGATCAGAAGGCCTGTATGGCAATTTCGGGATTTTCCCGTTGCTCTCGGTGCAGGGGAGGTTATGGCGAAATTTTTCGAAAATTTAGGGTGTTAGCCAAATTTTTGAAAAATTTGAAAAGTTCTTAGAAACTGAAAAGTTGAAGAACTTAAGCCGTAGTCAAAATAATGGAAGTTGAGTTGATTTGTTAAACAACTTTCGGCTTCGTTCCTTTTCGGCTTCCATTGTTATGTTCCTTTTCGGCCTTTGATTTAGAGAAGAGTACAATATCATCAATAAAAACCAGAACAAATTTATTCAATTAAATCACACATTGAACTGATTAGAAAATAGTTATAAATATATACTTGTGCATTATATATGTTTGAACGGGTAAATGGATTAGCTGTTGAGTAAAGAAGTTATTTGCGTGCCCGACAAATAGGTAAACCTTAATGAGTTGGATGCGCACTTTTATTATTATATCAACTCCTGTGAGTGCCATTGGATGCGGAGTGCTGGTTATTCTGTGTGTAATTAATAAATGTCGCCATAGGATAGTAACAATTAATTTTGAACTACATTACATGGCATACTTCTGGAAGATAGGCATACTTCATCATATACCACATAAGCATTTGGAGCTTGTGTGACGAGGTAGAATATTTACCATACTAGCGAGAGGCTTGTATGGCGATGACTATATTTTACAGGTTGAACTGATGACTGATATGGACTATTTAAATTGTAATGATAAAATTGCCAGATTAATAAAAACCCCACATGGGTCTAGAGTTGACAATAATCACGTCTCTCTAGTTATTAGATACGACACATGGACTATTTATTTCCCGCACGGGACGAGGTGACGAGGATTTATCCTCTGGAGCATTTAAAATACACACTCCCTCAGGCTTTGACAGGGTGACGAGAATTTATTCTCTGGAGTTATTATCAATACACGCTCCCCTGTAAACACCAGTATATATCACTATAAATATGTGTATGCTTATTAGGATTTATTGGGTACCTAATAAGGCCCAATAAATTTCCAAACCTCTCCCCGTACAAAGGAGGTTATGGCGAAATTTTTCGAAAATTCCGGGTGTTAGCCAAAAGAAATTTTTCGAAAATTCCGAATGTTAGCCAAATGAAATTTTTCGAAAATTCCGAGTGTTAGCCAAATTTTTGAAGAATTTGAAAATTTTTCGAAAATTACGAGTGTTAGCCAAATAAAATTTTTCGAAAATTCCGAGTGTTAGCCAAATGAAATTTTTCGAAAATTCCGAGTGTTAGCCAAATTTTTGAAGAATTTGAAAATTTTCAGAAACTGAAAAGTTGGAGAATGGAAGCCAGATCGAACGTAGAGTTGATTAATCAAACTACTTTCGACTTTGTTCCTTTTCGGGGATGAAAAGTTTTAAGTGGGGGAGATTGTAACAACCCGGAAATGCGAGCCAGTTTAAATTTTTTTATTTTGGCAATTTTAGCGAATTTTGAACATTTAAAATGAATTATTTTAAATAATATCGACGAGAAATTTATTTTGGATAGAATTCGACGTATATATTATATACGTTGTCATTCCGAGTGTTAGCCAAATGAAATTTTTCGAAAATTCCGAGTGTTAGCCAAATGAAATTTTTCGAAAATTCCGAGTGTTAGCCAAATTTTTGAAAAATTTGAAAATTCTCAAAAACTGAAAAGTTGGAGAATGAAAGCCAGATCGAACGTAGAGTTGATTAATCAAACCACTTTCGACTTTGTTCCTTTTCGGGGACGAAAAGTTTTAAGTGGGGGAGATTATAACAACCCGGAAATGCGAGTCAGTTTAAAAATTTTTATTTTGGCAATTTTAGCGAATTTTGAACATTTAAAATGAATTATTTTAAATAATATCGACGAGAAATTTATTTTGAATAGAATTCGACGTATATATTATATACGTCGTCGTTAGAATATAAATAATTATATATAATTATAAATAGAATTGAAAATGGCGCGGTAGTTTGATAATTCGATTTCAAACTTCAAATGAATGTAAAGGATTCAAAATAAACCGGATTTTGGCGAAACCAAAAATATTAGAATCTAGTTGAAAATATCTTTCCAACGAATCTGAAAAATCGAAATTTCATAGCGGGAATCAAAAGTTATGCCCAGTTGAAAATTCAGAATAGTCGCTATTTAAATTATACATAGCCCAAAAAGTCATATTTTGCATATGGGAGAATTTGGCTCGAAACTACTTCCATTGAGTTCAAAATGCCGTTCAGAACTCCGAAAAGTATAAGCTTCGATATATTCCGATATGCGGAATTGTAATAATCCCGAAAATCTGGGCCAGTTTAAAATTTTTATTTTGGCAATTTTAGCGAATTTTGATTATTTAAAATGAATTATTTTAAATAAAAACGACGAGAAATTTATTTTGAATAGAATTCGAACGTATATATTATATACGTCGTCGTTAGAATATAAATATTTATTTTAATTATAAATAGAATTGAAAATGGCGCGGTAGTTCGATAATTCGATTTCAAACTTCAATTGAATGTACCGGGTGCAAAACAATCCGGATTTCGGTGAAACCAAAAATAATAGGATCTATTTGTGAATATCTTTCCAACGAATCCGAAAATTCAAAATTTCATAGCGGGGATCAAAAGATATGTCCAGATGAAAATTCTGAATAGTCGCTATGGAATTCAGGCCCTTAAAAATGGAAATTTTGCAAGCGACCTCGGATTTCAACGAAACCACTTTTGTTGGTTCCGTGATGTAAAGTTATTGCTAGATTCCAAATTTCATAATTTTTCGAATCAATATGTGAGCGTGGCAAAGGAAAACGCGTTTGACCAGTTTTAGTTGATTTTAATCGACTGGAAATTGGCCATTTTTCAAACGGTCTCAGAATTCGACAAAACTAGTTTTGTTAGGACCGTATCGTCTATACGAAGCTAGAAAATATTTTTCTGGAATTTTTAGAGTTCGTATGTGACCCCGGTAAATTGAAATGCGCGTTCAAATTCAATATATAGAGTTATATGTTGATTTTGACGGAAACTGATCGAAACAGTCGAATCATCCTACGAAACATATCCCATTGTGTTCGGAATGGGGGTAATTAGCTAGGGGCGACAGTCGTTGGGCCTCGATAGGTGTTCGAATTAAAAGTCAACATTTAGGGTTTGGAAAAATAAAATAATTAAATAAAAAAATATACCCTCTCCTTAACTACCCAGGCCCCCCTGATTCAAACAGAAAATAAAATGAAAAAAAAACTCTCTCGTTCCTCCCCGTCGATGGCCCGACCGCCGCCCGCCTCTTCAGCCCCTCCGCCACCCCCTCGACCCTCCCCTTCCTCTCTCTCTCGCTCCCCCTCCCTCCTCTCTTCAAAAACCGTAACCCCTTTTTAACCCTAGCCCACCGTGAAGACCCCAGCCGCCTGCGCCTCCACCTCCTCTTCCCAGGCGCACCACCCGCCGACGAGCCAGTTCCCCCTCCCCCTCGAGCCTTCGATCCCCTCTTCCTCCCCACTTCTTCTCGCCACGCCCCTCCCCTTCTAACCCACGACTTCCCCTCCTCCTCCTTTGCTGTCGGTGCCAGCAAGTCCCTCCGCCAATCCGATGTAGAACCCCCCCCCCTCCAATAAACGAAATCGAAAAGGTATGCTTCTTTGTTTATTTTTGTTTTTGTTTTACATAGTTAAATTAATTTAAAAACCTGGTTTTCTTAAATGCATAAAACTAGAATTTTTATCATATGTTAGAATTATTTTTAGGAAAATAAAACTTAGATTTTTATGTTGAAAGAAACGATTGTTATCTTAGAAAAGAAACGATTTTTATTCATGTAAAAGGTTTGATTTTTACTTGAATAAGGCTTAAACTTTAATCTATATAAAAAGGTATGCTTTTTCCGTATAGAAAAGTATGATTTTTCTTTATAGAAAGATACGATTTTTATATATTAAATAGCGAAGTAAAAATTCGATTTTTATATATTGAATAGCGAAGTAAAAATTCGATTTTTATATATTGAATAGCGAAGTAAAAATTCGATTTTTATATATTGAATAGCGAAATAAAAATGCGATTTTTATATATTGAATAGCGAATTAAAAATTCGATTTTTATATATTGAATAGCGAAGTAAAAATTCGATTTTTATATATCGAATAGCGAATTAAAAATGTGATTTTTATATGCAGAGGATACGGGCAACGAAGATGACAAAGATGCGATAACGACGAAGATTTCTATAAATGAATTGTCGTGGTATTGGATAGCTATTGGTGAGAACTTCTCACTCTTCAATTTCTTTTTCTAGTTATATATATATACTAGGATGCAGACGGTGTTTAGTAGCACCCGACACAATCGTCCACAGACCATGGACTTGTTTGTTTGGTTGTGTAGTTGGTCAGATTATTTGGTTTGAATTGAATTGTTTGGTGAATTGAAATGATTTGACTGATGTGTGAATGGCGTGGGCCTTCACTAGACCGGGGATAAGGCTAGGCCTCGTCCCGTTTCTAGTATCGTGCCGTTTTGCCGCCGAAATTTTCTAAAATAAGTTAGAAAATAAAAATATCATTTTATTTAAAGAATGAACTGAATAGAAATTCATATGTTAAAATAAAATGTTTTATCGTTAAAAATATATAATTTTTAACGTGAATATGAATATAGTGAATGTGAATAAATAAATATTCATTTACAAACCGGACGGTTTGTTTATGTACACCTATTTGAAGGACATTGATTGGGACGATAAATTTTACACATCGCCCAACTGCACAAATAAAATATGTGTTTGATTGTTTGGAACCCCACATGGGCGGTGGGATAAAATTTGAAGTTCACTCATCCTGATTGATTAAATATGTCGATCGATTGATTGACAGGCAGTGATAAGCGTTAGATATCTATATTTGATGCTTATACAGTGTAGTGCACTTTTGTTGATGGTTGATTATTTTTCAATGCTATTATATACGTGTGATGTATGAAAATCCATATAATTAATATTATATGGTGATTGATTGGGCCTCATTCCAATTTAGAAAATAAAGAATATTATCAAATAAAGGTTCATGTGTTGACAGTACTCATCCGTTGAGATTAGTCATGTGTTGAACGAAATATTTTGATAATAACAACTATTTTGAAAAAGAAATATTTGAAATAGAATATTTGAAAATAGAAATATATGAAGCCGTGTTGATTAGATTGACGCCATTTTGACGTGAACGATATTTATATCGATTTTATTCATTTCGAAATGAATCGAATAGAAAACGATTTCGAAATGAATTGAATTGAAAACGATTTTGAAATGAATTGAATAGAAAACGAATTTGGTTTGAATAGAAAACGAATTTTATTTCAATTGAATATATAACGAATTTGAATCGAATAGAAAACCAATTTGAATTGAATCGAATAGAAAACCAATTTGAATTGAATCGAATAGAAAACCAATTTGAATTGAATCGAATAGAAAACCAATTTGAATTGAATCAAATAGAAAACGAATTCAAATTGAATTGGAAGCGAATTGAAATGAATTCAAATTGAAATGAAATTTGAATTGAATAGAAATGAATTTTAAAACGAATTTATAAAGAAGAATTCAATTTTGATTAGAATTGAAATGGAAGTTGAAATTGCTTTTGAAACGAATTTAAAACTATTTATATAATTCGTTTTAAATAGAAATCGACGAAATATATATTATATATATAATATAATGGCCTGAATAGAATGCTCCGCGCCGCGGCAGTTCGTGAATTTCGACCATTTATTTCAAACGGACATTACGGGAGATCCGACCGTCGGATTCTCCTAAAACCGGAACCGTTGGGTTCGTATCGAAAAGAGCTTTCTAAGAATATTAGAAATTTGAAATCTAACGGTTGGATTTGGAGATACGTCCAAATCAAATTTGAAAAAGGTTGCTGTAAGTGCAGTTCGATGGCCATTGATGGAAATCGACTGTACGGACCTTGATAAAATTATTAAAAATAATAATAAATTGTGTAAAATCATAAGAAATGATTTGGGAAAAATTGGGATGAAAAACTCCATATTTGAAAAGATAAAAATATATTTTTATCGAAATGAACTAGTTTTGAACTAGAATAGTAATTTATTTATTTTTAAAATAAATAAATTGGATTTGAAATGGTTTTGAAAATAACCAGAACTTCCAATAATTGCATTGGAATGGATTTGAATCGAAATTGTCTTCGGAATATTTCGATGTTTGATTTCGTGATTATACAGATGTTGTTATGGAAATTTGAAAGATATAGATATATATATCGTTATTTCGAATACGATATCTGTTGGTCGTAGAATCTGATATTGAATATAAGCCGATATATTTTCTATTCAGAACCTTGTATTTAATATCAAATGTGATTTGGGTTTGTCGTGAATGGTGTCTTGATTAACACTGTTCTTGAACCCAGTTGAGAAAAGATTAAATCTTTTTATTTAGATTTAATGAAGTGTACCAATTAAATAATATTTAATTGGAATTGAATTGATATTGATTTTTGGGTTTATCGTGGACAGTGTTTTAAATAACACTCGTTCTTTAACCCGATAATTAATGGAATGTGACTTTGGGTTTATCGTGCACCGTGTTTTAAATGACACTGATTCTTTAACCCAGTTAACGATTAAAACTAAGCGGAGTTTTAATGAATCTTTAATTAGATTGAAAAGATCGAGAATGGAGTATCACCAGTTTTACTCCAGGCGATAGTTAAATCTTTAATTAGATTTGAACGTGAAATGGTAATTAAATTTACCGATAACAACGTGGTGTTAGATATGAAGTATAACCAGTTTTACTTCATGGGATGAATAGGTTGGGATTGGGAAATAAAATAAATGATTGCTTCGGTGTGGTTCGCTAATCCCGACTAGTTTGAATTGATATTCAAAGGAGATTAAAGAATAAATTTAAAGAATTTATCTTGGATAAAATTAATGGGAACTTTTCCCAAAGTATAGGAATATTTGAATAAAAGAATATTCTGAATTGGAATGAGGCGTATGTTGTGTTTGTGTAACACTTTTATAATATATACGCGAGTTATTCAGAATGACCGGGTTTATCCCATTCTGAATAACTGATTCGACGTGGTGTCGAAGATGAAGACGGTGGTAGAAGACCAGAAGTCTTCACTTCGTTTGGGTGATTACTGATGATCTTGATTGGGCTGTACACCCATGAAGATGGAAACAGTTGGTGATCGTCCAGACGTACTTGGAGATCGATGGATATGCGGGGTACTAGGTGCCTCCGGTTTCATTCAGACCTAGAACAGACTTGTAAATGGACTGTATGTCTGACATTGGATTTTATTCCGTGCGATTGATCTCTGTCAAATATATATCTATTTGGCGGTGGAGAATTTATTCTCTTGCTTAACGCCCTTCTCTGAGACGTACGAGCTCAGGGGTTATATATTGATGGATATCAAACGCATGGAGTGAATTGCCTGTGTGGCATGCCTAAGTGGCAATTGATCATGGCTTCTGTTGAAAAGCAAAGTCTTGTGGTGATGATCAAAGCACGGTCTTTGTGGCGTAGCTTTGTGTAACATTTACTTCGCGAGTTTCGCACCCCGGTTGTGAACCAAAAACGGGAGAGGACCTCAGGGAGGGCATGCGTTTCCTTCTAGCTAGGGTGGTGTCAGTGACCTACCAGCCCTGACATTTATATACTTTTCACCTGTGTGGTTGTTGCTGTTGCGAGGCGCCTCGATTAGATCGGACGATCCGGGTCCGATGAAGCCATTCTTTGGCTCATTTACGCCCCAAAGGGCGGGGAAACGTAGTGTTCAAGAATTTTAATCCACATCGGTGGACCGGCCCTGTCGCTCCAAGGGTCACTCGAGCTCTGATCCTGAGACATGGGCTAGATTGTCTCGAATCGGTAGAGGACAATCCCTAGCCTCGGTTCATAGACGGAAATCCAATTTCCAAATACGTGACATTTGCGGTTTTATTTGTAAACCTATATATGGCGACATGATATATGGTACCCATGCCGCCTATGATTGATACTTATGATTTGAAGTTGTTTTATACACTATGCACTTATAATAGTATCGAATGATTCGTTTTAAACGTATCAAGCATTCTTTGGCTGTTATAAGGGAAAACCCTATCCCCCGGCTTGCGTTGCATTGTGTGATAGGACCTGGGTCTTAGAACAGCTTCATTTTTCTTTATTTAGCATTGCGCTGTTTGTTTTATGCACTGGTATTCTCGAGAGGAAACCTGTTCTGTGTTATACGGCGTGGTCCCTTGATTTACCTAACTTTAAAAATAAAGATTAATAACTGTTTTAGTTCTCACACCAGTCCCATGACTGACCTGGAGTTTATTGTTTTAACCTAAACTCTGGGTGCCCTTATTTTGATACGGGCAGCTAGTAGTTCTGGTTTTGCAGATTTATATTCACAGGATCCTGGTTTACAGCTGGAACGATATCCGGAAAGCTTTGTATCCGTATATCTCCTTCTAGTTGTGTATTGTACTATTTTCCGCTGCGATGTATTTAAATGTAATTTAAATCTCTGATATTTCTGTGTAATATTCATTTATACTCTGTATATTCTTGTATTCTGATGCATTGTTGTAATATACAATGAAATGTTCTTTGGTATGCGTTCTATTTTGTCATGTTCTCAAACGATAGGGCGTTTCGAACGGTCTGGGTCGGTTTAGCGACTGGTTCGGACCGAGCGAAATTCCTTGTTGTCACAGTTTGGTATCAGAGCGAGGTTTACAGAGCTCGAGAACAAGACACATTAGAACCATACGAAAGAATTCATCAGATATTGGATTAGTAATATCCAATGAGAGTGACTCGTTAGAGATAGGATCAGTAGTATCCTAGAACGAGTGTGAAGAGTATTTTTGAAAGTGAAAACAAATTTTGTTTTGAAAATTTAAATCAATTATTCGTATTTGAATATTTATTTTATATTGATTAGGACAGTCCAGTATATAAAGAATTTGCATATACGCCTTGCAAACGTATATTCAAAGTTTTAATATATTGGATAGATATAGAATTACACTCTAGTCGCCCGGGGGTGATTCTGATGATTGATATATCATCATCAGAATTTATATTCGAGTGACGAACGTGTAATATCTATATATTTCCTATTGACTGGTGTGAGAACCAAAATTAGATAGGGCCTATTGTTGTGATTTGGCATCAAAAACATGATTTTTGTATATGTATCAAAATTATGAATTTGAAACTCTAATCAACTAATTGATTGATGTTTGTGTTGTTTGTTTATTTGTTTGCTAATTTTTAGCCATTTAGCCTAATTGAATCACATATTGAATTATATTGGAAAATTTATCGCATTTGCTTGCATATACTTGTACTTATATTGGACAGGTCATAGCAGGGAGGCTAGAGCCGAAGAATAAAATTTGTTTGCCCGACAAATAGGTACATGTTTATTACATAATTTACTGTTTTGTTTGGGTGATGATGATTTTATGAGCCTATTGGCTAGCCGCTTGGCTTTTTCTTTTTCTTTTTGAGATCAGAAGGCCTGTATGGCAATTTCGGGATTTTCCCGTGGCTCCCGGTGCAGGGGAGGTTATGGCGAAATTTTTCGAAAATTTAGGGTGTTAGCCAAATTTTTGAAATTTTGTAAATTCTTAGAAACTGAAAAGTTGGAGAATGGAAGCCAGATCGAACGTAAGTTGATTAATCAAACCACTTTCGACTTTGTTCCTTTTCGGGGACGAAAAGTTTTAAGTGGGGGAGATTGTAATAACCCGGAAAATCTGGGCCAGTTTAAAAATTTTATTTTGGCAATTTTAGCGAATTTTGATTATTTAAAATGAATTATTTTAAATAAAAACGACGAGAAATTTATTTTGAATAGAATTCGAATGTACATATTATATACGTCGTCGTTAGAATATAAATATTTATTTTAATTATAAATAGAATTGAAAATGGCGCGGTAGTTCGATAATTCGATTTCAAACTTCAATTGAATGTGCCGGGTGCAAAACAATCCGGATTTCGGTGAAACAAAAAATAATAGGATCTATTTGTGAATATCTTTCCAACGAATCCGAAAATTCAAAATTTCATAGCGGGGATCAAAAGATATGTCCAGATGAAAATTCTGAATAGTCGCTATGGAATTCAGGCCCTTAAAAATGGAAATTTTGCAAGCGACCTCGGATTTCAACGAAACCACTTTTTTTGGATCCGTGATGTAAAGTTATTGCTGGATTCCAAATTTCATAATTTTTCGAATCAATATGTGAGCGTAGCAAAGGAAAACGCGTTTGACTAGTTTTAGTTGATTTTAATCGACTGGAAATTGGCCATTTTTCAAACGGTCTCAGAATTCGACGAAACTAGTTTTGTTAGGACCGTATCGTCTATACGAAGCTAGAAAATATTTTTCTGGAATTTTTAGAGTTCGTATGTGACCCCGGTAAATTGAAATGCGCGTTCAAATTCAATATATAGAGTTATATTTTGATTTTGACGGAAACTGATCGAAACAGTCGAATCATCCTACGAAACATATCCCATTGTGTTCGGAATGAGGGTAATTAGCTAGGGGCGACAGTCGTTGGGCCTCGATAGGTGTTCGAATTAAAAGTCAACATTTAGGGTTTGGAAAAATAAAATAATTAAATAAATAAATAAAAAATACCCTCTCCTTAACTACCCAGGCCCCCCCGATTCAAACAGAAAATAAAATGAAAAAAAAACTCTCTCGTTCCTCCCCGTCGATGACCCGACCGCCGCCCGCCTCTTCAGCCCCTCCGCCACCCCCTCGACCCTCCCCTTCCTCTCTCTCTCGCTCCCCTTCCCTCCTCTCTTAAAAAACCGTAACCCCTTTTTAACCCTAGCCCACCGCGAAGACCCCAGCCGCCTGCGCCTCCACCTCCTCTTCCCAGGCGCACCACCCGCCGATGAGCCAGTTCCCCCCTCCCCCTCGAGCCTTCGATCCCCTCTTCCTCCCCACTTCTTCTCGCCGCGCCCCTCCCATTCTAACCCACGATATCCCCTCCTCCTCCTTTGCTGTCGGTGCCAGCAAGTCCCTCCGCCAATCCGATGCAGAACCCCCCTCCAATAAACGAAATCGACAAGGTATGCTTCTTTGTTTATTTTTGTTTCTATTTTACATAGTTAAATTAATTTAAAAACCTGGTTTTCTTAAATGCATAAAACTAGAATTTTTATCATATGTTAGAATTATTTTTAGGAAAATAAAACTTAGATTTTTATGTTGAAAGAAACGATTGTTATCTTAGAAAAGAAACGATTTTTATTCATGTAAAAGGTTTGATTTTTACTTGAATAAGGCTTAAACTTTAAAAAAAGTAAAAGAAAGGATTTCTATATAAAAAGGTATGCTTTTTCCGTATAGAAAAGTATGATTTTTCTTTATAGAAAGATACGATTTTTATATATTGAATAGCGAAGTAAAAATTCGATTTTTATATATTGAATAGCGAAGTAAAAATTCGATTTTTATATATTGAATAGCGAAGTAAAAATTCGATTTTTATATATTGAATAGCGAAGTAAAAATGTAATTTTTATATATTGAATAGCGAATTAAAAATTCGATTTTTATATATTGAATAGCGAAATAAAAATTCGATTTTTATATATCGAATAGCGAATTAAAAATGTGATTTTTATATGTAGAGGATACGGGCAACGAAGATGACAAAGATGCGATAACGACGAAGATTTCTATAAATGAATTGTCGTGGTATTGGATAGCTATTGGTGAGAACTTCTCACTCTTCAATTTCTTTTTATAGTTATATATATATACTAGGATGCAGACGGTGTTTAGTAACACCCGACTCAATCGTCCACAGACCATGGACTTGTTTGTTTGGTTGTGTAGTTGGTCAGATTATTTGGTTTGAATTGAATTGTTTGGTGAATTGAAATGATTTGATTGATGTGTGAATGGCGTGGGCCTTCACTAGACCGGGGATAAGGCTAGGCCTCGTCCCGTTTCTAGTATCGTGCCGTTATGCCGCCGAAATTTTCTAAAATAAGTTAGAAAATAAAAATATCATTTTATTTAAAGAATGAACTGAATAGAAATTCATATGTTAAAATAAAATGTTTTATCGTTAAAAATATATAACTTTTAACGTGAATATGAATATAGTGAATGTGAATAAATAAATATTCATTTACAAACCGGACGATTTGTTTATGTACACCTATTTGAAGGACATTGATTGGGACGATAAATTTTACACATCGCCCAACTGCACAAATAAAATATGTGTTTGATTGTTTGGAACCCCACACGGGTGTTGGGATGAAATTTGAAGTTCACTCATCCTGATTGATTAAATATGTCGATCGATTGATTGACAGGCTGTTATAAGCGTTAGATATCTATATTTGATGCTTATACAATGTAGTGCACTTTGGTTGATGGTTGATTATTTTTCAATGCTATTATATACGTGTGATGTATGAAAATCCATATAATTAATATTATATGGTGATTGATTGGGCCTCATTCCAATTTAGAAAATAAAGAATATTATCAAATAAAGGTTCATGTGTTGACGGTACTCATCCGTTAAGATTAGTCATGTGTTGAACGAAATATTTTGATAATAAGAACTATTTTGAAAAAGAAATATTTGAAATAGAATATTTGAAAATAGAAATATATGAAGCCGTGTTGATTAGATTGACGCCATTTTGACGTGAACGATATTTATATCGATTTTATTCATTTCGAAATGAATCGAATAGAAAACAATTTCGAAATGAATTGAATTGAAAACGATTTCGAAATGAATTGAATAGAAAACGAATTTGGTTTGAATAGAAAACGAATTTTATTTCAATTGAATATATAACGAATTTGAATCGAATAGAAAACCAATTTGAATTGAATCGAATAGAAAACCAATTTGAATTGAATCGAATAGAAAACCAATTTGAATTGAATCGAATAGAAAACCAATTTGAATTGAATCGAATAGAAAACGAATTCAAATTGAATTGGAAGCGAATTGAAATGAATTCAAATTGAATTGAAATTTGAATTGAAATTTGAATTGAATAGAAATGAATTTTAAAACGAATTTATAAAGAAGAATTCAGTTTTGATTAGAATTGAAATGGAAATTGAAATTGCTTTTGAAACGAATTTAAAACTATTTATATAATTCATTTTAAATAGAAATCGACGAAATATATATTATATATATAATATAATGGCCTGAATAGAAAGCGCCGCACCGCGGTAGTTCGTGAATTTCGACCATTTATTTCAAACGGACATTACGGGAGATCCGACCGTCGGATTCTCCTAAAACCGGAACCGTTGGGTTCGTATCGAAAAGAGCTTTCTAACGAATATTAGAAATTTGAAATCTAACGGTTGGATTTGGAGATACGTCCAAATCAAATTTGAAAAAGGTCGATGTAAGTGCAGTTCGATGGCCATTGATGGAAATCGACTGTACGGGCCTTGATAAAATTATTAAAAATAATAATAAATTGTGTAAAATCATAAGAAATGATTTGGGGAAAATTGGGATGAAAAACTCCATATTTGAGAAGATAAAAATATATTTTTATCGAAATGAACTAGTTTTGAACTAGAATAGTAATTTATTTATTTTTAAAATAAATAAATTGGATTTGAAATGGTTTTGAAAATAACCAGAACTTCCAATAATTGCATTGGAATGAATTTGAATCGAAATTGTCTTCGGAATATTTCGATGTTTGATTTCGTGATTATACAGATGTTGTTATGGAAATTTGAAAGATATATATATATATATATATATATATATCGTTATTTCAAATACGATATCTGTTGGTCGTAGAATCTGATATTGAATATAAGCTGATATATTTTCTATTCAGAACCTTGTACTTAATATTGTAATAACCCGAAAATCTGGGCCAGTTTAAAATTTTTATTTTGGCAATTTTAGTGAATTTTGATTATTTAAAATGAATTATTTTAAATAATATCGACGAAAAATTTATTTTGAATATAATTCGATCGTATATATTTATATACGTCGTCGTTAGAATATAAATAATTATATATAATTATAAATAGAATTGAAAATGGCACGGTAGTTCGATAATTCGATTTCAAACTTCAATTGAACATACCGGGTGCAAAACAATTCGGATTTTAGTGAAACCAAAAACATTAGGATCTAATTGTGAATATCTTTCCAACGAATCTGAAAAATCAAAATTTCATAACGGGAATCAAAAGATATGTCCGGTTGAAAATTCTGAATAGTCGCTATGGAATTCAGGCCCTTAAAAATGGACATTTTGCAAACGACCTCGGATTTCGACGAAACCAGTTTTGTTGGGTCCGGGATGTAAAGCTATTGCTAGGTTTCAAATTTCATAATTTTTCGAATCAATATGTGAGCGTGGCAAAGGAAAACGCGTTTGACCAGTTTCAGTTGTTTTTAATCGACTGGAAATTGGCCATTTTTCCAACGATCTCAGAATTCGACGAAATTAGTTTTGTTTGGACCGTATCGTCAATACGAAGCTAGAAAATATTTTTATGGAATTTTTCGAGTTAGTATGTGGCCCCAGTAAATTGAAATGTACGTTTAAATTAAATATATAATGATTTATATTTTAATTTTGATAAAAATTGATTCAAACAGTCGAATTGGCTTGCGAAACACATCCCATTGTGTTCGGAATAAGGGTATTTAGTTGGAGACCATAGCCGTTGGATTTGATTTGGAGTTCGGATATAAAATTCACCTTTAAAGGATTGAATTAAATTAAATAATATTTGAAAATATGGTACAAACGGATTTTAAAACCCTATTCCCTCATAATCCTTTAGAGCTGCCGGCTTCCAAACCAAGGGCAGAAATCGCCCTATTTTCTTCCTCTTCGATCTCCTTCTATACCCAATAAAATTTGAGAGTTCTAAAGAGAAAAATGAAGAGGTTCGAGAGCTCTTGAATTCCAACAGTCCAGATCGAATTTAACGATGTATTTTGTGAGAATTTGAGCCATGAACGGCTGCGGTTTCAACGTGTTTTTCCAGCACTGGTAAAGGCCGCGGTGACTGCTGTTGTAGGCGAAGGAAGGAGGAGTGAAGGGCTTCTCCATGAGCTATGTTGATCGTGGTCTGGATCACCACGGTGGCGCGCGATTGGGGAAGAGTTCGGTGGAAGATGGGTTTCGGTATTGCGTTGCTTCCTGGAGTGAACGACGGTGAAAGAGAAAATGGTTAAGGTTAACTAAGGTGATTAATTTTCTTGATTAGTTTAATTAATTCAGTAAAGTGTTAAATGTTTAACATAGCATATCTTTTCCATACGGATACAGAACGAGACGAAACGAAATGCGTTGGATTCGCAATGAAAAAATTCTACATTTCAGAAGAGACTAGAATACAAACAGAGAAAATAAGAATTAAGGACAAATTCAAATCCAGATTGTTCCGAAATTCAGATAAAAACTGACGGAATGGATCCCAAGGTGAGAATTCTCTCACTTTAAATTTTCTGTTCAGTTATTTATTTAGTAACTGCATATATGAACTGTACCCCGTCGTCCACAGACCATGGACGACTTGTTTGGTTGTATTCTGTGTGAAAATATTATATATAGTGAAAAGTGAAAATATTATATATAGTGAAAAGTGAAAATATTATATATAGTGAAAGTGAAAATATTATATATAGTGAAGGTGAAAATATTATATATAGTGAAAGTGAAAATATTATATATAGTGAAAGTGAAAATATCGTATATATTGAAAAGTGAATATATATATACATATATATAAATAAATATGAAATGAAAACGATATATATATGAAATGAAAACGATATATATATGAAATGAAAAGGATATATATATGAAATGAAAATGATGTATATATGAAATGAAAACGATGTATAATAGAAAATGAATTCGAGTTGAACTGAATAGTAAATGAATTCGAATTGAATAGAATAGAAAATGAATTCGAATTGAACTGAATAGTAAAAATATTCGAATTGAACTAAATAGAAAATGAATTCGAGTTGAATTGAATAGTAAATGAATTCGAATTGAATAGAATAGAAAATGAATTCGAATTGAACTGAATAGAAAATGAATTCGAATTGAACTGAATAGTAAATGAATTCGAATTGAACTGAATAGTAAAAATATTCGAATTGAACTGAATAGTAAATGAATTCGAATTGAACTGAATAGTAAAAATATTCAAATTGAACTGAATAGAAAATGAATTCGAATTGAACTGAATAGTAAATGAATTCGAATTGAATAGAATAGAAAATGAATTCGAATTGAACTGAATAGTAAATGAATTCGAATTGAACTGAATAGTAAAAATATTCGAATTGAACTGAATAGAAAATGAATTCGAATTGAACTGAATAGAAAAGGAATTCGAGTTGAACTGAATAGAAAATGAATTCGAATTGAACTGAAAAGAAAATGAATTCGAATTGAACTGAATAGTAAATGAATTCGAATTGAATAGAATAGAAAATGAATTCGAATTGAACTGAATAGTAAAAATATTCGAATTGATCTAAATAGAAAATGAATTCGAGTTGAACTGAATAGTAAATGAATTTGAATTGAATCGAATAGAAAACCAATTTGAATTGAATCGAATAGAAAACCAATTTGAATTGAATCGAATAGAAAACCAATTTAAATTGAATCGAATAGAAAACGAATTCGAAATGAATTGAACATAAAAAGAATTAAAAATTAATTGAATATAAAACGAATTCGAATTGAATTGAAAACGAATTGAATTTAATTCAAATTGAATTGAGATTTGAATTGAATAGAAATGAATTTTAAAACGAATTTATAAGGAAAAATTCAATTTTGATTTGAATTGAAATGGAAGTTGAAAATGTTTTTGAAACGAATTCAAAACTATTTATATAATTCGATTTAAATAGAAATCGACGAAATATATATTATATATATAATATAATGGCCTGAATAGAACGCGCCGCGCCGCGGCAGTTCGTAAATTTCGACCATTTACTTCAAACGGACATTACGGGAGATCCGACCGTCGGATTCTCCTGAAACCAGAACCGTTGGGTTCGTATCGAGAAGAGCTTTCTAATGAATATGAGAAATTTGAAATCTAACGGTTGGATTTGGAGATACATCCAAATCAAATTCAGAAAAGGTCGCTGTAAGTGCAGTTCGATGGCCGTTGATGGAAATCGACTGTACGGGCCTTGATAAAATTATTAAAAATAGTAATAATTTGAGTAAAATCATAAGAAATGATTTGGGAAAAATTGAAGTGAAAAACTCCATATTTGAAAAGATAAAAATAGATTTTTATCGAAATGAACTAGTTATTAACTAGAAAAATAATCCAATGGTTAAAAATAAATAAATTGGATTAGATTTAAATTGAAATTATCTTTGGATATTTTCGATATTGGGTTCCGTGATTATACAGATATTGTAATGGGAATTTGGAAGATATCGATATCGTTATTCCCGATATGATATCTGTTGGTTTCAGGATTTGATGTTGAATATAAGTCGATACTATCTCTATTCAAAACCTTACATTAAATGTCCAATTTAATTGATTGATTGTTTGGATTGTGCTCGACCAGTTTATGAGCAAAATATGCTTTTACATTTAGCATTGGGTTGGGTTGAAAATATCTATGTGCTAACGCCTTGTGAAACACTTCACAATTTGACCATAAGGTGTTTAGCGATGTTGTGTTCATTTCAAATTTAATGAATGATTGTGAAATGATATTTTTCTTAAGTGAAAAGAAATGTATTCCCGATTTTGGACAGGGAATGTTTTATAAAAATGTTTTATAAAACAGAAAGGATTTCGAGGCCCAAAACCCGATGATTTCTAAAATGATTTAGAAATGTATTATATGTTACATTGTGGTTCATCGCGTATTCGATTAGTTGCTATTGATGATGTATCTGTTTGGTGGCGGAGAATTTATTCTCTTGCTTAACACCCTTCTTTGAGACGTACGAGCTCAAAGGTTATGTGATTAATAGTGACTGATCATATGCGTGAATTACTGATGTGAAGTACTATATTTTGAAAGTACTTGTGATTATTACGTTGTGAAATGATTTTCCCTACTTCGGGATATGAAATGATTTAGTATGTGGCTAAAGAATCGGGTAACCCTGAGACTAAAAGTATGGGTGAGAGGGCGGTGTATGCTCTCCATGTGTGGGAGGTGCATCGTCGGTGTAGCCTACTCCTATGTGGGGTAGGTGCACATTTATATATCGAGTTGCGAGGTGCGTACCCTTTGCCTTGTCGATGGGGAGCACGATATTTGGTTGCATACTTGTTTGTATGCATTGTTATGTTTTGGAATTCACATTTCCAAACGATTTGATTTGAGATCCCGAAGTGAAATCTACTTTGATATAGAAAGTTAGATATGTATTTCAAATGATTTGAAATAAGAAATCGGGAATAAAATCCAAAGGAATAATTTCTGTAAATTAAATTGGATTTAGAAAATCTAAGTGTAGTGATTAATCTATGTGGGTAGATTGGGATATTGCATGTTGATTGATGCATAGTAGATCCATATATCTATATTGATTGTTGTTTATACACTGGTATTCATGGGGGTAAACCCGTTCCGCGTTAGCGGCGTGGTCCCGTGATATACCATATTATCAAATAAGTTAATTATAACTGTTAGAGTTTCTCACACCAGTCCCATGACTGACCTGTAGTTTGCTTTTCCCTTGCGAACTCGGGTGCCCCTATTTTCCACACGGGCAGTCGAGTAGTTTTATTTTGCAGATGTATTGAGCAGGATTCTGGATTGAAGCTTTAAGCTGTGTCCAGGCATTTACAGTCTTCCGCTGTGTAGTTTATATTTCCGTTGTGCACTGTTTTACATTTATGTAAATTTATCTTCCGCTGTGTATTATATTTCGATATACTATGATATTTTGTACTCTGATGTAACATTATTATGTTGTTTATAGAAGTCTTCTGTTATTTGTTCTGATGTGTTGTATACCCAGAGTTAGCGTATGCGGGATTCGAACGGTCTTGGTCGGTTTAGCGATCGATTAGGTCCGGGCGAAATCCGTGTCGTTACATATGGTATCAGAGCTTTGGTTAAACTCAAATCTTTGGGGTACAACTCGTTAGAACTGAACAAAAGACTCATCAGAGGTAGGATTAGTAATGTCCTATAAAAGAATCCTCATTAGAGATAGAATCAGTAGCATTCTAGAATGAGTGACTCGTTAGAGATGGGGTTAGAAATGCCCCAGAATGAGTCAAGAGTTATTTGTTTATAAATAACGTATTTGTGATTATATATATAATCTGGTTTTAGAAAATATGATTTTAAATATATAAAATTATATATTTGAAAATATAATCAATTAATTGATTGATGTTTGTGTTGTTTGTTTGTTTGTTTGATAATTTTGAACCATTTTGCCTAATAGTGTCGAATAATGAATTGTATTGAAAATTGGTCGCATTTGCTTGCATATACATATACTTACATTGAACAGGTCATAGCAAGGAGGCTAGAGCCGAAGAATAAAATTTGTTTGCCCGACAAATAGGTACATGTTTACTACATAATTTACTGTTTTGTTTGGGTGATGATGATTTTATGAGCCTATTGGCTAGCCGCTTGGCTTTTTCTTTTTCTTTTTGAGATTAGAAGGACCGAGGAAGCTATTTGAAATTCCCCGATGCTCCCGGTGCAAGGGAGGTTATGGCGAAATTTTTCGAAAATTTAGGGTGTTAGGCAAATTTTTGAAAAGTTCTTAGAAACTGAAAAGTTGAAGAACTTAAGCCGTAATCAAAACAATGGAAGTTGAGCTGAATAATCAAACCACTTTCGACTTTGTTCCTTTTCGGGGACGAAAAGTTTTAAGTGGGGGAGATTGTAATAACCCGAAAATCTGGGCCAGTTTAAAATTTTTATTTTGGCAATTTTAGCGAATTTTGATTATTTAAAATGAATTATTTTAAATAATATCGACGAAAAATTTATTTTGAATATAATTCGATCGTATATATTTATATACGTCGTCGTTAGAATATAAATAATTATATATAATTATAAATAGAATTGAAAATGGCGCGGTAGTTCGATAATTCGATTTCAAACTTCAATTGAACATACCGGATGCAAAACAATTCGGATTTTAGTGAAACCAAAAACATTAGGATCTAATTGTGAATATCTTTCCAACGAATCTGAAAAATCAAAATTTCACAATGGGAATCAAAAGATATGTCCGGTTGAAAATTCTGAATAGTCGCTACGGAATTCAGGCCCTTAAAAATGGACATTTTGCAAACGACCTCGGATTTCGACGAAACCAGTTTTGTTGGATCCGGGATGTAAAGTTATTGCTAGGTTTCAAATTTCATAATTTTTCGAATCAATATGTGAGTGTGGCAAAGGAAAACGCGTTTGACCAGTTTCAGTTGTTTTTAATCGACTGGAAATTGGCCATTTTTCCAACGATCTCAGAATTCGACGAAATTAGTTTTGTTAGGACCGTATCGTCAATACGAAGCTAGAAAATATTTTTCTGGAATTTTTTGAGTTAGTATGTGGCCCTAGTAAATTGAAATGTACGTTTAAATTAAATATATAATGATTTATATTTTAATTTTGATAAAAATTGATTCAAACAGTCGAATTGGCTTGCGAAACACATCCCATTGTGTTCGGAATGAGGGTATTTAGCTGGAGACCATAGCCGTTGGATTTGATTTGGAGTTCGGATATAAAATTCACCTTTAAAGGATTAAATTAAATTAAATAATATTTGAAAATATGGTACAAAGGGATTTTAAAACCCTATTCCCTCATAATCCTTTAGAGCCGCCGGCTTCCAAACCAAGGGCAGAAATCGCCTTATTGTCTTCCTCTTCGATCTCCTTCTATACCCAATAAAATTCGAGAGTTCTACAGAGAAAAATGAAGAGGTTCGAGAGCTCTTTAATACCAACAGTCCAGATCGAATTTAACGATGTATTTTGTGAGAATTTGAGCCATGAACGGCTGCGGTTTCAACGTGTTTTTCCAGCACTGGTAAAGGCCGCGGTGACTGCTGTTGTAGGCGAAGGAAGGAGGAGTGAAGGGCTTCGCCATGAGCTATGTTGATCGTGGTCTGGATCACCACGGTGGCGCGCGATTGGGGAAGAGTTCGGTGGAAGATGGGTTTCGGTATTGCGTTGCTTCCTGGAGTGAACGACGGTGAAAGAGAAAATGGTTAAGGTTAACTAAGGTGATTAATTTTATTGATTAGTTTAATTAATTCAGTAAAGTGTTAAATGTTTAACATAGCATATCTTTTCCATACAAATACAGAACGAAATGCGTTGGATTCGCAATGAAAAATTCTACATTTCAGAAGAGACTAGAATACAAACAGAGAAAATAAGAATTAAGGACAAATTCAAATCCAGATTGTTCCGAAATTCAGATAAAAACTGACGGAATGGATCCCAAGGTGAGAATTATCTCACTTTAAATTTTCTGTTCAGTTATTTATTTAGTAACTGCATATATGAACTGTTCCCCGTCGTCCACAGACCATGGACGACTTGTTTGGTTGTATTCTGTGTGAAAATATTATATATAGTGAAAAGTGAAAATATTATATATAGTGAAAAGTGAAAATATTATGTATAGTGAAAGTGAAAATATTATATATAGTGAAGGTGAAAATATTATATATAGTGAAAGTGAAAATATTATATATAGTGAAAGTGAAAATATCGTATATATTGAAAAGTGAATATATATATATATATGAGATGAAAACGATATATATATGAAATGAAAACGATATATATATGAAATGAAAATGATATATATATGAAATGAAAACGATGTATATAAGAAATGAAAACGATGTATAATAGAAAATGAATTCGAGTTGAACTGAATAGTAAATGAATTCGAATTGAATAGAATACAAAATGAATTCGAATTGAACTGAATAGTAAAAATATTCGAATTGAACTAAATAGAAAATGAATTTGAGTTGAACTGAATAGTAAATGAATTCGAATTGAATAGAATAGAAAATGAATTCGAATTGAACTGAATAGAAAATGAATTCGAATTGAACTGAATAGTAAATGAATTCGAATTGAACTGAATAGTAAAAATATTCGAATTGAACTGAATAGTAAATGAATTCGAATTGAACTGAATAGTAAAAATATTCGAATTGAACTGAATAGAAAATGAATTCGAATTGAACTGAATAGTAAATGAATTCGAATTGAATAGAATAGAAAATGAATTCGAATTGAACTGAATAGAAAATGAATTCGAATTGAACTGAATAGTAAATGAATTCGAATTGAGCTGAATAGTAAAAATATTCGAATTGAACTGAATAGAAAATGAATTCGAATTGAACTGAATAGAAAATGAATTCGAGTTGAACTGAATAGAAAATGAATTCGAATTGAACTGAATAGAAAATGAATTCGAATTGAACTGAATAGTAAATGAATTCGAATTGAATAGAATAGAAAATGAATTCGAATTGAACTGAATAGTAAAAATATTCGAATTGAACTAAATAGAAAATGATTTCGAGTTGAACTGAATAGTAAATGAATTTGAATTGAATCGAATAGAAAACCAATTTGAATTGAATCGAATAGAAAACCAATTTGAATTGAATCGAATAGAAAACCAATTTAAATTGAATCGAATAGAAAACGAATTCGAAATGAATTGAATATAAAAAGAATTCGAAATGAATTGAATATAAAACGAATTCGAATTGAATTGAAAATGAATTGAAATAAGTTCAAATTGAATTGAGATTTGAATTGAATAGAAATGAATTTTAAAACGAATTTATAAGGAAAAATTCAATTTTGATTTGAATTGAAATGGAAGTTGAAAATGTTTTTGAAACGAATTCAAAACTATTTATATAATTCGATTTAAATAGAAATCGACGAAATATATATTATATATATAATATAATGGCCTGAATAGAACGCGCCGCGTCGCGGCAGTTCGTAAATTTCGACCATTTACTTCAAACGGACATTACGGGAGATCCGACCGTCGGATTTTCCTGAAACCAGAACCGTTGGGTTCGTATCGAGAAGAGTTTTCTAATGAATATGAGAAATTTGAAATCTAACGGTTGGATTTGGAGATACATCCAAATCAAATTCAGAAAAGGTCGCTGTAAGTGCAGTTCGATGGCCGTTGATAGAAATCAACTGTATGGGCCTTGATAAAATTATTAAAAATAGTAATAATTTTAGTAAAATCATAAGAAATGATTTGGGAAAAATTGGGGTGAAAAACTCCATATTTGAAAAGATAAAAATAGATTTTTATCGAAATGAACTAGTTATTAACTAGAAAAATAATCCAATGGTTAAAAATAAATAAATTGGATTAGATTTAAATTGAAATTATCTTTGGATATTTTCGATATTGGGTTCCGTGATTATACAGATATTGTAATGGGAATTTGGAAGATATCGGTATCGTTATTCCCGATATGATATCTGTTGGTTTCAGGATTTGATGTTGAATATAAGTCGATACTATCTCTATTCAAAACCTTACATTAAATGTCAAATTTGATTGATTGATTGTTTGGATTGTGCTCGACCAGTTTATGAGCAAAATATGCTTTTACATTTAGCATTGGGTTGGGTTGAAAATATCTATGTGCTAACGCCTTGTGAAACACTTCACGATTTGACCATAAGGTGTTTAGCGATGTTGTGTTCATTTCAAATTTAATGAATGATTGTGAAATGATATTTTTCTTAAGTGAAAAGAAATGTATTCCCGATTTTGGACAGGGAATGTTTTATAAAAATGTTTTATAAAACAGAAAGGATTTCGAGGCCCAAAACCCGATGATTTCTAAAATGATTTAGAAATGTATTATATGTTACATTGTGGTTCATCGCGTATTCGATTAGTTGCTATTGATGATGTATCTGTTTGGTGGCGAAGAATTTATTCTCTTGCTTAACACCCTTCTTTGAGACGTACGAGCTCAAAGGTTATGTGATTAATAGTGACTGATCATATGCGTGAATTACTGATGTGAAGTACTATATTTTGAAAGTACTTGTGATTATTACGTTGTGAAATGATTTTCCCTACTTCGGGATATGAAATGATTTAGTATGTGGCTAAAGAATCGGGTAACCCTGAGACTAAAAGTATGGGTGAGAGGGCGGTGTATGCTCTCCATGTGTGGGAGGTGCATCGTCGGTGTAGCCTACTCCTACGTGGGGTAGGTGCACATTTATATATCGAGTTGCGAGGTGCGTACCCTTTGCCTTGTCGATGGGGAGCACGATATTTGGTTGCATACTTGTTTGTATGCATTGTTATGTTTTGGAATTCACATTTCCAAACGATTTGATTTGAGATCCCGAAGTGAAATCTACTTTGATATAGAAAGTTAGATATGTATTTCAAATGATTTGAAATAAGAAATCGGGAATAAAATCCAAAGGAATAATTTCTGTAAATTAAATTGGATTTAGAAAATCTATGTGTAGTGATTAATCTATGTGGGTAGATTGGGATATTGCATGTAGATTGATGCATAGTAGATCCATATATCTATATTGATTGTTGTTTATACACTGGTATTCATGGGGGTAAACCCGTTCCGCGTTAGCGGCGTGGTCCCGTGATATACCATATTATCAAATAAGTTAATTATAACGGTTAGAGTTTCTCACACCAGTACCATGATTGACCTGTAGTTTGCTTTTCCCTTGCGAACTCGGGTGCCACTATTTTCCACACGGGCAGTCGAGTAGTTTTATTTTGCAGATGTATTGAGCAGGATTCTGGATTGAAGCTTTAAGCTGTGTCCAGGCATTTACAGTCTTCCGCTGTGTAGTTTATATTTCCGTTGTGCACTGTTTTACATTTATGTAAATTTATCTTCCGCTGTGTATTATATTTCGATATACTCTGATATTTTGTACTCTGATGTAACATTATTATGATGTTTATAGAAGTCTTCTGTTATTTGTTCTGATGTGTTGTATACCCAGAGTTAGCGTATGCGGGATTCGAACGGTCTTGGTCGGTTTAGCGATCGATTAGGTCTAGGCGAAATCCGTGTCGTTACATATGGTATCAGAGCTTTGGTTAAACTCAAATCTTTGGGGTACAACTCGTTAGAACTGAACAAAAGACTCATCAGAGGTAGGATTAGTAATGTCCTATAAAAGAATCCTCATTAGAGATAGAATCAGTAGCATTCTAGAATGAGTGACTCGTTAGAGATGGGGTTAGAAATGCCCCAGAATGAGTCAAGAGTTATTTGTTTATAAATAACGTATTTGTGATTATATATATAATCTGGTTTTAGAAAATATGATTTTAAATATATAAAATTATATATTTGAAAATATAATCAATTAATTGATTGATGTTTGTGTTGTTTGTTTGTTTGTTTGATAATTTTGAACCATTTTGCCTAATAGTGTCGAATAATGAATTGTATTGAAAATTGGTCGCATTTGCTTGCATATACATATACTTACATTGAACAGGTCATAGCAAGAGGCTAGAGCCGAAGAATAAAATTTGTTTGCCCGACAAATAGGTACATGTTTACTACATAATTTACTGTTTTGTTTGGGTGATGATGATTTTATGAGCCTATTGGCTAGCCGCTTGGCTTTTTCTTTTTCTTTTTGAGATTAGAAGGACCGGGGAAGCTATTTGAAATTCCCCGATGCTCCCGGTGCAGGGGAGATTATGGCGAAATTTTTCGAAAATTTAGGGTGTTAGGCAAATTTTTGAAATTTTTGAAAAGTTCTTAGAAACTGAAAAGTTGAAGAACTTAAGCCGTAATCAAAACAATGGAAGTTGAGCTGAATAATCAAACCACTTTCGACTTTGTTCCTTTTCGGGGACGAAAAGTTTTAAGTGGGGGAGATTGTAATAACCCGAAAATCTGGGCCAGTTTAAAATTTTTATTTTGGCAATTTTAGCGAATTTTGATTATTTAAAATGAATTATTTTAAATAATATCGACGAAAAATTTATTTTGAATATAATTCGATCGTATATATTTATATACGTCGTCGTTAGAATATAAATAATTATATATAATTATAAATAGAATTGAAATGGCGCGGTAGTTCGATAATTCGATTTCAAACTTCAATTGAACATACCGGGTGCAAAACAATTCGGATTTTAGTGAAACCAAAAACATTAGGATCTAATTGTGAATATCTTTCAAACGAATCTGAAAAATCAAAATTCCATAATGGGAATCAAAAGATATGTCCGGTTGAAAATTCTGAATAGTCGCTATGGAATTCAGGCCCTTAAAAATGGACATTTTGCAAACGACCTCGGATTTCGACGAAACCAGTTTTGTTGGGTCCGGGATGTAAAGTTATTGCTAGGTTTCAAATTTCATAATTTTTCGAATCAATATGTGAGCGTGGCAAAGGAAAACGCGTTTGACCAGTTTCAGTTGTTTTTAATCGACTGGAAATTGGCCATTTTTCCAACGATCTCAGAATTCGACGAAATTAGTTTTGATAGGACCGTATCGTCAATACGAAGCTAGAAAATATTTTTCTGGAATTTTTCGAGTTAGTATGTGGCCCCAGTAAATTGAAATGTACGTTTAAATTAAATATATAATGATTTATATTTTAATTTTGATAAAAATTGATTCAAACAGTCGAATTGGCTTGTGAAACACATCCCATTGTGTTCGGAATGAGGGTATTTAGCTGGAGACCATAGCCGTTGGATTTGATTTGGAGTTCGGATATAAAATTCACCTTTAAAGGATTAAATTAAATTAAATAATATTTGAAAATATGGTACAAAGGGATTTTAAAACCCTATTCCCTCATAATCCTTTAGAGCCGCCGGCTTCCAAACCAAGGGCAGAAATCGCCCTATTTTCTTCCTCTTCGATCTCCTTCTATACCCAATAAAATTCGAGAGTTCTAAAGAGAAAAATGAAGAGGTTCGAGAGCTCTTGAATTCCAACAGTCCAGATCGAATTTAACGATGTATTTTGTGAGAATTTGAGCCATGAACGGCTGCGGTTTCAACGTGTTTTTCCAGCACTGGTAAAGGCCGCGGTGACTGCTGTTGTAGGCGAAGGAAGGAGGAGTGAAGGGCTTCGCCATGAGCTATGTTGATCGTGGTCTGGATCACCACGGTGGCGCGCGATTGGGGAAGAGTTCGGTGGAAGATGGGTTTCGGTATTGCGTTGCTTCCTGGAGTGAACGACGGTGAAAGAGAAAATGGTTAAGGTTAACTAAGGTGATTAATTTTCTTGATTAGTTTAATTAATTCAGTAAAGTGTTAAATGTTTAACATAGCATATCTTTTCCATACAGAAACAGAACGAGACGAAACGAAATGCATTGGATTCGCAATGAAAAATTCTACATTTCAGAAGAGACTAGAATACAAACAGAGAAAATAAGAATTAAGGACAAATTCAAATCCAGATTGTTCCGAAATTCAGATAAAAACTGACGGAATGGATCCCAAGGTGAGAATTCTCTCACTTTAAATTTTCTGTTCAGTTATTTATTTAGTAACTGCATATATGAACTGTTCCCCGTCGTCCACAGACCATGGACGACTTGTTTGGTTGTATTCTGTGTGAAAATATTATATATAGTGAAAAGTGAAAATATTATATATAGTGAAAAGTGAAAATATTATGTATAGTGAAAGTGAAAATATTATATATAGTGAAGGTGAAAATATTATATATAGTGAAAGTGAAAATATTATATATAGTGAAAGTGAAAATATCGTATATATTGAAAAGTGAATATATATATATATATATATGAAATGAAAACGATATATATATGGAATGAAAACGATATATATATGAAATGAAAATGATATATATATGAAATGAAAACGATGTATATATGAAATGAAAACGATGTATAATAGAAAATGAATTCGAGTTGAACTGAATAGTAAATGAATTCGAATTGAATAGAATAGAAAATGAATTCGAATTGAACTGAATAGTAAAAATATTCGAATTGAACTAAATAGAAAATGAATTCGAGTTGAACTGAATAGTAAATGAATTCGAATTGAATTAATAGAAAATGAATTCGAATTGAACTGAATAGAAAATGAATTCGAATTGAACTGAATAGTAAATGAATTCGAATTGAACTGAATAGTAAAAATATTCGAATTGAACTGAATAGTAAATGAATTCGAATTGAACTGAATAGTAAAAATATTCGAATTGAACTGAATAGAAAATGAATTCGAATTGAACTGAATAGTAAATGAATTCGAATTGAATAGAATAGAAAATGAATTCGAATTGAACTGAATAGAAAATGAATTCGAATTGAACTGAATAGTAAATGAATTCGAATTGAGCTGAATAGTAAAAATATTCGAATTGAACTGAATAGAAAATGAATTCGAATTGAACTGAATAGAAAATGAATTCGAGTTGAACTGAATAGAAAATGAATTCGAATTGAACTGAATAGAAAATGAATTCGAATTGAACTGAATAGTAAATGAATTCGAATTGAATAGAATAGAAAATGAATTCGAATTGAACTGAATACTAAAAATATTCGAATTGAACTAAATAGAAAATGAATTCGAGTTGAACTGAATAGTAAATGAATTTGAATTGAATCGAATAGAAAACCAATTTGAATTGAATCGAATAGAAAACCAATTTGAATTGAATCGAATAGAAAACCAATTTAAATTGAATCGAATAGAAAACGAATTCGAAATGAATTGAATATAAAAAGAATTCGAAATGAATTGAATATAAAACGAATTCGAATTGAATTGAAAACGAATTGAAATAAATTCAAATTGAATTGAGATTTGAATTGAATAGAAATGAATTTTAAAACGAATTTATAAGGAAAAATTCAATTTTGATTTGAATTGAAATGGAAGTTGAAAATGTTTTTGAAACGAATTCAAAACTATTTATATAATTCGACTTAAATAGAAATCGACAAAATATATATTATATATATAATATAATGGCCTGAATAGAACGCGCCGCGCCGCGGCAGTTCGTAAATTTCGACCATTTACTTCAAACGGACATTACGGGAGATCCGACCGTCGGATTCTCCTGAAACCAGAACCGTTGGGTTCGTATCGAGAAGAGCTTTCCAATGAATATGAGAAATTTGAAATCTAACGGTTGGATTTGGATATACATCCAAATCAAATTCAGAAAAGGTCGTTGTAAGTGCAGTTCGATGGCCGTTGATGGAAATCGACTGTACGGGCCTTGATAAAATTATTAAAAATAGGAATAATTTGCGTAAAATCATAAGAAATGATTTGGGAAAAATTGGGGTGAAAAACTCCATATTTGAAAAGATAAAAATAGATTTTTATCGAAATGAACTAGTTATTAACTAGTAAAATAATCCAATGGTTAAAAATAAATAAATTGGATTAGATTTAAATTGAAATTATCTTTGGATATTTTCGATATTGGGTTCCGTGATTATACAGATATTGTAATGGGAATTTGGAAGATATCGATATCGTTATTCCCGATATGATATCTGTTGGTTTCAGGATTTGATGTTGAATATAAGTCGATACTATCTCTATTCAAAACCTTACATTTAATGTCAAATTTGATTGATTGATTGTTTGGATTGTGCTCGACCAGTTCATGAGCAAAATATGCTTTTACATTTAGCATTGGGTTGGGTTGAAAATATCTATGTGCTAACGCCTTGTGAAACACTTCACGATTTGACGATAAGGTGTTTAGCGATGTTGTGTTCATTTCAAATTTAATGAATGATTGTGAAATGATATTTTTCTTAAGTGAAAAGAAATGTATTCCCGATTTTGGACAGGGAATGTTTTATAAAAATGTTTTATAAAACAGAAAGGATTTCGAGGCCCAAAACCCGATGATTTCTAAAATGATTTAGAAATGTATTATATGTTACATTGTGGTTCATCGCGTATTCGATTAGTTGCTATTGATGATGTATCTGTTTGGTGGTGGAGAATTTATTCTCTTGCTTAACACCCTTCTTTGAGACGTACGAGCTCAAAGGTTATGTGATTAATAGTGACTGATCATATGCGTGAATTACTGATGTGAAGTACTATATTTTGAAAGTACTTGTGATTATTACGTTGTGAAATGATTTTCCCTACTTCGGGATATGAAATGATTTAGTATGTGGCTAAAGAATCGGGTAACCCTGAGACTAAAAGTATGGGTGAGAGGGCGGTGTATGCTCTCCATGTGTGGGAGGTGCATCGTCGGTGTAGCCTACTCCTACGTGGGGTAGGTGCACATTTATATATCGAGTTGCGAGGTGCGTACCCTTTGCCTTGTCGATGGGGAGCACGATATTTGGTTGCATACTTGTTTGTATGCATTGTTATGTTTTGGAATTCACATTTCCAAACGATTTGATTTGAGATCCCGAAGTGAAATCTACTTTGATATAGAAAGTTAGATATGTATTTCAAATGATTTGAAATAAGAAATCGGGAATAAAATCCAAAGGAATAATTTCTGTAAATTAAATTGGATTTAGAAAATCTAAGTGTAGTGATTAATCTATGTGGGTAGATTGGGATATTGCATGTTGATTGATGCATAGTAGATCCATATATCTATATTGATTGTTGTTTATACACTGGTATTCATGGGGGTAAACCCGTTCCGCGTTAGCGGCGTGGTCCCGTGATATACCATATTATCAAATAAGTTAATTATAACTGTTAGAGTTTCTCACACCAGTCCCATGACTGACCTGTAGTTTGCTTTTCCCTTGCGAACTCGGGTGCCCCTATTTTCCACATGGGCAGTCGAGTAGTTTTATTTTGCAGTTGTATTGAGCAGGATTCTGGATTGAAGCTTTAAGCTGTGTCCAGGCATTTACAGTCTTCCGCTGTGTAGTTTATATTTCCGCTGTGCACTGTTTTACATTTATGTAAATTTATCTTCCGCTGTGTATTATATTTCGATATACTCTGATATTTTGTACTCTGATGTAACATTATTATGATGTTTATAGAAGTCTTCTGTTATTTGTTCTGATGTGTTGTATACCCAGAGTTAGCGTATGCGGGATTCGAATGGTCTTGGTCGGTTTAGCGATCGATTAGGTCCGGGCGAAATCCGTGTCGTTACAAATATCAAATGTGATTTGGGTTTGTCGTGAATGGTGTCTTGATTAACACTGTTCTTGAACCCAGTTGAGAAAAGATTAAATCTTTTTATTTAGATTTAATGAAGTGTACCAATTAAATAATATTTAATTGGAATTGAATTGATATTGATTTTTGGGTTTATCGTGGACAGTGTTTTAAATAACACTCGTTCTTTAACCCGATAATTAATGGAATGTGACTTTGGGTTTATCGTGAACCGTGTTTTAAATGACACTGATTCTTTAACCCAGTTAACGGTTAAAACTAAGCGGAGTTTTAATGAATCTTTAATTAGATTGAAAAGATCGAGAATGGAGTATCACCAGTTTTACTCCAGGCGGTAGTTAAATCTTTAATTAGATTTGAACGTGAAATGGTAATTAAATTTACCGATAACACCGTGGTGTTAGATATGAAGTATAACCAGTTTTACTTCATGGGATGAATAGGTTGGGATTGGGAAATAAAATAAATGATTACTTCGGTGTGGTTCGCTAATCCCGACTAGTTTGAATTGATATTCAAAGGAGATTAAAGAATAAATTTAAAGAATTTATCTTGGATAAAATTAATGGGAACTTTTCCCAAAGTATAGGAATATTTGAATAAAAGAATATTCTGAATTGAAATGAGGCGTATGTTGTGTTTGTGTAACACTTTTATAATATATACGCGAGTTATTCAGAATGACCGGGTTTATCCCATTCTGAATAACTGATTCGACGTGGTGTCGAAGATGAAGATGGTGGTAGAAGACCAGAAGTCTTCACTTCGTTTGGGTGATTACTTATGATCTTGATTGGGCTGTACACCCAAGAAGATGGAAACAGTTGGTGATCGTCCAGACGTACTTGGAGATCGATGGATATGCGGGGTACTAGGTGCCTCCGGTTTCGTTCAGACCTATAACGGACTTGTAAATGGACTGTGTGTCTGAGATTGGATTTTAGTCCGTGCGATTGATCTCTATCAAATATATGTCTGTTTGGCGGCGGAGAATTTATTCTCTTGCTTAACGCCCTTCTCTGAGACGTACGAGCTCAGGGGTTATATATTGATGTATATCAAACGCATGGAGTGAATTGCCTGTGTAGCATGCCTAAGTGGCAATTGATCGAGGCTTCTGTTGAAAAGCAAAGTCTTGTGGTGATGATCAAAGCACGGCCTTTGTGGCGTAGCTTTGTGTAACGTTTACTTCGCAAGTTTCGCACCCCGGTTGTGAACCAAAAACGGGAGAGAACCTCAGGGAGGGCATGCGTTTCCTTCTAGCTAGGGTGGTGTCAGTGACCTACCAGCCCTGACATTTATATACTTTTCACCTGTGTGGTTGTTGCTATTGCGAGGTGCCTCGATTAGATCGGACAATCCGGGTCCGATGGAGCCATTCTTTGGCTCATTTACGCCCCAAAGGGCGGGGAAACGTAGTGTTCAGGAATTTTAATCCATATCGGTGAACCGGCCCTGTCGCTCCAAGGGTCACTCGAGCTCTGATCCTGAGACATGGGCTAGATTGTCTCGAATCGGTAGAGGACGATCCCTAGCCTCGGTTCATAGACGGAAATCCAATTTCCAAATACGTGACATTTGCGGTTTTATTTGTAAACCTATATATGGCGACATGATATATGGTACCCATGCCACCTATGATTGATACTTATGATTTGAAGTTGTTTTATACACTATGCACTTATAATAGTATCGAATGATTCGTTTTAAACGTATCAAGCATTCTTTGGCTGTTATAAGGGAAAACCCTATCCCCCGGCTTGCGTTGCATTGTGTGATAGGACCTGGGTCTTAGAACAGCTTCATTTTTCTTTATTTAGCATTGCGTTGTTTGTTTTATGCACTGGTATTCTCGGGAGGAAACCCGTTCCGTGTTATACGGCGTGGTCCCTTGATTTACCTAACATTAAAAATAAAGATTAATAACTATTTTAGTTCTCACACCAGTCCCATGACTGACCTGAAGTTTATTGTTTTAACCTAAACTCTGGGTGCCCTTATTTTGACACGGGCAGCTAGTAGTTCTGGTTTTGCAGATTTATATTCACAGGATCCTGGTTTACAGCTGGAACGATATCCGGAAAGCTTTGTATCCGTATATCTCCTTCTAGTTGTGTATTGTACTATTTTCCGCTGCGATGTATTTAAATGTAATTTAAATCTCTGATATTTCTGTGTAATATTCATTTATACTCTGTATATTCTTGTATTCTGATGCATTGTTGTAATATACAATGAAATGTTCTTTGGTATGCGTTCTATTTTGTCATGTTCTCAAACGATAGGGCGTTTCGAACGATCTGGGTCGGTTTAGCGACTGGTTACGACCGAGCGAAATTCCTTGTTGTCACAGGAATAGTGGCTATGGGCTGGAGTTGTTCGGTTAACAATACATAGCCCTTAAAAAGTGAAATTTTGCATACGAGTTCAGAATTCGACGAGATAAATTTTTATGGATTCATAATGACAAATTATTGTTATGTTCCAAAGGGCGCGTCGAACGGAGCCAGTATACGGCCGTGCGAGCTAAAACAGTACAGGGTAAAACGAGCAGTCATTTTACAAAGGAACATTACTGATACGACCTCAGAATTCGATTCTACTTTTTTTTTCTGGATTCGTATCATCTAATAATGGTTAAATCCAAGAGGGCATGATTTTTGGAGTTAGTGTGTGAACGTGCGAGAAGAAAAGGTGCGCAAAAATCGCATTTTTAGAGCTTATCTGAGCATTTTCGTGATTTTTTTTGAATGGTCAAACGAACTCGGAATTCGACGAAACTTGTTTCGTTGGACTCGTCTTCACGTCTACTATCTAGTTTCCGAAATCCGCGGCGATTGGAGATCGTTAGCGTTCAGGCGATACGCGAGAAACTAGCATATAAACACTTTTACCTCCTTTTCTTCTTCATTTTCTTTCTCTTCCTCTTTTCTTCCAAAAACTCAAAAATGGAGTCCACCTCCACCGCTTCGCTGCCGCACCCCATCAGCCCCCTCCCCTCCACCGCGCCGGCCGCCACACCCCTTCCTCCTCCTCCCCTCCTCCTCCTCTTCCTCCTCCTCCTTTCTCTCTTCCAAAATCAAAACCCTAAACCCCCAAATCACCACCACCACGGCCATCACCACCCCCACCGCCGCCCTTAGCACCCTCCCCCACGTCCATCAGGCCCGCCACAGCCCGCTGGCCACCCAACTCCGGCCGTGGGCCCCGCTACACACAAAAACTCATTTTCACCTAAAATCCCGTTTTGTAAATAACACCCTGTCCTTATTTCGCAAATAACTTCTAAACCGTGCGTTTATAGCCAAAGTTCCTCAAAATCAAAGTCGAAGAGCACGATTTTCTCTTCGATTTGGTATATGATAAGTCCTATTTTGCATTGCGGAGTTGTCGGGAAAACGCGTCCGAAGTCTGTTGTTCAAACACTGTCAAAATGTTGTCTTTTCGCGATTTCCGGCGAAATGGCACATTTGCTGGAGGAAGACCACTAGGCAAAGGTTGTTCAGAATGGCGTGCTTGTGCTAGAAAAAATTTTGTGTGAAGATTGAAGCTCGTTCTCCAATTCTGGAGCCAGAACAACAAATCCGGGCGATAGAAAATATGTGAGTTTTCTTCGTTTTAAAGCTTCTATGGGTTTTGACATATGAAGTGAATAAAAATATGATTTTTATATTACAGAGAGAATAAAATTAATATTTTTAACTTATAGAAGATATAAAGATAAGATTTTTATATAGTGTAGATATTAAAAATATGATTTTTACTTAGGTAGAGTAATAAAAATATAATTTTTATAATATATAGATAATAAAAATTCGATCTTTATATAAGAAGTAGAAATATAAAAATATAATTTTTATATAGAAAGAAGTGTCGTAAATATATGAAGTGAAATAAAAATCTGAACTTTATTTTAATCGTGAAGTAGAGAGAATATAAAATTGTGATTTTTATATATGTAGTGGCTACGGACAACGAAAGTGACAAAAGGCGAGCGGCGAAGATTTTCCACATTAGAAGAATCGCGACGAATTGGTTTAGCTTATGGGTGAGAACTTCTCACTCTAGAATTCTTTTTCTAGTTATAAATATATATACTAGGATGCAGACGGTGTTTAGTAGCACCCGACACCATTGTCCACAGACCATGGACTTGTTTGTTTGGTTGTGTAGTTGGTTAGATTATTTGATCTAAATTTGGTTGTTTGGTGAATTGAAATTGGTTTGATTGATATGTGTATGGCGTGGGCCATTACTAGACCGGGGACTAGGCTAGGCCTTGTCCCGTTTCTAGTATCGTGCCGTTATGCCGCCGAAATTTTCTAAAATAAGTTAGAAAAATAAAAATATCATTTTATTGTGTAAATGAACTGAATAAAAATTCATATGTTGAAATAAAATATTTTATCGTTAAAAATATAATTTTTAGCGTGTGTGTGTGAATAAAAGTATGTGTTTGTTGATTTGAAACCGCACACGGGTGTTGAGATGATATTTGAAGTCCACTCATCCCGATTGATTAGTTGTATGTCGATCGATTGATTGACAGGCTGTTATAAGCATTAGATATCTATATTTGATGCTTATACAGTGTGGTGCACTTTGGATGATGATTGATTATTTATTGTTGTGATTATATACATGTGTTGTATGGAATCCATATAATTAACATTATATGATAATTGATTGGGCCTCATTCCAATTGGGAAAACAAAAAAAATTATAAAATATTTTACATAACAAAAATAGTTGTGTGTTGACAGTACTCATGTGTTGAGATTGGTCGTGTGTTGAAAGAAATATAAATTCATGTGTTGATAGAATAAATATTCATTTGTTGAATAGAATAATGAATTTATTGAAATATATAAAGCTGTGTTGATTAGAGTTGCGCTATTTTGACATGAACGATATTTATATCGATTATATTCGTTTTTATAATGAATATAGAAAAGGTAGTGATTTCAAAATATAACGTTTTGAAAATATTATCATTTATATGGTAATGATATGAAATATCCAATTTTGATTTGAAATTGAATATAGGGTTGAAATGGTTTTGAAAACGAATTTAAAACGATTTATAAAATACGTTTTAAAAGGAAATCGACGAAATATATAATATATATATATATATATATATTATATAATGGCCTGAATAGAACACGCCGCGCCGCGGCAGTTCGCGAATTTCGACCATTGACTTCGAATAGACGTTGCGGGAGATCCGACCGTCGGATTCTCCTAAAACCGGAACCGTTGGGTTCGTATCGAAAAGAGTTTTCCAATGAATATTAGAAATTTGAAATCTAACGGTTGGATTTGGAATTATGTCCAAATCAAATTTGGAAAAGGTCGCTGTAAGTGCAGTTCGATGGCCGTTGATGGAAATCGACTGTACGGACCTTGATAAAATTATTAAAAATATTAATAATTTGTGTAAAATCATAATATGTGAATTGGAAAGAACTGGGAGGAAAAAATCCACATTTGAAAAGGTAAAAATAGATTTTTGTCGAAATGAACTAGTTTCGAACTAGAATTAAAATCAATTTATTTTTGAAATAAATAAATTGAATTTGAAAGTGATTTTAAAAATAATCAATATTCCCAATACGTGAATTGGACTGGAGTTGAATCGAAATTATCTTCGGAATATTTCGATGTTGGATTTCGTGACTATACAGATATTGTTATGGGAATTTGAAAGATATATGTTATATCGTTATTTCCAATACGATATTTGTTGGTTTCAGAATTTGATATTGAATATAAGCCGATATATTTTCTACTCAGAGCCTTGTATTTAATATCAAATGTGATTTGGGTTTATCGTGGATCGTGTTTTAGATGACGTTGGTTCTTTAACCCAGTTAAAGACAGGATATTGATTTTTGAAAAGATTAAAACTAAGTGGAGTTTAAATGAATCTTTAATTAGATTGAAATGTGAATTGATAATTTAAATTGTCAAATTTGAAAGGTGATCGAGAATGGAGTACCACCAGTTTTGCTCCAAAGCGATAGTTAAATCTTTAACTAGATTTGAACGTGAAATGGTAATTAATTTTACCGATAATACCGTGGTGTTAGATATGGAGTACTACTAGTTTTGCTCTAGGGGATGAATAGGTTGGGATTGGGAAATAAAATAAATAATTACTTCGGTGTGGCTCGCTAATCCCGACTAGTTTGAAGTGATATCCAAAGGAAGATTAAAGAATAAATTTAGAAGAATTTATCTTGGATAAAATTAATGGGAACCTTTCCCTAAGAATGTGATTTTGTGAATAAAAGAATATTCTGAATTGGAATGAGGCGTTCGTTGTGTTTGTGTAACATTTGTTTATTATATACGTGGGTTATTCGGAAAGGCCGGGTTTATACCCATTCTGAATAACCGATTCGACGAGATGTCGAAGATGAAGACGGTGGTTGAAGACCGGAAGTCTTCACATCGTTTGGGTGATTACTGATGATCCCGATTGGGCTGTACACCCAAGATGAGGGAAACAGTTGGTGATCGTCCAGACGTACTTGGAGATGGATGGATATGTGAGGAAAGTGCCTCCGGTTTCGTTCAGACCCACAACGAACTTGTAAATGGATTGTGTGTCTGATATTGGATTTTATTCTATGTTGAATGATCTCTATTAAATATACATCTGTTTGGCGGTAGAGAATTTATTCTCTTGCTTAACACCCTTCTCTGAGACGTACGAGCTCAGAGGTTGTATATTGATGGACATCACTCGCTTGGAGTGAATTGTCAGTGTGGCATGCGTAAGTGGCAATTGATCAAGGCTTCTGTTGAAAAGCAAAGTCTTGTGGTTGATGATCAAAGCACGGCCTGTGTGGCGTAGCTTTGTATATAATGTGAATTCGCGAGCCTCACACCTCGGTATGAGTCAAAAACGGGATAGTGACTGCAGGGAGAGCACGACGTTTCTTTCTAGCTAGGGTGGTGTCAGTGACCTACCAGCCCTGACATTTATATACTTTTCACCTGTGTGGTTGTTGGAATGCGAGGCGCCTCGGATATAGGTCTGTAAAGACCGGGAAACGTGTGTTCAGGAATAACTAATCCTCAAAAGTAAGAGAGGACTGACCCTGAAGATCCAAGGATCATAGTGGGGTCCTGAGGCATTTGCTAGATTGTCTCGAATCGGAGAGGAGCTTGCCCCTTGCCTCGGCTCATTACGGAAATCCAATTTCCAATACGTGATAATTCGATTTTATTTGTAGAGCTTAGTATGGCGACATAGTGGTATGGGTCATTCATGCCGCCTATGATTGATATTTATGATTGAAATTGTTTTGACACTATACACCTATAATAGTATCAAATAATGTGTTTTAAACGTATCAAGCATGCTTTGGCTGTTATAAGGTAAAAACTCTATCCTCCGGCTTGCGTTGCATTGTGTGATGGGACCTGGGTCTTATAACAACTTCATTTTCCTTTATTTAGCATTGCGTTGTTTGTTTTATGCACTGGTATTCTTGGGAGGAAACCTGTTCCGTGTTATATGGCGTGGTCCCTTGATTTACCGAACTTTAAAATAAAGATTAATAACTGATTTTAGTTCTCACACCAGTCCCATGACTGACCTGGAGTTTATTGTTTTAACCTAAACTCTGGGTGCCCCTATTTTCCACAGGGGCAGCTAGTAGTTTTGGTTTTGCAGATTTATATTCACAGGATCCTGATTTACAGCTGGAACGATGCTCGGAAAGCTCTGTATCCGTGTATTACTTTCAGTTGTGTTTTGTATTATTTTCCGCTGCTATGTAATTTATTGTAATCTGATATTTGTCAAATGTGTAATTTATTTATTCATACTCTGTATATTCTTGTATTCTGATGGAATTGTTGTAATAAACAATGAAATGTTCTTCCGTTTGCATTCTATTTTGTCTTGTCCTCAATTCTATCCGTGCTTTCCTTCACGGGGAAGTTCGGGTCGTCTCAGGTTTGTCGTGAATGGTGTCTTCATTAACACTATTCTTAAACCCGGTTGAGAAAAAAATTAAATCTTTTTATTAGATTTAATGAAGTATACCAATTAAATGATATTTAATTGGAATTGAATTTGAATTGATTTTGGGTTTATCGTGAACCGTGTTTTAGATGACATTGGTTCTTTAACCCAGTTAAAGATAGGATATGGTTTCCCAAGTTAAACAATATTCAATATGATTTTTGGGAAGATTAAAACCAAGTGGAGTTTTAATGAATATGTAATTAGATTGATATGATCGAGAATGGAGTATCACCAGTTTTGCTCCAGGCAATAGTTAAATCTTTAATTTGATTTGAACGTGAAATGGTAATTGAATTTACCGATAACAGCGTGGTGTTAGATATGAAGTATGACAAATTTTACTTCATGGGATGAATAGGTTGGGATTGGGAAATTTAAAACAAATGATTACTTCGGTAAGGTTCGTTAATCCCAACTAGTTTGGATAAACCATAATTTGGTTTGAATTGATATTCAAAAGAAGATTAAAAAATAAATTTAAAGAATTTATCTTTGATAAAATTAATGGGAACCTTTCCCAAAGTATAAGAATATTTGAATAAAAGAATATTCTGAATTGGAATGAGGCGTATGTTGAGTTTGTGTAACACTTGTTTATTATATACACGAGTTATTCAGAAAGACCGGGTTATTCCATTCTGAATAACTGATTCGACGATGTGTCGAAGATGAAGACGGTGGTCGAAGACCGGAGGTCTTCACATCGTTTGGGTGATTACTGATGATCTTGATTGGGCTGTACACCTAAGAGGAGGGAATAAGTTGGTGATTGTCCAGACGTACTTGGAGATCGATGGATATGCGAGGTACAAGGTGCCTCCAGTTTCGTTCATACCAAGAACGAACTTGTAAATGGACTGTGTGTCTGACATTGGATTTTATTCTGTGTGATTGATTTCTATTAAATATATATCTATTTGGCAGCGGAGAATTTATTCTCTTGCTTAACGCCCTTCTCTGAGACGTACGAGCTCAGAGGTTATATATTGATGGATATCAATCGCATGGAGTGAATTGCCTAAGTGGCAATTGATCAAGGCTTCTATTGAAAATCAGAGTCTTGTGGTTGATGATCAAAGCACCGCCTGTGTGGCATAGCTTTGTGTAATGTTGATTCGTGAGCCTCACACCCCGGTTGTGAACCAGAAACGGGAGGGTGGTGTCAGTGACCTACCAGCCCTGACATTTATATTATTTTCACCTGTGTGGTTGTTTCTGTTGCAAGGCGCCTCAGATATATCGGTGACTATGTGGAGCTGATGGAGTCATTTGGCTCATTTACGCCCAAAGGGAGGGGAAACGCAGTGTTCAAGTATTTTAATCAACATTGGTGGACCGGCCCTGGCGATCCAAGGGCCCACCTAATTCTGGGTCCTGAGGCTCGGGCTAGACAGTCTCGAATCGGTGAGGACGATCCCTGGCCTCGGTTCATAGATGGAAATCAAATTTCCAATACGTGACATTTGCGGTTTTGATTGTAGAGCCTAGTATGGCGACATGATATATGGTACCCATGCCGTCTATGATTGATATTTATGATTGAAATTGTTTTGACACTATACACTTATAATAATATCAAATGATTTGTTTTTAACGTACCAAGCATGTTTGGCTATTATAAGGGAAAACCATATCCTCCGGCTTGTGTTACATTGTATGATGGGACTTGGGTCTTATAATAGCTTCATTTTTTCAAAAAGCATGTGCTGTTTTGTTGTATGCACTGGTATTCTTGGGAGGAAACTCGTTCCATGTTATACGGCGTGGTCCCTTGATAAATCTGATTTAAAGTAAAGCTTTAAATAACTGTTTTAGTTCTCACACCGGTCACACGACTGACCTGGAGTTTATTGTTTTAACCTAAACTCTGGGTGCCCCTATTTTCTACACGGGCAGCTAGTAGTTTTGGTTTTGTAGATTTATATTCACAGGATCCTGGTTTACAGCTGGAACGATACTCGGGAAGCTCTTTATCCGTGTATCTCTTTTAGTTGTGTATTGTATTATTTTTCCGCTACAGTAATGTGTTTAAATATCTGATATTTTCTGATGTATATTATTTGTTTATACTCTGTATATTCTTGTATTCTGATGAATTGTTGTAATTAACAATGAAATGTTCTTCTGTTTGTGTTCTGATTCGTCTTGTCCTCAAAGTATCCACTCTTTCCTTCACAGGGAAGTTACGGGTCCTTACATTTTGGTTCTTATATATATATATTTAATGACATGTATATCATATGTATTATGTACGTGTGTTTGTGTGTGTATGTCTATGTGTGTATATATATATACACATATATATATATATATATACATATACACATATATATGTATATATGCATATATATAAGGAGCGATCGGGGGTACCCAAGTTGCACCCCCTACCGTTCGTGAGCTAGGCGATCCAAATCGAACGAGAATTTGTATATGTTAAATCCACACATATATAATGATCTATCCAAAATTTGAGCTCGTTTCGACATTCATATAGTAATATATTTGATGTCTTAATTTAACTGTTTGAATAAATGTCCGAACAATGAATAATTGAGCCATGATTTTGAAAATGTTACGAATGTTGGAACGAACTCAAATTTTGGATAGATCATTATATATGTGTGGATTGAACATCTGAAATTTCTCGTTTGATTTGGATTGTCGTAGCTCACGAACGGTAGAGGTGCAACAAGGGTGCTCACAAATAGGGGTGCCCCCGATTGCTCCTCTCTCTCTCTCCCTCTCTCTCTCTCTCTATATATATATATAAGAAAGTTATTTAATATGCTAACATAGTGGTCACGGTAGGCCTCAGACTTCTAACCTCTTACTGGCAAGGGAACGCCTTTCCACTATGCCACACTGTATTGGCGCACACACACACACACACACACATACATATATATATATATATATATATATATATATATATATATATATAATTTCAAGTCATATACCATATTATACTCTGTTTAATGTACGTTTTTCATTTTCATAATACAGTAGTTTGATTCTAACAGAAATAAATAATATAGGTGAACGGTAGGAGGGCTTTAATATTATTATTTTTAGGGGTTTATTTGATATGTTGGAAAACTATTCGTTTAGGTTCCAATCAATAAGTAAATTGAAATGCCTTTTGTTGTTGGAAGGTGAATTTCATTACAAAATTTCTTATTATATTACACATTCAAAGATTCATATTTTACAAATGATGCATAAGCTAAACATATTTAGTAGTCCATACTTACTAGAGCATGCATCAATTTTGGTTCGATGACTTGCTTCCTTTGTACTTCATAATTATTAGTTCTTCCGTTTTTTAATAATAACGGTAAAAGTAGTAGTTTTGCTTTTAATTTATACTTAACTTTGAATTTATAATTCTATATATCAACATACTTATGCTTGACAATGATTTGATATATGTAATAATTATCCTTTATGTGAATCTTGATGAGGATTGCGTAGTTGATTTTATATTTGTTTTTATTATTAAAGAAAAAAAAGCTCCTAAAATTTGGTTTTATCATAATGTTGGATTTTGGTGACACTATATGGAGGATTGAAATGATAGAGAATAGCTTGATATCGATGAAAATAAGGCACGAGTCGGAGCATGAAAGCTCGACTTATTGCTATTTGAAGCTCACAGTCATGAAGCAAGTGCATATAAGAACAAGAAACCTGAATGTTGGAATAAAATATGATGACGTTTGGTAATATAGGAATTGGAACACGAAAGCTGGGCTAGACGCCTAAGAGTTTGAAGTTTGAAACCTGATAGCAGAGCTAGACCTTTTGGCATACTAGGCCATAAAGCTAGTGGTTTGGTAGTCTAGATCCTGAGACATGATTCAAATGCTTGGTTGAGATAGCTGAACATTTGATCATCTAAAGCTTCTACGTATGATTCCTGACCAGACGCTCCAAGCCATTAAAAATTGACTATACTGCTTGGGCTATTGGTGAAAGTTTGTGAGGGCTTCGAGGAGAAATTTAATAATTTGTCATGATGAAATTCCTGGACATTTGCACTAGACATCTGAGCCATTATAAATTGACTATTCTGCCTCGGCTATTGGTGAAAGTTTACGAGGGCATCAAGGAGAAAATTAATAATTTGTCATGATGAAATTACTCATACATGAAAAAAATTTAGGATTTAAAGGATATCTTGTTCAAGGGTTTATCCAAAGGAAATTGGAGTTTTACCATTGGCTTTATTTTTTCAATTCTAATCTCCATAAATCATATTCTTGAGTGAAAATTGAGTGATCATTGTATAAATCTCTTGTACTCTTCTAATCATAAAAAAAGCCCCCTCTTAAAGTATATATGTACTAAAAATTCATTAGTGTAACCACTATGAATCTGGTGTGTGGTTAAATTTATCGTTGTTACTTAACTTAGATTAACTGTGCTTTAGATAATGTTAATTAGATTGGTTATTTGCATTTTTCTGATTGAGATAATGTGATCAGTTATTTTTGCAAGTTTATAATTGATCTCTTCTTTCATTGTGATTGTAAGTTTGGGGTTTAAGTTTGGTATTTGAGTCTGGGTTTAAAACTATATTTGGTATTGGGGCTTCGATTTATTAGATGTTTGCGGAAATGTTAGAATTGAATAATGTCTCGAAAAGCTTGCTCAACAATTTGTATAACTAATGTGGCATCACACGTAAGTAGCTCGTATGTGTCTTCTAAATCTCAACTGGTTATAGGAAATTTGTATAGCGATAATAATTTTGATAAGAGGAAATGAAAGATTAAAGCAGTTCTTCAGTGGAATCGTATACATCAAGTAATGTTTGATACACATTTGTTGTCAATGGACATCTCTGATGTTGAAAGAGAAAAAACAAAAGAGTGGGCTTTCACTATACTTTAACTTGCAATGAGGAAGAGTGTGATCTCCAAAATTATTAGTGATACAATCGGTAAATCATATGGAACAACATGATTTGTATACAAAGAATTTGTGAGAAAACGGAATATGCATCTTAAGGATAAATTAACACTGGAGGAGGTGAATAATGGTTTATAACTTAAGTAAATCTTTTTAAACTTTGAACAGAATTGTACTTAAACGAATGCAAGAAAAAGGAAAGACAACACTATGAATTTATACTGGCTTAGCGTACCTTAAATTCAGCCCTGCACAATTCCTTATACGGGTTTCTTTTTAAATAGTAAATACAAATAACAAACACCCTCCATAATTTGACATCTTGGTAGAGACACTTAATTTTTGAGGCAACAGGTTACACCTAGTAGATTCCATGGCTGCCAGCGCATCTAATTAATTTATAGGCTAATATCACACTTTCATAAACAACTATTTTTGGTTTGATAGAGTTTATTTATAAACCCAAATTTTTTATCTTTGATTATAGTTGATCTTATAACATTGAATTGCACTTTAATCTCTTTAGATGTTGATAAGAGAATTGTAGAGAATAAAATTAGAGAAAATAGGTTTGATTCTAGTTGAGTTTTGATAGGGTTTAGCTTAGAATTTCCTTGAAAATGAAAGAACATAAAGAGAAGAATGGAAGAAAGTAGGTAACAAAATTTGTTCAAATGACCAATATATAGTGATACAATAGCCATGTCTTTTCATGAAAGTTGGCAACAAATAGATACTTATTTTGAAAATTCAATTTTTAAAGTATGGTCACTATGTCGACATTTTATAGATATGTATATTGTCATATCCATGTATATTTTTGAAATTTAATTTATTTTAAATGTTTTTAGATCCGTTGCTATGTAAAATAATTTGTAATATCTTTTGAACATAGTTTATATACAATAGAACTTTAGAAAATAACTTTTGAAATATTTGGTATAAAAAATTAAATATAATGTAAATAACATATATAAAACTATTTTTAAAGCAAAGTACAAAGTATTTGTCAAAACATGAACATACAAGAAATTATAAAACTAAAATATAAAAAATATAAAAGGATAGAAACCAAAAAGGATGTTCTAAAAAATATCAATTTGAAAACATGGCTTATTTTGAAAAACATTTGAAAAATCATTTTGAAAGGGAGAAAAGGAGAGATCAAGTGTTATCAAGATTTTAACATATATTCACATATTCTATAACTTATCTAGAACATCTTAAAATCCTGATTTTTCAATACTTACGAGTCTTGATTCTCTAACTCTTAAATCGTCTTGGTAATCTTTGTCTTATAAACCTTTATCTTGATAATCTTTATATTGTACAGCCTCCATAATTAATTCTTGTCTACACATTATATACAATATATATCTAGATAAATATTAGTACTTATATTTTGTACTTTTTTCTAATGTTGTTGTCATCAAAATCATTATTTAAGGTACCAACAGTCTCCCCATGTTTTGAAGATGGCAACCTTATTTATTTAATATCACCTAGCTCCGCTACCCGAAACCTAAAACTTCCCATAATCTATGCATATCTTACACCAATTTTATATTCTTCTCCTTTGTCATCAACAAAAACTAATAACTCTATTCCTAATGGATTAATACTAACTCTAATACAATACTAATATAAAAATCCTCCTAACTAAAATACTATACACCAAATCACTTTTATATGAAAAAATATTACCTTTTATAAATCAGTATTACAATGTTAGTCTTTAATTAGTTTCACGCTAGTTTTAAGCTATTGCATTCTGAAACTAAACGATCGTTCCGATTTTATTATTCAAGTTAGATGTACGTGATTTAATTTATATCCACAAATAAAATACTTACATTTTTATTTTTTAAAATAAATAAAAGTTTAAATTCTTAAGTAAAATTTTGTTAAACACGTTATTTAAAATCGTTTAAATTTTTAGATCGTTAAATCAAAACATTACAATTTTTAACAACAGGAAAATAATGTTAAGGACAAAGTTACGATTTTTTTGAGCCGTAAGGATGGTCTGCTAAAATTTTATTCTAAAGGACAAAGCATCAGATTTTAGGTATCAGTTTTATAATGTGCATGGTGTCAGAATTTGACTGCCAGTTTTTAAATATCAGTTTTACAGTGTGTATGGTATCAGAATTTAGCTATTAGGTTTTAAGTATCAGTTTTACAATAGGTATTGTTCTTGGGAATAAATTTTTGATGTGTTGTCTGTGGGCATGAAAATTTTATGAAGTTTGTCCTTCACAATAAAATCCCCTTTTAAAAGTTTATAATTCGATATAAAATGATCACTCGAAAATTGTATTTCAGTCATATTTCCTATTTTCTGTTAAATTACTTATTTATCTAAACCACTTTTATAAATAAATATTTCTATTATTATAAATCAAAAGTGGTCTACTCAATAACCAAAAACAATTAATTGAATATCTACTTTGAATTAAATGTTCACACTTCAAAATGATAAAATTGTGAATCGTTACATTTTTCCACCTTTAAAATAATTTCGTCCTCGAAGTTTCATTTCAAACAAACTAAACAAGAAGATTGGTTAACACACAAGCTTAACTATTCGAATTTAGGAAAACATTTTCATACGACCTAATTTTAGTTCACAAAAATGTATAATACCCCCACAATATCCTAGGAGGATATACAATTATTTTAAACTTGAGTTTGTTTCTCTTAGATAAATTCAGGATCCAAATACCTAGTTTTATTTCAAAACCCCATTTGGAAATGATACAATGTATTTAAACATAAAAAGATATGCATATAGCTCGAGTAACCTAAAAATGAACTTAGGACCTAGGTACTACCACATAGTTTCATATATCCAATTTCCAAGAAGAATAATAATCAAGAGAAGTGCTGACAATATAAACACATCTCTTTCCCATTTTTATGTTATTTCTGAGTCACTTGAATTAAATAACTAAAATTGGTTTTCATTTAAAATATTTACAGTTATTAAAGTTTTTTAGACTGTACTATTTTTATTTCTCTAGAAAAATATCCATTCAACTATACTCAGATTTAAAATCCCCAAAATACTCTTAAATTTATATACTTACTTTATGAAATAGTTTTAAGAAAGCATTTTCTTAATTATACCGATCCCTTTTTAACGATATGGGTTCGTTAAGATTACAAGGATTATGAATACCTTATATTCAGGTCAGTAAGTTGAATTCACAAGGCGTTCCCATCTAATTTTAAATTAAAACCAACCAATAAATCTTCACAAACTAACTGGGCCTAAGCAAACTAGTTATTGATAGATAATATCAACATTCCCTACCAAACAATCATAACTTTATTTTTTTTTAAATTATTCTTTATAAATAAAATAAAGTACTTGATAAAATTATTTCATTTACCAAATTTCAAGATCTATTTGTAATCTTTTTTGTTCAAATGTTAGGAATGCTTACTAACCCGGTGGCCAGGCTCATCGATCGGAATCCCAAAATCCAAGTTCAGCAGACCAATTAACACAAATAATTTTTATCAAACTAAAAAATGCACACTCAGATGCACTCAACTCATATTAAGGTGTCACTTACCATATATCCTATGAGGTGATACCCTAGCAAGTCTAGGTGTTTTCTCAACCTAAGCTCTACTACCACTTGTAAAGGTCTTCCTTTTTTACTACTAAATGTGACACTTACTACATCCTCCGTATTCATGTGCTGATTATTTAGTCCTTTAAAAGATATATCATCAGGGGTCTAAGAAAGAAAAATGAAACATAATCTCATAGGGTAATGAATAATATACAATACACCAAGCTCTTTACAAATTAAAACTAGCCTTTAATATACATATACAAAATATCAAAATACTAATCATCAACAATATATATAATTATAATAGTCTTCACTTATAATTAGACAAGAATCAAAAACAGAAATAAATGAATATATGAAAGTATGTCTTGGACCTCTAGCTTTTTTTTCCTAAAGCTTCAAAGCAATCCAAATTTAATCTTCAAAATATGCCTGTTTTAAATCGATCATCATAGGAAAATAATATCCAATCTATAATTCTAGCTTGAGAAAACTCAAATCATAAGGAATTAGTTCTCTGACTTATAAAACATTTGAAATCGAAGGTATCTCGTATGACTACGTAATACATAAATACGATTTAGTTTTACCTTAAGATAATCAAAACACTTCTATTATAAAATCTTGTGATATTATAATAATGTTTAAAATCCACAAATAAATATTAATCATAGTTGAAGTAGTTACTATTGATAAATTCTAACATAATAGGTACATAACTAAAACCATAAAGGAACGTATTAGAGATTGGATTTCCAAATGAAATTTTTCATAACGACTAATAGGCCTACTTGAAAATAATAAACTACATTATAAATCAGTGAAATATAATATGTTTCCAAGCTCGCATAATTGTCTAACAGTGTTTATTTTGCTAAATAGATGTCTAGCAAACTCAATTTCACTTATAGAGGAATGTGGTTTTACTTCTCTGATAGTGTGTCATTACGGATCAACATAATTTATGTGCCTATTGAATTTCAAGTAAACTTATTTTCAACGGCTCTAAAAATTAACTTTATACTTATGAGCTAATGGATGATACAGATCCAATGTTGAAATCCGTACGTCAAATGAATTAAATTCGAGAGAGTTAATAAATTTTAAAGTTTAAAACTTAAGTTGATTAATTTGTTTAATTAAAAATTAACATTCTCTAATTAAACAGGGTTTGAACCTAGTTTGCGCCGACAAAAAGTCCACCATTATACGACATCTCCCTTACCACTATTAGGTTCACAAACAAAAGAAAATTCTATTCGTTCAAAAAAAAAAAGAACAAGTATAACATGCACATGGGTGCACATTCACCCTCTTCATCAGCAGTAGATCTGCCGGCCACTGTCATCAATCAACACAACTCCATACCACCATCCTAATGACTTCACTGCCCCACCTTATTTTGCCTTAGATTTAAATATCCTTATAGCTAAGGTGGTGTTTGTTTTATTTGTGTTTTGAATTTTCAACGTTGATTATGAAAGGTGCGAAGATTTAAAGTATAGCGGAGGTGATGGACCAAAGGTGGAGGATATGATGGACCGAAAGGGGTGACAGTGGATGGATGAATTTGCTACTGTTCTTCCGTTATTTCTTAAATCAGGTAAAATAATAAAAAAAAATCTTATTTTGTGTGTTAACTTCATTTTGTAAAATGATCATTTTTCATGATATATGTGTATTGTTCGTACTTTTGTATCTACGAAAACCCAAAATTAAAAAATATGAAGCGAACATGCCCTAAGTGTTCCAGGTGAAATATGAATGAATATAACCATTTATAACCCATCACCGCTCATCCATCCCATGCCATTGACCCAGTATGATGCCACCGCTCAACTTCGAAGACGACACTGCTCCCAATACCCTATTCTCGCACGACCCGATGCTTTGGTTCATCCATGATAAACCAAAACCTATGCGCAATAGAAATAGGATTCAAACCCTAGAGTGAGCTCAACCAATGTATACATACTATTAGAAATTTGACCTCCTTTGCCATCGTCTATGCCAAGTCCCGAGGTAGTTTTAGGCCTGACCACTCAACCTCTAATTAACAAACCCATCGAAAAATCAATTATCACCCAATTTTATTCAAACCATTATTTATCTCAACTAAATACTTGAACTAATCATTAAAAATAACGATTTCGATTATAACAACCGAACCATGCTCATCTGGGTGAATAGTAAGGAGGAAGAAAAACAATCTAGAATTAAGCAAAGGGGTAATCTCGGCCATGTTAGGGATGAGAATCATGGATCTTAAGGCAAAACTAACACTAGAGGGGGATGAATAGTGTTTTATAGAGATCATGGAAAACATAATCAATTAATGATTACTTATACAACTATATGAATCATAGAATGAATATCACAACAGAAACAATCACAGATGCAAATATAAACAGAAATAAAATGCAGAAAAGGAAAGAACACACCGGTGTGTGTATTCATATACGTGTGTATGTGCATGTGTGTGTATGGCTGGAAGTCTGGATTTTTAGGACATACCACAAATAGATACATATAGCGTTAAAGTAAAATGCCTTGATAGCTACAGAGCCCCGATACAGAAACAAAGCTGCAAACATACCGAACTAGCAGTAAAATAAATATGACAATAGTAGACATATAAATCGGTTATTCTACATATCTAGAACAAAGTCCAATATAACCAAAAGGAAAACAGACTACCTAACAGGGGAGGAACCATCACATTTAACACTGGGTACATTACGTGTAACAACCTGAAAATGCGAGCCAGTTTGAATTTTTTATTCTGGCAATTTTAGCGAATTTTGAATATTTAAAATGAATTATTTTAAATAATATCGATGAGGAATTTATTTTGAATAGAATTCGATGTATATATTATATACGTCATCGTTAGAATATAAATAATTATATATAATTATAAATAGAATTGAAAATGGAGCGGTAGTTCGATAATTCGATTTCAAACTTCAATTGAATGTACCGAGTGCAAAACAATCCGGATTTTAGTGAAACCAAAAACATTAGGATCTAATTGTGAATATCTTTCCAACGAATCCGAATAATTGAAATTTCATAGCGGGGATCAAAAGATATGTCCAGTAGAAAATTCTGAATAGTCGCTATGGAAATTCAGGCCCTTGAAAATAGCCATTTTGCAAACGACCTCGGATTTCGACAAAACCACTTTTGTTGGGTCCGTGATATCAAATTATTGCTAGGTTTCAAATTTCATAAATTTTCGAATCAATATGTGAGTGTGGCAAAGGAAAACGCGTTTGGCTAGTTTCAGTTGATTTTAATCGACTGGAAATTGGCCATTTTTCCAACGGCCTCAGAATTCAACGAAACTAGTTATGTTAGGACTGTATCGTCAATACGAAGCTAGAAAATATTTTTCTGCAATTTTTCGAGTTAGTACGTGGCCCCGATAATTTGAAATATGCGTTTAAATTGAATATATAAAGAATTATACTTTAATTTTGACGAAAACTGATCGAAACGATCGAATCAGCTTACGATACATATCCCATTGTGTTCGGAATGAGGGTAATTAGCTAGGGACGACAGTCGTTGAGTTCGATTTAGATTTCGTGATGTTAAACAACTAATGTACGAATTAAATATAATATAATAAAATAATTTAATATAAATAACTATATCCATCTAAACCCTAGCCGCCATCTTCATTCAACCGACATTCAGAAAGCTCCCAAAAAGAAATTAAAATCGCACTCGACTTGCGTGCACCAGGGGGCATCGGACCCTGCGCTATTCACTTCGCCAGAGGAGGGAGTCGCGCCGCCTCGTGTGGCATATTCCGATCAGTGGCTAGGGCTTCATAGCGGATGCAGTTTCTAACCCTAACTTTCGACAGTGGGGTTTGACCAAGACTTCATGTACGAAGAAGAAGAAGAAGAAGAAGAAGAAGACACAACAGGGGGACGGGGTTGGTGGCATTGAGGGCGGCGAGGCCTGGGCCATCCACGGCGGCCAAGGGTGGACCTCCGATCAACGGAGGAGGCGCCAGCAGGGGTTTAAAAGGGGGGCGATGGGTTCCTGCGTGAACCTGGAAGGAGCATTACTGTGAGCTCCTCTTCTTTCCTTTATAATTTTTATTTTATTCTTATAATTAGTAAAACTTTAAATACGAATATATATATATATATATAAAACATTTGTTTAAAATCTAAAAAAAATATAAAATTAGAAGATAGCAGTTTTAACAATAGAAAGTAATGTTTTTAACATGATAAAATAGTGATTTTTAAACATTCGAAAAGATTTCACTTTTATATTAACAAGATTAGATTTTTATATGATAAAGATTCGATTTTTAATTAGCTAAAAATATGATTTTTATATTTTTAAAGTAGTAAAAATATAATCTTTTATATTGTAGAAAGATAAAAATATAATCTTTGCATAGTAGGAACTATAAAAATATAATCTTTATGAGATATAGATGTAAAAATGTGAAAAGGCGATATTTTTTTTAAATGTGAAAAGGCGAAATTTTTAGATGTAAAAAGGCGAAATTTTTAGATGTAAAAATGTGAAATCTATATTTTTGAAATGGAATTTTCTATATATGGAATAGCATAGTAAAAATAAAAATTTTATATATTGAACATCGTAGTAAAAATTCGATTTTTAAATATATGAAGTGATTATAAAAATATGACTTTTAAATTGAAAGTGAATAAATAAAAATGTGACTTTTATTTTAAATACATCAATATATAAAAATGTGATTTTTATATATATAGTGACTACGGGCGACGAAGATGACGAAGATGGGATACCGATGAAGATTTCTATCAATGAAGTGTCGTGAAGTTGGATAGCTATCGGTGAGAACTTCTCACTCTAAATTTCTTATTCTAGTTATATATATATATATACTAGGATGCCGATGGTGTTTAGTAGCACCCGACACCCGTCATCCACAGACCAAGGATGGCTTGTTTGTTAAATTGTTTGGTTGTGTAATTGGTTAGTTTATTTGGTTTGAATTGAATTGTTTGGTGAAATGTATGGATTTGATTGATGTGTGAATGGTGTGGGCCTTCACTAGACCGGGGATAAGGCTAGGCCTCGTCCCATTTCTAGTATCGTGCCGTTATGCCGCCGAAATTTTCTAAAATATTTTAGAAAAATAAAAATATCATTTTATTGAATAAATGAACTGAATAGAAATTCATGTGTTGAAATAGAATATTTTATCGTTAAAAATATAATTTTTAACGTGAATGTGAATAAAGGAATAGTTATAAACAAATCGGCCGATTTGTTTATATATACACTGATTTGACTAATATTGATTGGGTTGATAAATTTTACACATCGCCCAACTGCACAAATAAAATCTGTGTTTGATTGTTGAAACCCCACACGGGTGTTGGGATGAGAATTGGCGTACACTAATCCCAATAAATTAATTGTATGTTGATCGATTGGTCGACAGACTGTGTAAGCGTTGATTATATATATTTGATGCTTATGCAGTTGTGTTGTGCACTTTGGATGATGGTTGATTATTTATGGTTGCTATTATATACATGTGTTGTATGGAATCCATATAATTAACATTATATGGTAATTGATTGGGCCTCATTCCAATTGTGAAAATAAAGAATATTTTAAAAATAAAGATTAACGTGTTGATGGTACTAATTTGTTGAGATTAGTCATGTGGTGAAAGAAATATAGATTCATGTGTTGAATAGAATGAATATTCATTTGTTGAAAAGAATAACGAAGTTATTGAAAAATATAAAGCCGTGTTGATTAGAGATGCGCTATTTTGACGCGAACGATATTGATATCGATTATATTCATTTTAAATAGAAATTGAATTCGAATAGAATTGAATAGAAATTGAAATCGAATAGAATTGGATAGAAATTGAATTCGAATAGAATTGAATAGAAATTGAATTCGAATAGAATTGAATAGAAATCGAATTGAAATTGATTTGGATTGAAAAGGAAGTTGAAACTGTTTTTGAAACGAATTCAAAACTATTTATATAATTCGTTTTAAATAGAAATCGACGAAGTATATATTATATATATTATATATATATATATATAATATAATGGCCTGAATAGAACGCGCCGCGCCGCGGCAGTTCGTAAATTTCGACCATTGACTTCAAACGGACATTACGGGAGATCCGACCGTCGGATTCTCCTAAAACCGGGACCGTTGGGTTCGTATCGAAAAGAGCTTTCTAACGAATATTAGAAATTTGAAATCTAACGGTTGGATTTGCAGTTACGTCCAAATCAAATTTGAAAAGGGTCGCTATAAGTGCAGTTCGATGGCCATTGTTGGAAATCGACTGTACGGGCCTTGATAAAATTATTAAAAATAGTAATAATTTGTGTAAAATCATAAGAAATGATTTGGGAAAAATTGGGATGAAAAACTCCATATTTGAAAAGATAAAAATAGATTTTTATCAAAATGAACTAGTTTTGAACTAAATTTAAAACCCAATTATTTTTAAATAAAGAAATTAGATTTAAAAAGGGGTTTTAAATAATCGGAATTTCTAATATATTTGATTGGATTTGAAATGGGTTTATCGTGAACGGTGTTTTAAATAACACTAATTCTTTAACCCGATAATAAATAGAATGTGATTTGGGTTTGTCGTGAACTATGTTTTAAATAACACCTAGTTCTTTAACCCAGTGAAAGGAGTTTTAATGAATCTGCAATTAAATTGAAATGTGAATTGATAATCTGAATTATCAAATTTAGAAATTGAGCGAGAATGGGGTATTACCAGTTTTGCTCCAAAGCGATAGTTAAATCTTTAATTAGATTTGAACGTGAAATGGTAATTAAATTTACCGATAACACCGTGGGGTTAGTTATGGGGTAATAACAGTTTTGCTCCATGGGATAAATAGGTTGGGATTGGGAAATAAAATAAATAATTACTTCGGTGTGGTTCGCTAATCCCGACTAGTTTGGAAAACCATAATATGGTTTGAAATGATATCCAAAGGAAGATTAAAGAATAAATTTAAAGAATTTATCTTTGATAAAATTAATGGGAACCTTTCCCTAGGAGTGTGAATATCTGAATTGGAATGAGGCGTATGTTGTGTTTGTATAACAATGGTTTATTATATACGTGGGTTATTCAGAAAGGCCGGGTCTATACCCATTCTGAATAATCGATTCGACGATAAGTCGAAGAGGTTGAAGATGGTGCAAGACCGACGATCTTTACATCGAATGGATGGGTGCTACTGACGCTCACGATGGGAGTAGCTACCTTGAAGGGGGCTGAAGTGGTAGGCGTCCGGACATGCTTGGAGGTCGACGGATATGCGAGGAAAGTGCCTCCGGTTTCGTTCAAACCCAGAACGGACTTGTAAATGGATGGTGTGTCTGACATTGTATTCCTTTATATTGTATTCGTTGATCTCTGCTAAATATATATCTGTTTGGCGGCGGAGAATTTATTCTCTTGCTTAACGCCCTTCTCTGAGACATACGAGCTTAGAGGTTATATATTGGCAGAAATCAGTGGTATGATATGGATTGATAGTGTGGCATGCTGAGATGCAGTGATCCAGACTTTTGTTGAAAAGCAAAGTTTGGTGGATGATGATCAAAGCGCAGCTTTAATATAGCATGGCTTTGTGTATAGCGTTGATTCGCGAGCCTCACACCCCGGTATGGTGGTAAACTGATGGTTTGATCAGTATGCTTTTTCGTGGATGGGCACCTTCGTGGTGTCGTGGATTCGGTCGACCGAGATTGAGCTTAGTGCTCAGAGGGATAGGGTAAGCGGTGTTTTCTCTCGCCGGGACGTAAGCCGCAGTGATACTCGATTTCCCAAAAGTGCGGATGTGCATTACGGTGTTTTCTCTAGCCGAGACGTAAGCCGTTGAGATGGCACTACGCGATCGATCTTTCGAATCAGGAGCCACCATGATGGAAATCCAATTTCCAAATATGACATTTTGCGGTTTTGATTGTAGAGCCTAGTATTGGCGACATGATATATGGTACCCATGCCGTCTATGATTGATATATTTATATTTGAAGTTGTTTTCTTCACTTATAGTAATAATATAAGATGAAATTTCGCGTATCAAGCATATTTGGCTATTATAAGGGAAAACCCTATCCTCCGGCTTGCGTTGCATTGTGTGATGGGACCTGGGTCTTATAATAGCTTCATTGTTCTTTATTTAGCATTGCGCTGTTTGTTTTCTGCACTGGTATTCTTGGAAGGAAACTCGTTCCGTGTTATACGGCGTGGTCCCTTGATTTACCTAACTTTAAAAACAAAGATTAATAACTGTTTTAGTTCTCACACCAGTCCCATGACTGACCTGGAGTTTATTGTTTTAACCTAAACTCTGGGTGCCCCTATTTTCCACACGGGCAGCTAGTAGTTTCGGTTTTGCAGATTTATATTCACAGGATCCTGATGTACAGCTGGAACGATGTTCGGAAAGCTCTGTATCCGTGCATTATTTTCAGTTGTGTTTTATATTGTTTTTCTGCTGCTATGTAATTTATTGTAATCTCTGATATTTATCGAATGTAATTTATTCATTTATACTCTGTATATTCTTGTATTCTGATGGAATTGTTGTAATAAACAATGAAATGTTCTTCTGTTTGTGTTCTATTTTGTCATGTTATCAGACAATCAGGTGTTTCGAAAGGTCTAGATCAGTTTAGCGACTGATTCGGATCGAGCGAAATTCCTTGTTGTCACAGTTGGTATCAGAGCTTTGGTTTACAGAGCTCGAGAACATGACACATTAGAACCATACGAAAGAATTCATCAGATATTGGATTAGTAATATCCAATTAGAATGACTCGTTAGAGATAGGATCAGTAGTATCCTAGAACGAGTGTGAAGAGTATATTTTTCAAATGAAAACAATTTGGTTTTGAAAATTTAAATCGTTTTAAACGTATTTGACTATTTATTTATTTTGAATATGGACAATCCAGTATATAAAAGTTTTGCATATACGCGTCATGAACGTATATTCGAAGTTTTAATATATTAGATAGATGTAGAAACACACTCTAGTCGCCCGGACCTGATTCTGATGACTGACGCGTCATCATCAGTAATTATTTTCGAGTGACGAAGGTGTAATATCTATGTATTTCCATTAGGCTGGTGTGAGAACCAAAACTTATATAGTTAGAACACATTGTTGTGATTTGGCATCAAAAACATGATTTTCTGTATATGTATCAAATTATGGATTTGAAACTCTAATTCACTAATTGATTGATGTTTGTGTTGTTTGTTTAATCGTTTGATAATTTGTACCATTTAGCCTAATTGCATCAAATATTGAACTGTATTGAAAATTGGTCGCATTTGCTTGCATATACATATACTTACATTGAACAGGTCATAGCAAGGAGGCTAGAGCCAGAGAATAAAATTTGTTTGCCCGACAAATAGGTACATGTTTACTACATAATTTACTGTTTTGTTTGGGTGATGATGATTTTATGAGCCTATTGGCTAGCCGCTTGGCTTTTTCTTTTTCTTTTTGAGATCTGAAGGACCGGGGAAGCTATTTGAAATTCCCCGATGCTCCCGGTGCAGGGGAGGTTATGGCGAAATTTTTCAAAAATTTAGGGTGTTAGCCAAATTTTTGAAAATTCTCAGAAACTGAAAAGTTAGAGAATGGAAGCCAGATGGAACGTAGAGTTGATTAATCAAACCACTTTCGACTTTGTTCCTTTTCGGGGACGAAAAGTTTTAAGTGGGGGAGATTGTAACAACCTGAAAATGCGAGCCAGTTTGAAATTTTTATTTTGGCAATTTTAGCGAATTTTGAATATTTAAAATGAATTATTTTAAATAATATCGATGAGGAATTTATTTTGAATAAAATTTGACGTATATATTATATACGTCGTCGTTAGAATATAAATAATTATATATAATTATAAATAGAATTGAAAATGGCGCGGTAGTTCGATAATTCGATTTCAAACTTCAATTGAATGTACCGGGTGCAAAACAATCCGGATTTTAGTGAAACCAAAAACATTAGGATCTAATTGTGAATATCTTTCCAACGAATCCGAATAATTGAAATTTCATAGCGGGGATCAAAAGATATGTCCAGTAGAAAATTATGAATAGTCGCTATGGAAATTCAGGCCCTTGAAAATAGCCATTTTGCAAACGACCTCGGATTTCGACGAAACCACTTTTGTTGGGTCCGTGATATCAAATTACTGCTAGGTTTCAAATTTCATAAATTTTCGAATCAATATGTGAGTGTGGCAAAGGAAAACGCGTTTGGCTAGTTTCAGTTGATTTTAATCGACTGGAAATTGGCCATTTTTCCAACGGCCTCAGAATTCAACGAAACTAGTTATGATAGGACCGTATCGTCAATACGAAGCTAGAAATTTTTTTTCTGCAATTTTTCGAGTTAGTACGTGGCCCCTATAATTTGAAATGTGCGTTTAAATTGAATATATAAAGAATTATACTTTAATTTTGATGAAAACTTATCGAAACGATCGAATCAGCTTACGATACATATCCCATTGTGTTCGGAATGAGGGTAATTAGCTAGGGACGACAGTCGTTGAGTTCGATTTAGATTTCGTGATGTTAAACAACTAATGTACGAATTAAATATAATATAATAAAATAATTTAATATAAATAACTATATCCATCTAAACCCTAGCCGCCATCTTCATTCAACCGACGTTCAGAAAGCTCCCAAAAAGAAATTAAAATCGCACTCGACTTGCGTGCGCCAGGGGGCACCGGACCCTGCGCTATTCACTTCGCCAGAGGAGGGAGTCGCGCCGCCTCGTGTGGCATATTCCGATCAGTGGCTAGGGCTTCATAGCGGATGCGGTTTCTAACCCTAACTTTCGACAGTGGGGTTTGACCAAGACTTCATGTACGAAGAAGAAGAAGAAGAAGAAGAAGAAGACACAACAGGGGGACGGGGTTGGTGGCATTGGGGGCGGCGAGGCCTGGGCCATCCACGGCGGCCAAGGGTGGACCTCCGATCAACGGAGGAGGCGCCAGCAGGGGTTTAAAAGGGGGGCGATGGGTTCCTGCGTGAACCTGGAAGGAGCATTACTGTGAGCTCCTCTTCTTTCCTTTATAATTTTTATTTTATTCTTATAATTAGTAAAACTTTAAATACGAATATATATATATATATATAAAACATTTGTTTAAAATCTAAAAAAAATATAAAATTAGAAGATAGCAGTTTTAACAATAGAAAGTAATGATTTTTAACATGATAAAATAGTGATTTTTAAACATTTGAAAAGATTTCACTTTTATATTAACAAGATTAGATTTTTATATGATAAAGATTCGATTTTTAATTAGCTAAAAATATGATTTTTATATTTTTAAAGTAGTAAAAATATAATCTTTTATATTGTAGAAAGATAAAAATATAATCTTTGCATAGTAGGAACTATAAAAATATAATCTTTATGAGATATAGATGTAAAAATGTGAAAAGGCGATATTTTTTTTAAATGTGAAAAGGCGAAATTTTTAGATGTAAAAAGGCGAAATTTTTAGATGTAAAAATGTGAAATCTATATTTTTGAAATGGAATTTTCTATATATGGAATAGCATAGTAAAAATAAAATTTTTATATATTGAACATCGTAGTAAAAATTCGATTTTTAAATATATGAAGTGATTATAAAAATATGACTTTTAAATTGAAAGTGAATAAATAAAAATGTGACTTTTATTTTAAATACATCAATATATAAAAATGTGATTTTTATATATATAGTGACTACGGGCGACGAAGATGACGAAGATGGGATACCGATGAAGATTTCTATCAATGAAGTGTCGTGAAGTTGGATAGCTATCGGTGAGAACTTCTCACTCTAAATTTCTTATTCTAGTTATATATATATATATATACATACTAGGATGCAGACGGTGTTTAGTAGCACCCGACACCCGTCATCCACAGACCATGGATGGCTTCTTTGTTAAATTGTTTGGTTGTGTAATTGGTTAGTTTATTTGGTTTGAATTGAATTGTTTGGTGAAATGATATGGATTTGATTGATGTGTGAATGGTGTGGGCCTTCACTAGACCGGGGATAAGGCTAGGCCTCGTCCCGTTTCTAGTATCGTGCCGTTATGCCGCCGAAATTTTCTAAAATATGTTAGAAAAATAAAAATATCATTTTATTGAATAAATGAACTGAATAGAAATTCATGTGTTGAAATAGAATACTTTATCGTTAAAAATATAATTTTTAACGTGAATGTGAATAAAGGAATAGTTATAAACAAATCGGCCAATTTGTTTATATATACACTGATTTGACTAATATTGATTGGGTTGATAAATTTTACACATCGCCCAACTGCACAAATAAAATCTGTGTTTGATTGTTGAAACCCCACACGGGTGTTGGGATGAGAATTGGCGTACACTAATCCCAATAAATTAATTGTATGTTGATCGATTGGTCGACAAACTGTGTAAGCGTTGATTATATATATTTGATGCTTATGCAGTTGTGTTGTGCACTTTGGATGATGGTTGATTATTTATGGTTGCTATTATATACATGTGTTGTATGGAATCCATATAATTAACATTATATGGTAATTGATTGGGCCTCATTCCAATTGTGAAAATAAAGAATATTTTAAAAATAAAGATTAACGTGTTGACGGTACTCATTTTTTGAGATTAGTCATGTGGTGAAAGAAATATAGATTCATGTGTTGAATAGAATGAATATTCATTTGTTGAAAAGAATAACGAAGTTATTGAAAAATATAAAGCCGTGTTGATTAGAGATGCGCTATTTTGACGCGAACGATATTGATATCGATTATATTCGTTTTAAATAGAAATTGAATTCGAATAGAATTGAATAGAAATTGAATTCGAATAGAATTGAATAGAAATTGAATTCGAATAGAATTGAATAGAAATTGAATTCGAATAGAATTGAATAGAAATTGAATTCGAATAGAAATCGAATTGAAATTGATTTGGATTGAAAAGGAAGTTGAAACTGTTTTTGAAACGAATTCAAAACTATTTATATAATTCGTTTTAAATAGAAATCGATGAAGTATATATTATATATATATATTATATATATATATAATATAATGGCCTGAATAGAACGCGCCGCGCCGCGGCAGTTCGTAAATTTCGACCATTGACTTCAAACGGACATTACGGGAGATCCGACCGTCGGATTCTCCTAAAACCGGGACCGTTGGGTTCGTATCGAAAAGAGCTTTCTAACGAATATTAGAAATTTGAAATCTAACAGTTGGATTTGGAGTTACGTCCAAATCAAATTTGAAAAGGGTCGCTATAAGTGCAGTTCGATGGCCATTGTTGGAAATCGACTGTACGGGCCTTGATAAAATTATTAAAAATAGTAATAATTTGTGTAAAATCATAAGAAATGATTTGGGAAAAATTGGGATGAAAAATTCCATATTTGAAAAGATAAAAATAGATTTTTATCAAAATGAACTAGTTTTGAACTAAATTTAAAACCCAATTATTTTTAAATAAAGAAATTAGATTTAAAAAGGGGTTTTAAATAATCGGAATTTCTAATATATTTGATTGGATTTGAAATGGGTTTATCGTGAACGGTGTTTTAAATAACACTAATTCTTTAACCCGATAATAAATAGAATGTGATTTGGGTTTGTCGTGAACTGTGTTTTAAATAACACCTAGTTCTTTAACCCAGTGAAAGTAGTTTTAATGAATCTGCAATTAAATTGAAATGTGAATTGATAATCTGAATTATCAAATTTAGAAATTGAGCGAGAATGGGGTATTACCAGTTTTGCTCCAAAGCGATAGTTAAATCTTTAATTAGATTTGAACGTGAAATGGTAATTAAATTTACCGATAACACCATGGGGTTAGTTATGGGGTAATAACAGTTTTGCTCCATGGGATAAATAGGTTGGGATTGGGAAATAAAATAAATAATTACTTCGGTGTGGTTCGCTAATCCCGACTAGTTTGGAAAACCATAATATGGTTTGAAATGATATCCAAAGGAAGATTAAAGAATAAATTTAAAGAATTTATCTTTGATAAAATTAATGGGAACCTTTCCTTAGGAGTGTGAATATCTGAATTGGAATGAGGCGTATGTTGTGTTTGTATAACAATGGTTTATTATATACGTGGGTTATTCAGAAAGGCCGGGTCTATACCCATTCTGAATAATCGATTCGACGATAAGTCGAAGAGGTTGAAGATGGTGCAAGACCGACGATCTTTACATCGAATGGATGGGTGCTACTGACGCTCACGATGGGAGTAGCTACCTTGAAGGGGGCTGAAGTGGTAGCCGTCCGGACGTGCTTGGAGGTCGACGGATATGCGAGGAAAATGCCTCCGGTTTCGTTCAAACCCAGAACGGACTTGTAAATGGATGGTGTGTCTGACATTGTATTCCTTTATATTGTATTCGTTGATCTCTGCTAAATATATATCTGTTTGGCGGCGGAGAATTTATTCTCTTACTTAACGCCCTTCTCTGAGACATACGAGCTTAGAGGTTATATATTGGCAGAAATCAGTGGTACGATATGGATTGATAGTGTGGCATGTTGAGATGCAGTGATCCAGACTTTTGTTGAAAAGCAAAGTTTGGTGGATGATGATCAAAGCGCAGCTTTAATATAGCATGGCTTTGTGTATAGCGTTGATTCGCGAGCCTCACACCCCGGTATGGTGGTAAACTGATGGTTTGATCGGTATGCTTTTTCGTGGATGGGCACCTTCGTGGTGTCGTGGATTCGGTCGACCGAGATTGAGCTTAGTGCTCAGAGGGATAGGGTAAGCGGTGTTTTCTCTCGCCGGGACGTAAGCCGCAGTGATACTCGATTTCCCAAAAGTGCGGATGTGCATTACGGTGTTTTCTCTAGCCGAGACGTAAGCCGTTGAGATGGCACTACGCGATCGATCTTTCGAATCAGGAGCCACCATGATGGAAATCCAATTTCCAAATATGACATTTTGCGGTTTTGATTGTAGAGCCTAGTATTGGCGACATGATATATGGTACCCATGCCGTCTATGATTGATATATTTATATTTGAAGTTGTTTTCTTCACTTATAGTAATAATATAAGATGAAATTTCGCGTATCAAGCATATTTGGCTATTATAAGGGAAAACCCTATCCTCCGGCTTGCGTTGCATTGTGTGATGGGACCTGGGTCTTATAATAGCTTCATTGTTCTTTATTTAGCATTGCGCTGTTTGTTTTCTGCACTGGTATTCTTTGGAGGAAACCCGTTCCGTGTTATACGGCGTGGTCCCTTGATTTACCTAACTTTAAAAACAAAGATTAATAACTGTTTTAGTTCTCACACCTGTCCCATGACTGACCTGGAGTTTATTGTTTTAACCTAAACTCTGGGTGCCCCTATTTTCCACACGGGCAGCTAGTAGTTTCGGTTTTCAGATTTATATTCACAGGATCCTGATGTACAGCTGGAACGATGTTCGGAAAGCTCTGTATCTGTGCATTATTTTCAGTTGTGTTTTATATTGTTTTTCCGCTGCTATGTAATTTATTGTAATCTCTGATATTTATCGAATGTAATTTATTCATTTATACTCTGTATATTCTTGTATTCTGATGGAATTGTTGTAATAAACAATGAAATGTTCTTCTGTTTGTGTTCTATTTTGTCGTGTTCTCAGACAATCAGGTGTTTTGAAAGGTCTAGATCAGTTTAGCGACTGATTCGGATCGAGCGAAATTCCTTGTTGTCCCATTACGGAACCAGCTCTAAATATAGCTCGACAATATCCTGGAGTGCGAGGCAAAAATATATTTCCTATCCTAATCTAAGCAGCTAGTATCGCTACATCGTTTCCACCATATTCATCATCATTTCATAGAATTGGCTCATCGTCGATAAGTTGATGGTAAAGCTCTTACTCGTATACTTCATTATCAGAAACCTAGTTCGAGAAGAGTTTCCAACTTTGGTTCGGATTACTCGTACGTCCAGTCCCATGCAACGCTGGATTGCGTAGAGTTTTATTTATACTATATCAACTTTACAACACCCTCGATTTCAAGGCTACAAGGTTAATTAACACCGATTCCACACCCTTGATTTCATGGCTACAAGGTTCACACCGCTCCCTTTCCTTGATTTACAGGCTACAAGGAACACACCCTTTCCCTAACAATTACATACATCCCTAGAACTCTTGAATAACACTTCCAAACAGAGAGTATTTGATAGAGATTAAGAATAGCACTTCCAAAGGTTGCAACAGTTTTGAACGTTTCATAATATGAAAGGACACTTATTTGAAATTTGAAAATGTGACAGTTATATGTCGACACGTCAAAACTTACATGTCGACATATGCTATGTAATTTGATTTTTTTAAACATTTTTCAAGCATTTAAATCAATATATATATACACTCTAGGAATTATTGAATCAAAATTGGTTATTTAAAATATGTTTTCAAAAGTATAAAACATAGTAATGTGTAATTTAAACATATAATATAAAACTATAAATATGATATACATCTATATAAACATATATAATATAATTTTTCAACCTTATAATATATACAACTATATATAAGAAACTTATATATATTTGAAATCATAAAAAATCTTTAGAGGATTGAAAATCATTTTAAAAGGAGTTTGAAATAATTTGAAATCAATTTAAAAGTATAAATTTAAAACAGAAATTTGAAAGTGCTGACCAAAGTTTTACATACTAACTAGACTCTATTACTTTGATAATTTGAAATCTTGAAATCTTGATACTCATGAGTCTTGAATCTTCTTTGAAACCTTGAATCTCTAAAAACTCTTAACTTACAGTCTTCAGTATTTATGTCCTGCATATGTATTCTAGATAAAGGTGTTAGTATATATTTTATAATCAATAATGATAATGGTTGAAACAAGGTTGTTGTCATCAAAACATCATCAACATTCCATTCTCTAACAATCTCCCCTTTTTTGATGATGACAACCTTGGTTTATAAAATATTCATACCTGATATTACATGCTATTCTGATTCTTCGATTACACCCCCTTTCACCATGAATTCCTTCTAACTCTCCCTTAAACTATGCCTATTTTATAATTTCTCCCCCTTTGTCATCAACAAAAAGTATATCTATCTAAACTTGGAATAACCCTAGTGAGTAATTCTATATATAACTCCCCCTAAGTCTGTAGCTTTACATAAATCAATAATTTTCTTATAACTCCCCCTTAAACTAACACAAGACTAAACCTAGCCTAAACTCTAATACCCTTAACACTATATTAAGAAATAATTCTGATAATATTTCCTTAAAACTATGATACAACTTAAATTAATACAAGTCAAGTAATATTAAAACTCGATTAATGATAAGTCAATATTTAAGCAGTTCAATCCAAAATCAACCAATTTAAGTTTTGTTGTCACAAAACATAAAGCCAAACATTTTTTGTAACTACTATTTATCTTAAAAACCTATAAGGCTCCTACTTTAATCTAATACTATAAGAACTATATAAAAGTAAAGTAATTGTTGGATCTAGATTAACCCTAGAGGGGGTGAATATGGTTTATTGAAAATTAAACGAGATATTAAAAATATCAGATCATATAATGCAGCAAAAATAAAAGCACAGAAAGTAAGTGACACACGGATATACCCAGCTTTGGCAAAATCCTGCCTACTGCTGCATTCCTAAGGTTTCTAATAGGTAATAGAACAGATCCCGCTTACAAGACCATGTAAACTCGCGAACCCCTCGCTCCTATTCTAATCCTACGCTCAAAACCCTAGACTGATTTAATCCCCTAGATCAGATTTCCCCTGATTACAGCCCTATAACCAATAAACCCTAGATTTTATAGACTCTAGTAAACTACCAGTTAACACTCTAACTGGTTTCCCCTAGATTTTTAGAGAACTCTAGAAACTGATTCAAAATGATTTACAACTCAAATTCAAAAGAAATACAAAAAAAAAAAAAAAACAAATGAGAAACCCTAGTTTTAAAGAAGACTTTAAAACTCCCTTTAACAATTTAAATTAGGTTGGCCGACTACTTTCAAAATTGGTTCCACCCATGTTTCATTTGTCCCGATTACTTCTGATTCTCCAATAGAAATGGCGGCCTTGTGAAAAACTGGAAATTAGGGTTTCTTTGAAATCCCAAATCATTATGCTTTGATTAATGAAATTGAGTTCTCTAACGCTCGAGATTTCGTGGCTATGTGATGCTTTGGTTTGGGATCTTTGTCTCTGGCTCTTGATCAAAAACAAAGTGAATTCTTCGAAATGGTTTTCTATGTTTTCACGTTTTATTGTTGAAATGGTTTTCAATTTTTCTTAAGCATATGATGAAACGGTGTAGAAATAGGATTATAAATCCCGAAAACTGCTCTCTGGTTTCAAAATATGAATTTGATCTGATTAGGCATGTTTTCTCTTTTGATTCTGTTGATAAAATCGGCTTTGATTGACTTGGCACTTGTGTAAATATGAAATGATGAACCTAGTCATGAAATTAGTCCCTTTTTGAACCTTTGCTGATTTCGGCTGACCCTGATTGTTTAATACTTAAAGAAAAATCCCTTGCTTTAAATCACTATGTTGATTTCTGAAAATATTTGCAATTGTTTGTGGCCCCCTTGATTTTCCCTTGCGTAAATGATTTGGCAGTATGAAGTGTTGCCTTGATTAAAACTGTTATTTTCCATTTACCAAATCTGCACTGTGATTTCTTCGAATAGATACTGGGATGAAATAAACCTGTTTGTCACAAAAAAAATCACATCAAAAAATGTTGAGTGATTATACCATTTCCATCTAATATTTATTGCTTGCCAAATAATGAATTTGGTAAAAAGATGATTTCAGGAAACTTCTGCATTGATTTCTTCCCATATGCAAATTCTTAAAAAAAACATCCTTGCTGATTTAATGTTGTGAAATCTGGAAGGATATAAATGTTGCCAAATATTCTTGTGCATGCCAATTTCCCAACTATTGATTTCATGCCAAGACTGGAAACGAACTTGTATGTATTCTGGAATAATTCTTGCAAAATTTTCTTGTCCAAAAATTGCTCTTGTGTGAAGTTGTTTCCTGAGATAAATAAACTTGCATGCAGAGAAACATGTTCCTTCATTTCCTATTTTTGAACACTGATGTCTTGCCTGGATATTTGGAACTTAATTGCTTTTCTAGAGCCAATCACTTGCACTTGTTCCAAACTGATTTGTGTGCACCACCTATGCTCACTGAAATATTGTGTAGTTATTCACTTGTCATGCTCGACCATGCTTGTTACTTTATTGCTATGCCACTTCAAAATTATTGCATGTTCACACTTGAACTATTTGACATGATATAACAGCTTGAACCATTTCCTTTCAATGCTGCTTGCACCATTCATGTTTGCACAGTTTCTTTGACTTTGGCATTCTTGCATTTGTGTGAGCTGTTGTCTTCCTGTATAACTTGTGCTCGACTTCACGTATGTTGTGTTTAAGCAAATAGTGTACTTGAGCTTGCTAACTGGATTTCACTCCATGTATACATATACTCCTGTACAATACATGATGATCCTTTCATATACTTGTACACTTGCAATTGCTCCACCACGTACAAATTGATTTGAATCAATTATTGAAGCGACCCGAACTTCCCCATAAAAGAAAGCCCGGATTTAGTTGAGAACACGACAAATCAGAACACAAACAGAAGAACATTTCATTGCTTATTACAACAATTCCATCAGAATACAATAATATACAGAGTATGAATAAATATTAAACATTTACTAAATATCAGAGATTTACAAGTTACAATGCAGCGGAAAATAACACAAAATACAACTGAAAAGAATACACGGATATAGAGCTTCCTGAATATCATTCCAGCTGTAAACCAGGATCCTATGAATATAAATCTGCAAAACCAAAACTACTAGCTGCCCGTGTGGAAAATAGGGGCACCCAGAGTTTAGGTTAAAACAATAAACTCCAGGTCAGTCATGTGACTAGTGTGAGAAATAAAACAGTTATTTAAAACTTTACTTTAAATCAGATATGTCAAGGGACCACGCCGTATAACACGTAACAGGTTTTCTCCCAAGAATACCAGTGCATATAACAAAACAACGCAGTGCTTTTTGGAAAAATGAACCTATTATAAGACCTAGGTCCTATCACACAATGCAACGCAAGCTGGGGGATAGGGTTTTCCCTTATAATAGCCAAACATGTTTGGTACGTTAAAACAAATCATTTGATACTATTATAAGTGCATAGTGTATAAAACAACTTCAAATATAAATGTGTCAATCTTCGGCGGCATGGGCACCATATATCATGTCACAAATACTAGGCTTTATAATCAAAACCGCAAAGTCACGTATTGGAGGTTGGATTTCCATTTGTGAACCAACGCAAGGGATCGTCCTTACCACTTCGAGACTCTCTAGCCTGAGCCTCAGGAATAGAATGCATCATCCCTTGGATCGTCAGGGATGGCCCATCAAAGTGCAATGTGGATTAAAAAACCTTGAACAATACGTTCCCACGCCCTATGGGGCGTAAATGAGCCAAATGACTCCATCGGTCCCTGATCGATCGATATAACCGAGGCGCCTCTTAATCCATCATCCACATAAGTAAAATGTTAGGACTAGTAAAACGCTGACACCACTCCTGGCTAGAAGGAAACGCATGCCCTCCCTGATGTCCTCTCCCGTTTCTGGTTAACACCGGGGTGCGAGGCTCGCGAAATAACGCTACACAAAGCTACGCTGTATTATAGTCGTGCTTTGATCATCAACCACAAGACTATGCTTTTCAACTGAAGCCTTGATCATTTGCATCTCAGCATGCCACACAGGAAATTCACGCTACGCAACCGATGTCTATCAATCACACAAAATGAAATCCGATGTCAGACACACATCCATTTACAAGTTAGTTCCGGGTCTGAACGAAAGCGAAGGCACCTTATTCCTCCCCCATATGTCCAATACAAGGGACAGCTCCTCGCATATTCGGTCGATCTCCAAGTACGTCTAGACGATCACCACTTATTACCTTGTCTTGGGTGTACAGCCCAATCAAGACATCAGTAATCATCCAAACGATGTGAATACCTCCGGTCTTCGACCACCGTCTTCATCCTCGACACATCGTCGAATCAGTTATTCAGAACGGGATAAACCCAGTCTTTCTGAATAACTCGCGTATATAATAAACAAATGCTATAAAAACACAACATACGCCTCATTCCAATCCAGAATATTCCTTTATTCAAATATTCTTATACTTTGGGAAAGGTTCCCATTAATTTTATCAAAGATAAATTCTTTAAATTTATTCTTTAATCTTCTTTTCGATATCAATTCAAACCAAATTATGGTTTATCATAACTAGCCGGGATTAGCGAACCTTACCGAAGTAATCTTTTGTTTAATTTCCCAATCCCATCCTATTCATCCCATGAAGCAAATCTGTTAATACTTCATATCTAACACCAAGTTGTTATCGGTAAATTCAATTACCATTTCACGTTCAAATATAATTAAAGATTTAACTATCGCCTGGAGCAAAACTGGTGATACTCCATTCTCTATCATTTCAATCTAATCAAAGATTCATTAAAACTCCACTTGGTTTTGATCTTCCCAAAAATCAATATTAATGATTGTTTAACTTGGGAAATCATATCCGATCTTTAGTTGGGTTAAAGAACCAATGTCCTTTAAAACACGGTTCACGATAAACCCAAAATAACATTCCATTCCATCAGCCTTTAACCATAAATTAGCAAGTGAACAATTCCCTATGTATTAAACCCGAAGGCCGAAACCAACATCAGATCAATACCCCGGAAACCATTCAACTTAACTAATCTCCATTTAGTTTCTGATTTTCTTAAATCCATTGGGTCTAAGAGCTGTATTATTAAAGATACCATTCACGACAACCCAAAATCTCATTCCATTGTTAATCGGGTAAAAGAACAAGTGTTGTTTAAAACATCGTTCATGAAAAACCCAAAAACCACATTCAATTCAATTCCAATTAAATACTAATTAATTGGTATGCTTCATTAAATCTAACTAAAAAGATTTAATCTTTTCTCATTTGGGTTCAAGAACAGTGTTAATGAAGACACCATTCACGACAAACCCAAAATCACATTTGATATTAAATACAAGGCTCTGAATAGAAAATATATCGGCTTATATTCAATATCAAATTATGGAATCAACAAATACCGTATTGGAATAACGATATATATATATATATATATATATATATATCTTCCAAATTCCTCCACAATATCCGTATAATCACGGAATCCAATATCGAAGTATTCCAAAGATAATTTCGATTCAAATCCATTCCAATTCATATATTGGAAATTCTAGTTATTTTTAAAACCACTTCAAATACAATTTATTTATTTAAAAATATTGGATTATAATTCTAGTTAATAACTAGTTCATTTCGATAAAAATCTATTTTTATCTTTTCAAATATGGAATTTTTTATCCCAATTCTTTCCAAATCATTTCTTATGATTTTACACTAATAAATGATATTTTTAATAATTTTATCAAGGCACGTGCAGTCGATTTCCATAAATGGCCATCGAACTGCACTTACAGCGACCTTTTCCAAATTTGATTTGGACATTCTTCCAAATCCAACAACTAGATTTCATATCTCTTGTATTCATTAGAAAGCTCTTTTCTATACAAACCCAATGGTTCCTGTTTTAGGAAATTCGACGGTCGGATCTCCCGTAATGTCCATTCGAAGTCAATGATCGAAATTCGCGAACCGCCGCCACGTGGCGCGTTCTACTCATGCCATTATATTATATATATTATATATATAATATATATTGTGTCGATTTCTATTTAAAATGTATTTTATAAATCGTTTTAAATTCGTTTTCAAAACGATTTCAACTTCATATTCAATTTCGAATCAAAATTGAATATTCCATATCATTAATATATAAATTATATTATTTTCAAAACATTAGATTTTGAAATCAATTCCTTTTCGATATTCATTATAAAAATGAATAAAATCGATATAAATATCGTTCACTTCAAAATGACGTTAATCTAATCAACATGACTTTATATATTTTTATATATTCGTGTCCATCCCAAGTCGGACATCAAAGTCATATTTTGATCTTTTACTGAATATTATTTAAAAAATATTCATTATTTTAAAATATTCGTTATTTCTAAATTGGAATCAGACGCGGTCAATTACCATATAATTTTATTTATATGGATTTCATACACACATGTATACAACAATAATCAAACTCAGTCAACCATCATCCAGAGTGCATTCTACACTGCATAAGCATCAAATATAAATATTTAACGCTTACAACGGCCTGTCAATCAATCGATCGACATACAACTAATTATTGGGAATAGTGTATGTCCAATATTGACATACAACTAATTATTGGGAATAGTGTATGTCCAGTATCATCCCAATACCCGTATGGGGTTTCAACCAACAAATAATGAATTTTATTTGTGCAGTTGGGCGATGTGTAAAATTTATCGTCCCAATCAATATCAGTCAAATGGGTGTACATAAACAAACTGTTCGGTTTGTAAATGTATATTTATTTTCACTCATGTCAACGTTAAAAATTATATTTTTAACGATAAAATATTTTATTCGGTTCATTTACACAATAAAAATGATATTTTTATCGTTCTAACATATTTTAGAAAATTTCGGCAGCATAACGGCGCGATACTAGAAACTGGATAAGGCCTAGCCTTATCCCTAGTTTAATAATGGCCTGCGCCATACACATACCAATCAAATCAATTCCATTTCATTTCCCAAACCAAATTCAACCAAACAATCCAATCAACCAAACTAAATAATCACACAAGTCATCCATGGTCCGTGGACGACGGGGAACAGTTCATATATGTAGTTATAAAATAAATAACTATATAAAAAATTTATAATGAGGAGTTCTCACCTTTGGGATCCACTGCGCAATTCTTTAACGGACGATGGTTTGGTCTATTCAAAATTCCAATGCTATCTTCTTCACGTTGTTCATAGTAAAAATCACATTTTTATTTCAATGCTAAAAATTATATTTTTACTTCATTAAAAAATATTTTTTTACTTCGCTGGAAATTATATTTTTACTTCGAAACCATACGTGTAAAAATCGCATCTTTAACACGATGTTTACATTATAAAGATAATATTTTTATTTCGGTGTTTATACAATAAAAATCATATTTTTATTCTCTCTATAATGTAAAAATCTTATTTTTATTATCTCTGTAATATAAAAATCATATTTTTATTATCTCTATAATATAAAAATCATAATTTTATTATCTCTATAATATAAAAATCATATTTTTTTCGATATAAAAATATCAACTTTTTCTATTCAAAAATCTGATCTTTTCCTATTCAAAAATCTGATCTTTTCCTATTCAACAATATGATCTTTTCCTATTCAAAAATCTGATCTTTTCCTATTCAAAAATCTGATCTTTTTCTATAAACAAAATCAAATTTTATATTTTAAAACAAATCTAATTTTATATTTTCAAACATTCGACCTTTCATATAAATAAAAATCCTATTTTTATATAAATTGAAAATCAAATTTTATTTAAAATCAATTTTTTTAAAGGATGATTACTTAAAAATTAAAATAAACAAATAAAGTAAATAAAACTTACAACGTATGAGGGGGTTTTCACGTCGGCAGTGGGATGAAGGGGTCTGCAGTGGTCGGGGGCCCACACTGGCGTCGGCGGCGGATTGTGGTGTTGGGCGGCATCTCGGGTTTTAGGTCTCAGGCGGCGCTCGATGGAGGGTTTGGGCATTTGTGGCAGACGGAGAGAGAAGAGGGGAGGAGGAGCGAGGGGGGAACGAGCGGTGGTCCTAGGGGGGTGCAGCGTCAGGAACGAAGGCGGGGAGGGTGGACAACGCGATCCTCGAGCGGGTTTATTTTCTTTTTGAAAGGTCAATGGGGAGGAGGGAGAGAGACAAAGAGTGGGGGCCAATATATATTTCATATTATTTTTTCTTTATTTCTCGTAAAAGTTAGATTTTAATTCGAACTCGAAATCAAACCCACCAACTGTTACCCCTAGCTAACTACCCCCATTCCGAACGCAATGGGATATGTTTCATAAGCCGATTCGACTGTTTCGACCAGTTTCCATCAAAATCAAAATATAAATCTATATATTGAATTTGAACGCATATTTCAATTTATCGGGGCCACATACTAACTTTAAAAATTCCCGAAAAATTATTTCTAGCTTCGTATTGACGATACAGTCCTAATTAAACTAATTTCATCAGTTTTGGAGACCGTTTGATAAATGGTCATTTTCTAGTCGATCCAAATTGACTGAAACTGTCAAAACACGTTTTCTTATTCCATGCTCACATATTGATTCCAAAAATTATGGAAAATGGAATCCAGTAATAATTTGACGTCCCAGATCCAACAAAAATGGTTTTGTCGAAAACGGAGGTCGTGTGCAAAATGGTTATTTTTACGGGCTATATTTCCATAGCGTCTATTCTGAATTTTCAATTGGACATAACTTTTTATTCCCGCTATGAAATTTCTGTTTTTCGGATTCGTTGGAAAGATATTTTCAGATAGATTCAAATATTTCTGGTTTTGCTAAAATCTGGTTTATTTTGAATCCTGTACATTCATTTGAAGTTTGAAATTGAATTTTCAAACTACTGCCCCATTTCCAATTCCTTTTATAATTAAAATAAAAATTTATATTCTAACTTTGATTCAAATAAATATATACATTCTAATTCTATTTAAAATAAATTTCTTGTCATTATTATTTAAAATAATTCATTTTAAATATTCAAAATTCAATAAAATTGCTAAAATAAATTTTTTAAATATGTTCGGATTTTCCGGGTTGTTACAATCTCCCCCACTTGAAATCTTTTCGTCCCCGAAAAGGAACGGAGCTGAAAGTTGTTTAACTATTCAACTCAACTTTCATTATTTTCATTATGGCTTAAGTTCTTCAACTTTTCAGTTTCTAAGAAGTTTTCAAATTTTTCAAAAATTTGGCTAACACCCTAAATTTTCGAAATTTTTCGCCATAACCTCCTTTGTACGGGAGCACCGCGAAAATCCCCAAACCGCCACATAGGCCCTCTCATCTCAAAAAGAAAAAGCCAAGGGGCTAGCCAATCGGCTCATAAAATCATCCAAAACTCAGGAAATTAGTAAACATGTACCTATTTGTCGGGCATTACAACTTTATTCCTCTGCTCTAGCCCCCTTGCTATGACCTGTTCACACACACACACACACACACACACACACATATATATATATATATATATACATATATATATACATGCATGCATTTCCAAACAATTTTCAATATAGTTCAATATTTGGTTCAATTCGGCCTAAATTTACTTTTCTTTCACATATTGGTTTAAATAAATAATCACACAACACAACCATCAATTAATTAGTGACTTAACGTTTCAAATTCATAACTTTGATATATAGTCAAAATCACATTTTTGGTGCCAAATCACAACAATAAGCCCTATCTAGTTTTGGTTCTCACACCAGTCAATTGGAAATATATAGAAATCGCACTTTCGAAACTCGAACATAAACACTGATGATGATATATCAATCATCAGTATCATCTCCGGGCGACTAGAGTGTGATTCTATATCCATCCTATATATTTGAGGCTTCGAATACACGCTAGCTAAGCATATACGCAAAATCTCTATATACTCGATCATCCAAAATCAATATAAAAATAATATTCACATACGTATAACCAGATTTAAATTTTCAAAACAAAATTTGTTTTCATTTTATTTTTAAAATAAAACTCTTACGACTCATACTGGGATACTATTGGCCCCGTCTCTAACGAGCCATTCTCATTGGATATTACTAATCCAATCTCTGATGAATTCTTTCGTTTGGTTCTAAAATGACTTGTTCTCAAGCTCTGCAAACCAAAGCTCTGATACCAAATGAAGCGACCCGAACTTCCCCATAAAGAAAAGCCCGGATTGAGTTGAGAACATGACAAATCAGAACATAAACAGAAGAACATTTCATTGCTTATTACAACAATTCCATCAGAATACAAGAATATACAGGGTATGAATAAATATTACACATTTACTAAATATAAGAGATTTACATGTTATAATGTAGCGGAAAATAATACAAAATACAACTGAAAAGAATATATTGATACAGATCTTCACGAATATCATTCCGACTGTAAACCAGGATCCTGTGAATATAAATCTACAAAACCAAAACTACTAGCTGCCCGTGTGGAAGATAGGGGCACCCAGAGTTTAGGTTAAAACAATAAACTCCAGGTCAGTCATCTGACTGGTGTGAGAACTAAAACAGTTATTAAAACTTTACTTTAAATCAGATATATCAAGGGACCACGCCGTATAACACGAAATGGGTTTTCTCCCAAGAATACCAGTGCGTATAACAAAACAGCGCAATGCTTTTTGGAAAAATGAAGCTATTATAAGACCCAGGTTCTATCACACAATGCAACGAAAGCCGGAGGACAGGGTTTTCACTTATAATAGCCAAACATGCTTGGTACGTTAAAACAAATCATTTGATACTATTATAAGTGCATAGTGTATAAAACAACTTCAAATATAAATGTATCAATCCTAGGCGGCATGGGTACCATATATCATGTCGCCAATACTAGGCTCCACAATCAAAACCGCAAAGTTACGTATTGGAAGTTGGATTTCCATCTGTGAACCAAGGCAATGGATCGTCCTTACCGCTTCGATACTCTCTTGCCTGAGCCTCAGGAACAGATTGCATCGTCCCTTGGATCGTCAGGGATGGCCCATCAAAGTGCAATGTGGATTAAAAAAACCTTAAACAATACATTTCCCCACCCTATGGGCGTAAATGAACCAAATGACTCCATCGGTCCTGGATCGACCGATATAACCAAGGAGCCTCGTAATCCATCATCCATATAAGTAAAATGTCAGGGCTAGTAAAACGCTGACACCGCTCCTAGCTAGAAGGAAACGAAAGCCCTCCCTGATGTCCTCTCCCGTTTCTGGTTCACACCGGGGTGTGAGGCTCGCGAATTAATGCTACACAAAGCTACGCTGTATTAAAGCCATGCTTTGATCATCAACCACAAGACTCTGCTTTTCAACAGAAGCCTTGATCATTAGCATCTCAGCATGCCACACAGGAAATTCACGCTATGCAACCGATGTCTATCAATCACACAGAATGAAATCCAATGTCAGACAAACATCCAATTACAAGTTAATTCCGGGTCTGAACGAAACCAAAGGCACCTTATTCCTCCCCCATATGTCCAATAAAAGGGAGAGGTCCTCGCATATTCGGTCGATCTCCAAGTATGCCTGGATGATCACCACTTATTACCTTGTCTTGGGTGTACAGCCCAATCAAGACATCAGTAATCATCCAAACGATGTGAAGACCTCCGGTCTTCAACTACCGTCTTCATCCTCGACACATCGTCGAATCAGTTATTCAGAATGGGATAAACCCGGCCTTTCTGAATAACTCGCGTATATAATAAACAAGTGCTATAAAAACACAACATACGCCTCATTCCAATCCAGAATGTTCATTTATTCAAAAATTCTTATACTTTGGGAAAGGTTCCCATTAATTTTATCAAAGATAAATTCTTTAAATTTATTCTTTAATCTTCTTTTGGATATCAATTCAAACCAAATTATGGTTTATCCAAACTAGTCGGGATTAGCGAACCTTACCGAAGTAATCTTTTGTTTAATTTCCCAATCCCAACCTATTCATCCCATGAAGCAAACCTGGTAATACTTCATATTTAACACCACGGTGTTATCAGTAAATTCAATTTCCATTTCACATTCAAATCTAATTAAAGATTTAACTATCACCTAGAACAAAACTGGTGATACTCCATTCTCGATCATTTCCATCTAATTAAAGATTCATTAAAACTCCACTTGGTTTTAATCTTCCTAAAAATCAATATTAATGATTGTTTAACTTGGGAAATCATATCCAATCTTTAACTGGGTTAAAGAACCAATGTCCTTTAAAACACGGTTCACGATAAACCCAAAATCATATTCCATTCCATCAGCCTTTAACCATAAATTAGCAAGTGAACAATTCCCTAAGTATTAATGTAACGACCCGTATTTTTGGCCGTCTAATATTTAATTTAATTTATTATTTTAAATATTATATTTGGAATATTAATGGATTTTTAATATTTAATTCGTTATTTAAAACGAGTTTGAACGTTAATTTTATTTATAATATTAAACAAGCTCAAAATCGCGCTGCAGTTCGTAATTTGGAGTTTTGAACTTCAACTGAGAATACAGGAGCTGATATAAGTCGGATTTCTGTGAAACGAGAAACGTTAGAACCGTATTGACAATAATTTTCATATGAAAGAGAAAAATCCAGATTTCATATTGTAATTTTTTATTTATGGCCAAATCAAATTTTGAAATAGTCGTTGTAAAATCGTTATTTAAATATCGACCTTTAAAATGGCCGTTTTGCAAACGGACTCAGATTTCGACGAAATCGGTTTCATTGAAACCATATCGCTAAATTATTGTACGGTGTTGAATGGCGTGGAAAACCGATATCGTATGTGACCACGGCAGCCACAAATGCCTGTTCAATTTCTATAGCGCGTAATTAATTTAATAAAGGGTTATTTGGGTATAACTTGAATTGACGATCGAATTAGACTGCGAAACCAATTCTATTGAGTTCGTATCGTCGATTAGAGTCAGGATAGGTATATAGTTTGTTATTTTTGGAGATCGTGAAATTTGGTGTCCAAATTGGTATTGCGGTGTGCGTAAAAATGGCGTACTGGGGAAACAGTCTCAGAATGTGACGAAACTGGTGCCGTTGGGTTCGTATTGAAAAATTATTGTAGGATATCGAGGTTTCAAGTTGATTTGATTTATCTAGTGATCATGGAAAAATTAAACGCGTGTTTATTTCTGGTTTTATAAAGGAAAATTTTCCATACAACCTCGGATTTCGACGAAACTTGTCCCATTGGATCCGGAATATCTTTTTACATCAAAATTAGCTTTTTATCAGAAAACAGAAATCGTTTGTAGGTTGGTTTACGCGTTACTTCACGATGAAGTTCCATTTAATAAATATATATATATGCTTAGTTTGGAAGTAAATATAGCAACCTGTAGGTGTATGGGCAACCTTATTTGAAAAGAAAAGTTGCCAATGTATTGAAAAGAAAACTCGTTCTAGCGGCCCTATGATATGAAAGGAAACGAGGTACACAAAAATACACATCACCTACCCCAGTTGTTTTCTACTGTCTCCCCAAGGTACATCACGCACCCACTGTTGCTGTCATGATTAATTTATGTAGAGGCAAACCAAAGACATTTCAACTCAACTACTCTATGTTATGAATGGCTACTCGACACAGCTAGCCTATTGATTTACTTAAGCCAAAATAAGAAGATTTCAATGCCTATTTTTATACTTCTGCAAGCCTACCTCCTTCCTCCCTGAGTCTTCAATCAAATCGGTCACGCCTGCGTGATGGAAACAACAAACAAAGCCTATCAACCTAACCTCTTTTTTTAAATAATATACTACCCTATTCCTTAATGTTCAAGGCTTTGTCCTCTATAAATACACTGCCTTGTTGATGGTATTACGTTGCTAGCAAGATGGATCGAACCCCAAAACTCCGTTCAGTAGAATTGTTCCAAAGCAACTAAAACAGAAACCTCCTTCTCAATATACATCTCCTTTCCACAACATGCTACTTTACCCTCAAACTGCTATGATAACTCTGACAACCGAAGCAGTGAAAGGGGAGTGAGCGAAATGTCGAGATGCGTTGGGTAATGGACGTGGTGGTGTGCACTGATGAGCTAAAGTTCGGTGAAGCAATAGTGGTGCTCCGGTGATTTTCAGATCCGAGCCGTGGTGGGGCACGATGGTGAGCGGATGGCAGGCAGAGGACTGGCGCGGTGAATCGATCGTGTGCGGTGGGAACCAAAACGTGAAGAGCGGAAGGAAAAAGTAACAGTCTTGGGTAATCGAGGTAATTAGCTGTTAATGATTAATTAAAGGAATACCATCAGTTAAAAAACATATGTTTATATGTGCAGTCACGATGAAGAAAAAGCGTACGGGGTTATGGGGTGTAGATCATAGAAATTGAGGGCGTGGTCTTAGGGAAGCATGCTATTAGCCGGAACGAAGTGTAGTGTTACCAGATGGTCTATAGCAATGGTAATTAGGAATTTAATTTACTAATTAAATAAGCATTATAATTTACAACCGTAGGCTAAAATGTGGGGTTTAAACTTGCAGGCACCTGATTTGAGGGAAGAACGAAGAGTAGTAAAGATGGGAACAATAGTATAGAATCGGCCTGAGTATCTTTATATAAAACTAAGTGATTAATGTATAGAATTAAGGCAACTAAACCGTGAATGCCCTTTTATTTATAAACAGGATAGAACGGGAAGAATCCTGGGAGCGAGTACAAACAGTTCGACCGAGTAAGTATATAAAATGTAATTAATAGATTAATATTGTGATTAAAGAACAATTAGGATAATTAACCCGTGTTGCTTATATTGGTATACCTTCTACCTATGATTACAGAAATGGATCAAATAGGTTACTTTGCGATCGTGGAGAGAAGCTCAAAATCACTGAACTGTTCTAGACATAAAAAATGGACAACTGGAATTTACAGTAAATTAAACGATTGTTTAATTTAACTGTAACCAAACTGATTCAATGATAAATCAGCTCAAGGTGAGTTAAACTCACTCAGTTTTCCCATTTATATTTTTATATAAATTGGGTTTTTATTTTATGTGTTCTGCTTGCTCTGTTTGACTGTTCGCTAATTTATATCTATTTATTTATTTAACTGATGAAATTAAACCGTCGTTTAATTTCAGTGAAATACCAGGTCGCTATTCTAACGATTGGTTCCACTAAGGTAACTTACCTTATTGGTCACGTTTTTCAATAAATGTGTTTAATGGTTTGATTGGATGATTTGTTTGGATTGTTTGATCTGTTTGAATTGTTTTGAACTGTGTGGAGATAACCGTTTGTATACAGGGAAGAACAGGCTGGAGGGATCCAACCAGGTTCCTCAAAATATATTATTTATTTTCTTATTATCATATGTACTGTCATGTTTGCGTAATTGATTTGAATATTGATCATTGAGTGGAAAGTCAACATGTGTTGTGTTTTAACCAATGGGCTATATTGGTTGAGTAATCGGCAGTAAATGGCCTAAAAATAAATCGTTTTGTTTATATTGATTCACCGTCAGGTGAGTCGATAGAGATAAAGTTACAAAATTTATTTTATAACTAGAGGTAGAAATTTTGGAATATATTATTTTGAAAAAAAAACTTTATTAATAAGGGAAGACACATTTATTATAAAAATTGATTTTTACAATGTGAATTCTGAGATTTATCCGATTTATAAATATGGAAATAGAAATTAACCTTAACGGTTAAAATTTGGAAAATTGGTTATTAAAACTTAATTAAATGGGATGATTTAAATTAATTATATTATTAATTAATTTAAAGTGAGATTGGAATGGAATATTGGTTTTTGTATTGCAACTCGTATTTATCTTTAGATATGAACGTTGTTGGTCAAGGTCTGAGAGGTAATTAGAATACCCCAACTTGAACAACATCAGGATTATATGAAGATGATATTTGTTCGTAATCGTAAAAGAGGATAGTGATAATTTATTATTTCCATTAAAGAAATAATAAGGCAACGTATGGTGAAAACGTGGAATATATATATTTGTATTTCCAAATTAACGGAATATAAAGAGGATTTGAGTATATATAGTGCAATTTCCAGAGTAACGAAAACAAGAAAATTAGCGGATATATATGTTTATATATATATATTTACTTATTTAAATGATATTCCAAAAGAAAAAGGAAATAAAAACGATATGTTTTTGGAATGAGTTTATTCTAAGAATAGATATTGAATATTGTTTTCAAATAACAGTGGTTTACGTGAAATTGGTTAAAATAAGGTTGGGAATATATATATAATGAATTCTAGTGTATTTGAAATAGTTTTGGAAAAAATAAAGTCTTGTGTCAAATAAGAAGCGAGAAACTATATTTATAATATCGAAAGATTTAAGAGTTTTAAATTCACATTTGTTTTCAATTAAAAGGACAAGTGGTGTTGAATATCGAACCAGTGAACCCATTGAGTTGTCATGTTTGGAACACTGTCTAATTTGATTGTTAAATCACCAACTATCAGATCTGTCCAATACGATTGTTGGTACAGAAAGACCGGGATCGAAGTTACATTCGAAAACCATTTCGACCAACAAATACGTGAAGATATCAAGAGGTGATCGAGGTGGAGCATTGAAGACCATAGATTTTCCTAAACAGAAGAGCCACTAAAATTCTATGCCTTGCAAACAGAGATAAGCTGTGATTTTGTCGTGATTGGAATCTACGGGTTGCAAGGACTTCTCCCTACTGATCCATGGGGTGATTCCTATATTGGATGCAGTAGGAGAGTACCTTCGATTCATCCTGTTCCTGGATGACTTGTATGGACGAGTGTCTGACGAAGTATTTCCAAACGGTCACGTATATTGATTTCTTCAACTGTACCAAGAGTGGAAGCGGAGAAGGAAATTTCTTTTAGCTAACACATAATTTATTGTTGAGGACGTCAATCAGTGATTTGACAGATTTGACGATATGGCATTCGAAGTAAATCTGGTGTGATGATAAAGCGTAGCCTCAAGCCTCATCAACCGGGAAATGACAAAAACCGGGCAGGCAGCATGGCTATGTGGGTCGCTCCCATTAGGGTGTATAATCACCTATCTAGAGAAAATCTATTTGCTTCTTTATCCTTTTTTGATGCTGTCCCTTTTTGGGAAACGGTGGGTCGCACCCAACCGTTGGTGATATACATTCGATACACTCAAGCGAAATGAGTGGTCGGTCATGTGAGGGCCAGGTTACAAGACATTCTTGTTGAACCCAGTATATTCACCTCAAGAGATACACTATCGGAAGGTTGTCCTATACCTTGTCATAGTCGGAACCCAATTTCCAATAAGCGCCCGCGGTTTTGATTGTATATTATATATGTGGAGCGTGAGATGCAAGCGTTCTACTAGATTTTATTTACCTGTAATTAGACATTATTATAATATCAGACAAGATATTGGTTTCAAAAATGGTTTGGGTTGTCGTAAGGTAAAAATCGTCCGTGTTTATGTGTGGATTTGGTCTTACGATTACCCTTTGCTTTCAAAAGGATTTTAACATAAAAATAAAGTTGTGTGATACCTTAATACTGTGCGAGTTTATCTCACTCTGGTTCACCAGACTGACCCGGTATTTTTTAAATGCTCGGATTAGACCGGGTTGTACAGGTTTAGGTTATCGCCGCCGTGAAGAGACGAGCTGGAAGAGTCTAGACATATGATATTTTATAGCTACTATTCCGCTGTGTTTTGTGCATGAGGACAGATTATTATAGCTGTCCAGTTGTTGATGTACTCTGATATTGTAAGTATTTTTAAAAGCTCTCAGTAAAGTTTTATTTCTTTATTATATTTTGTTCCGCTGCGATGTGAGACTCTATGTTGTGTTGTTTCTTCTTCTTCTATTCTAATATTTCTTTCTTTCTTATCCCACCCTCTAATTTCTTTCTAATAACGTCCAGTGTTTTCGGTGTTTGGAAGGTTGGTTTGAGTTACGGTTAAGGTATTTATGTCGATTTTCGGGGCCGAAAATCCTCTGGTCGTTACAGTGGTATCGGAGCCATTGGTTTAGTGATAACCTTGGCTCTATGGCATGACTCGATAGAGATAGGGTTAGTAATACCCTAAATTGAGTTTGAGTGCATTTATACGAGTGCACGTATTTGTAATTTGAATATAAAATTATTTTTTAATTATTTTGAAAATGGAATAAATAAAATAATTTTCCCTAAGTTATACTTTGTATAAATAAAAAGAGGTAATTATTTTAAATTGTTGACTGGTTGTTTGGAATTTGTATTCCCTTGGTTGATTGGTTTGAATGTGTTTGATTACTAGATTGGATTGGACCAATCGAAGGACATTTCAAATTTGAAATGTGAAATGTGGAAATTTAACTCATGTTGGGTTGGATAAATCGTATGAATTAAATTTGCATTGAAATAAAATATAACTTTAAGTCAACACTAGTTTGAATTGAGTTGAGAAATAGAAATATCCAAATGGAATGATTTGGGATTATTTCGTAGAGATTGATTGCATAAATAGGGATTTAAAAGTTGAATGAACTTGATTGAAACCAGCCTGAAATAGAATTGATTTATTGAGATAAATCTAGAATGGTATGGATATTTGAAACTAATCGATGTTGTTTTGTGAACTAATGAAATTTATTTGAGTTGAGAACAGGTGCAGAAGTGCCAAATCAGCTTTAAAACCCATTCAAGAGAAAATTCTGGAGTTAATTGAATCCAGTTTGAATAGAGCTGCATAATAACTAAGCAAAACCGAATATAAATTATCGTTTATCGCGTAATAACGCTCGCAAAAAGGTATGCCAATGCAGAATATGAAATTTTGGTTTTTATTTGGGATTTTCATTTGGTTTTAGAATTTTTCTGACCCTGTTGGTCGATGGATATATACTTCTTGAACCTGTGATTTTGCAGATGTCCTCCGTACACGGGAGACTCTGCCAAAAAATTTCCAAAATTTAAGGTGTTACAAAATTTTTGAAGATTTTTTTTTTGAAAATTCTTTTATTTGAATTAAATTGGTTTTAAAACCAATTAGATTTGTCTTGGAAATAAAAAGAAGTTTTGACTAAATATTTTATAAAATTAATGGGTTTGTATTGTTCTTTCTTACATTCGCAATTTCGAGGACGAAATTATTTTAAGGGGGGAAGAATGTAACGACCCGTATTTTTGGTCGTCTAATATTTAATTTAATTTATTATTTTAAATATTATATCTGGAATATTAATGGATTTTTAATAATTAATTCATTACTTAAAACGAAGTTTGAACGTTAATTTTATTTATAATATTAAACGAGCTCAAAATCGCGCTACAGTTCGTAATTTGGAGTTTTGAACTTCAATTGAGAATACAGAGCTGATATAAGTCGGAATTATGTGAAATGAGAAATATTAGAACCGTATTGACGATAATTTTCATATGAAAGAGAAAAATCCAGATTTCGTTTGTAATTTGTTATTTATGGCCAAATCAAATTTTGAAATAGTCGCTGTGAAAATCATTATTTAAATTTTGACCTTTAAAATAGCCGTTTTGCAAACGGACTCAGATTTCGACGAAATCAGTTTCATTGAAACCATATTGTTAAATTATTGTACAGTGTTGAATGGCATGGAAAACCGATGTCGTATGTGACCAGGCAGCCACAAACGCCCGTTCAATTTCTATAGCGCGTAATTAATTTAATAAAGGGTTATTTTGGTATAACTTGAACAAATGATCGAATTAGGCTGCGAAACCAATTCTGTTGAGTTCGTATCGTCGATTAGAGTCAGGATAGGTATATAGTTTGTTATTTTTTGATATCGTGAAATTTGGTGTCCAAATTGGTATTGCGGTGCACGTAAAAATGGCCTACTAGGGAAACAGTCTCAGAATGCGACGAAACTGGTGTCGTTGGGTTCGTATTGAAAAATTATTGTAGGATATCGAGATTTCAAGTTGATTTGATTTATCTGGTGATCGTGGAAAAATTAAACGCGTGTTTATTTCTGGTTTTATAAAGGAAATTTTTCCATACAACCTCGGATTTCGACGAAACTTATCCCATTGGATCCGGAATACCTTTTTACATCAAAATTAGCTTTTTATCAGAAAACAGAAATCGTTTGTAGGTTGGTTTACGCGTTACTTCACAATGAAGTTTCATTTAATAAATATACATGCTTAGTTCAGAAGTAAATATAGTAACTTGTAGGTGTATGGGCAACCTTATTTGAACAGAAAAGTTGCCAATGTATTGAAAAGAAAACTCGTGCTAGCGGCCCTATGATATGAAAGGAAACGAGGTACACAAAAATACACATCACCTACCCCAGTTGTTTTCTACTGTCTACCCAAGGTACATAACGCATCCACCGTTGCTGTCATGTTTAATTTATGTAGAGGCAAACCAAAGACATTTCAACTCCGCTACTCTATGTTATGAATGACTACTCGATGCAGCTAGCCTATTGATTTACTTAAGCCAAAATAAGAAGATCTCAACGCCTATTTTTATACTTCTGCAAGCCTACCTCCTTCCTCCCTGAGTCTTCAATCAAATCGGCCATGCCTGCGTGATGGAAACAACAAACAAAGCCTATCCACCTAACCTTTTTTTAAAAATAATAATAATATACTACCCTATTCCTTGATGCTCAAGGCATTGTCCTCTATAAATACACTGCCTTGTTGATGGTATTACGTTGCTAGCAAGATGGATCGAACCCCAAAACTCCGTTCAGCAGAATGGTTCCAAAGCAACTAAAATAGAATCCTCCTTCTCAATATATATCTCCTTATCACAACATGCTACTTTACCCTCAAACTACTATGATAACTCTGACAACCGAAGCAGTGAAAGGGGAGTGAGCGAAATGTCGAGCGGCGTTGGGTGATGGATGTGGTGGTGTGCACTGACAAGCTGAAGTTCGGTGAAGCAATAGTGGTGCTCCGGTGATTTTCAGATCCGAGCCGTGGTGGGTAGCGATGGTGAGCGGATGGAAGGCTGAGGACTGGCGCGGTGAATCGATCGTGTGCGGTGGGAACCAAAACATGAAGAGTAGAAGGACAAAGTAACTGTCTTGGGTAATCGAGGTAATTAGCTGTTAATGATTAATTAAAGGAATTCCATCAGTTAAAAAACATATGTTTATATGTGCAGTCACGATGAAGAAAAAGCGTACGGGGTTATAGGGTGCAGATCATAGAAATTGAGGGCATGGTCTTAGGGGAGCATGCTATCAGGCGGAACGAAGTGTAGTGTTACCAGATGGAAATCAGTTTATAGAAATGGTAATTAGGAATTTAATTTACTGATTAAATAAGCATTATAATTAACAATAGTAGGCTAAAATGTGGGGTTTAAACTTGCAGGCACCTGATTTGAGGGAAGAACGAAGAGTAGTAAAGATGGGAACAACAGTATAGAATCGGCCTAAGTATCTTTATATAAAACCAAGTAATTAATGTATAGAATTATGGCAAACTTTATTATTCAATTTTACAAGTTTACACTAAACCGTGAATGCCCTTTTATTTATAAACAGGATATAACGGGAAGAAACCTGGGAGCGAGTACAAACAGTTCGACCGAGTAAGTATATAAAATGTAATTAATAGATTAATATTGTGATTAAAGAACAATTAGGTTAATTAACCCGTGTTGCTTATATTGGTATACCTTCGACCTATGATTATAGAAATGGATCAAATAGGTTACTTTGCGATCGTGGCGAGAAGCTCAAAATCACTGAACTGTTCTAGACATAAAAAATGGACAACTGGAATTTACAGTAAATTAAACGACCGTTTAATTTAACTATAACCAAACTGATTCAATGATAAATCAGCTCAAGGTGAGTTAAACTCACTCAGTTTTCCCATTTATATTTTTATATAAATTGGGTTTTTATTTTGTGTGTTCTGCTTGCTCTGTTTGACTGTTCGCTAGTTTATATCTATTTATTTATTTAACTGATGAAATTAAACCATCATTTAATTTCAGTGAAATACCAGATCGTTATTCTAACGATTGGTTCCAATAAAGGTAACTTACCTTATTAGTCACGTTTATCAATAAACGTGTTTAATGGTTTGATTGGATGATTTGTTTTGATTGTTTGATCTGTTTGAATTGTTTTGAACTGTGTGGAGATAATCGTTTGTATACAGGGAAGAACAGGTTGGAGGGATCCAACCGGGTTCCTCAAAATATATTATTTATTTTCATATTATCATATGGACTGTCATGTTTGGGTAATTGATTTGAATATTGATCATTGAGTGGAAAGTCAACATGTGTTGTGTTTTAACCAATGGGCTATATTGGTTGAGTAATCGGCAGTAAATGGCCTAAAAATGAATCATTTTGTTTATATTGATTCACCGCCAGGTGAGTCAATAGAGATAAAGTTATAAAATTTATTTTATAACTAGAGGTAGAAATTTTGGAATATATATTATTTTGAATAAAACTTTATTAAAAAGGGAAAACACATTTATTATAAAAATTGATTTTTACAAAGAGAATTCTGAGATTTATCAGATTTATAAATATGGAAATAGAAATTAACCTTAACCGTTAAAATTTGGAAAATTGGTTATTGAAACTTAATTAAATGGGATGATTTAAATTAATTATATTATTAATTAATTTAAAGTGAGATTGGAATGGAATATTGGTTTTTGTATTGGAACTCGTATTTATCTTTAGATATGAACGTTGTTGGTCAAGGTCTGAGAGGTAATTAGAATACCCCAACTTGAACAACATCAGGATTATCTGAAGATGATATTTGTTGGTAGTCGTAAAAGAGGTTAGTGATAATTTATTATTTCCATTAAAGAAATAATAAGGCAACGTATGGTGAAAACGTGGAATATATTTATTTGGATTTTCAAATTAACGGAATATAAAGAGGATTTGAGTATATATAGTGCAATTTCCAGAGTAACGAAAATAAGAAAAATTAGCGGATATATATGTATATATATTTACTTATTTAAACGATATTCCAAAAGAAAAAGGAAATAAAAACGATAAGTTTTTGGAATGAGTTTATTCTAAGAATAGATATTGAATATTGTTTTCAAATAACAATGGTTTACGTGAAATTGGTTAAAACAAGGTTGGGAATATATATATATATATATATATATATATAATTTATTAATTCTAGTGTATTTGAAATAGTTTTGGAAAAAATAAAGTCTTGTGTCAAATAAGAAGCGAGAAAATATATTTATAATATCGAAAGATTTAAGAGTTTTAAATTCACATTTGTTTTCAATTAAAAGGCCAAGTGGTGCTGAATACCGAACCAGCGAACCCATTGAGTTGTCATGTTTGGAACACTGTCTATTTTGATAGTTAAATCACTGATTATCAAATCTTTCCAATACGGTTGTTGGTATAGAAAGACCGGGATTGAATTTACATTCGAAAAACATTTCGACCAACAAATACGTGAAGATATCAAGAGGTGATCGAGGTGGAGCATTGAAGACCGTAGATTTTCCTAAACAGAAGAGCCACTAAAATTCTATGCCTTGCAAGCAGAGATAAGCAGTGATTCTGTCGTGATTGGAATCTACGGGTTGCAAGGACTTCTCACTACTGACCCATGGGGTGATTCCTATATTGGATGCAGTAGGAGAGTACCTTCAGTTCATCCTGTTCCTGGATGACTTGTATGGACGAGTGTCTGACGAAGTATTTCCAGACGGTCACGTATATTGATTTCTTCAACTGTACCTAGAGTGGAAGTAGAGAAGGAAACTTCTTTTAGCTAACACATAATGTGTTGTTGAGGATGTCAATCGGTGATTTGATGGATTTGAAGATGTGGCATTCGAAGTAAATCTGGTGTGATGATAAAGCGTACTCAAGCCTCATCAACCGGGAAATGACAAAAATCGGGCAGGCAGCATGGCTATGTGGGTCGCTCCCATTAGGGTGTATAATCACCTATCTAGAGAAAATCTATTTGCTTCTTTATCCTATTTCGATGTTGTCCCTCTTTGAGAAACGGTGGGTCGCACCCAACCGTTGGTGATATACATTCGATACACTCAAGCGAAATGAGTGGTCGATTATGTGAGGGCCTACAAGACGTTCTTGTTGAACCCAGTGTATTCGCCTCTAGAGATACACTATCGGCAGGTGGTCCCATACCTTGTCATAGTCGGAACCCAATTTGCAATAAGCGCCCGCGGTTTTGATTGTATATTATATATGTGGAGCGTGAGATGCAAGCGTTCTACTAGATTTTATTTACTTGTTATTAGACATTATTATAATATCAAACAAGATATTGGTTTCAAAAATGGTTTGGGTTGTCGTAAGGTAAAAACCGTCCGCGTTTATGTGTGGATTTGGTCTTACGATTACCCTTTGCTTTCGAAAGGATTTTAACCGAAAAATCAAGTTGTGTGATACCTTAATACTATGCGAGTTTATCTCACTCTAGTTCACCAGACTGACCGGTATTTTTTAAATGCTCGGGTTAGACCGGGTTGTATAGGTTCAGGTTATCGCCGCTGTGAAGAAACAAGCTGGTAGAGTCCAGACGTATGATATTTTATAGCTACTATTCCGCTGTGTGTTGTTCATGAGGACAGATTATTATAGCTGTCTAGTTATTGATGTACTCTGATATTGTAAGTATTTTTAAAAGCTCTCAGTAAAGTTTTATTTATGTATTATATTTTGTTCCACTGCGATGTGAGACTCTGTGTTGTGTTGTTTCTTCTTCTTCTATTCTAATATTTCTTTCTTTCTTATTCCACCCTCCAATTTCTTTCTAATAACGTCTATTGTTTTCGGTGTTTGGAAGGTCGGCATGAGTTACGGTTAAGGTATTTATGTCGATTTTCGGGGCCGAAAATCCTCTAGTCGTTACAATTAACTCCAAAGGCCGAAACCAACATCAAATCAACACCCTGGAAAACATTCAACTTAACTAATCTCCAGTTAGTTTCTGATTTTCTTAAATCCATTGGGTCTAAGAAAAATATTATTAAAGATACCATTGACGACAACCCAAAATCTCATTCCATTATTAATCGGGTTAAAGAACAAGTGTTATTTAAAACATCATTCATGATAAACCCAAAAACCACATTCAATTATATTCCAATTAAATATTAATTAATTAGTATACTTCAATAAATCTAAATAAGAAGATTTAATCTTTTCTCAAATGGGTTCAAGAGCAGTGTTAATGAAGACACCATTCACGACAAACCCAAAATCACATTTGATATTAAATACAAGGCTCTGAATAGAAAATATATCGGCTTATATTCAATATCAAATTCTGGTATCAAAAAATATTGTATTGGAATAACGATATATATCTTCCAAATTCCTCCACAATATCCATATAATCACGGAATCCAATATCGAAATATTCCGAAGATAATTTCGATTCAAATCCATTCCAATTCATATATTGGAAATTCTGGTTATTTTTAAAACCACTTCAAATCCAATTTATTTATTTAAAAATATTGGATTATAATTCTAGTTAATAACTAGTTCATTTTGATAAAAAATCTATTTTTATCTTTTCAAATATGGAATTTTTCATCCCAATTCTTTCCAAATCATTTCTTATGATTTTACACTAATTATTGACATTTTTAACAATTTTATCACGGCCCATACAGTCAATTTCCATAAACGGCCATCGAACTGCACTTACACCGACCTTTTCCAAATTTGATTTGGACATAATTCCAAATCTAACCGTTATATTTCAAATTTCTAGTATTGATTAGAAATCTCTTTTCGATGCGAACCCAACGATTCTGGTTTTAGGAGAATTCGACGGACGGATCTTCCTTAATGCCCATTCGAAGTCAATGGTCGAAATTCGCGAACTACCGCAGCGCGGTGCGTTCTACTCAGGCCATTATATTATATATATATAATATATATTGCGTCGATTTCCATTTAAAACGTATTTTATAGATAATTTTAAATTCGTTTTCAAAACGATTTCAACTTCATATTCAATTTCAAATCAAAATTGAATATTCCATATCATTAATATATAAATTAAAATATTTTCAAAACATTAGATTTTGAAATCAATTCCTTTTCAATATTCATTATAAAAATGAATAAAATCGATATAAATATCGTTCACTTCAAAATGGAGTTAATCTAATCAACACGGCTTTATATATTTATATATATTTGTGTCCATCCCAAGTCGGACACAAAATCATATTTTGATCTTTTACTGAATATTATTTAAAAAATATTCATTATTTTCAAATATTCGTTATTTCTGAACTGGAATCAGAAACAGTCAATTACCATATTATTTTATTTATATGAATTTCATACACACATGTATACAACAATAATCAAACTCAGTCAACCATCATCCAGAGTGCATTCTACACACATAAGCATCAAATATAAATATTTAACGCTTTCAACGGCCTGTTAATCAATCGACATACAGGTAATTATTGGGATTAGTGTATGTCCAATATCATCCCAATACCCATGTGGGGTTTCAACCAACAAATAATGAATTTTATTTGTGCAGTTGGGTGATGTGTAAAATTTATTGTCCCAATTAATATTAGTCAAATGGGTGTACATAAACAAACCGTTCGGTTTGTAAATGAATATTTATTTTCATTCATATCAACGTTAAAAATTATATTTTTAACGATAAAATATTTTATTCGGTTCATTTACACAATAAAAATGATATTTTTATTTTTCTAACATAGAAAATTTCGGCGGCATAATGGTGCGATACAAGAAACGGGATAAGGCCTAGCTTTATCCCCAGTCTAATAATGGCCTGCGCCATACACATACCAATCAAATCAATTCCATTTCATTTCCCAAACCAAATTCAACCAAACGATCCAGTCAACCAAACTAAACAATCACACAAGTCGTCCACGGTCTGTGGACGACGAGTAACAGTTCATATATGCAGTTATTAATAAATAACTGTATAAGAAAATTATAGTGAAGAGTTCTCACCTTTGGGATCCACTCCGCCATTCTTTAACGGACGATGGTTTGGATTCTGTTCAAAATTCCAATGTTATCTTCTTCACGCTGTTCATATTAAAAATCACATTTTTATTTCAATGCTATAAATTATATTTTTACTTCGCTAAAAATTATATTTTTACTTCGAAACCATACGGGTAAAATTCGCATCTTTAACACGATGTTTACATTATAAAGATAATATTTTTATTTCAATGTTCATACAATAATAATCATATTTTTATTCTCTCTATAATATAAAAAATCATATTTTTATTATCTCTATAATATAAAAATCATATTTTTTTCGATATAAAAATCCCAACTTTTCCATTCAAAAATCTGATCTTTTCCTATTCAAAAATCTGATCCTTTCCTATTCAAAAATCTGATCTTTTCCTATTCAAAAATCTGTTCTTTTTCTATAAACAAAATCAAATTTTATATTTTAAAACAAATCTAATTTTATATTTTCAAACATTCAACCTTCCATATAAATAAAAATCCTATTTTTATATAAACTAAAAATCAAATTTTATTTAAAATCAAATTTTATTTAAAGGATGATTACTTAAAAACTAAAATAAAACAAATAAAGTAAATAAAACTTACAGCGTATGGGGGGTTTCCACGTCGGTAGTGGGAGGAGAGGGTCTGCAGTAATCGGGGGCCCATACTGGTGTTGGCGGCGGATTATGGTGGTGGGCGGCGTCTCAGGTTTTGGGTCTTAGGCGGCGTTCGATGGAGGGTTTGTGTAACGGCTCGGATTTTCGCGACTTTGGTTATCGCCATAAACACGACGACAACTAACCAAACATCGAAAAATCCTGGTTGTTAGTGAAAGAAATTAGAGGGTGAGAATAGATAAGATAGAACTAATAGAATAGAAGAAGAAGAACATCAGAATCAGAGTAAACACGAAACTCACAGCGGAACGAATAACATATAATATATAACATATCTTTGAAACATAACAGTTATATATATACAATAGCACTTTATCAGAGTACAACACTTACAACACAGCGGAAATAACTATAGCTAACTGATCTTGAAGCCTCCTGCTCCAAGCTCTCCAAGTGTATCTGTAAATCCCGACTACTTGACTGTCCGTACAAATTAGGCACCCAAGAGTTTAGGGAAAACAATAAAGTAAACTCCGGGTCAGTCATGGGACTGGTATGAGTAAAACAGTTTAAAACAGGTATATGATATCTCATACGACCACGCCGTGAATACGGAACGGGTTTTTCCTTATGAGTATCTAAACAACTTTGACAAGCAATATCATTGTGATATTATAATAATGTATAAGTACAAATAGGTATCAATCTAGCAGAAACGCTTGCATCTCACATTCTACATACATAGTAAAAATCATAACCCGCAGGGCGCTTATCGGAGAATGGATTCCAACAGACAAGGTATGGGAGCACCTTCTGAATAGTGTACTCTAGAAGTGATACACTCAGGGTTCAACAAGAACGTCTTGCAACCCGGCCACACATGACCGCTCATCCATTTAGCTTGAGTGTCGCGAATATATTGCCACCACGGTTGTAGGCCATCAAACCGTCATCCGAAGATACAGAATCAAAAAGAAGTATAAATATGAATATTCTCTAGATCGGTGACAATACACCCTGCTTGGGGATGACCCAACTAGCCATGTTGCCTAGCCCAACTTTTGTTACTTCCTGGTGTGAGGCTAGAGGCTACGTCTATCTTCAGAACATCTGATCACCATTCACTTTGAATGCCACATCGTCATACCCGCCAAATCACAAATTGACTTATCCAAAAATAACACGGGTATACAGCTAAGAGAAACGAATTCCTCCGTCACCAAACGTGAATACGTTTGAACAGATCAACTTACGCGATCCATTGGATATACTCTGTCAGACCTTCTTCCATATACGTTGTCCTGGGACTGGACAAACCGAAGGCACTATTCAGTATATCCATCTTAGTCAATGTTATCTAAGACTTATACAACAGCCCTTGCACTTTACTCCGTCTTCACTTATCTTTGTCATAAATGATTCACAACGCTTATGCCAATACAGAGTGGTTCTTTGGATAATAATCCAACCGGCCTCTCCATATTAACAACGTTAAAATGGTCAAAACTTCGATAGTCTGTGAGTTAACTATCAAAGAAAACAAGTGTGCAAACAACGATATTATTTCCAGATGGAAATTATATCGAACAAACATCTTTTAACATATATCTCTTTGGTTCATTTTACATCTCCGGTTTCCCTATATTCAACATTTTGCTATTTTCTAGATTTTAGAAAAAATATTTATTAACACTGGAAACATTTCCATTCCTTGTTTCTATATTAGGAAACAATTCTTATTCTTCTTTGGAAAACATTCCCAAAACTCCTACATTTGGATCAAGCAGATGTTTAGATAAAACATCGCTATACCAACTTTAACCATTTTCCTAAATTACACATTTCACTTAACTCCTCTTTACTGCCAAACTTTAACCATTCCTTAGTTAAAACGAAGCCAATCAAGTTGGGGTAGAACTACCTCTCAGACCTTAACTGAACAACACTTCTAACCTTGAAATAGACAAAGTTCACTTTAAATTCCTTTAACTAACTTCCTTACTTAACCCTTGCCTTTCGAATAACTATATTCGATTATCTCTTTTCACTTAACTCTATTGGGCTGATCCTATTGGATTAACTCTATTTGCTTAACTCTATTAGGTTAACCCTATTCACTTAACTTCTGTCGAATAAACTATATTCGATATCTCCTCCAACACTATTCGAATAACTATATTCGATTAACTTCTCTAACTCTACTCGAATAAATTATATTCGATTTATTCTTTTAACTTTACTCGAATAAACTATATTCGATTAACACTTTCTTTCGAATACTATATTCGATTAACTCTTTGACTAACTCCTTTGGATTAACTAACTTCGAATAACTCCTTTGGATTAACTCTTCGACTAACTCCTTTGGATTAACTAACTTCGAATAACTCCTTTGGATTAACTAACTTCGAATAACTCCTTTGGATTAACTAACTTCGAATAACTCCTTTGGATTAACTCTTCGAATAACCCCTTTGGATTAACTCTTCGACTAACTCCTTCGGATTAACTAACTCCGAATAACTCCTTTGGATTAACTCTTTGACTAACTCCTTCGGATTAACTAACTTCGAATGACTCCTTTGGATTAACTCTTTGACTAACTCCTTCGGATTAACTCTTCGACTAAATCCTTCGGATTTACTAACTTCGAATAACTCCTTTGGATTAACTAACTTCGAATAACCAATATTCGATAACTACTCTTCAAATAAATAATATTCGATAACTCTTCTCAAATGAATAACATTTGATTTCTCCACTCGAATAAACTATATTCGATAACTTGTAATAACCCGGAAAATCTGGGCCAGTTTAAAAATTTTATTTTTGCAATTATAGCGAATTTCCTATATTTAAAATGAATTATTTTAAATAAAATCGACAAGAAATTTATTTTGAATATAATTCGAACGTATATATTATATACGTCGTCGTTAGAATATAAATATTTATATATAATTATAAATAGAATTGAAAATGGTGCGGTAGTTCGCTAATTCGATTTCAAACTTCAATTGAATGTACCGGGTGCAAAACAATCCGGATTTTAGTGAAACCAAAAACATTAGGATCTAATGGATAATATCTTTCCAACGAATCCGAAAAATCAAAATTTCATAGGGGGATTCAAAAGATATGTCCAGTTGAAAATTCTGAATAGTTGCTATGGAATTTAGGCCCTTAAAAATGGACATTTTGCAAACGACCTCGGATTTCGACGAAACCAATTTTGTTGGGTCCGTGATGTTAAATTATTGCTAGGTTTCAAATTTCATAATTTTTCGAATCAATATGTGAGCGTGGCAAAGGAAAACGCGTTTGACCAGTTTTAGTTGATTTTAATCGACTGGAAATTGGCCATTTTTCCAACGGTCTCAGAATTCGACGAAACTAGTTTTGTTAGGACCGTATCGTCAATACGAAGCTAGAAAATATTTTTCTGCAATTTATAGAGTTCGTATGTGGCCCTAGTAAATTAAAAAGTACGTTTAAAATTGAATATATAGATTTAAATGTAAATTTAAGCAGAAACTGATCGAAACAGTCGAATCAGCTTGCGTGGCATATCCCACTGTGTTCGGAATGGGGGTAATTAGCTAGGGACGACGGTCGGTGGGTTCGATTCTGAGTTCAAATGAAAAGTCAACAATTAGGGTTTGGAAAAAATATAAAATAAATAATTAAATATATAACCCCCCTATATTTTCCCTTCTCCCCGTTCACTCTCAGATTTGCAAAATAAAAAGAAAAAAAACGATCGAATCCCCCTGCCACACGACGCCTCCGACCTCCCCAGCGCCGTTACCCTCCGGCGAGCTCCCCTCTAGCCCTCCACTCTCTCTCCTATCTCCTCTACAAAACCCGAACGCGAACCCCAAGCCTCAATTTCAGCTGCTCCTCCTAAAACCCTACCCGATCCGCTACCTCGCGCCTAATATCGGATCCGCCCTGAGGCCCCACCTCCGACCACCTGACGCCTGCGCCTCCGTCACCCCGTCAGCACCACCATAGCGAAGTCCGCCCCCTCGACAGCAGCCCCAATCCCTTCCCTACGATGGAAAAAAAAAACGAGGTAAATAACCTAAAGTCTATTTTCCGTTTTACTATGATTTTATTTTAGTTTTATTTTGTTTTATTTATTTTGAGCAAATATAAAAGTACTGTTTTGCTTCTATAATAAAAATATATATATATGCAAAGCATAAAAATCCAATCTTTTAAAATATGTATATATTAGCAATTATGAAATCAGTTTTTATAGAGGAGGAAGAATTCGATTTCTAGTTAAAGAAAAATTCGATTTTTAGTTAAAGGAAGATAGGATTTTCATGATAGAAAAATGAGATTTTTGTTGATAGAAAAATATGATTTGTTCTCGTAGAAAGATTTGATTTTTAGCTATATAAAAATGCGATTTTTATATACATGAAAGTAGGGAAAAAATTCGATTTTTATATATTGAATAGCATAGTAAAAATTCGATTTTTATATATTGAATAGCATAGTAAAAATTCGATTTTTATATATTGAATAGCATAGTAAAAATTCGATTTTTATATATTGAATAGCATAGTAAAAATTCGATTTTTATATATTGAATAGCATAGTAAAAATTCGATTTTTATGTATTGAATAGCATAGTAAAAATTCGATTTTTATATATTGAATAGCATAGTAAAAATTCGATTTTTATATATTGAATAGCATAGTAAAAATTCGATTTTTATATATTGAATAGCATAATAAAAATTCGATTTTTATGTATTAAATAGCGAAGTGAAAATGTGATTTTTATGTATATAGTGGCTACGGGCAACAAAAGCGACAAAGGGAGAGAATGGCGAAGATTTCTCAAAATGAAGAGTCGTGGTATTGGATAGCTATCGGTGAGAATTTCTCACTCTTCAATTTCTTTTCTAGTCATATATATACTAGGATGCAGACGGTGCTTAGTCGCACCCGACACAATCGTCCATAGACCATGGACTTGTTTGTTTGGTTGCATAGATTAGTTAGATGATTTGATTTGAAATTGAATTGTTTGGTGAAATTGAATTGTTTGGTGAAATGAATTGAATTGAAAACGAATTCGAAATGAATTGAATTGAAAACGATTTCGAAATGAATTGAATTGAAAACGATTTCGAAATGAATTGAATTGAAAACGATTTCGAAATAAATTGAATTGAAAACGATTTCGAAATAAATTGAATTGAAAACGATTTCGAAATAAATTGAATTGAAAACGATTTCGAAATGAATTGAATTGGAAACGATTTCGAAATGAATTGAATTGGAAACGATTTCGAAATGAATTGAATTGGAAACGATTTCGAAATGAATTGAATTGGAAACGATTTCGAAATGAATTGAATTGAAAACGATTTCGAAATGAATTGAATTGAAAACGATTTCGAAATGAATTGAATTGAAAACGATTTCGAAATGAATTGAATTGAAAACGATTTCGAAATGAATTGAATTGAAAACGAATTCAAATTGAATTGAAAGCGAATTGAAATGAATTCAAATTGAATTGAAATGAATTTTAAAACGAATTTATAATGAAGAATTCAATTTTGATTTGAATTGAAATGGAAGTTGAAATTTCTTTTGAAACGAATTTAAAACTATTTATATAATTCGTTTTAAATAGAAATCGACGAAATATATATTATATATATTATATATATAATATAATGGCCTGAATAGAACGCGCCGCGCCGCGGCAGTTCGTGAATTTCGACCATTTATTTCAAACGGACATTACGGGAGATCCGACCGTCGGATTCTCCTAAAACCGGAACCGTTGGGTTCGTATCGAAAAGAGCTTTCTAACGAATATTAGAAATTAGAAATCTAACGGTTGGATTTGGAATTATGTCCAAATCAAATTTGAAAAAGGTCGCTGTAAGTGCAGTTCGATGGCTATTGATGGAAATCGACTGTACGGGCCTTGATAAAATCATTAAAAATATCAATAATTAGTGTAAAATCATAAGAAATGATTTAGAAAGAATTGGGATGAAAAACTCCATATTTGAAAAGATAAAAATAGATTTTTATCGAAATGAACTAGTTTTGAACTAGAATTATAATTCTATTTATTTTTAAATAAGTAAATTGAATTTAAAAATGGTTTTAAAAATAACCAGAATATCCAATGATTGCATTGGAGTGGATTTGAATCGAAATTGTCTTCGGAATATTTCGATGTTGGAATTCGTGATTATACAGGTGTTGTTATGGAAATTTGAAAGATATATATTTATATCGTTATTTCCAATACGACATTTGTTAATCGTAGAATTTGATATTGAATATAAGCCGATATATTTTCTATTCAGAGCCTTGTATTGAATATCAAATGTGATTTGGGTTTGTCATGAATTGTGTCTTCATTAACACTGTTCTTGAACCCAGTTGAGAAAAGATTAAATCTTTCTATTTAGATTTAATGAAGTGTACCAATTAAATAATATTTAATTGGAATTGAATTGATATTGATTTTTGGGTTTATCGTGAACAGTGTTTTAAATAACACTCGTTCTTTAACCCGATAATTAATGGAATGTGACTTTGGGTTTATCGTGAACCGTGTTTTAAATGACACGGATTCTTTAACCCAGTTAACGATTAAAACTAAGTGGGGTTTTAATGAATCTTTAATTAGATTGAAATTATCGAAAATGGAGTATCACCAGTTTTGCTCCAGGCGATAGTTAAATCTTTAATTAGATTTGAACCTGAAATGGTAATTGAATTTACCAATGACACTGTGGTGTTAGATATGAAGTATTACCAGTTTTACTTCATGGGATGAATAGGTTGGGATTGGGAAATTAAAATAAATGATTACTTCGGTAAGGTTCGCTAATCCCGACTAGTTTGAATTGAGATTCAAAAATAGAATAAAGAATAAATTCAAGGAATTTATCTTGGATAAAATTAATGGGAACCTTTCCCTAGGAATGTGAAATTTAGAAACTAACTGTCGGTTAGCAAAGCAGAATGGTTTTCTGGATATTGATCTGCTGTTGGTTTCGGCCTTCGGGGTTAATATTTGGGAAATTATTCTCTTGATTAATTTACGGTTAGTGACTGATGAATTGGAATGAGGCGTATGTTGTGTTTGTGTAACACTTATTTAAAATATACGCGAGTTATTTGGAAAGACCGGGTTTATCCCATTCTGAATAACTGATACGACGATAAGTCGAAGATGAAGACGGTGGTCGAAGACCAGAAGTCTTCACGTCATTTGGGTGATTACTAATGATCTTGATTGGGATGTACACCCAAGAAGATGGAAATAGTTGGTGATCGTCCAGACGTACTTGGAGATCGATGGATATGCGGGGTACTAGGTGCCTCCGGTTTCGTTCAGCCCCAGAAAGGACTTGTAAATGGACTGTGTGTCTGACATTGGATTTTAGTCCGTGTGATTGATCTCTATTAAATATATATCTGTTTGGCGGCGGTGAATTTATTCTCTTGCTTAACGCCCTTCTCTGAGAAGTACGAGCTCAGGGGTTATATATCGATGGATATCAAACGCATGGAGTGAATTGCCTGTGTGGCATGCCTAAGTGGCAATAGATCGAGGCTTCTGTTGAAAAGCAAAGTCTTGTGGTGATGATCAAAGCAAGGCCTTTGTGGCGTAGCTTTGTGTAACGTTTGCTTCGCGAGTTTCACACCCGGTATGAACCAAAAATTGGAGAGGACGTCAGGGAGGGCATGCGTTTCTTTCTAGCTAGAAGTGGCGTCAGTGGTTTTACACGCCCTGACGAGTTTGACTTATGTGGTTGTTGCTGTTGCGAGGCGCCTCGGATTGATCGGTCGTTCTCGAACCGATGGAGTCATTTAGTTGGCTCACCTACGCCCCATAGGGCGGGGGAAACGCATGTTCAGGGTTTAAGTTTAATCCACATCGGTGGACTGGCCCTGAGGATCCAAGGCTTGACTGAGTACTTGCCTGAGACACGGGCTAGAGCGTCTCGAATCGGTTGAGGACTATCTTTTGCCTCGGTTCATAGATGGAAACCCAATTTCCAAATACGTGATTCTGCGGTTTTATTTGTAGAGCCTAGTATGGCGACATAGTGGGATGGGGCGCTCATGCCGCCTATGATTGATACTTATGATTTGAAGTTGTTTTATACACTATGCACTTATAATAGTATCAAACGATTAGTTTTAACCGTATCAAGCATTCTTTGGCTGTTATAAGGGAAAACCCTATCCTCGGCTGCGTTGCATTGTGTGATGGGACCTGGGTCTTATAACAGCTTCATTTTTCTTTATTTAGCATTGCGCTGTTTGTTTTATGCACTGGTATTCTTGGGAGGAAACCCGTTCCGTGTTATACGGCGTGGTCCCTTGATTTACCTAATGATTTAAAATAAGTATTAATAACTATTTTAGTTCTCACACCGATCACATGACTGACCTGGAGTTTATTGTTTTAACCTAAACTTTGGGTGCCCTTATTTTGAAACGGGCAGCTAGTAGTTTTGGTTTTACAAATTTATATTCACAGGATCCTGGTTTACAGCTGGAACGATATCCGGAAAGCTTTGTATCCGTATATCTCTTCTAGTTGTGTGTTGTATTATTTTCCGCTGCTATGTATTTAAATGTAATTTAAATCTCTGATATTTCTGTGTAATATTCATTTATACTCTGTATATTCTTGTAATCTGATGCATTGTTGTAATATACAATGAAATGTTCTTCTGTATGTGTTCTGTTGTGGCTTGTTCTCAAACTATCCGACGCTTTCCTTTACGGGGAAGTTGCGGGTTTTCACAGTTGGTATCAGAGCTTTGGTTTACAAAGATCAGAGAACAAGGCACATTAGAACCATACGAAAGAATTCATCAGATATTGGATTAGCAATATCCAATGGGAATGACTCGTTAGAGATAGGATCAGTAGTATCCTTGGACGAGTGTGAAGATTATATTTTTAAAATGAAACAAATTTTGTTTTGAAAATTTAAAATCAATTATTCGTATTTGATTATTTAGTTTATATAGATTTGGACAGTCCAGTATATATGGACTTTGCGTATATGTCTGATCCGCGTGTATTTGAAGTTTTAATGTACTGGATAGATATAGAATCACACTCTAGTCGCCCGGAGATGATTCTGATGATAGTTCGAACATCATCAGAATTGGTATTCGTGTTTCGAAGGTGTGATATCTATATATTTCCTATTGACTGGTGTGAGAACCAAAACTAATATAGTTAGAACACATTGTTGTGAATTGGCATCAAAACATGATTTTTGTATATGTATCAAAATTATGAATTTGAAACTCTAATTCACTAATTGATTGATGTTTGTGTTGTTTGTTTATTTGTTAGCTAATTTTAAGCCATTTAGCCTAATTGAACCAAATATTGAATTGTATTGAAAATTGGTCGCATTTGCTTGCATATACCTATACTTACATTGAACAGGTCATAGCAAGGAGGCTAGAGCAGAGAATAAAATTTGTTTGCCCGACAAATAGGTACATGTTTACTATATAATTTACTGCGTTGTTTGGGTGATGATGATTTTATGAGCCTATTGGCTAGCCGCTTGGCTTTTTCTTTTTCTTTTTGAGATCTGAAGGACCGGGGAAGCTATTTGAAATTCCCCGATGCTCCCGGTGCAGGGGAGGTTATGGCGAAATTTTTCGAAAATTTAGGGTGTTAGCCAAATTTTTGAAAATTTGAAAATTCTCAGAAACTGAAAAGTTGGAGAATGGAAGCCGAATCGAACATAGAGTTGATTAATCAAACCACTTTCGACTTTGTTCCTTTTCGGGGACGAAAAGTTTTAAGTGGGGGAGATTGTAATAACCCGGAAAATCTGGGCCAGTTTAAAATTTTTATTTTTGCAATTATAGCGAATTTCCTATATTTAAAATGAATTATTTTAAATAAAATCGACGAGAAATTTATTTTGAATATAATTCGAACGTATATATTATATACGTCGTCGTTAGAATATAAATATTTATATATAATTATAAATAGAATTGAAAATGGCGCGGTAGTTCGATAATTCGATTTCAAACTTCAATTGAATGTACCGGGTGCAAAACAATCCGGATTTTAGTGAAACCAAAAACATTAGGATCTAATGGGGAATATCTTTCCAACGAATCCGAAAAATCAAAATTTCATAGGCGGAATCAAAAGATATGTCCAGTTGAAAATTCTGAATAGTCGCTATGGAATTCAGGCCCTTAAAAATGGACATTTTGCAAACGACCTCGGATTTCGACGAAACCAATTTTGTTGGGTCCGTGATGTTAAATTATTGCTAGGTTTCAAATTTCATAATTTTTCGAATCAATATGTGAGCGTGGCAAAGGAAAACGCGTTTGACCCGTTTTAGTTGATTTTAATCGACTGGAAATTGGCCATTTTTCCAACGGTCTCGGAATTCGACGAAACTAGTTTTGTTAGGACCGTATCGTCAATACGAAGCTAGAAAATATTTTTCTGCAATTTATAGAGTTCGTATGTGGCCCTAGTAAATTAAAAAGTACGTTTAAAATTGAATATATAGATTTAAATGTAAATTTAAGCAGAAACTGATCGAAACAGTCGAATCAGCTTACGTGGCATATCCCATTGTGTTCGGAATGGGGGTAATTAGCTAGGGACGACGGTCGGTGGGTTCGATTCTGAGTTCAAATGAAAAGTCAACAATTAGGGTTTGGAAAAAATATAAAATAATAAAATAAATAATTAAATATATAACCCCCCTATATTTTCCCTTCTCCCCGTTCACTCTCAGATTTGCAAAATAAAAAGAAAAAAAAAACGATCGAATCCCCCTGCCACACGACGCCTCCGACCTCCCCAGCGCCGTTACCCTCCGGCGAGCTCCCCTCTAGCCCTCCACTCTCTCTCCTATCTCCTCTACAAAACCCGAACGCGAACCCCAAGCCTCAATTTCAGCTGCTCCTCCTAAAACCCTACCCGATCCGCTACCTCGCGCCTAATATCGGATCCGCCCTGAGGCCCCACCTCCGACCACCTGACGCCTGCACCTCCGTCACCCCGTCAGCACCACCACAGCGAAGTCCGCCCCCTCGACAGCAGCCCCAATCCCTTCCCTGCGATGGAAAAAAAAAACGAGGTAAATAACCTAAAGTCTATTTTCCGTTTTACTATGATTTTATTTTAGTTTTATTTTGTTTTATTTATTTTGAGCAAATATAAAAGTACTGTTTTGCTTCTATAATAAAAATATATATATATGCAAAGCATAAAAATCCAATCTTTTAAAATATGTATATATTAGCAATTATGAAATCAGTTTTTATAGAGGAGGAAGAATTCGATTTCTAGTTAAAGAAAAATCCGATTTTTAGTTAAAGGAAGATAGGATTTTCATGATAGAAAAATGAGATTTTTGTTGATAGAAAAATATGATTTGTACTCGTAGAAAGATTTGATTTTTAGCTATATAAAAATGCGATTTTTATATACATGAAAGTGGGGAAAAAAATTCGATTTTTATATATTGAATAGCATAGTAAAAATTCGATTTTTATATAATGAATAGCATAGTAAAAATTCGATTTTTATATATTGAATAGCATAGTAAAAATTCGATTTTTATATATTGAATAGCATAGTAAAAATTCGATTTTTATATATTGAATAGCATAGTAAAAATTCGATTTTTATATATTGAATAGCATAGTAAAAATTCGATTTTTATATATTGAATAGCATAGTAAAAATTCGATTTTTATATATTGAATAGCATAGTAAAAATTCGATTTTTATATATTAAATAGCGAAGTGAAAATGTGATTTTTATATATATAGTGGCTACGGGCAACAAAAGCGACAAAGGGAGAGAATGGCGAAGATTTCTCAAAATGAAGAGTCGTGGTATTGGATAGCTATCGGTGAGAATTTCTCACTCTTCAATTTCTTTTCTAGTCATATATATATACTAGGATGCAGACCGTGCTTAGTAGCACCCGACACAATCGTCCACAGACCATGGACTTGTTTGTTTGGTTGCATAGATTAGTTAGATGATTTGATTTGAAATTGAATTGTTTGGTGAAATTGAATTGTTTGGTGAAATGAATGGATTGATTTATGTGTGAATGGCGTGGGCCTTCACTAGACCGGGGATAAGGCTTGGCCTTGTCCCGTTTCTAGTATCGTGCCATTATGCCGCCGAAATTTTCTAAAATATGTTAGAAAAATAAAAATATCACTTTATTTAAAGAATGAACTGAATAGAAATGAATTTTAACGTGAAGTGAATAAAATAAAATATTCATTTACAGACCGGACGGTTTGTTTATGTACACCTATTTGAAGGACATTGATTGGGACGATAAATTTTACACATCGCCCAACTGCACAAATAAAATATGTGTTTGATTGTTTGAAAATCCCACACGGGTGTTGGGATGAAATTTGAAGTTCACTCATCCTGATCGGTTAAATATGTCGATCGATTGATTGACAGGCTGTTATAAGCGTTAGATATCTATATTTGATGCTTATGCAGTGTATGTGCACTTTGGTTGATGGTTGATTATTTTTCAATGCTATTATATATGTGTGATGTATGAAAATCCATATAATTAATTTTATATGGTAATTGATTGGGCCTCATTCCAATTTGAAAAATAAAGAATATTATAAAATAAAGGTTCATGTGTTGACAGTACTCATCCATTGAGATTGGTCATGGGTTGAACGAAATATTTTAGTAATAAAATTTACATCATTATCGATATAAAATAAAGGTTCATGTGTTGACAGTACTCATCCATTGAGATTGGTCATGTGTTGAACGAAATATTTTAGTAATAAAATTTACATCATTATCGATATAAAATAAAGGTTCATGTGTTGACAGTACTCATCCATTGAGATTGGTCATGTGTTGAACGAAATATTTTAGTAATAAAATTTACATCTTTATCGATATAAAATAAAGGTTCATGTGTTGACAGTACTCATCCATTGAGATTGGTCATGTGTTGAACGAAATATTTTAGTAATAAAATTTACATCTTTATCAATATAAAATAAAGGTTCATGTGTTGACAGTTTCATCCATTGAGATTGGTCATGTGTTGAACGAAATATTTTGATAATAACAACTATTTTGAAAAAAAAATATTTGAAATAGAATATTTGAAAATAGAAATTTATGAAGCCGTGTTGATTAGATTGACGTCATTTTGACGTAAACGATATTTATATCGATTTTATTCATTTTGAAATGAATTGAATTGAAAAAGATTTCAAAATGAATTGAATTGAAAACGATTTCGAAATGAATTGAATTGAAAACGATTTCGAAATAAATTGAATTGAAAACGATTACGAAATAAATTGAATTGAAAACGATTTCGAAATGAATTGAATTGAAAACGATTTCGAAATGAATTGAATTGGAAACGATTTCGAAATGAATTGAATTGGAAACGATTTCGAAATGAATTGAATTGAAAACGATTTCGAAATGAATTGAATTGAAAACGATTTCGAAATGAATTGAATTGAAAACGATTTCGAAATGAATTGAATTGAAAAAGATTTCGAAATGAATTGAATTGAAAACGATTTCGAAATGAATTGAATTGAAAACGAATTCAAATTGAATTGAAAGCGAATTGAAATGAATTCAAATTGAATTGAAATTTGAATTAAATAGAAATGAATTTTAAAACGAATTTATAAAGAAGAATTCAATTTTGATTTGAATTGAAATGGAAGTTGAAATTTCTTTTGAAACGAATTTAAAACTATTTATATAATTCGTTTTAAATAGAAATCGACGAAATATATATTATATATATATATATAATATAATGGCCTGAATAGAACGCGCCGCGCCGCGGTAGTTCGTGAATTTCGACCATTTATTTCAAACGGACATTACGGGAGATCCGACCGTCGGATTCTCCTAAAACCGGAACCGTTGGGTTCGTATCGAAAAGAGCTTTCTAACAAATATTAGAAATTAGAAATCTAACGGTTGGATTTGGAATTATGTCCAAATCAAATTTGAAAAAGGTCGCTGTAAGTGCAGTTCGATGGCCATTGATGGAAATCGACTGTACGGACCTTGATAAAATCATTAAAAATATCAATAATTAGTGTAAAATCATAAGAAATGATTTAGAAAGAATTGGGATGAAAAACTCCATATTTGAAAAGATAAAAATAGATTTTTATCGAAATGAACTAGTTTTGAACTAGAATTATAATTCTATTTATTTTTAAATAAGTAAATTGAATTTAAAAAGGGTTTCAAAAATAACCAGAATATCCAATGATTGCATTGGAGTGGATTTGAATCGAAATTGTCTTCGGAATATTTCGATGTTGGAATTCGTGATTATACAGGTGTTGTTATGGAAATTTGAAAGATATATATTTATATCGTTATTTCCAATACGACATTTGTTAATCGTAGAATTTGATATTGAATATAAGCCGATATATTTTCTATTCAGAGCCTTGTATTGAATATCAAATGTGATTTGGGTTTGTCGTGAATGGTGTCTTCATTAACACTGTTCTTGAACCCAGTTGAGAAAAGATTAAATCTTTCTATTTAGATTTAATGAAGTGTACCAATTAAATAATATTTAATTGGAATTGAATTGATATTGATTTTTGGGTTTATCGTGAACAGTGTTTTAAATAACACTCGTTCTTTAACCCGATAATTAATGGAACGTGACTTTGGGTTTATCGTGAACCGTGTTTTAAATGACACGGATTCTTTAACCCAGTTAACGATTAAAACTAAGTGGGGTTTTAATGAATCTTTAATTAGATTGAAATGATCGAAAATGGAGTATAACCAGTTTTGCTCCAGGCGATAGTTAAATCTTTAACTAGATTTGAACGTGAAATGGTAATTGAATTTACCAATGACACTGTGGTGTTAGATATGAAGTATTACCAGTTTTACTTCATGGGATGAATAGGTTGGGATTGGGAAATTAAAATAAATGATTACTTCGGTAAGGTTCGCTAATCCCGACTAGTTTGAATTGAGATTCAAAAATAGAATAAAGAATAAATTCAAGGAATTTATCTTGGATAAAATTAATGGGAACCTTTCCCTAGAAATGTGAAATTTAGAAACTAACTGTCGGTTAGCCAAGCAGAATGGTTTTCTGGATATTGATCTGATGTTGGTTTCGGCCTTCGGGGTTAATATTTGGGAAATTATTCTCTTGATTAATTTACGGTTAGTGACTGATGAATTGGAATGAGGCGTATGTTGTGTTTGTGTAACACTTATTTAAAATATACGCGAGTTATTTGGAAAGACCGGGTTTATCCCATTCTGAATAACTGATACGACGATAAGTCGAAGATGAAGACGGTGGTCGAAGACCAGAAGTCTTCACGTCATTTGGGTGATTACTAATGATCTTGATTGGGATGTACACCCAAGAAGATGGAAATAGTTGGTGATCGTCCAGACGTACTTGGAGATCGATGGATATGCGGGGTACTAGGTGCCTCCGGTTTCGTTCAGCCCCAGAAAGGACTTGTAAATGGACTGTGTGTCTGACATTGGATTTTAGTCCGTGTGATTGATCTCTATTAAATATATATCTGTTTGGCGGCGGTGAATTTATTCTCTTGCTTAACGCCCTTCTCTGAGAAGTACGAGCTCAGGGGTTATATATCGATGGATATCAAACGCATGGAGTGAATTGCCTGTGTGGCATGCCTAAGTGGCAATAGATCGAGGCTTCTGTTGAAAAGCAAAGTCTTGTGGTGATGATCAAAGCAAGGCCTTTGTGGCGTAGCTTTGTGTAACGTTTGCTTCGCGAGTTTCACACCCGGTATGAACCAAAAACGGGAGAGGACGTCAGGGAGGGCATGCGTTTCTTTCTAGCTAGAAGTGGCGTCAGTGGTTTTACACGCCCTGACGAGTTTGACTTATGTGGTTGTTGCCGTTGCGAGGCGCCTCGGATTGATCGGTCATTCTCGAACCGATGGAGTCATTTAGTTGGCTCACCTACGCCCCATAGGGCGGGGAAACGCATGTTCAGGGTTTAAGTTTAATCCACATCGGTGGACTGGCCCTGACGATCCAAGGCTTGACTGAGTACTTGCCTGAGACACGGGCTAGAGCGTCTCGAATCGGTTGAGGACTATCTTTTGCCTCGGTTCATAGATGGAAACCCAATTTCCAAATACGTGATTCTGCGGTTTTATTTGTAGAGCCTAGTATGGCGACATAGTGGGATGGGGCGCTCATGCCGCCTGTGATTGATACTTATGATTTGAAGTTGTTTGATACACTATGCACTTATAATAGTATGAAACGATTTGTTTTAACCGTATCAAGCATTCTTTGGCTGTTATAAGGGAAAACCCTATCCTCGGCTGCGTTGCATTGTGTGATGGGACCTGGGTCTTATAACAGCTTCATTTTTCTTTATTTAGCATTGCGCTGTTTGTTTTATGCACTGGTATTCTTGGGAGGAAACCCGTTCCGTGTTATACGGCGTGGTCCCTTGATTTACCTAATGATTTAAAATAAGTATTAATAACTGTTTTAGTTCTCACACCAGTCACATGACTGACCTGGAGTTTATTGTTTTAACCTAAACTCTGGGTGCCCTTATTTTGACACGGGCAGCTAGTAGTTTTGGTTTTACAGATTTATATTCACAGGATCCTGGTTTACAGCTGGAACGATATCCGGAAAGCTTTGTATCCATATATCTCTTCTAGTTGTGTGTTGTATTATTTTCAGCTGCTACGTATTTAAATGTAATTTAAATCTCTGATATTTCTGTGTAATATTCATTTATACTCTGTATATTCTTGTAATCTGATGCATTGTTGTAATATACAATGAAATGTTCTTCTGTATGTGTTCTGTTGTGGCTTGTTCTCGAACTATCCGACGCTTTCCTTTACGGGGAAGTTGCGGGTTTTCACATAACTCTTCTCAAATGAATATAATTTGATTTCTCCACTCGAATAAACTATATTCGATAACTCTTCCCAAATGAATAGCATTTGATTTCTCCACTCGAATAAACTATATTCGATAACTCTTCTCAAATGAATAACATTTGATTTCTCCACTCGAATAAACTATATTCGATTACTCTTCTCAAATGAATAGCATTTGATTTCTCCACTCGAATAAACTATATTCGATAACTCTTCTCAAATGAATAGCATTTGATTTCTCCACTCGAATAAACTATATTCGATAACTCTTCTCAAATGAATAACATTTGATTTCTCCACTCGAATAAACTATATTCGATAACTCTTCTCAAATGAATAACATTTGATTTCTACACTCGAATAAACTATATTTGATAACTCTTCTCAAATGAATAACATTTGATTTCTCCACTCGAATAAACTATATTCGATTACTCTTCTCTCGAATACACTATATTCGATATCTCTACTTCGGATAAGTGATATTTGACAACTCTACTCGATTAACTCTACTTGGATAACTCTAACCGGTCAACTCAACTGGTTTAACATAACTGGTAAACTCTAACTGGTTAACTCAACTGGTTAACTCTACTGGTTTAACCTAACTGGTTAACTCGTCTTGATTAACTGAACAAATCCACTTAGTTTAACTTAGCTAATTCACGTTGATTAACTCTAACCGATTCACTTAGTTTAACTCAACTAATTCACTTCGATTAACCACTTAGTTAACTTAACTAATTCACTTCGATTAACCACTTAGTTTAACTTAAGTAATTCACATCGATTAATCACTTAGTTTAACTTAACTAATTCACTTTGATAAATCACTTATTTTAACTTAACTAATTCACATCGATTAATCACTTAGTTTAACTTAACTAACTTGCTTTGATTTACTTAACCAATTACTTTGTTTAACTCGACTAACTTTGATTTGGTTAACTTAACCAATTACTTTGTTTAACTCGACTAACTTTGCTTTGGTTAACTTAACCAATTACTTTGTTTAACTCGACTAACTTTGCTTTGGTTAACCTAACCAATTACTTTGTTTAACTCGACTAACTCGCTTTGGTTAACTTAGGGTTTTTAACACATCATCTAACAACGATGAATATTTGTCCAAACACGCATGATCACAATGGATTATATACATCACATTATATGTCACAATATATAAATCACAGTAAAAATAACTGTTGAGGAATCCAGTTGGATTCCTCCGACCTGTTTCCCTGCACCACAGATGTTAGACAACACCAGTATAATATTCTGATAAACAGAATCAACATATAACTATTTGACGGTTTATATATATATATGTATATACACATATATATATAATCTCTACTAACTGACTAGCAGTTCAATCAAACAGTCAACACACAATCAAACAGACAATATTTAACAGTCCTAAGAATACACTGTAAAAATAGAACGGTTTAGAGTTGGTGAGTTTTACTCACATTTGACGATCATCGTCAATGACGATAACCATCGCTTGATTCAGACAATTTATTTTGCTATAAATTGTGACGGACTCCAATTGACCAGCGATCAGTTCCATTGTGGAGTGCTCGTCCATACGATTCCAACGCAACTTACGGTTCGCCAATCCGACTTCGTACGAGCCTTTTTGACCGGCCCACAAACCCTCCAAAACCCAGCCCGTTGACCCAAGTCCCTCTTCCTCCATCGTTCTTCAATAAATCACACAACAAAAACATGGCTATTACGGTGGCTTCCTCCATCCTTATTCCATCACCGTTCAACAAATTAACAACACCATTAATCACCTCTTCTCCCGAGCTTCCTCCTCCACCCAAGCAAATGAAACTCACTCCTACCCTGACAATTTCGACCTCGACTTCCGTTCGCTGCACCAGAGAAAGTAGCGACCCTCAACTTCACCAAAATGCATCGGAAAATCCCCTGATGTGCCAATCGATACACTGAATCCAATTATCAACTCAATTACCCCAATCGACGATCCATTTCTACGAACTCGTGAGCCCTAGGGGCGCTGTTCTTAGTCCCTAATGACAGAAAAACTGTCGAACCCCACAAGAGCTACTTCAGGTTGAAGAGCATCCAAGCAGAAATCGAAAGACATAGTTATTCTGATTTTAGGGATTTTATTTTCATTTGTATGACTTTTCCATTGTCTGTTGATTTGGGTTTTATACTGTTTTGGGATGAAATGTGGAGGGTGCGTTCTCCATTCTTAGGTTGTGGCTGAAATCAAAGAGCGCGTGGCCTTGCTTTGGCCAAGAAAAATAGTGGGATATTTTTTCTTTTAATTATATATTTTATTTTGATGATTATATATTCGTTCTCGGTCCTTAAAAATCCCTGCGACCATATACGATACCCAAAAATCACCAAACTAGACATGCAGCTACAGCTCGACATTACGGTCCCAACAAAACTGGTTTCGTCGAATTCCGACTCCGTATGCTCACACAGCGTATTTTTAACCGTCGAAATACTGACTATTTTTCACTCTAAAAATCCCTACGGCCACACAGTGACTCTAAAAATCACGAAACTTGGAATCTAACAATTATTTGACATTGCGAATCCAACAAAACTGGTTTCGTCGAATTTCGACTTCGTATGCAAAAGTGGCTATTTTTAACGCTCCAAATAGCCTATTTAAATATGTAAATATATTTAAATATAATTAATTTTAATATTTAAAATTAAATATTATCGTCTATATTCATAGTGGCATACCATACAACTCCAGAATATTCCTGTATGTATTTACAACTCGATATTACCTCGTCAGAGTTATATCGACGCTCGATTTCTATTTAAATCCTTCTTTAAAATATAATTAAATAGTTATGGTCAGGGCGCTGCATTTCTGATAATTTGATTTGGACGTAACTCAAAATCTACACGACGAAATCTCGATTTCTCTCTTCCACTAGAAAGATATACTCCACCAGCTCCACACGTTTCTTGTTTCACAGAAATCCGGCTTAAAACGAATCATGTACATTCAGTTGAAGTTCGAATCGCCAAATAACGAACTGCCGCGCCATTTCGAGCTCGATTATAATTATATTATAAATTATACGTTCAACTATCGTTTATTTAATATATTCGTTATTTAAATAATTAAATAACTTAATTATTATACCTTACAAAACGCGCCATTACAGACTTCCCCCCTTAAAATAATTTCATCCTCGAAATTGCTAAGCTAGGAAAATGCTACCAACTTTACTAACTAGATTCAAATATCTTTTAGTTTACTACTCAGCTCCAGTTTCAACTGAACCATTAAATTTTCAATTAAATTATTAATTCATTCTGGCTAACTGAATTTCCATAAATCATGAGAATGTTCTAACGCCTGGAATTTTCGAAAAATTTCGCCAGCACCTCCTTTATACTGGTCAATATGACAAACCACCCCTCGCCTCTCTAGGCCTTCTCCAACCCAAAAGAAAATCAAACAGCCAAGCGGCTTGCCAATTCGGCTCATAAAATCCAAACTCATATATAATATAAACTTGTACCTTTTTGTCGGTCGTATCATTATATCCCTACCCTCTGTTATCAACTCGGCATATACAAATGCCATCCCAATCAACTCCAACCAATTTATTCTTAACACAACCATTCGCTTATTCAGGCCGAATTCAATTTCAAATTCGAGTTTCAAATTCCAAACTCTCAACTAATCGTTTCAAATCCAAAACCATATTATTCTCAAATCACTTCCAGTTTTTCTTAACCTATCATCTCAAGTTAAATTCTGGTTTATTATTTACTTTTACCATCCCATTCGAATTAACTTCACAAGTTAAATTTTAATTTCTAGAACTTAAATTCCTGGGCAAAAATCAATTTGAAATTATACTGCCAATTCAAAGCCTTTGAATTTTCTAAACAACTTGTTTCCTCAAAAAAATTCAAATTAAAATCTTTGGTAGTAATCCACCACTTAGAACTCGAAAATCATACCGATGATACTGCGCAGTCATCATCGGAATTATTTTCCAGCGACCCAAGTGATTTCAATACTATATTATTTTCAAAACCATTACTAAATACTTCCATTTAGAAAACATTTCAAAATCTCCCAGGAACTTAAAATTTCCTTATTTTAATTCCAAAACTGATTTAAATTCATATTTAATTCATCTTATTTCATATACTTTACTTATATGAATTCTGATTAGTTATATATAACCATTTCACATGTTATAATCTTACTTGATTATAATAACAACCAACACTACCAATATATTATATCAAAATATATTCGGGTAAAATTATTTCTTTTACCCTCCCTTCAAAACATACCGTGTCGGTCCATCGTATTCGAGTGTTTACTAACCCTTATCGATACAGTGGATCAAACTGATCGACCAGAATTCACAAACTACTCAACCAATGAGCCTCCACAATATAAAATCACTTTATATTAAATAACAAATACGCACACGTATATATATACACTCAAACTCAATCTAGGATTTTACTAATCCTATCTCTACTGAGTAACGCCACAGAGCCAAGGTATTAACTAAACCATTGCTCTGATACCAACAGTAACGGCCCGGATTTTCGCGACTTTGGTTATCGTCATAAACACGATGACGACTAACCAAACATCGAAAAATCCTGGTTATTAGTGAAAGAAATTAGAGGGTGAAAATAGATAAGATAGAACTAATAGAATAGAAGAAGAAGAAGAACATCAGAATCAGAGTAAACACGAAACTCACAGCGGAACGAATAACATATAATATATAACATATCTTTGAAACATAACAGTTATATATACAATAGCACTTTATCAGAGTACAACACTTACAACACAGCGGAAATAACTATAGCTAACTGATCTTGAAGCCTCCTGCTCTAAGCTCTCCAAGTGTATCTGTAAATCCCGACTACTTGACTGTCCGTACAAATTAGGCACCCAAGAGTTTAGGGAAAACAACAAAGTAAACTCCGGGTCAGTCATGGGACTGGTATGAGTAAAACAGTTTAAAACAGGTATATGATATCTCATAAGACCACGCCGTGAATACGGAACGGGTTTTTCCTTATGAGTATCTAAACAACTTTGACAAGAAATATCATTGTGATATTATAATAATGTCTAAGTACAAATAGGTATCAATCTAGCAGAAACGCTTGCATCTCACGTTCTACATACATAGTAAAAATCATAACCCGTAGGGCGCTTATCGGAGAATGGATTCCAACAGACAAGGTATGGGAGCACCTTCTGAATAGTGTACACTAGAAGTGATACACTCAGGGTTCAACAAGAACGTCTTGCAACCCGGCCACACATGACCGCTCACCCATTTAGCTTGAGTGTCGCGAATATATTGCCACCACGGTTGTAGGCCATCAAACCGTCATCCGAAGATACAGAATCAAAAAGAAGTATAAATATGAATATTCTCTAGATCGGTGACAATACACCCTGCTTGGGGATGACCCAACTAGCCATGTTGCCTAGCCCAACTTTTGTTACTTCCTGGTGTGAGGCTAGAGGCTACGTCTATCTTCAGAACATCTGATCACCATTCACTTTGAATGCCACATCGTCATACCCGCCAAATCACAAATTGACTTATCCAAAAATAACATGGGTATACAGCTAAGATAAACGAATTCCTCCGCCACCAAACGTGAATACGTTTGAACATATCAACTTACGCGATCCATTGGATATACTCTGTTAGTCCTTCTTCCATATACGTTGTCCTGGGACTGGACAAACCGAAGGCACTATTCAGTATATCCATCTTAGTCAATGTTATCTAAGACTTATACAACAGCCCTTGCACTTTACTCCGTCTTCACTTATCTTTGGCATAAATGATTCACAACGCTTATGCCAATACAGAGTGGTTCTTTGGATAATAATCCAACCGGTCTCTCCATATTAACAACGTTAAAATGGTCAAAACTTCGATAGTCTGTGAGTTAACTATCAAAGAAAACAAGTGTGCAAACAACGATATTATTTCCAGACGGAAATTATATCGAACAAACATCTTTTAACATATATCTCTTTGGTTCATTTTACATCTCCGGTTTCCCTATATTCAACATTTTGCTATTTTCTAGATTTTAGAAAATATATTTATTAACATTGGAAACATTTCCATTCCTTGTTTCTATATTAGGAAACAATTCTTATTCTTCTTTGGAAAACATTCCCAAAACTCCTACATTTGGATTAAGCAGATGTTTAGATAAAACATCGCTATACCAACTTTAACCATTTTCCTAAATTACACATTTCACTTAACTCCTCTTTACTGCCAAACTTTAACCATTCCTTAGTTAAAACGAAGCCAATCAAGTTGGGGTAGAACTACCTCTCAGACCTTAACTGAACAACACTTCTAACCTTGAAATAGACAAAGTTCACTTTAAATTCCTTTAACTAACTTCTTTACTTAACCCTTGCCTTTCGAATAACTATATTCGATTATCTCTTTTCACTTAACTCTATTGGGCTGACCCTATTGGATTAACTCTATTTGCTTAACTCTATTTGGTTAACCCTATTCACTTAACTTCTGTCGAATAAACTATATTCTATATCTCCTCCAACACTATTCGAATAACTATATTCGATTAACTTCTCTAACTCTACTCAAATAAATTATATTCGATTAACTCTTTTAGCTTTACTCGAATAAACTATATTCGATTAACACTTTCTTTCGAATAACTATATTCGATTAACTCTTCGACTAACTCCTTTGGATTAACTAACTTCGAATAACTCCTTTGGATCAACTCTTCGACTAACTCCTTTGGATTAACTAACTTCGAATAACTCCTTTGGATTAACTAACTTCGAATAACTCCTTTGGATTAACTAACTTCGAATAACTCCTTTGGATTAACTCTTCGAATAACCCCTTTGGATTAACTCTTCGACTAACTCCTTCGGATTAACTAACTCCGAATAACTCCTTTGGATTAACTCTTCGACTAACTCCTTCGGATTAACTAACTTCGAATAACTCCTTTGGATTAACTCTTCGACTAACTCCATCGGATTAACTCTTCGACTAACTCCTTCGGATTTACTAACTTCGAATAACTCCTTTGGATTAACTAACTTCTAATAACCAATATTCGATAACTACTCTTCAAATAAATAATATTCGATAACTCTTCTCAAATGAATAACATTTGATTTCTCCACTCGAATAAACTATATTCGATAACTCTTCTCAAATGAATAACATTTGATTTCTCCACTCGAATAAACTATATTCGATAACTCTTCCCAAATGAATAGCATTTGATTTCTCCACTCGAATAAACTATATTCGATAACTCTTCTCAAATGAATAACATTTGATTTCTCCACTCGAATAAACTATATTCAATTACTCTTCTCAAATGAATAGCATTTGATTTCTCCACTCGAATAAACTATATTCGATAACTCTTCTCAAATGAATAGCATTTGATTTCTCCACTCGAATAAACTATATTCGATAACTCTTCTCAAATGAATAACATTTGATTTCTCCACTCGAATAAACTATATTCGATAACTCTTCTCAAATGAATAACATTTGATTTCTCCACTCGAATAAACTATATTCGATAACTCTTCTCAAATGAATAACATTTGATTTCTCCACTCGAATAAACTATATTCGATTACTCTTCTCTCGAATACACTATATTCGATACCTCTACTTCGGATAAGTGATATTTGACAACTCTACTCGATTAACTCTACTTGGATAACTCTAACCGGTCAACTCAACTGGTTTAACCTAACTGGTAAACTCTAACTGGTTAACTCAAATGGTTAACTCTACTGGTTTAACCTAACTGGTTAACTCGTCTTGATTAACTGAACAAATCCACTTAGTTTAACTTAGCTAATTCACGTTGATTAACTCTAACCGATTCACTTAGTTTAACTCAACTAATTCACTTCGATTAACCACTTAGTTAACTTAACTAATTCACTTCGATTAACCACTTAGTTTAACTTAAGTAATTCACATCGATTAATCACTTAGTTTAACTTAACTAATTCACTTTGATAAATCACTTATTTTAACTTAACTAATTCACATCGATTAATCACTTAGTTTAACTTAACTAACTTGCTTTGATTTACTTAACCAATTACTTTGTTTAACTCGACTAACTTTGCTTTGGTTAACTTAACCAATTACTTTGTTTAACTCGACCAACTTTGCTTTGGATAACTTAACCAATTACTTTGTTTAACTCGACTAACTTTGCTTTGGTTAACCTAACCAATTACTTTGTTTAACTCGACTAACTCACTTTGGTTAACTTAGGGTTTTTAACACATCATCTAACAACGATGAATATTTGTCCAAACACACATGATCACAACGGATTATATACATCACATTATATGTCACAATATATAAATCACAGTAAAAATAACTGTTGAGGAATTCAGTTGGATTCCTCCGACCTGTTTCCCTGCACCACAGATGTTAGACAACACCAGTATAATATTCTGATAAACAGAATCAACATATAACTATTTGACGGTTTATATATATATATATATATATATATATATATATATATATATGTATGTATATACACATATATATATATAATCTCTACTAGCTGACTAGCAGTTCAATCAAACAGTCAACACACAGTCAAACAGACAATATTTAACAGTCCTAAGAATACACTGTAAAAATAGAACGGTTTAGAGTTGGTGAGTTTTACTCACATTTGACGATCATCGTCAATGACGATAACCATCGCTTGATTCAGACAATTTATTTTGCTATAAATTGTGACAGACTCCAATTGACCCGCGGTCAGTTCCATTGTGGAGTGCTCGTCCATACAATTCCAACGCAACTTACGGTTCGCCAATCCGACTTCGTATGAGCCTTTTTGACCGGCCCACAAACCCTCCAAAACCCAGCCCGTTGACCCAAGTCCCTCTTCCTCCATCGTTCTTCAATAAATCACACAGCAAAAACATGGTTATTACGGTGGCTTCCTCCATCCTTATTCCATCATCGTTCAACAAATTAACAACACCATTAATCACCTCTTCTCCCGAGCTTCCTCCTCCACCCAAGCAAATGAAACTCGCTCATACCCTGACAATTTCGACCTCGACTTCCGTTCGCTACACCAGAGAAAGTAGCGACCCTCAACTTCACCAAAATGCATCGGAAAATCCCCTGATGTGCCAATCGATACACTGAATCCAATTATCAACTCAATTACCCCAATCGACGATCCATTTCTACGAACTCGTGAGCCCTAGGGGCGCTGTTCTTAGTCCCCAATGACAGAAAAACTGTCGAACCCCACAAGAGCTACTTCAGGTTGAAGAGCATCCTAGCAGAAATCGAAAGACATAGTTATTCTGATTTTAGGGATTTTATTTTCATTTGTATGACTTTTCCATTGTCTGTTGATTTGGGTTTTATACTGTTTTGGGATGAAATGTGGAGGGTGCGTTCTCTATTCTTAGGTTGTGGCTGAAATCAAAGAGCGCGTGGCCTTGCTTTGGCCAAGAAAAATAGTGGGATGTTTTTTTCTTTTAATTATATATTTTATTTTGATGATTATATATTCGTTCTCGGTCCTTAAAAATCCATGCGACCATATACAATACCCAAAATCACCAAACTATACATGCAGCTACAGCTCGACATTACGGTCCCAACAAAACTGGTTTCGTCGAATTCCGACTCCGTATGCTCACACAGCGTATTTTTAACCGTCGAAATACTGACTATTTTTCACTCTAAAAATCCCTACGGCCACACAGTGACTCTAAAAATCACGAAACTTGGAATCTAACAATTATTTGACATTGCGAATCCAACAAAACTGGGTTCGTCGAATTTCGACTTCGTATGCAAAAGTTGCTATTTTTAACGCTCCAAATAGCCTATTTAAATATATAAATATATTTAAATATTATTAAATTTAATATTTAATATTTAAAATTAAATATTATCATCTATATTCATAGTGGCATACCATACAGCTCCAGAATATTCCTGTATGTATTTACAACTCGATATTACCTCGTCAGAGTTATATCGACGCTCGATTTCTATTTAAATCCTTCTTTAAAAATATAATTAAATAGTTATGGTCAGGGCGCTGCATTTCTGATAATTTGAATTGGACGTAACTCAAAATCTACACGACGAAATCTCGATTTCTCTCTTCCACTAGAAAGATATACTCCACCAGCTCCACACGTTTCTTGTTTCACAGAAATCCGGCTTAAAACGAATCATGTACATTCAGTTGAAGTTCGAATCGCCAAATAGCGAACTGCCGCACCATTTCGAGCTCGATTATAATTATATTATAAATTATACATTCAACTATCGTTTATTTAATATATTCATTATTTAAATAATTAAATAACTTAATTATTATACCTTACAAAACGCGCCATTACAGTTTGGGCGTTGCTAGCAGACGGAAAGAGAAGAGGAGGAGTGAGGGGGGAACGAGCGGAGGTCCAGGGGGGCATGCAGTGCCAGGAGCGGCGGCGGGGATGGTGGGCAACGCGGTCCTCGAGCAGGGTTTTCTTACTTTTTGATTTCGATTTGAATGGTTAACAGGGAGGAGGGAGAGAGATAAAATGGGGGCCAATATATATTTTATATTTTTTCTTTATTTCTCCTAAAAGTTAGATTTTAATTCGAACACAAAATCAAACCCACCGATTGTCACCCCTAGCTAATTACCCATGTTACAAACGCTATGGGATATGTTTCATAAGCCGATTCGACTGCTTCGATCAGTTTCCATCAAAATCAAAATATAAATCTATATATTGAATTTGAAAGCACATTTCAATTTACCAGGGCCACATACTAACTTAAAAAATTCCGGAAAAATTATTTCTAGCTTCGTATTAACGATACGGTCCTAACAAAACTAATTTCATCAAATTAGGATACAGTTTGAAAAATGGATATTTTCTGGTTGATCCAAATTGACTAAAACTGTCAAAACACGTTGTCTTGAGCCTCGCTCACATATTGATTCCAAAAATTATGGAAATTGGAATCCAGCAATAATTTGACATCCCTGATCCAACAAAAGTGGTTTCGTCGAAAACGGAGGTCGTTTGCAAAATTGCTATTTTTACGGGCTATATTTCCATAGCGACTATTCTGAATTTTCAATTGGACATAATTTTTTATTCCTGCTATGAAATTTCAATTTTTCAGATTCGTTGGAAAGAAATTTTCAGATAGATTCAAATATTTCTTGTTTCACTAAAATCCTGTTTATTTTGAATCCTGTACATTCATTTGAAGTTTGAAATCGAATTTTCAAACTACCGCACCATTTCCAATTCCTTTTATAATTAAAATAAATATTTATATTCTAACTTCGATTCAAATAAATATATACGTTCTAATTCTATTTAAAATAAATTTCTTGTCGTTATTATTTAAAATAATTCATTTTAAATATTCAAAATTCACTAAAATTGCTGAAATAAATTTTTTAAATTGGTTCGGATTTTTCGGGTTATTGCAATTATGCTACATCATCATTTCCTTTGCCATTGTTTTACCTGCATTTTTATCTCTATATACTTGCTTTGTTGAATCTTGCTGTACTGCCCCTTATACATGTTGAAATATGTTCGTGCATAGAAACTTGTTGCACACCTTACATTGTGCACCATTCTTTGACTTGCATTTCAGTCCATTTAAAAAGTGCTATGATTGACTTGTTCATTTTACCATTGCTACTCGACTATGTTGTTGTGTCCACTGCTCCATTTCACTGTCATGCTGTTGAGTTGTATGTATACATATATGTATATATACACGTATGTGTGTATATATATATACATATGTGTCTATTCGAATATATATCAGCATACCGCTACACTGTGTTGTGGCTGTTCAGAATCAACTGGTTCTGATCAACAAACTGGCGTAGTGTGTTGGGGCTGATCAGTGGGTACTTGAAGTGTATACATATCAGATCAAGTCATGAAAAATGATGAGAAACACACCGAAATTCTGAGGCAAACAATTTTTAAAGATAAAAATTATATTCGCTAGAAATTAGAATATTATATCTCTTCTAGAAACTATGTGTGTTTCTATTGCGACAGGTAAGCAGATGGTGACTGGACTGAATAAGAGCTGTGAAGACAGAAGACAGTGAATGAGAGTGTCAGTGTGTGTCTGTATATATGAAATGTAATTGTGAGAATGTACTGAGTGATGAGTGATATAGTGAGGAACTGTGTATGAAAAAGTATATGAATTGAATTGTATATCAGTGATGTGTTCAAATAGTGGAGTTATAAATTTGTATAGTTTAAATATTAAAATAAAATATTATATGTAAATAAAATACTGTTTGAATATTTAATTCTTGTCCAGTAGTATTTTATATAAACATAAATATTATATTTCTGTCTGAGATGTAGATATGAAACAATACAGTAACAAAAACATTTAATAATAAAATATATTTGGTTGTTATCATCAAAAAAAAATCATATAATTGTGTATATAACTGCGTTATATACAATAGTAGTGAATTCTAAAAAAGATGAATATAGTTATATTATTTAATACCTACATATGCATGAGTATATTTCTAACAAACCTATCGACCATAAATGAAATTCAATCATGTCAATCTAGTTATTTATATCAAACAAATCAAACAAGTCAATTAAGTCAAACAATTCAAACAAGTCAATCAAGTCAAATAAATCAATAAAGTCAATTCACTTAAACAATTCAAACAAGTCAAAAAAAATCTATCAAGCCAAACAAGTCAATCAAGTTATTCATGTCAAAGTAAATAACCCTATAAATTTGTAAGACAACAATACAAAACTTTCCATACAATATACTTTTAAAAAGTTAACATGTAATGCGGTATGTCACATAAAAAGCAATATGAAATGATTATTGAATGTAATGCATCTTGTGATATGAATGTTTTTAACATGTATTGTAATTTATTGTAATGACGTGTGATATAAACTAAGATACTTAATGAGAATAATTATGCAGAATGATTTGATGATGATATGTATCTTGGTAAAAGATATTCAAAATATAATCTTATGTTATATCTAATTTATTATATCAACCAAACAAAGGTGATATACATTAACTTTTTTTTAAATTAGGCTTATGAGTTTAATGGTAATATATTCATGATAGGTAGTAAAATATTTATAATAATTCTATGAGAAATGTGGAGTTAAATAATCTTAGTAGGGTGCTTCTTTTGAAAATAATATAGTAAATATTGAAGATCTTTTAAAATAGATTATAACATTTTATTATATGAAGTAAACTATAGACATATTCGTAATTGTACATATAAAAGCTAATTTAAAAAAGGACTTAAAATTTAATATTATGAAATATACATCAATTTTTCGATACAAATCAATTTTAAATTTAAACTTTAGAAACTAAAACATATTAATTTGCTAAAGAACCTTTTATATGTTAATACTTAAAAAGAAATGTATAGTTATAACAAAATTATTTTGATGAAATCTGGTAATATAAAGTGAACTATAGAACTATAACTTATTATATTTAAACTACATATTTAAGACATGAAAATCATATATATATTTTGAAACAAGATATAAGAAAATAAGTAGACATACAAAGTTGATAACTAGAATTTGAACTGACATTTCAGTACTGAAAAGTAGTCTTTTCAATTTTTGAAATCAAAGCAAAGAGTAGTGAAATTTGAATTTATAAGCAAAAAAACCCGTTTGAAAAAAACTAGTATTGTACATTGATAAATATACTATGGTGTATCGACGTATGAACCAAAATATCTAAAATTATAAAAGAGATAAATTTCTATACCTAAATATGTGCATAGATGTATATTCCTAAACGTAATGATAATTATGAAAATATTGTAAGGCATACCTCTTTTTGCAACCCTCCATTTTGTAGTTCTTCAATTTCATGAACCATACATTCACATCTTTTAGAATTTGATGACGAGATATGTTATATTGCGATGGACACGTTTTTCTGATCAACATAGTATATTCATTTGCTGAGTTTGAAGACCGTATGAGAATGATACCAATGATTTAGTATTTTAACCAACTTGGCGCCAAAATTTTGAATTTTGAATGAATGAACACTTCACTACTATAAATAGGCCCAAAAGTCATGTCTCTTCACAATTTTTTTTTGCTTCTTCTTCTTCTTCCCATTTTTCTACAAACAATCAATATTTTGGGAGGCATATCTCCTTCATTTCACAACGGAATTGGATGAAACCAGTGACAAATCAAAGAGTAAGGAAAGGGATATGATCTAGTAACAGTTTGGAGATGAATTTGGATGTTATTATGGTGCGATAGGCCAAATAGTACGAGAGATACAAGTCCCGTAGTAGTTTTTCTGTTTTGCATAGTCAACTTCAAATTTCCATATCTCACTCAGTTTTAATCGGAATTTGATGATCTATCCATCAAAACGATCGCGAAAACAAAATACAATTTGTAAAAGAAGTTGAGATGAAGTACAACGATTATCTGGGTGAAATATGATATCCGTGACAGTTTTGGTTTCCATTTCTCTTCGTGCACCAAAACTTCATTTGACCATAACTTGGTCATTTCTTAATGAGTGCACACAACACCAGTGGCATTGCGAAGCGGATGAAGAGAAGAATAGTATTAAATCAATTTGTAGAAGAAAATCAAAGGTTTTGTATTAATTAGGTACTCATTTCATTGAATATTATCAATTATCTATCTATCTTTTTCTTCTTGATTGATGAACGATCATCATGGTGTCTCATAGCCAGTAGTCATCAGATATAACTCTTCCTTTGCAAAACAACACAACTTTTGAAAGAATCAAGTGATTTTTCAAAATAACTAATTATAATTTTAAATAATAACATCATTATGATTCTATGACATATTTTTTCAGAAAAAATGTTTTTTAAAAAAATTGCCAATTAAACTTTTCGAAAATTCAGATTATGATAACTTGATTTTTCAATAGAATAGAATGCAGACACATCTAATACTGATGCAATGCATGAATTCAGATGATGAAATTTTGAAAATCTAGATCCTAATACCAACTGTTAAGGATGAGAATCACGGATCTTAAGGCAAAACTAAGACTAGAGAGAGGTGAATAGTGTTTTAAAGAGATTATGGAAAACTTAAATAATTAACGATTACTCAAACAACTATATGAATCACAGAATGAATATCACAACAGAAACAATCCCAAATGCAAATATAAACAGAAATAAAATGCAGATTAAGGAAAGAACACACCGGATTTTATACTGGTTCGGATTACTCCTACGTCCAGTCCCACACAACGCTAGATTGCATTAAGTTTTATTAATACTAGTATCAACTTTACAACACCCTTGATTTTACGGCTACAAGGTTAACACCGGTTCCACACCCTTGATTTGACGGGTACAAGGTTCACACCGATTCAACACCCTTGATTTCACGGCTACAAGGTTCACACTGCTCTCTTTCCTTGATTTACAGGCTACAAGGAACACACCCTTTCCTTATCAATTACAAACAACCCTAGAACACTTGAATAACACTTCCAAACAGAGAGTATTTGATAGAGATTGAGAAAAGAAAGAATGATATAGTTTGTAGTGAAAATGGCAGAGTGTAAGTATAGAAATCAAGAAATTAAAGCAAAATAATGGTGGTAAGAGTAAGGATGAAGAAGGAGAAGATAAGTTTGTTAAAAATTCAAAAACGAGGCCTTTATATAGAGTTCCAAAGGTTGCAACAGTTCTGAAATGATTCAAAATATTAAAAGACACATCTTTTGAAATGTGACAGTTATATGTCGACATGTCAAAACTTACATGTCGACATATTTTGACATGTCGACATATGCTATGTAATTTGATTTTTTAAAGCATTTTTCAAGTATTTAAATATGTATATATATATTCTGGAAATTCTTGAATCAAAATTGGTTATTTAAAATATGTTTTATAAAGTATAAAAACATAGTAACATATAATGTAAAACTATATAAACATATATAATATAATTGTTCAACGTTATAATATATAAAAACTATATATAAGAAACTTATATATATTTGAAATCATAAAAAAATCTTTGGAGGATTTAAAATCATTTTGAAAAGGAGTTTGAAATCAATTTAAAAAGTATAACTTGATAACAGAAAATTGAGAGTGCTGACCCGAGTTTTACATACTAACTAGACTCTATTAGTTATATAATCTTCAACTCTTGAAACCTTGATATCTTGATACTCATGAGTCTTGAATCTTGAATCTCTAAAAACTCTTAACTGTACAGTCTTCAGTATTTATTTTCTGCATATAAATCCTGCATATGTATTTTAGATAAAGATGTTAGTATGTATTTTATAATCAATAATGATAATGGTTGAAACAAGGTTGTTGTCATTAAAACATCATCAACATTCCATTCTCCAACAATCTCCCCCTTTTTGATAATCACAATCTTGGTTTATAAAATATTCATACTTGATATTACATGTTAATCTGATTCTTCAATTACACCCCTTTTCACCATGAATTCCTTCTAACTCTCCCTTATACTATGCCTATTTTATAATTTCTCCATCTTTGTCATCAACAAAAATTATATCTATCTAAACTTGGAATAATCCTAGTGACTAATACTATATATAACTAACCCTAAGTCTATAGCTTTTCATAAATAAATAATTTTCTTATAACCCACCCCCCTAAACTAACACAAAACTAAACCTAGCCTAAACTCTAATACCCTTAACACTATATTAAGAAATAATTCTGATAAAATTTCCTTAAAACTATGATACAACTTAAATTAATACAAGTCAAGTAATATTAAAACTCGATTAATGATAAGTCAACATTTAAGTAGTTTAATCCAGAATCAACCAATTTAAGTTTTGTTGTCACAAAACATCAATTCAAACATAAAGCCAAACATTTCTTTTAATCATTAACGATAATGGTTGAAACAAGGCTATTATCGTCAAAACATCATCAACATTCTATTCTACAACAGGCAATAGTTCATCAGAAGAACCCTGGGTTCGTCAGAAAAAATGCTGGAAGATGAGAGGGTGCTATCAGAAGAATTGGGTGAAGGAAACATGGCCTGAGGAAGGAGAAGGAAGGATGTATCATTTGTGTATGTATGCATGTGAACACTATTACATTTTAATTTGTAAGTGTATTTGATTTTGAGCTAATTCCTGTATAATGTTGATATGTAAAATACCTTGTTCGACCTTAAAACTTTGTTGCATTTCATCAATTATGGCATGTTGAGGGAGATTGTATACTTTTATAAATATGCCTTGTAACACCCCGCGAATTCTATAACTGTGAAATTCACAAATTAAAGTATAATTAATTTCAAATCAAAGAACTAAGGGAAACGGGATACGCCATTGCGTTCGTCTCGGAAAAATACACGAAATAGAGTCCGAGTTTTCGAAAAACGGAGTCCGTATGAAGAAGATATGGCCTTCGGAAGTTTCTGAATTAAGTTTAAAATTCAAACAGAATAAAATAGCTCAGAAAATCAAGTTTAAATTCCAAAATGGGGCCCAATGGGCCAGGGCGGAAAAACACCCGCCTAGGGCACCCAGGTCGACTGGGCTGTCGACCTGGTCTAGCCAGGTCGACAGGGCTATCGACATGGCTGTCGACAGGGCTGTCGACCTGGTCCAGAGCCAGGTCGAACCCAGCCCAACCTGGCTGGCCTATTCTATGTTGGCCGATTTTCTGCAGTCTGCTTTGTCATTAGGGCTAGGTGGCAGGCTCTAATTGGTCTCTCTTTCGAATGAATGGCTACGATCAAATCAAGCAACATCGATGGCCCTAATCAGTTCATAAACCCTATAAAAATGACCCTAGACTCAACCTAATCTATTCATTCAAAAATAAGAACAAAGCCGCCATGTTGCTGAGGAACGACTAAGAGTAGCCACCAATTGGAGAGAGGATTAGGAGGCAAATTCTAAAAGCATAAAGCAACTTAATCAAATCAAATCGCATCTCCAAATTCCTAAATTGGAGAATTCGCCACACAATTGTAAGTAGAGTATTATTTTGGTATGAACAAATAACTGTGTTGGTTTGTATACTTGATTTGTGGCGATAAAGTAATTCATATTTGTATTCTCATCGATTTGGAATATTATATACGTTTGGATATTCTCGAATTATGTTATTCATTATAGAAAACTACATGTTTGCGATAGTTTTATGCAAGTATATGTTTGGAATATTCGCAAATTATGTAATCCATGTTGAAGCTACATGTATGTAGTTGATTAATTGAAATTCATGCAAGTTTGGGGTTGTGCTACTATGCCATCATAATGTATGTTTTTGTACAAAAATCATTTTGTACGTCATTGGAACATATTTGGGTTACTATAGTTCATATGAAACTATGTTGAAATTTTGGCACCATGATCTATGTATTAAGACATGCTTTTGTACTAGAAAAACCTATTTGCAAACTTATGAATATGAATAGGCTATGATTGATATTTGGCATAATTGAAATCCATGTTAAGTCTATATTGTTAACAAGAATTATATGATGACATATGTGGTACATAGCTAGGTTAGATTCAAAATCCCTTTTGCAAGTTTGCATGACTAAAGTAAAAATCATGACTTCATGTTAGAAATATTTATGCCATGGTTATGTGAATAAATTTAACTATACTTTTGTATTAGTCACAAAAGTAGGCACCTTTGTAAACATGTAGTAATCTTATGAACATGATTTGCTTATGTTTGACATTATGCCTGAATAAAAATATAGGTTTATGTTGTAGTTAAGCCTATGTGTCGATAGTAATATTCTTAACTTAACTACAAGTTTACATGGTATGATTCATATCACTTATGCTTTATGACCAAAGTATAGGTTACTACTATGCAAGTACACCAGTTTCTATTTTGTAGTTCCAACGTCACATTGCAAGTTCATGCGTTCACATTCCCCTTTTGTGTATGTAATCACGCTTTAAGCCTCCCCTTTTCGCATGGCTAAGTTGGGCTTAAAAGGGCTAAGCCCAACATACATATAATATACGGACGTGTTAAACGGGGGAAAATAACGTTGGGTTAAATTAATTAATAAATGAAAACATAAAGAAGAAGGGCCCAAATTCAAGTATGGGTTGGGCCCATGATTGGTGTAACCTTTACACCATTAACTTAATAATGGGCTGAAAATATTTACATATAAGAAAATAAAGAAGAAAGACAAAATATGTAAATGTAGAACATACGATGTGTTTAACCCGAGGTTGGATTGAGTTGTGATGTAAACCTGCCCGGAACCGCCCGGCTGTCCAGTAGTCACAACAATACCTATCCAATGTGGGAGGTTAAACATGGAGCCCAATAAGGACCCGAGGTTAGACTGAGTTGTGGCGTAAGACTGCCCGGAACCAACCGGCAACAGGCAGCCACAACAATACCTGTCTAATGTGAGAGGTCAAGGCTTTAATAAGACAATTAAAGCTGAGTCAGGACTGCTAGGATTAAGTGGACTAAAAACTAAATCAAAATGAAACATGCTAAACTAAACGGACTGGTGGGGGTTAGGTTAGAAAACACTTAACCAACTTAGCATGTTGGCTAGAGATATAAAACCTAGTAACGGGGGACCCTTTTCAGCAGTAACCCTAGAAGGTGTATCAGGATACCCTGAAGCTAGGCAGGGTGGGGCACGATTACTGGGCTGATCGTAAGAGGTCAAATCGACGGCGGTGGTGTAGCAGTGTAGGTTCTAACGGGGTGCGGGCGTGCACACACTCCGGCGCAGAAAAATAAGGCACTGGACACCAGTAGCATACCTGTGCACTCTAGGGTTGTGTCGGGCCGCCACCATGGGACTTGATACACCCCATGGTGGGACCAGCATAGGTAACTACAACATCGGGGGCCGTAAGACACATGTAACTATGCGAGTAGGAGCCGATCATCATAGAATGGATCACATCACCCTGATTATGGGGTGCCAGTTGGGAACTAGTTTATATGGGTTCAGAGATTAACATGGGGTACGATAGTATATTCGACCCTAGACAACTTAACCAAGTTATAGTGCTTTCCCACTTCTTGTTTATACTTATCATACCCAGTTCTTTATTCATAGACAGAATAGTACTAGACTTACTCAGGCTTTATGTCTGACTCTACTTTTCTTTCGTCTTCTTTTCTTCCGTTTCCCTCCTCCCCAGGTCCACAGGGAGGGAACACTGCAGCTTGACTAGCCTTAACATCCAGCTTGAAGAGGAGAAATGTATTGCTTGGACCTTTTCTTTTTGAACTATGGCTTTGGACAACCACTATGGGGCTTTTGCAGTTTATCTATGTTTTCCTTATGCTTCTTTAAATAATGTAATCAAGACAGATTATGAAAGTGTTATGTTTTTGGGAAAGATGTAAGACAATTATGGTGATGTTGTTGTAACACGTATTTGCTTTTATGGAATAAAAGTTATTGTTTTTCCGCTGTTTACAAATATGTGTTCTTATATCTGTCTTGTATATCTGTGACTTATACTTATAAACCTCCACCAAAATTAGGGCATTCCCTTTGAGAGTGACCCTAACGGAGGTGGGGTGTTTCACTTGGTATCAGAGCAGAGGTTTACCAGATAAGATAGAAAGTTTTGAAAATTTATTTTCAAAAAGGAAATTTAAAGAAGCATTTTTAAAAGAAAAATATTATTTTTTTTAAAAAGGCAAAGTCCACTCCCCAAAGCCATAGGTACTATCTCTTATCCTTCGTTTTGAATCTATCCTTTTTATTTCAGCATGTCCGAAGATCTTAAATTGCCAGAAGGGGTGCCAATACCTGGTTGGTTTAGACGGTTCTTAGAAGCAAGAGCCACTCAGCCAGGTCCTACCGTTCCTCCTCCCCCAGCTGCAGGAAATCATCCAGCTGCAGCAGCACCTTTTCCTCCACCTCCTCCACGGGGAAACACTTTTGCTAAGATATGTAAAGATTTTAAAGCTATGGGAGGAAAGGATTTCCATGGAACTGAGTCCTTCGTGGCAGCTAGGAATTGGCTGAAAGAAACTGAGGACCTATTCATCATCTTTGAGGTAGAGGATAGACAAAAAGTACAATTGGCAGTGTGGCTATTGAAGGGCGAGGCTTCCTACTGGTGGGAAGTCACTAATGCTGAAAGACCAGTGGAGACATGGGAGGACTTTAGGGCAAGGTTTGAGACTAAATTTCTCTCAGATGCGGAAAGAAGTTTGCAGTTGGAAAAAATCTTATTTCTTAAGCAAGGGGACAAGACAGTCAGAGAGTATGTGAATCAGTTCGATGAGCTGGCTAGGTTTGGGCTTGACCTAGTCAACACCCCGCACAAGAAGGCTCTCCGTTTCGTCAAGGGATTGAATGAGCCATTACACAGTTTGGCCATGACCCATATACCCATGGGAGCCACGTATGAAAGATTGGTGCAAATGGCATTGCTGAATGAAGAGGATAAGGGCAAGAAGGAGGCAAAGGCAGAAAGCTCTCAAGGGAAGAAAGAGGGTTTGCAGCCTAAGAAGACAGACTTTAAGAAGGGCTGAAAAGGCAACAAAGAGAAGAGGAAGTGCAATTTCTGTGGCAAAGTGGGGCACTTAGTGAAGGACTGCCGGAAAAAGAAGGCCAAGGAGAATGGTGGGTGCTTTTCTTGCGGTGAGACAGGCCACAGGGCTAAGGACTGCCAAAAGAAACGAGGACAGGGGCAGAGGGCTGGATCCACCCCAGGGGCACAGGTTCATGTGCTGGAAGCGCCACCTCTGCAACAGCGAGGTATAAATACTTCTGTAGAAAGTGTAGTTTATCTTTATGATCACCCCGTTCGCACTTTATTTGATTCTGGCGCATCACACTCCTTTATCTCGTCCGCTTTAGTAGAATCTCTGCACCTAAAAACTAGTATGGTAGAGGACCCCTTAATTGTTTCGAACCCAATTGGGGGCCCAGCTCATTTGTCTATGATCTGTTTGGGATTGAAAATTTCTATCCTAAGTGTAGAATTTCAATGTAGTGCCTTTGTTTTGGGCTTTTCGGGTTATGGTTTGATTTTGGGTATGGATTGGCTATCCAGTAATGGGGCCATCCTTGATTGTGAGAAAAGGGTTGTTAGGCTCCTAACCCAGCTCGGTAATACTTTGGAAATTTCTTGTAATCCCTCGTATGCGGTTATGCTTAGTTATCTTGAATCGCTAGATGCCTCTGTTGAAAATTTGCAATCAGTTAAAGTGGTCCGGGAATATCCGGATGTCTTCGAAGAGGTGAAGGGCTTGCCTCCGAAGCGGGAAATAGACTTCCGCATATATCTTGTAGATAATGCAAAGCCCGTTGCGTTGCCCGTCAGACACATGGCTCCACGAGAAAGGAAAGAGCTCAGTAAACAGATTAAAGAGCTTCTAGAGAAGGGGTTCATTAGGAGGAGCATTTCAGAATGGGGCGCTCCAGTGGTGTTCGCTACAAAGGCGGATGGTTCACTCCGTCTATGTGTTGACTATAGGGAGCTCAACAAGCTAACGAAAAAGAATAGGCACCCTCTCCCTAGAATTGACGATTTGTTTGACCAGCTTGTAGGAGCGTCCGTTTTCTCCCAACTCGATTTAGCAACCGGTTTTCATCAGCTAAGGGTGGCTGAAGATAGCATCGATAAAACGGCATTCAGAACCCCAGACGGCTTCTTTGAATGGCTTGTCATGCCTTTCGGCTTGACAAATGCACCTGCTTACTTCGTGGACCTGATGAGTAGGGTATTTAGAGATTTCCTCAACAAATTCGTAGTGGTCTTCGTAGATGATATCCTTATCTTCTCAAAGAGTGAAGAGGAACATGCTCAACACTTAAGGGCAATCATGGAAACTTTGCGAGTCCATCAACTAAGAGCCAAATTCTCCAAATGCCACTTTTGGAGAGAAGAGGTGAGGTTCCTTGGGCACATAGTATCCAAACAAGGGTTAGCAGTGGACCCTGCTAAGGTAGTGGCGGTACAGGATTGGAAGACACCAAGGAATGCAACTGAGGTCCGAAGCTTTCTAGGACTAGCAGGTTTCTATCAAAAGTTTATAAGGGATTTTGCGAAAATCTCAGCTCCGCTCACGAAATTGACTAAGAAGAATCTAGTGTTCAATTGGGACTTGGATTGCGAGTTTGCTTTCCAACGACTGAAAAGGGCTCTCACAACAGCCCCAGTTTTGACGCTGCCAGATGGGAGCAAGATGTTCACTGTTTATACGGATGCATGTGGGACAGGGCTAGGCGCCGTCTTAATGCAAGAAGGAAGGGTAGTAGCTTATGGCGGGAGGCAGTTGAAAGTGCACGAAAAGAACTACCCAACCCACGATCTTGAGTTAGCCGCCATCATCTTTGCACTCAAGTCTTGGCGACACTATCTCCCAGGTGAGAAGTTCGAACTTTACACTGACCATAAATCGTTGAAATATCTTTTCTCGCAGAAGGATCTTAACTTGAGGCAACAAAGATGGATGGAGTTTCTTGCCTCGTACGATTTCGAAATCTCCTACACTCCGGGCAAAGGCAACGTAGTGGCAGACGCGTTGAGCCGAAAGAAATTGACCCTAAGCCCATTGTTTGTTGAAAGACAAAGCCTAGAGTTTATAGCCAGCTTTGACTTTAGGCCTTCCTCCGATTTCGTACCAGGCTTGCTAGCATCTCTCGAAGTGCGCCCAACTTTAGTGGATTCAGTAGGGACAGCACAACGCGAAGACCCTCAGCTTGTGGAAACAATTGATAGGATAATTAGGGGTGAGACTTCAAGTCACCTCAACAGATACTCCATCGACGATAAAGGTTTGCTAAGGCGAGACGGAAGACTATGCGTCCCACAGACAAAAGATTTAATAAAGAAGGTTCTCGAGGAAGCACATCACTCCAAGATGACGATACACCCAGGCGGAGATAAAATGTACAAAGATATAAAAAGGACTTTCTTCTGGAACGGCATGAAAAAGGACGTGGCAGAATTCGTTTCTAAGTGTATGGTGTGCCAACAGGTTAAGGCGGAACAGAAAAAGCATGGCGGACTGCTACATCCTTTGGAGGTCCCGCAGTGGAAGTGGGATAGCATCTCAATGGACTTCATCGATGGGCTGCCTAGGTCTAGGAGAGGCAACACTAGCATTTGGGTAATAGTGGATAGGCTTACTAAAAGCGCCCACTTTTTACCTGTCAAAAGTAAAAGAACTGCCTCATCCCTAGCATCACTTTACCTTAAGGAAATCGTTCGACTCCATGGAATACCATCTAGCATTGTTAGTGACCGAGACCCCATCTTCACCAGTGAGTTTTGGCGGAGTCTACAAGAAGCAGTAGGAACGCAGTTATGCTTGAGCACAGCCTATCATCCCCAAACCGACGGCCAAACAGAGAGAGTGAACAGAGTTTTGGAAGACCTCTTAAGGCTATGCGTCCTTGACTTCGGAGGGACATGGGAAGACCACCTTCCTTTGGTAGAATTTGCCTACAACAACAGCTATCAAGCAACCATCGGAATGGCGCCCTTCGAAGCTTTATATGGAAGACCGTGCCGATCGCCCACTTGTTGGTGGGAGTCTACTGATAAGCTCATACTTGGACCAGATATGATCCGAGAGACTTCAGAGAAAGTAGACTTAATACGAAGAAGGATGAAGACGGCCCAAGACAGACAAAAGTCCTATGCCGACAAGAGAAGGACCGACCTTGAATTTGAGGTTGGAGACAGAGTTTTTCTCAAGGTATCACCGCTAAGGAACGTTGTTCGTTTTGGAACCACAGGAAAACTGGCACCAAGGTTCGTAGGGCCATTCCCTATCATCGAGAAAATTGGGAAAATGGCCTATAGATTAGAGCTACCCGAAAAGTTGGCTGGAGTCCACAACGTTTTTCACGTTTCACATCTTCGAAAATGTCTACATGAGTCTGCTGAGGTGGTAGAGCCAAATATTCTCGAAGAGGCCGAAGTGGAACGCGAAGCAACCATAAGAAAAGTTCCAACCCGCATCTTAGGAACGGAAGTGAAGAAGCTACGCAACCGCGAAGTAAAACTCGTCAAAGTTCAGTGGAGCGACGCCGAGGGAGACGCGACTTGGGAAACTGAAGCTAGAATACGCACTGCCTACCCTTTTCTGTTCGAGGGTACATCCTTGATCTTTCATTTTCCTTAAATTGTGCTTTTATCTATCTTTTTAGGTATATTTCCTCGACCTTATCTTTTAGGTAGAAACCCTTTGGATGGAAACATGTAATTGAAACATGTTATGGATGATGGTTGCAAGTGGTTGCAAGTGATTGCTAGTGGTTGCTCGTGGTTGCATATACACACACAATCTAGGTTTTAGATCGGCTCAGTCACTACATATTGCATATGCATATATGTTTGCATTCGTATATGGTTGAACTTTAATATGTTGTCATATGGATGTTGCATTTGTATTGAATGATTGTGCACTCATGTAGAATCATAAATAGGAAAATTTGCACACATAATGGATTCATGGCACTTACATAATTCGCATTAAGGAGGTCAACTGAATCAGTAGACCGCCTGATTTTGCATTTGATAAGTACATGTACACACACACTTCGCATATGATCATGAAGCATTAGAAGTCTTTTAAGGACAATGGATGCTCGTGTTTGATGGGTGAGTAGATGGATGATTGGATGTTAGGATATACATTCCTCCTAACTTGAAGATTTCGGGGACGAAATCCTTTTAAGTGGGGGAGAATGTAACACCCCGCGAATTCTATAACTGTGAAATTCACAAATTAAAGTATAATTAATTTCAAATCAAAGAACTAAGGGAAACGGGATACGCCAATGCGTTCGTCTCGGAAAAATACGCGAAATAGAGTCCGAGTTTTCGAAAAACGGAGTCCGTATGAAGAAGATATGGCCTTCGGAAGTTTCTGAATTAAGTTTAAAATTCAAACAGAATAAAATAGCTCAGAAAATCAAGTTTAAATTCCAAAATGGGGCCCAATGGGCCAGGGCGGAAAAACACCCGCCTAGGGCACCCAGGTCGACTGGGCTGTCGACCTGGTCTAGCCATGTCGACAGGGCTGTCGACAGGGCTGTCGACCTGGTCCAGAGCCAGGTCGAACCCAGCCCAACCTGGCTGGCCTATTCTATGTTGGCCGATTTTCTGCAGTCTGCTTTGTCATTAGGGCTAGGTGGCAGGCTCTAATTGGTCTCTCTTTCAAATGAATGGCTACGATCAAATCAAGCAACATCGATGGCCCTAATCAGTTCATAAACCCTATAAAAATGACCCTAGACTCAACCTAATCTATTCATTCAAAAATAAGAACAAAGCCGCCATGTTGCCGAGGAACGACTAAGAGTAGCCACCAATTGGAGAGAGGATTAGGAGGCAAATTCTAAAAGCATAAAGCAACTTAATCAAATCAAATCGCATCTCCAAATTCCTAAATTGGAGAATTCGCCACACAATTGTAAGTAGAGTATTATTTTGGTATGAACAAATAACTGTGTTGGTTTGTATACTTGATTTGTGGCGATAAAGTAATTCATATTTGTATTCTCATCGATTTGGAATATTATATATGTTTGGATATTCTCGAATTATGTTATTCATTATAGAAAACTACATGTTTGCGATAGTTTTATGCAAGTATACGTTTGGAATATTCGCAAATTATGTAATCCATGTTGAAGCTACATGTATGTAGTTGATTAATTGAAATTCATGCAAGTTTGGGGTTGTGCTACTATGCCATCATAATGTATGTTTTTGTACAAAAATCATTTTGTACGTCATTGGAACATATTTGGGTTACTATAGTTCATATGAAACTATGTTGAAATTTTGGCACCATGATCTATGTATTAAGACATGCTTTTGTACTAGAAAAACCTATTTGCAAACTTATGAATATGAATAGGCTATGATTGATATTTGGCATAATTGAAATCCATGTTAAGTCTATATTGTTAACAAGAATTATATGATGACATATGTGGTACATAGCTAGGTTAGATTCAAAATCCCTTTTGCAAGTTTGCATGACTAAAGTAAAAATCATGACTTCATGTTAGAAATATTTATGCCATGGTTATGTGAATAAATTTAACTATACTTTTGTATTAGTCACAAAAGTAGGCACCTTTGTAAACATGTAGTAATCTTATGAACATGATTTGCTTATGTTTGACATTATGCCTGAATAAAAATATAGGTTTATGTTGTAGTTAAGCCTATGTGTCGACAGTGATATTCTTAACTTAACTACAAGTTTACATGGTTTGATTCATGTCACTTATGCTTTATGACCAAAGTATAGGTTACTACTATGCAAGTACACCAGTTTCTATTTTGTAGTTCCAACGTCACATTGCAAGTTCATGCGTTCACATTCCCCTTTTGTGTATGTAATCACGCTTTAAGCCTCCCCTTTTCGCATGGCTAAGTTGGGCTTAAAAGGGATAAGCCCAACATACATATAATAAACGGACGTGTTAAACGGGGGAAAATAACGTTGGGTTAAATTAATTAATAAATGAAAACATAAAGAAGAAGGGCCCAAATTCAAGTATTGTAATGGCGCGTTTTGTAAGGTATAATAATATAGTTATTTAATTATTTAAATAACGAATATATTAAATAAACGATAGTTGAACGTATAAATTATAATAATAATTATAATCGAGCCCGTAACGACGCGGCAGTTCGTTATTTGGCGAGTTGAACTTCAACTGAATATACAAGATTCATTTTAAGCCGGATTTCTGTGAAACAAGAAACGTGTGGAGCTGGTAGAGTATATCTTTCTAGTGGAAGAGAAAAATCGGGATTTCGTCGTGTAGATTTTGATTTGTGTCCAAATCAAATTTCAGAAAAGTCGCTATAGAATCGTTTATCGACCGTAACTATTTATTTGAAATAACTAGATATCAGGCGTGAATTTAGACAAGGTTCTTTTGGGAAATAGTGATAATTTAATTTTTAGAGTTTTACTGTAATTTTTAATTAATTAAATAAGCAACTTTTTATTTGGAGTAATTTGCACCCTTAATCAGCGATTTTGGGGTTTCACAATATGAGTCAACCTACCGGTATTTCTATATATTTGGGATCGTGGGACATCGCTCGTCTCACTGATATTTTTATTTCTGTCTATTGCAGTTCGTACTCGAATGGATTTTACGAAATGGATTCAGATATTTTCTTAAACAATTTAAACCCACAGGTTGCCTAACTCTTAAACTAAGTGGTCATCACCATTCCACACATCTGTTGTTTTAACTGCAAGTTCTTATGGTTTCAAACCAAAAACATGGAAAGCTTTCCTCCACAAAACTATCCAACCTTTACCCTATAAAGTATGCGCCTGTACTCTTAAAACCATTTCCTTTGAAAACCACAAACAAGCCGCCACAATGTCCTCGTCTTCAAAGGAAACGCACCCTCAAAAATAAAAAGGGACCCTATATAATAACCTTACTTATTTTTCTAAACCTAATTCACTTCTTACTCCTGAGCGAAAACGTGAGCCGCCACTAAACTCTTTCACGCAGCAAAACAAAATCAAAAGAAAAATCAAACTCTCGTCTAAACCAATACGAATACGTATTACTCTCGAGTGTGACGGCTGTATTGAAGCCTGAGATTTCAAACGTAACAGCTAGGGGTCCAACCGGGGTCCACGTCGAGGAGGTTATAGGCGTAGTCGAAGGTGTCAGTTTGAAGTTGCGTCGGGAAGGGAGGAGTCGGGAGTCGGGAGTAGGACGTAAGTTTTGAAGAGGGAAGAAGCTCCTTCTGTCAGCTGTGAATGCGGGAGCGAGCACTTCGAAAGTAAAGCGAGGTTAACAGTGAAACGTGGGATAGTGAGATAGGTTAACATGTAAACCACTGATGTGTGGTGTTTAAAGAAATGGAATCTGGACTTGCGGCTTTTGTTTAAAAACAGACCACAGAAGTAGAGGACGCTATTTAAGGGTTACAGTGTTGTTAATGGGATTTGAAATGGTGGATAAGTTCGGCATTTGTGTGTTCAAAATGGAGCAGGTGGGGTCTCTAGTTTTGGGAGGAGAAGTGAACAATCGGTTTGTTCAAAACATTTCAGTAGTGGGTTTGGTTTGAATGTTAGTGAAAAAAATGATGAGCAACGAGGTGGACTAAAGATCAACAATGGCCTTGAAACTGTGAATCTCGAGATCGACCGTGAGGATATGGTGGAAGTAAAGGTGTTGGGTGTCAGTACACGTGGGTTGTGGGGGTGAGCTGAAAGGAAGGTCCCCGTTTTGTTGTTTGTTATTCTCAGAAATGGCTGTGTAATGAAAGTGCAGGAGGGACATTCTGGTGGTGTTGGTTTCAGATTTAATAAGTGATGAAGGATATGGTCTTCAAGCAAAGATGGAAGGGGAATAAGATGATGTAGGGATTTATGGTTTTCCATGCTACAGGCGACTTCGAAAACAAGGAGATAACGAGGAGGGCTTATTAGCGATTTCCGTAAATGGATCCTTGGAAACAGCTGGTTCAGACAATAAACGATGGCAGGAAAAGAGTATAAGGAGGAAACGGGTCCAATTATGGTTAAGTGGGCCGACATATGAAGGGTAAGCCCAATTAGGAAATAGTTAAGTTTATTTTAATTTAAATACTCATATAACTTCGTAACTGAATAACTTTTCCATACGATATCAGATTTAGGAACCGTAAGTTGCGTTGGGATCGTATGGATATACACTACACCATGGAGCTGACTGGAAGTGGATCCGAGCTAGTTACGATTTATGGCAAAATAAATTGTTCGACTGAATCAATGAACGCAAACCGCTATTTAACGGCTAACGCGCAAAAGTGAGTAAATCTCACAACCTCTGAACAGTTTATATTCTCACGTTGTATTCTTAGGACTGTTAAATATTGTCTGTTTGATTTTGTGTGTGGACTGTTTGATTGAACTGCTAGTCAGTTAGTAGAGATTATATATATATGTGTGTGTATATATATATATATATATATATAAACCGTCAAATAGTTATATGTTGATTCTGTTCTAACAGAATATTATACTGGTGTTGTCTAACATCTATGGTGCAGGGAAACAGGTTGGAGGAATCCAACAGGATTCCTCAACAGTTATTTTACTGTGATTTTTATATTGTGATATATAATGCAATGTATATAATCTGTGTGATTTTTGTGTGGTGGGACGATATTTATCGTTGTTATATGGCATGTTAAATACCATGAGAAATACCAGAATGTAGGAGAGGGGTTTTCAAAGTATATTTTGAAAATAGTTTATTTATATAAAATCAAGGGATTTTATATATATATATATATATATAAGAAAAAGGATTCTGAATATAAAGGGGTATAGTTGGTAAAAACAAATATAAAAGAATTATATTTGTAAACCAATATAAGGGAATATATATGTTAATCGAATATAAGAGGATATATTTGTTAGTCAAAATATAAAGGAATTATATTCGTTAGAACAAATATAAGGGATATTTATTTAGAGATTAAATAAATAGAATATTATAAAGGGTATTTATTTAGAGATTAAATAAATAGAATTAAACTAAAGAAGATATTTATTTGTTAAATAAATAGGAGTTAACCAAGTGAATTGGTCGAGTTAACCAAGTGAATTGGTCGAGTTAACCAAGTGAATTGGTTGAGTTAATCGAAGTGAATTAGTTAAGTTAACTAAGTGGTTAATCGAAGGGAATTAGTTGAGTTAAACTAAGTGAATCGGTTAGAGTTAATCAACGTGAATTAGCTAAGTTAAACTGAGTGGAATTGTTCAGTTAATCAAGACGAGTTAACCAGTTAGGTTAAATCAGGTAGAGTTAACCAGTTGAGTTAACCAGTTAGAGTTAACCAGTTAGGTTAAACCAGTTGAGTTGACCAGTTAGAGTTGATCAGTTAGAGTTATCCAAGTAGAGTTAATCGAGTAGAGTTGTCGAATAGCACTTATCCGAAGTAGAGTTATCGAATATAGTGTATTCGAGAGAAGAGAAATCGAATATAGTTTATTCGAGTGGAGAAATCAAATGTGATTCATTTGAGAAGAGTTATCGAATATTATTTATTCGGAGAGTAGTTATCGAATATTGGTTATTCGAAGTTAGTTAATCCAAAGGAGTTATTCGAAGTTAGTTAATCCAAAGGAGTTATTCGAAGTTAGTTAATCCGAAGGAGTTAATCGAAGAGTTAATCCGAAGGAGTTAATCGATGAGTTAATCCGAAGGAGTTAGTCGAAGAGTTAATCCAAAGGAGTTATTCGAAGTTAGTTAATCCGAAGGAGTTAGTCGAAGAGTTAATCCAAAGGAGTTATTCGAAGTTAGTTAATCCAAAGGAGTTATTCGAAATTAGTTAGTCCGAAGGAGTTAATCGAAGAGTAAATCCGAAGGAGTTAGTCAAAGAGTAAATCCAAAGGAGTTATTCGAAGTTAGTTAATCCGAAGGAGTTAATCGATGAGTTAATCCGAAGGAGTTAGTCGAAGAGTTAATCCAAAGGAGTTATTCGAAGTTAGTTAATCCGAAGGAGTTAGTCGAAGAGTAAATCCAAAGGAGTTATTCGAAGAGTTAATCCAAAGGAATTAGACGAAGAGTTAATCGAATATAGTTATTCGAAAGAAAGTGTTAATCGAATATAGTTTATTCGAGTAAAGTTAAAAGAGTTAATCGAATATAATTTATTCGAGTAGAGTTAGAGAAGTTAAATCGAATTTAGTTATTCGAAAGGAGTTAATCAATTTGAGTTAAGTTAATCGATTTGAATTAAGTTGAATCGAAATGGAGTAAATCGATTAGAATTAAGTTAATCGAGTTAGAGTAAATCGAATATTGGTTATTCGAAGGTAAGTTATTCGAATTAGTTATTCGAAGGAGTTAATCAAATGAGTTGATCCAAAGGAGTTAGTCGAATATTAGTTATTCGAATAGAGTTAAAGGAGTTATCGATTTTAGTTTGATCGAAAGGAGTTATCGATTAGTAAATCGAAAGGAGATTTTCGAATATAGCATATTCGAAAGAAAGAGATCGAATATTGTTTATTCGAAAGAGAGAGATTTCGAATATGAGTTATTCGAAGAGAGATAATCGAATATAGGTTATTCGAAGAAGAGTTAATCAAATAGAGATTACTTGAAAGAGAGTTATACGTCGAATTCGATTATAGCGAATTCAGGGAAGTACCATTTACTTTCCAGGGTTTAAATCAAGATTAAGTTATTGATTTAGAAATTAGGTGTCTGTTAAATTATTCGAGTTAGGAAATAAAATATATAGGGGTAGGAATTATAACGGTATAGTTATAATCAAACACTGTCATATAAGAAGTGGATTCGTAACCTGAATCCGAGAATTTGCGTAAATAGATGATTGTAAAAAGTGAGCGATGAGCTTCATCTATTTCACAGTAAAGGACGTTGTTCAATTAAGGTATGCGAGGTAATTATACCCCAACTTGATTGACTTCAGAATTGACAAAGGAATAGTTGTGGTTCGATCTAAAAGGTTGATTAGGAATAAAGATAAGGAATAAGCGATAAATGGATTAAGCGAAACGATGTTTTATACAACGTTCATTGGAAATCCGTAAATGAGTTTTGGAAACGTTTTCCAAATATAGTCAGATATGTTTTCTAAACATAGAAAATGAAATGTTTTCATGATGAGAATTTGAGAGATAGAGTTAAGCAAATTCAGAAACTGACTGGAGAGGGTAAGTTGAACGGTTTTCTAAGTGACGATCTGATGTTGGTTTCGACCTTCCGTATTGATACTTAGAGAATTGTTCTCATACTAGTTACAGTTAGGGACTGATAGTTGCGAAATAATAGTGATGTGAAAAATAGCTATGGAAATGTTTTCCAATGATTAATAACATATATTTTCTAAATATATGAAATAAGGAAATATGAACATATGATGATTGATCGATCGAATTTCCATTTGGAAATAAGATCGTTGTTTGTACACCGACATGTTTTCATTTGATAGTTGAATCACAGACTATCAAAGTTTTTACCATTTTAAGGTTGTTAATATGGAGAGACCGGTTGGATTATTATCCAAAGAACCACTCTGTATCGGCATAAGCGTTGCGAGCAATATATGCCAAAGATAAATTGAAGACAGAGTAAAGTGCAAGGGCTGTTGTATAAGTCTTAGATAACAGTGACTAAGATGGATATACTGAATAGTGCCTTCGGTTTGTCCAGTCCCAGGACAACGTATATGGAAGAAGGTCTGACAGAGTATATCCAATGGATCGCGTAAGTTGATCTGTTCAAACGTATTCACGTTTGGTGGCGGAGGAATTCGTTTCTCTTAGCTATATACCCGTGTTATTTTTGTATAAGTCAATTTGTGATTTGGCGGGTATGACGATGTGACATTCAAAGTGAATGGTGATCAGATGTTCTGAAGATAGACGTAGCTTCTAGCCTCACACCAGGAAGTAACAAAAGTTGGGCTAGGCAGCATGGCTAGTTGGGTCATTCCCAAGCAGGGTGTATTGTCACCGATCTAGGGAATATCCATATTTATACTTCTTTTTGATTCTGTATCTTCAAATGACGGTTGGATGGCCTACAACCGTGGTGGCAATATATTCGCGACACTCAAGCTAAATGAGTGAGCGGTCATGTGTGGCCGGGTTGCAAGACGTTCTTGTTGAACCCTGAGTGTATCCCCTCTAGAGTACACTATTTGGAAGGTGCTCCCATACCTTGTCTGTTGGAATCCATTCTCCGATAAGCGCCCTGCGGTTTATGATTTTATACTATGTATGTAGAACGTGAGATGCAAGCGTTTCTGCTAGTTGATATATATTTGTACATAGACATTATTATAATATCATAAGGTTTTTGATATAAAGATATTTTGGATTCTCATAAGGGAAAAACCCGTTCCGTTATGCGGCGTGGTCTTATGAGATATCGTTTACTTGTTCATATACATGTTTAAACTGTTTTACTCATACCAGTCCCATGACTGACCCGGAGTTTACTTTGTTGTTTTCCCTAAACTCTTGGGTGCCTAAATTTGTACGGGCAGTCAAGTAGTCGGGATTTACAGATATACTTGGAGAGCTTGGAGCAGGAGACTTCAAGATTTTATAGCTATAGTTATTTCCGCTGTGTTGTAAGTGTTGTACTCTGATAAGTACTATTGTATATATATAACTGTTTACTTCAAAGTTATGTTATATATTATATGTTATTCGTTCCGCTGTGAGATTCGTGTTACTCTGATGATTCTGATGTTCTTCTTCTTCTTCTATTCTATTAGTTCTATCTTTTCTTTCTCACCTTCTAAATTCTTTCATTAACGTCTCGGAATTTCCGACTCTCGAGGAGTCGGAAATTTCCAGCCGTTACAGTTGGTATCAGAGCTTAAGTTAAGTGATTACCTTGGCTCTGTGGCATAACTCGATAGAGATGGGATTAGTAATATCCTAGATTGAGTTTGAGTGTATATATATGAGCGCGTAATTGTTACTCAATATAAAATGGTTTTATATTGTGGAGACTCATTGGTTGAGTGGCTTATGAATTCTGGTCGATCAGTTGATCCACTGTATCGATAAGGGTTACTAAACACTCGAATACGATGAACCGTCATGGTATGTTTTGAAAGAGGGTAAATGAAATAATTTTTCCCAAAATATATTTGTTTATAGAAGAAATATATATCTTGAAATTATTATAGTATATTGATTGTGTTGGTTGTTATTATAATCGAATAAGATTATAAAAGGGTGAAATGGTTATAAATGACCAATCAGAATTCATATGAATGTAATATATGAAATAGTTTGAATTAAATATGAATTTAAATCAGAATTTGGAATTTAAAATAAGGAAATTTTAAGTTCCTGGGAGATTTTGAAAATGTTTTTCAAATTGAAAATGATATAGTATTGAACTCACGTAGATAGCTGGAAAATAGATTCTGATGATGAATCTAGACATCATCAGTGTTCATTTTCGAGTTCTAAGTGACGGATTACTACCAAAGGTTTTGTTTTTGAATTGTTTTGAGAAAACAAGTTGTTTAGAAATTCAAGGGTTTGAATTGGCATTATGATTTCAAATTGATTTGAAAGAAAACCAGGAACTTAAGTTCTGGAATTAAAATTTAACTAATGAAGTTAAATGAAATGAGATGGTAAAAATAAATTGAAATTTAACTTGAACCGAGTTAAATAAAATTGAATTGGATTAGAGATAATCTAGAATGGAACCAAATTGATAAGTCGATAATTTGGAATTTGATATTAGAGTTCGAATGAAATTCGTTTGGGATTTGAGGATATGGACTGATTGGAGATCAATTGGAATGGATAACATTGGTATATGTTAAAGTAGTAGCAGATGAAAGTGATAAGAGTTGATATACCCGACAAAAAGGTACAAGTTTATTTTTGATATAAGCATGAGATTTATGAGCCGAATTGGCAAGCCGCTTGGCTGTTTGATTTTCTTTCGGGTTGGAGATGGCCTAGAGAGGCGAGTTGTGGTTTTACTGATAGGGCTGTACAAAGGAGGTTATGGCAAAATTTTCCGAAAATTTAAAGTGTTAGAAAATTTTCAGAATTTTTGAAAATTTTAATTAGTCGGAAGAATAAATATTTCAGTCGATATTTAGTGGTTCGGTTGAAATCAGAAATAAGGGGTAAACCAATCTTAGGAGTTCCAATATATAGGGTCAACCTCCAACTTAGCAATTTCGAGGACGAAATTATTTTAAGGGGGGAAGTCTGTAATGGCGCGTTTTGTAAGGTATAATAATATAGTTATTTAATTATTTAAATAACGAATATATTAAATAAACGATAGTTGAACGTATAAATTATAATAATAATTATAATCGAGCCCGTAACGACGCGGCAGTTCGTTATTTGGCGAGTTGAACTTCAACTGAATATACAAGATTCATTTTAAGCCGGATTTCTGTGAAACAAGAAACGTGTGGAGCTGGTAGAGTATATCTTTCTAGTGGAAGAGAAAAATCGGGATTTCGTCGTGTAGATTTTGATTTGTGTCCAAATCAAATTTCAGAAAAGTCGCTATAGAATCGTTTATCGACCGTAACTATTTATTTGAAATAACTAGATATCAGGCGTGAATTTAGACAAGGTTCTTTTGGGAAATAGTGATAATTTAATTTTTAGAATTTCACTGTAATTTTTAATTAATTAAATAAGCAACTTTTTATTTGGAGTAATTTGCACCCTTAATCAGCGATTTTGGGGTTTCACAATATGAGTCAACCTACCGGTATTTCTATATATTTGGGATCGTGGGACATCGCTCGTCTCACTGATATTTTTATTTCTGTCTATTGCAGTTCGTACTCGAATGGATTTTACGAAATGGATTCAGATATTTTCTTAAACAATTTAAACCCACAGGTTGCCTAACTCTTAAACTAAGTGGTCATCACCATTCCACACATCTGTTGTTTTAACCGCAAGTTCTTATGGTTTCAAACCAAAAACATGGAAAGCTTTCCTCCACAAAACTATCCAACCTTTACCCTATAAAGTATGCGCCTGTACTCTTAAAACCATTTCCTTTGAAAACCACAAACAAGCCGCCACAATGTCCTCGTCTTCAAAGGAAACGCACCCTCAAAAATAAAAAGGGACCCTATATAATAACCTTACTTATTTTTCTAAACCTAATTCACTTCTTACTCCTGAGCGAAAACGTGAGCCGCCACTAAACTCTTTCACGCAGCAAAACAAAATCAAAAGAAAAATCAAACTCTCGTCTAAACCAATACGAATACGTATTACTCTCGAGTGTGACGGCTGTATTGAAGCCTGAGATTTCAAACGTAACAGCTAGGGGTCCAACCGGGGTCCACGTCGAGGAGGTTATAGGCGTAGTCGAAGGTGTCAGTTTGAAGTTGCGTCGGGAAGGGAGGAGTCGGGAGTCGGGAGTAGGACGTAAGTTTTGAAGAGGGAAGAAGCTCCTTCTGTCAGCTGTGAATGCGGGAGCGAGCACTTCGAAAGTAAAGCGAGGTTAACAGTGAAACGTGGGATAGTGAGATAGGTTAACATGTAAACCACTGATGTGTGGTGTTTAAAGAAATGGAATCTGGACTTGCGGCTTTTGTTTAAAAACAGACCACAGAAGTAGAGGACGCTATTTAAGGGTTACAGTGTTGTTAATGGGATTTGAAATGGTGGATAAGTTCGGCATTTGTGTGTTCAAAATGGAGCAGGTGGGGTCTCTAGTTTTGGGAGGAGAAGTGAACAATCGGTTTGTTCAAAACATTTCAGTAGTGGGTTTGGTTTGAATGTTAGTGAAAAAAATGATGAGCAACGAGGTGGACTAAAGATCAACAATGGCCTTGAAACTGTGAATCTCGAGATCGACCGTGAGGATATGGTGGAAGTAAAGGTGTTGGGTGTCAGTACACGTGGGTTGTGGGGGTGAGCTGAAAGGAAGGTCCCCGTTTTGTTGTTTGTTATTCTCAGAAATGGCTGTGTAATGAAAGTGCAGGAGGGACATTCTGGTGGTGTTGGTTTCAGATTTAATAAGTGATGAAGGATATGGTCTTCAAGCAAAGATGGAAGGGGAATAAGATGATGTAGGGATTTATGGTTTTCCATGCTACAGGCGACTTCGAAAACAAGGAGATAACGAGGAGGGCTTATTAGCGATTTCCGTAAATGGATCCTTGGAAATAGCTGGTTCAGACAATAAACGATGGCAGGAAAAGAGTATAAGGAGGAAACAGGTCCAATTATGGTTAAGTGGGCCGACATATGAAGGGTAAGCCCAATTAGGAAATAGTTAAGTTTATTTTAATTTAAATACTCATATAACTTCGTAACTGAATAACTTTTCCATACGATATCAGATTTAGGAACCGTAAGTTGCGTTGGGATCGTATGGATATACACTACACCATGGAGCTGACTGGAAGTGAATCCGAGCTAGTTACGATTTATGGCAAAATAAATTGTTCGACTGAATCAATGAACGCAAACCGCTATTTAACGGCTAACGCGCAAAAGTGAGTAAATCTCACAACCTCTGAACAGTTTATATTCTCACGTTGTATTCTTAGGACTGTTAAATATTGTCTGTTTGATTTTGTGTGTGGACTGTTTGATTGAACTGCTAGTCAGTTAGTAGAGATTATATATATATGTGTGTGTGTGTGTGTATATATATATATATATATATATATATATATATAAACCGTCAAATAGTTATATGTTGATTCTGTTCTAACAGAATATTATACTGGTGTTGTCTAACATCTGTGGTGCAGGGAAACAGGTTGGAGGAATCCAACAGGATTCCTCAACAGTTATTTTACTGTGATTTTTATATTGTGATATATAATGCAATGTATATAATCTGTGTGATTTTTGTGTGGTGGGACGATATTTATCGTTGTTATATGGCATGTTAAATACCATGAGAAATACCAGAATGTAGGAGAGGGGTTTTCAAAGTATATTTTGAAAATAGTTTATTTATATAAAATCAAGGGATTATATATATAAGAAAAAGGATTCTGAATATAAAGGGGTATAGTTGGTAAAAACAAATATAAAAGAATTATATTTGTAAACCAATATAAGGGAATATATATGTTAATCGAATATAAGAGGATATATTTGTTAGTCAAAATATAAAGGAATTATATTCGTTAGAACAAATATAAGGGATATTTATTTAGAGATTAAATAAATAGAATATTATAAAGGGTATTTATTTAGAGATTAAATAAATAGAATTAAACTAAAGAAGATATTTATTTGTTAAATAAATAGGAGTTAACCAAGTGAATTGGTCGAGTTAACCAAGTGAATTGGTCGAGTTAACCAAGTGAATTGGTTGAGTTAATCGAAGTGAATTAGTTAAGTTAACTAAGTGGTTAATCGAAGGGAATTAGTTGAGTTAAACTAAGTGAATCGGTTAGAGTTAATCAACGTGAATTAGCTAAGTTAAACTGAGTGGATTTGTTCAGTTAATCAAGACGAGTTAACCAGTTAGGTTAAACCAGGTAGAGTTAACCAGTTGAGTTAACCAGTTAGAGTTAACCAGTTAGGTTAAACCAGTTGAGTTGACCAGTTAGAGTTGATCAGTTAGAGTTATCCAAGTAGAGTTAATCGAGTAGAGTTGTCGAATAGCACTTATCCGAAGTAGAGTTATCGAATATAGTGTATTCGAGAGAAGAGAAATCGAATATAGTTTATTCGAGTGGAGAAATCAAATGTGATTCATTTGAGAAGAGTTATCGAATATTATTTATTCGGAGAGTAGTTATCGAATATTGGTTATTCGAAGTTAGTTAATCCAAAGGAGTTATTCGAAGTTAGTTAATCCAAAGGAGTTATTCGAAGTTAGTTAATCCGAAGGAGTTAATCGAAGAGTTAATCCGAAGGAGTTAATCGATGAGTTAATCCGAAGGAGTTAGTCGAAGAGTAAATCCAAAGGAGTTATTCGAAGTTAGTTAATCCGAAGGAGTTAGTCGAAGAGTTAATCCAAAGGAGTTATTCGAAGTTAGTTAATCCAAAGGAGTTATTCGAAATTAGTTAGTCCGAAGGAGTTAATCGAAGAGTTAATCCGAAGGAGTTAGTCAAAGAGTAAATCCAAAGGAGTTATTCGAAGTTAGTTAATCCGAAGGAGTTAATCGATGAGTTAATCTGAAGGAGTTAGTCGAAGAGTTAATCCAAAGGAGTTATTCGAAGTTAGTTAATCCGAAGGAGTTAGTCTAAGAGTAAATCCAAAGGAGTTATTCGAAGAGTTAATCCAAAGGAATTAGACGAAGAGTTAATCGAATATAGTTATTCGAAAGAAAGTGTTAATCGAATATAGTTTATTCGAGTAAAGTTAAAAGAGTTAATCGAATATAATTTATTCGAGTAGAGTTAGAGAAGTTAAATCGAATTTAGTTATTCGAAAGGAGTTAATCAATTTGAGTTAAGTTAATCGATTTGAATTAAGTTGAATCGAAATGGAGTAAATCGATTAGAATTAAGTTAATCGAGTTAGAGTAAATCGAATATTGGTTATTCGAAGGTAAGTTATTCGAATTAGTTATTCGAAGGAGTTAATCAAATGAGTTGATCCAAAGGAGTTAGTCGAATATTAGTTATTCGAATAGAGTTAAAGGAGTTATCGATTTTAGTTTGATCGAAAGGAGTTATCGATTAGTAAATCGAAAGGAGATTTTCGAATATAGCATATTCGAAAGAAAGAGATCGAATATTGTTTATTCGAAAGAGAGAGATTTCGAATATGAGTTATTCGAAGAGAGATAATCGAATATAGGTTATTCGAAGAAGAGTTAATCAAATAGAGATTACTTGAAAGAGAGTTATACGTCGAATTCGATTATAGCGAATTCGGGGAAGTACCATTTACTTTCCAGGGTTTAAATCAAGATTAAGTTATTGATTTAGAAATTAGGTGTCTGTTAAATTATTCGAGTTAGGAAATAAAATATATAGGGGTAGGAATTATAACGTTATAGTTATAATCAAACACTGTCATATAAGAAGTGGATTCGTAACCTGAATCCGAGAATTTGCGTAAACAGATGATTGTAAAAAGTGAGCGATGAGCTTCATCTATTTCACAGTAAAGGACGTTGTTCAATTAAGGTATGCGAGGTAATTATACCCCAACTTGATTGACTTCAGAATTGACAAAGGAATAGTTGTGGTTCGATCTAAAAGGTTGATTAGGAATAAAGATAAGGAATAAGCGATAAATGGATTAAGCGAAACGATGTTTTATACAACGTTCATTGGAAATCCGTAAATGAGTTTTGGAAACGTTTTCCAAATATAGTCAGATATGTTTTCTAAACATAGAAAATGAAATGTTTTCATGATGAGAATTTGAGAGATAGAGTTAAGCAAATTCAGAAACTGACTGGAGAGGGTAAGTTGAACGGTTTTCTAAGTGACGATCTGATGTTGGTTTCGACCTTCCGTATTGATACTTAGAGAATTGTTCTCATACTAGTTACAGTTAGGGACTGATAGTTGCGAAATAATAGTGATGTGAAAAATAGCTATGGAAATGTTTTCCAATGATTAATAACATATATTTTCTAAATATATGAAATAACGAAATATGAACATATGATGATTGATCGATCGAATTTCCATTTGGAAATAAGATCGTTGTTTGTACACCGACATGTTTTCATTTGATAGTTGAATCACAGACTATCAAAGTTTTTACCATTTTAACGTTGTTAATATGGAGAGACCGGTTGGATTATTATCCAAAGAACCACTCTGTATCGGCATAAGCGTTGCGAGCAATATATGCCAAAGATAAATTGAAGACGGAGTAAAGTGCAAGGGCTGTTGTATAAGTCTTAGATAACAGTGACTAAGATGGATATACTGAATAGTGCCTTCGGTTTGTCCAGTCCCAAGACAACGTATATGGAAGAAGGTCTGACAGAGTATATCCAATGGATCGCGTAAGTTGATCTGTTCAAACGTATTCACGTTTGGTGGCGGAGGAATTCGTTTCTCTTAGCTATATACCCGTGTTATTTTTGTATAAGTCAATTTGTGATTTGGCGGGTATGACGATGTGACATTCAAAGTGAATGGTGATCAGATGTTCTGAAGATAGACGTAGCTTCTAGCCTCACACCAGGAAGTAACAAAAGTTGGGCTAGGTAGCATGGCTAGTTGGGTCATTCCCAAGCAGGGTGTATTGTCACCGATCTAGGGAATATCCATATTTATACTTCTTTTTGATTCTGTATCTTCAAATGACGGTTGGATGGCCTACAACCGTGGTGGCAATATATTCGCGACACTCAAGCTAAATGAGTGAGCGGTCATGTGTGGCCGGGTTGCAAGACGTTCTTGTTGAACCCTGAGTGTATCCCCTCTAGAGTACACTATTTGGAAGGTGATTCCATACCTTGTCTGTTGGAATCCATTCTCCGATAAGCGCCCTGCGGTTTATGATTTTATACTATGTATGTAGAATGTGAGATGCAAGCGTTTCTGCTAGTTGATATATATTTGTACATAGACATTATTATAATATCATAAGGTTTTTGATATAAAGATATTTTGGATTCTCATAAGGGAAAAACCCGTTCCGTTATGCGGCGTGGTCTTATGAGATATCGTTTACTTGTTCATATACATGTTTAAACTGTTTTACTCATACCAGTCCCATGACTGACCCGGAGTTTACTTTGTTGTTTTCCCTAAGCTCTTGGGTGCCTAAATTTGTACGGGCAGTCAAGTAGTCGGGATTTACAGATATACTTGGAGAGCTTGGAGCAGGAGACTTCAAGATTTTATAGCTATAGTTATTTCCGCTGTGTTGTAAGTGTTGTACTCTGATAAGTACTATTGTATATATATAACTGTTTACTTCAAAGTTATGTTATATATTATATGTTATTCGTTCCGCTGTGAGATTCGTGTTACTCTGATGATTCTGATGTTCTTCTTCTTATTCTATTCTATTAGTTCTATCTTTTCTTTCTCACCTTCTAAATTCTTTCATTAACGTCTCGGAATTTCCGACTCTCGAGGAGTCGGAAATTTCCAGCCGTTACAAGTATGGGTTGGGCCCATGATTGGTGTAACCTTTACACCATTAACTTAATAATGGGCCGCAAATATTTACATATAAGAAAATAAAGAAGAAAGACAAAATATGTAAATGTAGAACATACGATGTGTTTAACCCGAGGTTGGATTGAGTTGTGATGTAAACCTGCCCGGAACCGCCCGGCTGTCCAGTAGTCACAACAATACCTATCCAATGTGGGAGGTTAAACATGGAGCCCAATAAGGACCCGAGGTTAGACTGAGTTGTGGCGTAAGACTGCCCGGAACCAACCGGCAACAGGCAGCCACAACAATACCTGTCTAATGTGAGAGGTCAAGGCTTTAATAAGACAATTAAAGCTGAGTCAGGACTGTTAGGATTAAGTGGACTAAAAACTAAATCAAAATGAAACATGCTAAACTAAACGGACTGGTGGGGGTTAGGTTAGAAAACACCTAACCAACTTAGCATGTTGGCTAGAGATATAAAACCTAGTAACGGGGGACCCTTTTCAGCAGTAACCCTAGAAGGTGTATCAGGATACCCTGAAGCTAGGCAGGGTGGGGCACGATTACTGGGCTGATCGTAAGAGGTCAAATCGACGGCGGTGGTGTAGCAGTGTAGGTTCTAACGGGGTGCGGCCGTGCACACACTCCGGCGCAGAAAAATAAGGCACTGGACACCAGTAGCATACCTGTGCACTCTAGGGTTGTGTCGGGCCGCCACCATGGGACTTGATACACCCCATGGTGGGACCAGCATAGGTAACTACAACATCGGGGGCCGTAAGACACATGTAACTATGCGAGTAGGAGCCGATCATCATAGAATGGATCACATCACCCTGATTATGGGGTGCCAGTTGGGAACTAGTTTATATGGGTTCAGAGATTAACATGGGGTACGATAGTATATTCGACCCTAGACAACTTAACCAAGTTATAGTGCTTTCCCACTTCTTGTTTATACTTATCATACCCAGTTCTTTATTCATAGACAGAATAGTACTAGACTTACTCAGGCTTTATGTCTGACTCTACTTTTCTTTCGTCTTCTTTTCTTCCGTTTCCCCCCAGGTCCACAGGGACGGAACACTGCAGCTTGACCAGCCTTAACATCCAGCTTGAAGAGGAGAAATGTATTGCTTGGACCTTTTCTTTTTGAACTATGGCTTTGGACAACCACTATGGGGCTTTTGCAGTTTATCTATGTTTTCTTTATGCTTCTTTAAATAATGTAATCAAGACAGATTATGAAAGTGTTATGTTTTTGGGAAAGATGTAAGACAATTATGGTGATGTTGTTGTAACACGTATTTGCTTTTATGGAATAAAAGTTATTGTTTTTCCGCTGTTTACAAATATGTGTTCTTATATCTGTCTTGTATATCTGTGACTTATACTTATAAACCTCCACCAAAATTAGGGCATTCCCTTTGAGAGTGACCCTAACGGAGGTGGGGTGTTTCATGCCTATTGCTGGCATATCTTGATGTGATCAAATTCTGGGTAAAGCATTTCAATTGTTAGTAATCTCTTTACAATCTCGGTTCGTTTTTAGCACTTTACATTAGAGTTATTTCCAGTTCTTAGTGTAATCAGATTTAGTTAAATTTATGCTTAATTTCCTACATTATTTCTTTATTTCCAGTTTACATTTCCTTTAATTTTCCAACCACTTAGATTCGAAAATCTTGTTGTTAATTCATGAATTACTATGCTTAGTTTTGTTGATTACAATTTCGGATTATGTTGCTTATTATCTCCATAAGTATAGTTTCCATTCTTGTCTTAATTTTTCCATTTTCTTCACTTCTACATTGTTGTATGAATTCTAAGCAATTTTCCAATCTGTTCTTGTTAATCTCTTATATCCAATTATTACTATTCCCAAATTAAATTGAATAATATTCTTGTTAAAATCACTACTTAGCACCAATACCCAACCCCACTAAATTCCTTGTTGGTCATACTTACAATCTGTAAGTATTTTTGAACCCTTCTTTCCTAGATCGATTCATCAAACACCTCTCCAAATTCCACGTCCCGTTGATTTCTTGCCCTAGTCTTGTTTCCTTCCCTAAAATCATTGTTGACGACCCTACATTACCCACCATAAGTAACTCCTCCACGCCAGCATCTCCCTTCCTCTCATTCTGCAATTTCCCCTAGTGGTTGATGAAATTCCAATACTTTCAAACACCCCAAAAATTCCATGGCAACCGAGCAAGATCTTGATGATCCTTTCAAAATAATATCAGAGCAAGCTTAGGAGGTTGATTTAACCAAAGGCCGCCAGGACACTGGTGATTCACCCCCACTCCCCCCCCCCCCCCGAAATACTGATCCAGATCAGGAGTTGTGGTAATGGTAGAAAAGACAGAAGGAAACAGATGAAATGTTAGAAATAAGTGTGCAAAATATTGAGTGTAATTTGAATTAGAAATTTGATGGTATCAATCGAGATTGTAATCATAAGTTCGATGGCATCAATTACAACTAGAATCAGAAGTTCAATAGCATCATCCACGATTTGATTCAGAAACTTGATGCCATTAACCAAGACTGGAATCAGAAGTCTGAAAGATTAGGTTAAACTCTCGAATGCCTTTATCAAATGTTTGATGAACAAGCTAGGCAACCCCAACAACCCCTACCACCAGCATCTCCTATCCAAAATGCACCACCAGCACCCCCTGTGGTTCAACTATATAACCTGGCTCCAAGAATTGTAGCACCACCATGACCTGCTACAAGAAACCATCACCCACCTTCATTCCCTCAAGAATGCCAAAATTTTCAACTACCTCAAGAGTACCTACCCTACGCTTAACAACCATACCCACCCTATCAGCCTTACCAAAAAAACTCACCACAATCAATACCTATCATGAGACTGGATTCCCCTACTTTCTTTAGTGAAGAAGTGGCTGATTGGTAGAGATAAGTGGAGCAATATTTCAGGCTACTTGGAATCAATGAAGGCACATGGGTTGATATTTGTTCCTTTTCTCTTAGAATGGAGGCCTTACAGTGTTACTTTTGGTACACTGGGACATTAGAGCATGTTGGAGTGTGGAAAGTATTCAAGGAGAAAATTCTGGTAAGGCTTAACCCCAAGGAGATAGAAAGACCTTATGAAACTTTATCAAAAATTAAAAAGATTACTATGGTGAGAGCATATCTAAGCAAGTTTGAATTATTGAAATAAGTTCTTGAGACCCTACCCCTTAAGTTCGTATTGGACTGATTTATTGGAGGAATAAAAGATGAGCTTTGATTTGATGTATTGACATCAAGACCCCGTGATTTTAGAGAGGCAATTTCCCTAGCTAATATGTTTGAAGCAAAGTACAAGTTGACCCAAAGAATCACTAAAAATGTATCCACCCACAACCCTAATCTTAATGCCATTAATACTACACAACCTAGTAAACACAACCCTCCTGAAAATATCACCTCAGAAACCAAATAAAAACTCACTCCCTTAGAATGCTTAGCCAAGAGTAAAGGGTTGACCCCTAGTCAATTGATTAAGATGAGAAGGCAAGGCATATTTTATGGTTGCAATGAAAAATGGACATGTGATCACAAGTGTAAAAACCCTTAGGTTTATGTGTTAGAGGGAATGATGCCAATGTATGAAGAAAGAGAAGAGGACATAATGCCAGTGTATGACCCAAAAACTGATGAACTGGATCATGCAGTTCAAGAAACTCTTTCATCACCCTACAAGCCCTATGTGGTATCCTTGCTCTCCCCACAATTAAAGTAAAAGGCAATATTCATGGGAAGCCTGTGCAAATTTTGATAGACTCTGGGTATACTCACAGTTTTATTAATGAGGATTTGGCTAGGAAATTGGGATTAAAGGTAGATTAAACCAAAGTATTCGAAGTAACTGCAGAAAATGGTGAGAAATTATCAGGTTCTGGATATGTAAGGATGTTATGCTCAAGCGCTAAGGGTCTATAATGCCAGTAGATTTGTTACTTTTCCCATTAGAAGGATGTCAGGTTGTTTTAGGGGACCAGTGGATGAAGGATTTGGGTAAAGCAACCCTCAATATGGAACAGTTGTAAGTCAAATTTCAACACAATAAGAAGGTGTATACTTAGCATGACATTAAGCAGGAAGAGATGAAGATTGTTGGTAAGAAGAAGATGAGCAAGGAGAGTAACCAGGTTAAGTTAACCATGATGTTATGCTTGCACAATCTGACAGTCCCCAACCCTGTTGAATCAACCCATCCTACCATTCCTAATAAAATCAATATAACCTTAGAAGACTTCCCTTCCATCACAGATCCAACCACTACCTTTCCTCCTCTAAGAACACGTGAACACAGAATACACGTAATACCCAACTTCAAACCTGTCTTCTTAAAACCCTGTAGACATTCCTTCCACATAAAGAATGAGCTGGAGAAGATTGTGAGAGAGATGTTAGAAGTTTGCATTATTAGACCAAGCAATAACCCTCATTCATCCTCAATTGTGATGGTGAGAAAGAAGGATGCAACATGGAGAATGTTTATTGATAATGGAAGCCAAAATGCCCAAATTGTTAAGGAAAAACTCTCTATACCCTGATTGAAGACTTGTTTGGTGAATTGCATAGCTCCAAATTCTTTTCTAAATTTGATTTGAGGTCGGGCTATCATCGTAATGATCAGATAAGGATGCATGAACCTGATATTTTCAAGACAGCTTTTAAGACACGTGGACATTATGAGTTTTTGGTGATACCTTATACACCCTCAACTTTCCAGTCCCTATGAATGAAGTTTTTAAGCCATATTTGAGGAAATTTATTTTTGTGTTTTTTTTTATGACATCCTAGAATACAATCAGGCCTGGAATGAGCACTTATACCAACTTAGGATTACCTTCCAAGTATTAGGCCAAAACCACCTAAAATCAAACTACACAAATACCATTTTGCCAAACCCACCATACATTACCTCAACTATATTATTTCCAATGAAGGGAGTAGCTAATCCAAGCAAAGTTGAGGTAATTTAGGAGTGACCAATCCCCAAAATTTTGGAAGCACTAAGAGGCTTTTTGCGCCTCACTAGGATTATGGAAGATTCATAAAAGGATATGGAATTATTGCCAAACCCTTAACTAACTTACTGGAAAATGATACTTTTGTTTGGAGCGATGCAGCTACATTAGCCTTTTAGAAATTGGAGCAATGCTTGACCAAATCACCCATCCTAGCCTTCCCCGATTTTAACCTACTTTTTACCCTAAAGTGTGATGCCTATGACAGTGGTGTAAAGGTTGTGTTAACTCAAAATGGCAAGTCAATTGCTTTTCTGAGTAAAGCTTTACATGGAATAAATCTTGGCTTGTTTACATACGAGGAGGAGTTATTGGCAATTATAATCGCTACTAAGAGATGGGGACAGTATTTGATGGGGTAGAGATTCATAATTAAAACTGATCACCAAAGCCTTAAATATGTAATCATGCAAAAATTATCCACTGGTTTGCAACACAAATGGATGGTAAAATTGCATGGGTTCAATTATGTCATGGAGTACAAGAGTGGCAAAGAAAAAGTAGTAGATAATTCCTTGTCAAGGAGAGATGGCAAGTTGTGTAAGGTAATTGTGGTGCAAACAACATGGTTAGATGAACAAAAACAGAACCTAGCTGGATCTGAATGGAATCAACAACTACTACAAAGGATAAAAAGGAATGAGTTATCTGTGACAGCCCGCCCTGCACTAGCTGACATTTCCAATGAAAGTAAGTTGTGCCAATGTCCAACCAGCACGGGACGGTCGTCAAAGAAAGAAAGAAGGAAATTTGAACTAATAAGGAACCTGCATTATATCTCACAGCGCATGGAATAAAATATAATTATAACATAACTTGACATAAAACAGGCGAGACAATGCATAAGCTGAAAACTTAAACCATCGTAGCAGCGGGAAATCCAAATACAGCTTATGTTCTACATCATCGTTATTACAACATTTAAAAAAACTGTCTCTAAAGAAAAATAAGGAAGGTACACTACTAATGCCCAAAGTAGTGAACAGCAGCGACACAGGGAGAATATAAAGAGAATAGTACGTGTAAGGCTCCTGCTTGTCTACGGACAGCTACTCGTGCACAACCAGCTAACATGTCTCTAGTCTGCCCGTTTAAGAGCACCCAGAGTAATAAAAAGAGACATAAAACTCTGGGTCAGACAAAAGTCTGGTATGAGTGATAAGCAGCAAAACAGAACAATAACAGGTATACTAAACCATACCTGAACCTAGACCAGCAACCAAAGAGTTAGCACAACAAAATAGGCGATCTGATTCGATTCCTGCATATTTTCCTACAACTTTTCCAGCGACTGTTTTACGCCATACGACGGCGTTTTCAACCATTCTAACTGTTCTAATCAATCACAAAGCATACCATACAGTCATATCAATGTATAGAATTGATCACAAACAACAATTTAACATGTTTATACGGATCAAACATACCCCAAAACCCATGTTTTCCCTTAATCATGTTCAAGCATAAATAATGATATGATTAACAAAACTTAACCAAACTAACCCAAATTTATAATAGAGACAAAATGATGTTTTTTAGAATTTTACAATTTTTTTCCAGATTTTTCTATGTTAAAATTTCGCTAATTATCACTAATCACCCCTAATCAACCGTAATTAGTGAGAAACTATGCAAATCACTCACCTTAGCCACAAATAAACTCAAATCTGAAACATTTGGAAAAAATGGCTCGAATTCCAATACACTCCAGCAGCTCTACCTTGATTTTTGTGCTAATCTGCTTTGATTTGATGTAGATTTGGCTTAACTAACGATTAAAAGGTGATTTGGGGTGTTTTAGCAAGTGGAGGCCACTGCTAGGGTTCAAAGGTTGTAAGTGGCGGCTAAGAAATGAAATAAAAACTGATTTACTAACTCATCTCAGCCCTCCCATAACCTTAATCCCGAAATGGATTATGGGCCATCTTGCTAATCACCCTAATTAGGCTCGGTTAAGCTGTTTTTCACCTTCTAAACCTTGTTTTAGCCATATCTCCCAAACGGTGAGTCCGCTTGGCTAATGTGACCACTCTACGGAATTGTAAACCATCATCCGAATCCAATGGAAGTGGTTTAAGGTCAAAACTCCTTACCAATCAAAAGTTATGGCTGAAAAAAGATTATCTAAGGGAAAATCATCATTTAAAAATTGGCAAAAATCGTGAACATGAGAAATGACCCCAGTAGCCGTTCCCCAAAGTTACACGACCATACGACTTTGTATGAAAATGAAATAAATATTCTACGGTCCTCCAATGCATGGAATGCGGGTCGTTACATCCCCCCCTCCCCTTTAAGAAATTTCGCCCCTGAAATTCCTTAACAAAAACATACAAAGGTTTCTGCATGCCTATCAATTATTTGCAATCAATCAAACATACATAACAAACACAACAAGCCTATCCTAGCATGCGGGTTACTAACGAGGGAATAACTATTGTTATTAAAATCTTATCAGGCAAAGAGTTCTGGATGCGACTTCCTTATACTCTCCTCTGTTTCCCAAGTACAGTCATTTTCATTCTCGCCCCACTGAACCTTGACCAGTTTCACCGTCTTCCTTCGAAGTTGCTTCGTATCGTGTTTGACAATACGAATCATCTTGTGGTTCCTAACCACCTTGGGTTCTTCCTCAATGTCGTCCAACTGATTTGGTGAAATACTCACATTAGGGTCGTGCACAAATTTCTTCAACTGAGAAACATGAAACACGTTGTGGACTTCCGCCATCTTATCTGAAGTTTCTCTTATTGCTTCTGGTCCAAGCACAAATTCTCACCGGTTCCCAACCAACATGATGGTGAGTTGCACGGTCTTTCGTACAAAGCTTCAAATGGAGCTACTCTAATAATAGACTGATAACTATTATCATATGTGAATCCAGCTAGATGCAAATGGTCATCCCATGATCCACAATCACCCAAATACTATCACGGCCCGATCTAATCCTCGGTAAACCATCTATGAAATCCGTCGAGACTTATTCCCAATTCCATTCGGGAATTTTCAACGGTTGTAACAAACCACTAGGCTTCCTTTACTCAACTTTAAATAACTAGCAATTTATACTCTTGGAGATAAACTTCCCAACATCTCTCTTCATCCCTTTCCAGTAGTAGGTCTGCTTCATGTCTCGATACATTTTTTTACCACCGGGGGTGCATAGTCAGTTTTGAGTGATGACGTTCTCTAAGAACTTCATCTCTCAATCCATTGACATTGGGTACTACTAGTCTATCATTCTTTCGAAGCCATCTTCCTCGGTCAAGTCCGTACTTGTTCATCTTCTCATTGTCGATGCCCATCTCTACCTTGGAGATGATTTCCAATAGATTAGGATCGTCCCTTTGACTGGAACCAATCCTCTCAATCAAAGTCGGTTTGATCGTCAAACTTGTTAACATTTCTGGACCTAATCCATACTTAGGTCTGAAATCATATCCCACGATATACTCCAGTTACTTTCATTCAAGAAACATAGCACATAAACTGGCATGTCTCCTACTCAATGCATCAGTACAGCACCTAGTCTGGTACCACATGCAACTTTTTGTATCGTCATCTCTTCGTTCTCTGTTACCAGAATCCTACAGGTGATAGTCTACTAAAGGGAATAAAACAGGAACAAACATAGCTACCATCAAACATGTCCTATCTATCACTTGCTAAAGCTATACACATGTCGATACCTACTTGACTGGTCCAACCAATCCTAAGTCTAACGGAAGCCCCGTCTCCATACATACGTCGATGCCTACTTGACTAGTCCATCCAATCCCAAGGCTAATGGAAGCCCGCCTCCTTATGGACTACCATACGTCCAACGTACGTTTATCCTCCAAGGAAAACTAGATCAAGTCCAAGGGATTCAAGGTAACGGGCATCCCCAGATACCCCTGCTTCCAGTCCGCCTAACACACTCGAGTCCTACCAAGTCTATCCATTATCTTGTTGCCCTCTAGAGTCCAACTCGATCCAACCCATCTCCTTGAAGCCTTCTCGAGTCCAACTTGAGTCAATCTATTACCCATAAATTCAGACCCAGTCTTGAGTGTCCATTACCGTCAAACTCTAATCCAGCGTGAGTCGTCTCCCTATTCGTTGCATCTCCAAGATCAACGAACACCTATTTTCTTTTACGAGTTCAAGTCCAACTTGAGTCGTCCTAACCCTCATTGCATCTTCCTTCATCAACGAACACATGCTATTCCTTCAAAAAGAACATCAACATAGAGTCCTAAACAATCCATTACTTTGCATCTTTCTCGAGTCCCACTCGAGTCATCTCATGACCCTATCGAGTCTAACTCGCATCAGCCCATACCATTGAATAGTCTTATCATATCACTCCTCGAGTAAGCCGAGATATCATTCAATGGAAATCACAACAACTACTTATATCTCACGCAAACCATCCTTGTCGAACTCGACATTCCCTAAGCACAAGCCCCAAAGGCCTAAACCAATATCAGACAAGCACTCAAGGAACATCTCCTCCGAATTCAGACAATCTACGTGAGATGATACTAGCAAAACAACTAAGTAATCACAAGCAAACATACATCCATAACTCGATAAGACCACATTACAAAAATCATGCAAAGACTAGTCGAACCACCCATCGGGTTCGTCACAACTAAATGTCTATCGACTATCTCAGGTTCCAATCCCAACTCATCTACCAGGTCACTAGATATAAAGGAATGGGATGCCTCACTATCAACAAAATTAGAACAGTAACATCATAAATATAAAGCATGCCTCGAATAATGATGCTCTTTCCCTTCTCCACCGCGGTTGGGGAATTCGACGAAGAAGGAGCAGCGTTAATATCATATGCTTTCACAATCTGCTTCTCTTTAGGGGGTTGCGAGAAATTATCCTTGTGGTGTCCCACTTGGCCGCAATTGAATCACTTCCTTTCCCCAGGATTTTCCTGACAATCTCTAGCATAGTTGTAACACCCCACCTCCGCTAGGGTCACTCACAAAGGGACTGCACTAGGTTTGGTAAAGCATTATCGAGGTAAACATGCACAGAAATATTACAAGACAGAACATATATAAAACAGCGGAAGTAAAAAAAAAATTCATTACCTTATAAAATAAGGTCTAAAGCCTTTTACATCAGAATACATCAAAACCTGTCTTGCAATAGTAAAGAAGCATAAAACCTTTTCATAAATTATTCCCCAAAATAAAGCGGTGAAGCAGCCATAGCCAAGAGAAGACCAGCTATACATGATGACCTTCAAGCATAAGAGGTCCGAACTAAACAACAACATTTCCTCCCTGTAAACCTGGGGGGGAGGGGAAACGGAAGACAAAGAGGCGAAAGAAAACGGGGTCAGTCATAAAGACTGGTAAGTCCTACCTACTTCCAGCATAAAAACAGGTAAAGGTAACATGACATGCATAAACTGAAAGGGAACATAAGGATGATGACAAGATAGATAAGCTAGACCAAGATAACAGGATACACCACTGTGTCAAGATAACTAAGGTATCACATTGTCAGGTTTCTATCAAGTATAAAATCCCGAGGTATCTATCATGTATATTTGCTCTGCATCTCCCGTACTAGTATCCCAACCCGTGTTATGAGTTAACTATAAAATGTCCCTTGACCTAAGTCATGAAATGGTCCATGTCAACCTAATATATCGCGTACATAGGTTTTCCTAACTCGTATGTTTCTTTCCATGTATAAGTTCAGTCCTTTGCCGTAGGCCATACGGGCTTTCCCATGTAAATCTATACCACCTCAACGTAGTACCATTTTATCCTTGAAGTTGTTTTGGACTGCTACCCTTGATCTGGTTATGTTTTCTTACCATGAACTATCGCGTGTTCACCTAGGATTTATGCCACCTAGGACCGCCAGGGATTATGCTACCTAATGAACGTTTTCGTATCTCGGTTTGGGTTTTAGCCACCTAGGGCTACTAGGGATTATGCTACCCGTCAACCGCGCCCTTTTCCCATGTAAGCACCGTGAATCGTTTTTCCATGTCTAACTGCACATGTTTCTCAATGTGCCATCCGAGTCCCGTGCCAGGGCAAATCAAGAAATACGAGACTCGGTCGGGAGTTTTAAGTCGTCTGCCGAATGCAGATATCAAGGTCTGTTTTTGTATCCGTGGCTATGGTCCCACGTGACCCCTCCCTCAACTACTGAAAGGCAATCCAAGAAAAATCATGCACAAGAACTATACTCCAGCCCCCTATGCCCCACTTACCTATTGGCCCACCTCACCCATAACTCGATAGCAAGTATATGATCTGTTGGGAGTTCTCTGCCTTTCCGTATACGTACACGATTGACTAAAGATGGTAGGTAGTCGACGACGCGCTATCCAGGGCAAAAATTAAGTATGTCGACTCCACGCTAATCCATCCCCGTCTTTAGGTTGCTCGCACAGCAACCAAGGCATACTCTTGGTTCTCCTACCGCAGACCTTAACCTCTGTGAGCCCAGGCGGATCATATGCAACCTCACAGAGAGGGATATCAAGAATACCGTCACGTCCCCCGAAGCTACTGCTTCGTCACCCAGTTCGTTGGAGCCTTTATCTAAGTCAGATAATTTGCTCCTCCTCGTGTGTTTAAGCGATGACCTACCGTATCGGGTTACTCATCTATCTGTGAACTGGTCCAAATCCCTTGACTAAGAATTATTACTTAGTTATCCTAAACTAAGGTTTATCACTTAGTTCCCTTTCCCGTTATCCTTGTTAACTACGATTTTCCACCTAGACCCCTGAACTAGGGTTTTGTCTAATGGGTTAAGTGTTGTCATTCCAGTTCATGACTTAACCCACCTACGAATCATGTCAAGATTGGCTAAGTATTTAAGCTCAAGACTTAGCCCTACAAGTTGGTTAAGTATACCAAGAAGCTCATGACTTAACCCTATTCAATTATCAAGTCAGATTGGTTAAGTATTAGTTTGTCTTGACCCTATCAGATTATCGTGTTAGATTGGTTAAGCATAGATTATCTTAACCCCATCAGATTATCGAGTCGGATTGGTTAAATATGGGTTAGCTTAACCCCATCCACTAATCGTATCACAATGGTTAAGTATATTTAAACGGTCTTGTGACTTAACCCTATCAAGTTCTCATATTAGATTGGTTAAGTATAGGTTACTTAACCTCATCAAATCATCATGTATAATTGATTAAGTATAAGTTACTTAACCTCATTGAATTATCATGTTAAATTGGTTAAGTATTGGTTACTTAACCTCATCGAATTACCGTGTTTAGATTAGTTAAGTCTAGGTTAACTTAACTTCATCTAATTACCGTGTTTAGATTAGTTAAGTGTAGGTTACTTAACCCCATCTAATTACCGTGTTTAGATTAGTTAAGTGTAGGTTACTTAACCCCATCTAATTACCGAGTCGGATTAGTTAAGTATGGATTAGCTTAACCCCATCCCCTAACTGTATTTTACGGTTAAGTATCATTAAGAAATCAAGTCCGGTTTCACTTAACCTACCCATTCATGTCATATCGGTTAAGTGTCATTAGTCAGATTTACTTAACCTTACAATGTGGCATTAATTGAATTAATGCACTCTCAACCTCTTACATTAGACGTTGTTGTGGTTACTGGTTACGCCGGGCGGGTCCGGGCAGATTTACACCACAACCTAGTCTAACCTCGGGTTTCAAGCGCGATATGACCAACTACCCACATTGGGTCCTATTGTTTGTAGCGACTGGATTTGCCGGGCGGGTCCGGGCAGATTTATGCTACAAACTCAACCCAACCTCGAGTTGGCCACTTCCATGTTTTTCTACGTGTCATGTTCATGTCAAGTTTAGACCCCTTTTTAAGTCTGTGTTTTCATGTAACCCCATGTCAAGTTTTCAAGTCATATTCCAAGTCATGTTTTCATGTCATGTTCACGTTTATTATCCTTACATGTTCCATGTAATTCCATGTCAAGTTCATAGCCCATTTTCAAGTTTGCCTAAACTACCCAAAACGTGTCCCAACGCACATGAAAGCGAATCAACATATTTGGAATAATATGAAAAAGATGGGTACAAGATGGCAAAAGATGAATCACAAGTTAAGCATGGTGAAAATTGAGGCAAAGGTGTTCACATAACTAGCATATTGCATATTGGCCACAAAACATGCACGATGTCATAAAGGGATTGGCCACAAACATGCACGGTATCATAAGGGGTTTGGCCTCAAACATGCATAATATCATAAGGGGTTTGGCCTTACATAAACATGAAAGTATAAGGGGTTTTGGGTTCTTTTACATGCATAAGCCCCAAGTCAAATTCATGCACATATTTCACAAGTCAAAATGGTTCCAAGTGTTCATGCCAACATCCCACAAATAAAGGTTCAATCTTGCATGGCCAACTAAGTCAAATGCAACATGAGTAACTTGATTTAGTCACTAAACATAGCCTAAAGTCATAGGTTCAAGCAAAAGAGGCATGACAAGGTTCATATAGGCTAGCATACTTATGTTCATCGCATTTTATCCCATGTCACATTAGAACTATCGTTTAGATCTACAAGTAGCTAGAACTTACCTAGCGTGGCTAAGGGATTATGAGCATGAATCGTCTTGTCATAGAATCGTCATGAAATTTGCGTAGCAGCGTTGATCCACCCCCTTGATTTTATGTACCAAGCTAGCACCTTTTGATTTGAATCCGATTTGAATGCATAAGCTCTTGGAGTTGGAGATGGAGGCCATGATCAAGAGAGAATTGGGCAGCACTTCGTTGTTAGATTGATTTTGAGTGATTTAGGTTAGGCCCTAGGGTGTTTTTATAGAGTTTAGGATTAGTTTTGGCCATAGGATTAACCCTAAATCGAATCTGAGCCATCAAATCACGTCACTAGCCAACGAAACAGGTCCAAACAGCCAAAATAAGTGCACCAGGCCGACCTGGCCGACCAGGGAGGTCGACCCCCAGGTCGACTCTAGTGTCGACCTAGTTGGGGGGGGGGGGAGGTCGACCCTAGTGTCGACCCCCTATCGACCTGTCTGGGTGGGAATTTTCCCACCCAGTATGTTTTGGCTGAATTTAAATTCTGAATTTAAATTCTGAATTTAAATTTGAACTGTTTTCGAACTTGAAATTTTCTGAAAACTTTGACGGGCCATAACTTGGTCATACGGGCTCCGTTTTTCGAAAACTCGGACTCTATTTCGCGTATTTTTCCGAGACGAACGTAATGGCACAGCCCTTTTCCCCTGATTCAGATTTTATATTTAAATTCTGCCTTGATTCTTGTCTTAGCACATTGTAAAAATCTGGGTTGTTACATTCTCCCTAACTTAAAGGATTTCGTCCCCGAAATCTCCAAGTTAGGAAGAACATATCCTACCATCCATCATCCATCTACTCGAAACATCATCCACATGCAACCATGGTCCTTAAAAGACTCCTAATGCTTTATGAACACATGCAGAAAGTGTGTGTATATGTTCCTTAGCTAATGCTAATGATCAGGCCTGAATGATCTTTCTAATGCAAAATATGTTTAGTGCCATGAGTCCAACATGTATGCAAATAGCCCTAGTCATATAAACACTATATGTGTGCACAACCATTCATCCACATGCAACATCCACCTGATAACATATTCAATTTCATCCATAAGCAAGTATAAATACTCGTGCATATGCAACATGAAATGTGACTGAGTCGATCTAGTATCTAGTGTGTATTCGCGCATCCACGAGCAACCACTTGCAACCATTTGCAACCATATCAATCATAACATGTCTCAAATACATGTTTATATCCATAGGGTTCTACCTAAGGTTCCCAAGATAGGATCGAGGAGATAAACAAGATAAACTCCTTACGGGGTTTGCAACCGAAACAGGATCGAGAGGATATCCACCAAGCGATAACATGCAAGCAAGCTCTACAGGAGAACCAGGGATCAACAATGTACTTTTAAAAAGAGATATGGTGCGCGCGTTTAAGCCGCATTTCCTTGAGCTTAATTCCAGTGTGCCTTGACCACCTTTGACTTCATGATTTTTGTAGCTCCTTGATTCCTATTTCCAAGGTATGAGTTGGAACTCATTTCACTGTCGCCTCTCGTTTCACTTTCACTTATTCTTTCCCTAGTATGCTCGGCTCAAACATATCTGCATACTCATGCAAGCTCTCCAAAATTCACTAATGAATTCTGGATCTCGTTTACCGATGCCAATCCATGTTACCACGTGCACTTACTAGGGTGATTCCTATAACCCATGCTTAAGCGGAATGAACCATCCGCCTTATTGGCGAACGTTACTTGATCGGATCAGAGATTTCCGATAAATGCATCAAGGGATTCTAGGTAACTAACCATGACAAAACCCAAAAGGTTATACGAGACTTCGAGGGTATTACCAAGGCAAGTTGAGAGTTTAACTACCCTCTTTACAAAACCGAGAATGGTATCCCTAACTGGATAACCACTTTATCCCTAGAATCCATCCATAGCTCAACAATAGAAGCATTACTTCTAATCTCAACACTTGGCATTTACACTCTCAATTCCAAACAAGTCATGAATAAATGGACCGATCCTCCAACCAGATTTGGGACAAAAATGGGATCCTCTACCATGCTAGTACTAAGGTGCAGAGACTCAACTATCGAAGCAGACTTAAATGATGCTATGATCAAAACAAAGTCCTGACAGGATGATAGAGAGGAAAAGCTAAACGGTTAACAAGATCGTTACCATCCTTACGAGATACGCTAGAAATGAGAGTATACAATTGCCCTCTCAATGATCTTGTCCTATAATTCTTAACTATCCGTCCCGTTTTTCCTCCATTGTGGCTTAAGCCATACCAACAAGTTGCCTATCCTTAAGCTTGTGTCCCTTATCCTTGTTCTTACTATCCTTTCTTATAACGCGGCAACAGGTCTCTCAAGAACTTCCTCCATCGCACGGAAAACACTTACGTGGCTAGACAAGGATTAGTCGCAGTTAAAACTACTGTGACTACCGATGGAGGAAAGAAAGGAAAAGAGATTCAATCAAGGAAACAAAGGATAGTGCTAATGGCCTTTTGGGAAATAGCCTTTAAAAACTTTTCTTGAAAAATGCTTCTTTGTAAACGGTTTCTCAAATAGTTTTCAGAAGGTTTTAAAAACTTTTGCCCAGTCTGGTAACCTTCTGCTCTGATACCAAATGTAACACCCCACCTCTGCTAGGGTATCTCACAAAGGGAATGCACTAGGTTTGGTGAAGCATTATCGAGGTAAACATGCACAGAAATATTACAAGACAGAACATATATAAAACAGCGGAAGTAAAAAATAATTCATTACCTTATAAAATAAGGTCTAAAGCCTTTTACATCAGAATACATCAAAACCTGTCTTGCAATAGTAAAGAAGCATAAAACCTTTTCATAAATTATTCCCCAAAATAAAGCGGTGAAGCAGCCATAGCCAAGAGAAGACCAGCTATACATGATGACCTTCAAGCATAAGAGGTCCGAACTAAACAACAACATTTCCTCCCTGTAAACCTGGGTGGGAAACGAAAGACAAAGAGGCGAAAGGAAACGGGGTCAGTCATAAAGACTGGTAAGTCCTACCTACTTCCAGCATAAAAACAGGTAAAGGTAACATGACATGCATAAAATGAAAGTAAACATAAGGATGATGACAAGATAGATAAGCTAGACCAAGATAACAGGATACACCACTGTGTCAAGATAACTAAGGTATCACATTGTCAGGTTTCTATCAAGTATAAAATCCCGAGGTATCTATCATGTATATTTGCTCTGCACCTCCCGTACTAGTATCCCAACCCGTGTTATGAGTTAACTATAAAATGTCCCTTGACCTAAGTCATGAAATGGTCCATGTCAACCTAATATATCGCGTACATAGGTTTTCCTAACTCATATGTTTCTTTCCATGTATAAGTTCAGTCCTTTGCCGTAGGCCGTACGGGCTTTCCTATGTAAATTTATACCACCTCAACGTAGTACCATTTTATCCTTGAAGTTGTTTTGGACTGCTACCCTTGATCTGGTTATGTTTTCTTACCATGAACTATCGCGTGTTCACCTAGGATTTATGCCACCTAGGACCGCTAGGGATTATGCTACCTAATGAACGTTTTCGTATCTCGGTTTGGGTTTTAGCCACCTAGGGCTACTAGGGATTACGCTACCCGTCAACCGCGCCCTTTTCCCACGTAAGCACCATGAATCGTTTTTCCATGTCTAACTGCACATGTATCTCAATGTGCCATCCGAGTCCCGTGCCAGGGCAAATCAAGAAATACAAGACTCGGTCGGGAGTTTTAAGTCGTCTGCCGAATGCAGATATCAAGGTCTATTTTTGTATCCGTGGATATGGTCCCACGTGACCCCTCCCTCAACTACTGAAAGGCAATCCAAGAAAAATCATGCACGAGAACTATACTCCGGCCCCCTATGCCCCACTTACCTATTGGACCACCTCACCCATAACTCGATAGCAAGTATATGGTCTGTTGGGAGTTCTCTGCCTTTCTGTATACGTACACGATTGACTAAAGATGGTAGGTAGTCGACGACGCGCTATCCAGAGCAAAAATCAAGTATCGTCGACTCCACGCTAATACATCCCCGTCTTTAGGTTGCTCGCACAGCAACCAAGGCATACTCTTGGTTCTCCTACCGCAGACCTTAACCTCTGTGAGCCCAGGCGGATCATCTGCAACCTCACAGAGGGATACCAAGAATACCCTCACGTCCACCGAAGCTACTGCTTCGTCACCCAGTTCGTTGGAGCCTTTATCTAAGTCAGATAATTTGCTCCTCCTCGTGTGTTTAAGCGATGACCTACCGTATCGGGTTACTCATCTATCTGTGAACTGGTCCAAATCCCTTGACTAAGAATTATTACTTAGTTATCCTAAAATAAGGTTTATCACTTAGTTCCCTTTCCCGTTATCCTTGTTAACTACGATTTTCCACCTAGACTCCTGAACTAGGGTTTTGTCTAATGAGTTAAGTGTTGTCATTCCAGTTCATGACTTAACCCGCCTACGAATCATGTCAAGATTGGCTAAGTATTTAAGCTCAAGACTTAGCCCTACAAGTTGGTTAAGTATACCAAGAAGCTCATGACTTAACCCTATTCAATTATCAAGTCAGATTGGTTAAGTATTAGTTTGTCTTGACCCTATCAGATTATTGTGTTAGATTGGTTAAGCATAGATTGTCTTAACCCCATCAGATTATCGAGTCGGATTGGTTAAGTATGGGTTAGCTTAACCCCATCCACTAATCATATTACAATGTTTAAGTATATTTAAACGGTCTTGTGACTTAACCCTATCAAGTTCTCATATTAGATTGGTTAAGTATAGGTTACTTAACCTCATCAAATCATCATGTATAATTGATTAAGTATAAGTTACTTAACCTCATTGAATTATCATGTTAAATTGGTTAAGTATTGGTTACTTAACCTCATCGAATTACCGTGTTTAGATTAGTAAAGTCTAGGTTAACTTAACTTCATCTAATTACCGTGTTTAGATTAGTTAAGTGTAGGTTACTTAACCCCATCTAATTACCGTGTTTAGATTAGTTAAGTGTAGGTTACTTAACCCCATCTAATTACCGAGTCAGATTAGTTAAGTATGGATTAGCTTAACCCCATCCCCTAACTGTATTTTACGGTTAAGTATCATTAAGAAATCAAGTCCGGTTTCACTTAACCTACCCGTTCATGTCATATCGGTTAAGTGTCATTAGTCAGATTTACTTAACCTTATCATGTGGCATTAATTGAATTAATGCAATCTCAACCTCTCACATTAGACGTTGTTGTGGTTACTGGTTGCGCCGGGCACGTCCGGCCAGATTTACACCACAACCTAGTCTAACCTCGGGTTTCAAGCGCGATATGACCAACTACCCACATTGGGTCCTATTGTTTGTAGCCACTGGATTTGCCGGGCGGGTCCGGGCAGATTTATGCTACAAACTCAACCCAACCTCGAGTTGGCCACTTCCATGTTTTTCTACGTGTCATGTTCATGTCAAGTTTAGACCCCTTTTTAAGTCTGTGTTTTCATGTAACCCCATGTCAAGTTTTCAAGTCATATTCCAAGTCATGTTTTCATGTCATGTACACGTTTATTATCATTACATGTTCCATGTAATTCCATGTCAAGTTCATAGCCCATTTTCAAGTTTGCCTAAACTACCCAAAACGTGTCCCCAACGCATATGAAAGCGAATCAACATATTTGGAATAATATGACAAAGATGGGTACAAGATGGCAAAAGATGAATCACAAGTTAAGCATGGTGAAAATTGAGGCAAAGGTGTTCACATAACTAGCATATTGCATATTAGCCTCAAAACATGCACGATGTCATAAAGGGATTGGCCACAAACATGCACGGTATCATAAGGGGTTTGGCCTCAAACATGCATAATATCATAAGGGGTTTGGCCTTACATAAACATGAAAGTATAAGGGGTTTTGGGTTCTTTTACATGCATAAGCCCCAAGTCAAATTCATGCACATATTTCACAAGTCAAAATGGTTCCAAGTGTTCATGCCAACATCCCACAAATAAAGGTTCAATCTTGCATGGCCAACTAAGTCAAATGCAACATGAGTAACTTGATTTAGTCACTAAACATAGCCTAAAGTCATAGGTTCAAGCAAAAGAGGCATGACAAGGTTCATATAGGCTAGCATACTTATGTTCATCGCATTTTATCCCATGTCACATTAGAACTATCGTTTAGATCTACAAGTAGCTAGAACTTACCTAGCGTGGCTAAGGGATTATGAGCAGGAATCGTCTTGTCGTAGAATCGTCATGAAATTTGCGTAGCAGCGTTGATCCACCCCCTTGATTTTATGTACCAAGCTAGCACCTTTTTATTTGAATCCGATTTGAGTGCATAAGCTCTTGGAGTTGGAGATGGAGGCCATGATCAAGAGAGAATTGGGCAACACTTCGTTGTTAGATTGATTTTGAGTGATTTAGGTTAGGTCCTAGGGTGTTTTTATAGAGTTTATGATTAGTTTTAGCCATAGGATTAACCCTAAATCGAATCTGAGCCATCAAATCACGTCACTAGCCAACGAAACAGGTCCAAACAGCCAAAATAAGTGCACCAGGCCGACCTGGCCGACCAGGGAGGTCGACCCCCAGGTCGACTCTAGTGTCGACCTGGTTGGGGGGGGGGAGGTCGACCCTAGTGTCGACCCCCTGTCGACCTGTCTGGGCGTGAATTTTCCTGCCCTGTCTGTTTTGGCTGAATTTAAATTCTGAATTTAAATTTGAACTGTTTTCGAACTTGAAATTTTCTGAAAACTTTGACGGGCCATAACTTGGTCATACGGGCTCCGTTTTTTCAAAAACTCGGACTCTATTTCGCGTATTTTTCCGAGACGAACGCAATGGCACAGCCCGTTTCCCCTGATTCAGATTTTATAATTAAATTCTGCCTTGATTCTTGCCTTAGCACGTTGTAAAAATCCGGGTTGTTACAATAGTGGCCCTTCTTTCCATAGCTAAAGCACTTGCCATCTTTCTTATTCTTCTTATTCTGACCATCCTTGGTTTGGTTCTATTTTCTCTTATTCTAGGACTTTTCCTTGCCTCCACCGCTTTCTTGCGGCTTTGGATCCTCTGTAGATGCAACGACAACTTCAGTATTTGGCTTAGGGTAAAGACTCTCTGATCTCAATGCCTTTCCCACAATAGATTCAAACATCTCGTCGATGTGTTTTATCAACCTTTCCCCTAAGTACTCATCTAAGCCGGTTATGAACTTCTCGTTCTTCTTCTCGGCAGTGTCAATAAGAGATAATCCATACTTTGATAAAGTATCGAACTCAGCAATATATTCCAAGACTACCCTACCAGTCTTCTTAAGCTCCAAAAAATTCCTAAACAGTTTAGATTTTGAGCAGCTGGAATGAACTTTTCGCTGAAACGAGTCATAAACTAATTCGAAGTAACTTGATCTTCAGGAGTAGCTGCTTTAATAGCATTTCACCAATTCATAGCTCGTCCTTGAATCTGATGCGATGTTAACTTTCTCTTCATGGCATCATCGATTCCCAAGTCCTCGAAGATGCGCTCACAACTATCCAACCAATCTTGAACATCCGTAGCCGACTCCGTTCCGTGGAACGGCTTCCCACCAAGACTAGTATAATCCTTGTTAAGCTTAGCGAAATCGGCCCTAGGCGCCTGCGCTACTGCACCACCACCGTTAGCAGCATTAGGAACTACTCCTCAAGCATCCCTAAGCATCTCTCGCATGAAAGTAGTGAACATCGTCCTCATATCAGGGACATTCCTATTATTAGCCCCTGAACCCGTACTCCTCGTATATTGGCTCATCGTCAAATTTATAAAGAGAAAACAATTAACCATCTCCATAGTGGTGCCAGTGCAGTGCGACTTCATCTTTACATATACTAATGGTATATATATAGCTTTTGAAAACCAAAATATCACAAATACGCACTCTCATATACGTACTATCTCTCTTTGGTGTCTTTTCTATGTTAACTACGCAACCTAGAGCTTTGATACCAAATGTGACAGCCCGCCCCGCATCAGCCGGCATTTCCAATGAAAGTACGTTATGCTGATGTCCAACCAGCACGGGACGGTCGTCAATGAAAGGAAAGAAGGAAATTTGAACTAACAAGGAACCTGTATTATATTTCACAGCGCATGGAATAAAATATAATTATAACATAATTTGACATAAAACAAGCGAGACAATGCATAAGCTGAAAACTTAAACCATCGTAGCACCGGAAAATCCAAATACAGCTTATGTTCCACATCATCATTATTACAATGTTTAGAAAAAACCGTCTCTAAAGAAAAATAAGGAAGGTACACTACTAATGCCCAAAGTAGTGACCAACAGCGATAAAGGGAGAATATATAGTGAATAGTACGTGTAAGCCTCCTGCTCATCTCCGGACAGTTACTCGTGCACAACCAGCTAACATGTCTCTAGTCTGCCCGTTTAACAGCACCCAGAGTAATAAAAAGAGACATAAAACTCTGGGTTAGACAAAAGTCTGGTATGAGTGATAAGCAACAAAACAGAACAATAACAACTATACTAAACCATACCTGAACCTAGACCTGCAACCAAAGAGTTAGCACAACAAGATGTACAATACTCTAAGGTGACACTAACATATGGTGTAAGATACGGGGATGGGGGTGTGCATGCCATAATGATAGAAAACATCAAACATAGCAATCATCCTCACATCTCTCACTCAGTGCGTAAAGCATACGATGTCCACCACTCGATCACCCAATCCTTTGCTATGATCACTTTGCTCCATAGAGTCACTATGACCCCATTGCACCGATCCAAGCCACTAGTCCGTCTCTAAGTGGTGAACTAAAGTTATGGATATCAAGAACCCCTTTGCACACGTCCCGCAGCAAAGCCCAATAATGAAGTTAACTCGTTGATTCCCAACTGGACCCTGAGTTCTACTTCCTATTTGGACTACCTTTGCATCTCGGGTTTTGGGTCTCCTTTGGATCAGTTTGAATGTGCATAGTACCACAGTTATCATCGGTTCGGTTGGTGATGTCTTCAAGCATTCGAGTCGTTAGCTCCCTCTTATGGTGGGTCGGATCGTGCTCCTTCACTCGAGTGGGTCGGGTCGTGATACTCCGGGATGGGGTCGTGGTACCACACTGGTTCGGATCGTGGTACCCCGTCATATGGGTTCGGATCATGCCATCCTCACCAGGTCGGGTCGAGCTTCTCCATCTGGGGCGGTTCGTGATCCACTCCACTGCGGTTCGGCTCAAGTTCCTAAGCTCATGGGTGTCCTACTCATGGTGCCTTCTCGAAGCGTCGGGTCGGTTCGTGCCTCCAGGCTTCGTGGTTCCACCAGCGGTTCGTGGGGAGGGGATACTACATGAGCGGGTCAGGTCGGAGAAGGTAAGCACGATCGGTTCGATTCGGATATAGGCGATCTGATCCGATTCTTGCATATTTTCCCGCAACTTTTCCAGCGACTGTTTTACGCCACACGACGGCATTTTCGACCATTCTAACTATTCTAATCATTCACAAAAAATACCATACAGTCATAGCAACATATAGAATTGATCACAAACAACAAAACAACAACTTAACATGTTTATACGGATCAAACATACCCAAAAACCCATGTTTTTCCCTTAATCATGTTCAAGCATAACTAATGATAGAATTAACAAAACTTAACCAAATTAACCCAAATTTATAACAGAGACATAAAATGATGTTTTAGAATTTTACAAATTTTTCCAAATTTTTATGAGTTAAAATTTCGCTAATTATCACTATTCACCCCTAATCAACCGTAATTAGTGAAAAACTATGCAAATCACTCACCTTAGCTACAAATAAACTCAGATCTGAAACTTTTGGACAAAATGGTTCGGATTCAAATACACTCTAGCAGCTCTACCTCGATTTTTGTGCTAATCCGCTTTGATTTGATGTAGATTCGGCTTAATTAGCGATTAGAAGGTGATTTTGGGTGTTTTAGCAAGTGGAGACCATTGCTAGGGTTCAAAGGTTGTAAGTGGTGGCTAAGAAATGAAATAAAAACTGATTTACTAACTCATCTCAGCCCTCCCATAACCCTAATCCCGAAATGGGTTCTGGGCCCTTTTGCTAATCACCCTAATTAGGCCCGGTTAAGCTGTTTTTCACCTTATGAACCTTGTTTCAGCCATATCTCCCAAATGGTGAGTCCATTTGGCTAACATAACCACTCTACGGAATTGTAAACCATCATCCGAATCCAATGGAAGCGGTTTCAAGTCAAAAATCCTTACCAATCAAAAGTTATAGCCAAAACAATATCATCTAAGGGCAAAACAGTCATTTAAAAATCTGCAAAAATTGTGAACATGGGAAATGACCCCCAATATCCGTTCTCCAAAGTTACACGACCATACAACTTCGTACGAAAATGAAATAAATATTCTACGTTCCTCCGACGCGTAGAATGCGGGCCGTTACATTATGCGAGATGTACAAAGTAATGTAGAATTTGATATATCACAAAGGGAAGATCCTCATTGACCATTACCTCCATCATTTAACCCTAACCCTTATCAGTGAACAAAATTCAACCCCCATAGGTAGCCATTTAGGGATGAAAGCAACCATGAAAAATCCGAAGCAAGTGTTTTATAGGAAGAAAGTAAAAAAGATAGGTTGAACGGTTTGTTAAATCTTGTGATGAATGTCAAAGAAATAAGTATGAAAATGTAATGTATCCTGGGTTGTTGCAGCCTCTACCCATACTGAGAGAGTATGGACAGATTTATCCATGGATTTTATCACCTGCCAACCTAAAAGTCAAAAGTATACTGTGATTTTTGTTGTAGTGGATAAATTGAGTAAGTATGCAGATTTTTGCCCTTAATCATCCTTACTTAGTCAAAAATGTTGCATCAATATTTTTCCAAGGAGTATTCAAGATATATGGCCCTCCCAAAACCATTGTAAGTGATAAAGATTCCATTTTCTTAAGCAGTTTTTAGCAAAAGTTGTTCAAGTTGCTAGGTAGCTCCCTCAAATGTAGCACAGCCTACCATCCTCAGAGTGATAGCGAATTTAAGTTGTAAATAAGAATTAAAATTTTACTTGAGATGCTTTATTTGTCACAAGACTCGTGAATAGGTAAATGGCTAGCCATAGCAGAATATTGGTACAACCCTACGTGGAAAGTCACCACCAACACAACTCCCTATAAAGTTGTATATGGCATCGACCCTCCCACCTTATTATCCTATGTACCCTACATTGCTAAGGTAGAGTAAGTTGAAGAGGAGTTGTTTACGAGGGACGTCGTATTGTAGTTCTTAAGGGACAACTTGAAATCATCTCAGGAAAGGATGAAGAGATTTGTTGATGGAAGGAGGACTGAGAGGAGTTTTAATGTCGGAGATTGGGTGGCTTTGAATTTGTAACCCTACAAGCAAATAACTGCACGAAACTAGAAGACTCACAAGTTATCACCAAATTTTTATGGACCATATAAAGTGATTGAGAAAACAGAAGAGGTTGCCTATAAGCTACAGTTGCCACCCATGCCAAGATCCATCCTATTTTTCATGTGTCTCAACTCAAAAGAAAGATTGGAGATAGTTTGATAATCCAATATGATGCTCCTAGTTTTATTGAGGAGCTAGTGGAGCAACTAAGAGGATATTAGATAGAAGAATGATCTCCAGAAACAATGATGTTGTTGTGCAAGTATTGGTGAAGTGGAAAGGCAAACCCAAAGAAGAGGCAATTTGGAAGGATTAGTGGCCACTTATAAGGCATTTCCCTACCCTAGACCTTAGGACAAGGTCCATTCTTAAAGAGGATGGGGGTTATAACAACCAAACCATGGTCAACTAGGTGAATAAGAAGAAGAAGAAGAAGAAGAAGAAGGAAGGAAGGAAGGAAAAAGTTGGAATTAAGATAATGGGCGATCTCGCCATAGTTCAAATGAGGAACCCTGGGGTTCATCATAAAAACTGCTGGAAGATGAGAGGGTGTTGTCAGAAGTATTAGGTGAGGGAAACATGGCCTGAGGAAAGAGAAGGAAGGATGTATCAATTGTGCATGTCTACAAGTGCACACTGTTACATTTTTATTTGCAAACGTATTTGATTCTGGGCTAACTCATGTATAATGTTGATGGGTAAAGTACTTCGTTGGGCCTGAAAACCATGTTGCATTTCATCAATTCTGGCCTATTAAGAAAGGTTATATACTGCTATAAATATGCATGTTGCTGCATATGTTGGTGTGATCAAATTATGGGGAAAGCATTTCAGTTATTAGCAACCTATTTACAATCTCAGGTCGTTTCCGGTAATTTACATTCTAGTTATTTCCAGTTATTAGTTTAATCAGATTTAGTTAGATTTCTTGCTTAATTTCCTGCATTATTCCTTTATTTCCAGTTTACATTTCCTTTAATGTTCCAGCAACATAGATGTAACGAACCGGAATTTTCTAGATTTGAATTTGAATTTTATAACACATTTTGAGATTTGTCTGAATATATTTTTTGAATTTGATAAGGTTTAAATTATTTGAATTTTTTTTTATTTAGTTTAAATAAATAATTTTATTTTGTATAAGGCTTATTTTAAAGATTTTGTATAAGAATGATTTTTGTAATTTTACATAATGGTTTTTACATTTATAGATAGTAATATTTTGTATTTATATATATAAAAATGTTTTATAATATGATTTTTTTTTTATTGAAAGATTTATTTTAATAAATATTTAATATATAAAGATTTTAAAAAACAATTAGATATGGATTTTATATGGATTTTTAATTTTTAATAGTTGTTTGACTTGAAAATAAATTATAATTAATTATCAGTTAAAAATATTCATCCGATTTCTGCACGCGCTGTTTTAAAATAATTTTTAGAATTTTTCTGTAATTTTTATTTTGAAAAATAAGCAGATAATTTTTCAACGTATTTTGGGTATAAACGTGGTCCTTTAGACGCTTTACAAAATTGATCAATCAGACCGGTTTTATTTCTGTTTTCAAATCAGAGCGTGTTGTTGTTTACGATGATGGTCTTGCTCCGGTACAACTCGCGGTAAATAACTCTAAAAATCAAAAATTGAAAGTGAACAAAATAAATACACTACATTTGGACTTGAAGTGTGGATGGATGTGTTATGGCAAGTGTACACCAACGTGTAAGCAAATAAAGGTATAAGAGAGACACTTGTCCACTTGGTTACACGTGCTGTCCATTCCATCTTCCATTTTCTCCTTTGTCCACCGTTTCAAAGCTTATCTGTAGTTCAGTAAACCTCCTTCTTCACTTCTAAACAAGTTCCGCCATCCGCAGAAAAAAAAAAAAAAGAAAAAAAAAACGTGGCAAGCATGTGTAAGTGAGGGGGGACAAGTGTAAACCAAATGTTTACACGTTGCTGTAAGAATTTGGCTTCTCTTTTATAAAACCCATCCGCCCGTTAAGCTCTCCACTCCATTTGCCTCCTCTTCCTTCCCAAAAGCAACTTCTGCCATTATATATATATATATAAAAAAAAAGGAATAAAATGAAGAACGGTGAAACCGTGAGGTCTGCATGCATAAGGCCCTCCACCGTAATTACCCACTCATCTTCTCACCGCGTGTACCAAACTTCATCCATTTCTTTCCAAATGACTCCAGTCCGCTTCAAGGTCAGCACCATCATTGGCCATTCGCTCCACAGAAGCTTCCATCAGTCCACTTGCCTTCGCCTTTACATGCACCTGCTTCCACCATTTTGCATGCATGCGAAATCCTTTTGATATTAGAAGCTTGGTTTTAGAGAGAGAAAATAAAATCCAATATGATGGAGTCTGCTGCTAACTTGTATAGAGCATATCTTGCATGCGCATGCATGCATATAAGTGTTGTTAGAAGCCTAGTTGTACAAAAGAAGAAGTCTTGCATGCATGTCCATTCTCTTGCATGCGCATGCGAGATTGCCGCACCAGTTCTAGTATGAACCTATTTTGCGCCCAATCCTTTCTGTACAAAAAAAAAAAAAAGAAGAAATACAAAACGATGTACGGTGCATGAAGACGCGTTGCGAAGAACGGTGCGCGCTTGTCAATTATAATGTTCGTGAACCGATATGCAGTTGATACCGGGTTCGTCAGTGAAACCAGAGCGCAACGCAGGTGAGAACTCCACTTCAATTATTTTTATTTTGGTAAAAATAATTAGTTATAATTTAGTTATAATTATAATAGTTGATGGAAAATCAGTGATTGTGGACGTTTGAAATGTTTGATTGTTTGTCGCTGAGTGATCAATGATGCGTATGCTGTGTAAACACCGTAAATCACTGAGCGTTACTGACAATAACGCTCCGTACACACTTGATTTATTTTGTGGTTGCGATGAATGGATGGTGTATGTTGTTTAGTTATGTTATTGCAATTGTTCTGTTTGAGTGAAGTCGCATGCACCGTAGTTGCAAATCTTACGGGCGATCGATTCAAAGTTTCCTTTCATGTAAATGAATAATTTTATTAATGGATTGAAAATTTGATTTAATTTAATTTGGAATGTCTGGAAGCCGGAAATTGAGATGAACAATATTCGCATAAAGGGAAACCGATTTTTTTGAATAATTTAAATTGCTGATTTAAGCTTGTTTTGGTTTATGAAATTTAAATCAGCAATAATTTAAATTTTGTAGTAACATTTAAAATGAGCAAAAACTTTAGTAAAAATAATTGTCTTGATTGAAAAAAAATAACTTTGAATTTTGAAATTGGTTTTATGAATTTAAATTAATTGGCATCATGTAGTGTATAAATTTTCAAATAAAAGTAATGTGGAAATAATTCTCACTCTCAAGGATTATTTGAAAATTTAAATTTCAAAGTTCAAAATTTGAAATTGATTCAAATACATATGTAATATAGATTTGTGATGCGAATAGACTTAACGATTATTAGAAATGAAACGAGATTTGGAAAAATAAAATTTCATATTTCGTTCGGCAATGTGTAACGAGTTTGTATAGCATGATAATGGTTTTGAAAATATGTTGGAAAGAGATTCAGAAGTTAGTTTAACACTAAGTCGTGAAATTTATTTATTTGAAAGCGAATTGAGCGATATATATATATATATATATATATATATATATATATACGTCATATAGTGTAAATCGAGCTTGTTGCACAGCGACAGTTCGATAATATCGACTTTTAATTTCAAATAAGTATAACTTGAACATTTTGAATCGAATTGACGTGAAACGAAAAACGATGGATTTCTACCGATTTTGAGTTTTGTGTAAAAGAAGAATTTTCAAATTCCATCGGATGATTTTCAAGTGACGTTTAAATTAAAAACTGAAAGGGTTGCCATACATACAGTTCGCCGATCGCAATGGAAATCGAATAGAATAAATTTATATTATTTAAAAGTGATTTTCCATATGACGTGGAATTTAGATTGGTTTGAATAAATTGGTCGTCTGATACTCGATATGGATTTATAGGAACAGACAAATACGATCAGAAATACTAACAATATCCATATTCTGATTCTGATCGTGTTGCCTGAGTTTGTGAATCAATATCGAGTATAAGTCGATTGATTCTATATGAACTGATATGTGAAACATAGGTATTTAAATGGAAATCTAAAATCCAAATAAAGATTTGGTTACTCAAGTGTCGACGGATTAATTAAGTTGTTTTGAAAATGAAGTTTGGAAACAAACGTCGAATTTGAAAGGGGTTAAGGATAATGGGTTTCCGGGGAATTTAATCCAACATTTAATTCAAAGTAAATTGGAAATGTTTGGAAAGGAGATTTGAATTGGGAAACCCATGTGATTTGTAACTATTGTTTTAAGATACGTTGTTACTTGGAAAGTCCGGGATCGGATATAGGTCCGAAAACCATTCCAAGTAATATTACGACATTATGAAGCAATTCAAGATTTGGAATCGATAAATGAAGACCGAAAATGTCCAGATTATTTGGATCGATTGCTGACATCTCGGATCGGGCCGTACACCCGATACGAGGGTGGCAGGAGATCTGAGTATATTTGGAAATTTCGGATTGTGTTCCGTTCAGACCCAGAACAGACTTGTATGGATGGTGTGTCTGACATTTGTAATTGACCACGTAGCACTGATTCGTGTGAATATATATATGATTTGTGGCAATTGAATATCTCCGTCTCTAAGTTACGTTCTTAGAGAATATGTATTAATTCGAATCAGTGATATGTGGAGATATTGACGATGTGGCATACCCAAGTATGATATGAGCTAATGATGATCAAAGCATGGCTTATCGAAGCGTAGCTTTGTGTATGACGTGACATCGACAAACCTCACACACCGGATGATGAGAAACTAGCGTTTTGATCTGTATATATATATATGATTCGATGATGAGTGCTGCAGCAGTGGGAAACCACTTGTGAACTGGGGATGGGGTATGTTCGGGGGGCCGCGTCTGGTCGAAAACCGTTGATCTGCCCTGACGATGTGTATTCGGTGTCCGCGTATGGTCGAAAAAGCCGTTGAGGCACTTCGTTTTGTATCCCTGATTGATCTTTCGTGCCAGGAATCATCAAGTTGGAAATCCAAATCTCCAATACGAGCCATGCGATTTTGATTGTATTTATATATGGCGACATAGTGGTATGGGACACTCATGCCGTCTAGGGTTAATACATTTAATTGCGAATTTATTTTCCACACTATATGATAATATTAAAGAGGATTTTCACGTATGAAATCATGTTTGGTTATCATAAGACAAAACTCGCCCATCTGGTGTGCGCTCGCATTGTGTGATATGGGACGAGCTTATGATAGCTTCATCTTTCGAAAGGCATTGCACGGGAATTCATATGGAGTAAAACCCGTTCCGCATTAGCGGCGTGGTCCGTTGAATTACCTAACTTTAAAATGAAACCTAAATGATAACTGTTTTTGAGTTCTCACACCAGTCCCACGACTGACCTGGAGTTTATTGTTCCTTCCTAAACTCTGGGTGCCCACTAATTTCCACTCGGGCAGCTAGTGTTTAGTTTGCAGTTATGGATTGTGGAGAAGATTCAGAGTGCTTCCGGAGTTAGAGTTCACGCTAGAGTTGGAGCTTCCGCTGTATCAGATGATGTTCTTCCGCTGAGAGTTTTATTTCTTCCGCTGTGTATATTTATGTGTAACTCTGATATTCATGTAACTCTGATGTAATATTGAATTATTCAATGAAAAGTTCTGTTGTTTTGTCCAATATATGTAAGTACCCATAACAATTCGTCTTTATGAACGATTTGAGTCGGTTTAATTACCGGCGAGAATCGGGCAAAAAGGCGGGTCGTTACAGTTGGTATCAGAGCTTTGGTTATACAAAGCTATTGGGTACGTACATATTTGGACAAAAGAATAGGGCTCCTCAGAGTTACAATATCTCATTAGAGATAGGGTTAGAAAATACCCTAGAATGAGATCTCGGAATATTATGACGAGAGAGCGTATATTTTTGAAACCTATATAAGGTATTTTTGAACAAGTAAATCATTTTGAAACGATGATTATTTGAAATATAATTTGAAATAAGGATTTCGAGTGTTTTATTCGACGTCATGATTGGACTATCGAGTATGTAAGGATTTTTAATATACGTCTGATCAACGTATATAAGAAATCTTATATGTACTAGATAGATATAGGATTCCATTCTAGTCGCTAGAGGATAATTCTGTTGATGATCCGGACATCGTCAGTGATTATTCTCGAGTTTCGAAAATGGGATGACCATATGATTCCGATTTAAACGTTGAGAATACTTGAAACCATTTTCATAAGTGTTTGAAATTGTTGATGAATTAAAGTGAGAGCTGATATAGTAACTTGAAATAGGAATGAAAATAGGTTATATTTTCTTAAAAATGAAGAATATAAATGTAGTTCGCAAATGAACCAGGACGAGTAGGGAATATTTATGAATCTAGAAAATTGAATGAACAACTTGAGTATAAAATTCTTACAATAATAGTTAAGAAAATGTGGGAATACACTGAGACTTAAGTAAATTTCACTAATTCTTTTGTGTAAAATAATGATTTCTGTTGGCTTAATAGGAATTAAGATGACCCAATTTGGACCCTTGACCATTTGTTGATTTTGGGTAAACCCCTTTGCAGATTTTGAGAACTTTGAAAGGAGAAATTTTGGGTACAAGCACTTAATGTGAATCGTTTTGGTTAAATTAGTGATGAGTAGATTTTGGATGACCCGTAAGCCTTAAAGTTTTAATTTTAAGGTAGTAAACGGCCAGGTGTACGGTAGTATCTTGTTCAATTCCGACCTAAGGGTAGCGGTAATGGAGAACTCAATCATTTCCAGTAACTGGGGTAACCATAGGATAATTGAGATTCCATCAAACTCCAACCTGATTTAGGATCAGACCAAGTGCCCCAGCAGTAACATGAACTGTAGATCTGATCATTATCCTGTCATGTTAGGAAGAAGGCCCAACCCTGCAGTAGGATGACCCTGTAATAAGGTATGAGTATGTTCTAAGACCTGTGATTTTGACTAGAGGGTAAGGGATAAGGCAGCAACCTACTTTGGATTTAATGTCCCCCATAGATTTATAATGATGCCTTAGAGTTTTGGGTAGTAGATCCTAGACCAGAGAAATCAGGAGTTGTTAGGAAACGCCACACTAGCACAGGTTGCACCAGAAGACATTAATTGGCCTATAGACCCTGTATTTGTTGAGCAGTTTAGAAATATTGATGCATGAAATGGGATAACTAGCAGTTATAGCTGAGGACGACCCGCTCCCAGAGACGGGAAATGGTGGATTTGACGATGTTATAGAAAAGGTGGAGAAACCCCAAGATGATGTCATAGTATACGATAATGATATTGCAGCAGATAAGGGTGATTTTGAATAACCTACATCCGAGGATGACCCGCTTCCAGAGATGGGAGATGATGAGATTGGTGAGAAAATAGAGAATATATATACCAGCCCTTAGACAAGGCTGATGAAGATGGATTTATGGGTAATGAGCACGATAAATTTATCGTGGGAGTAGATGATGATGGCATCATGGCAGACGATGAAGAGCCATTAGCTGATGAAGAACACGAGGAGATTGGCTTGACCGGTCCACCAGATGATGGGTCGACAGATGATTAGTTGCGATGAGTCTGGACCTTGTATATATAGTGTTTATATGTTATCTTAAGTACCAGATGCATTAAGTTGTTTTGGGCTAGTATGGTTTTGAGGACTAGTAACGGATAGCTAGGTACACCTTTGATGACTGCATTTTGACTGCCCAAGTGCGTAGTATGTGCTCAGGAAAGGTTAGATACGTTTGTATGCTAACTTGAGAGATCGATATGACATGATATGTTGGACTGACTATGATATGCGTGTCCCACTATTTAAATCTGTTTGTTTTGAATATTTATAAAACCTGTTCCAAACCATATAGAAAAATTGATTTATAGTTTATATAGAGGTTTAAAATTTTACTATCTTCCTTTTCGAGGACGAAAAGTCTTAAGGGGGGAAGAATGTAACGAACCGGAATTTTCTAGATTTGAATTTGAATTTTATAACACATTTTGAGATTTGTCTGAATATATTTTTTGAATTTGATAAGGTTTAAATTATTTGAAATTTTTTTTATTTAGTTTAAATAAATAATTTTATTTTGTATAAGGCTTATTTTAAAGATTTTGTATAAGAATGATTTTTGTAATTTTACATAATGGTTTTTACATTTATAGATAGTAATATTTTGTATTTATATATATATAAATGTTTTATAATATGATTTTTTTTTATTGAAAGATTTATTTTAAGAAATATTTAATATATAAAGATTTTAAAAAACAATTAGATATGGATTTTATATGGATTTTTAATTTTTAATAGTTGTTTGACTTGAAAATAAATTATAATTAATTATCAGTTAAAAATATTCATCCGATTTCTGCACGCGCTGTTTTAAAATAATTTTTAGAATTTTTCTGTAATTTTTATTTTGAAAAATAAGCAGATAATTTTTCAACGTATTTTGGGTATAAACGTGGTCCTTTAGACGCTTTACAAAATTGATCAATCAGACCGGTTTTATTTCTGTTTTCAAATCAGAGCGTGTTGTTGTTTACGATGATGGTCTTGCTCCGGTACAACTCGCGGTAAATAACTCTAAAAATCAAAAATTGAAAGTGAACAAAATAAATACACTACATTTGGACTTGAAGTGTGGATGGATGTGTTATGGCAAGTGTACACCAACGTGTAAGCAAATAAAGCTATAAGAGAGACACTTGTCCACTTGGTTACACGTGCTGTCCATTCCATCTTCCATTTTCTCCTTTGTCCACCGTTTCAAAGCTTATCTGTAGTTCAGTAAACCTCCTTCTTCACTTCTAAACAAGTTCCGCCATCCGCGAAAAAAAAGAAAAAAAAAGAAAAAAAAAACGTGGCAAGCATGTGTAAGTGAGGGGGGACAAGTGTAAACCAAATGTTTACACGTTGCTATAAGAATTTGGCTTCTCTTTTATAAAACCCATCCGCCCGTTAAGCTCTCCACTCCATTTGCCTCCTCTTCCTTCCCAAAAGCAACTTCTGCCATTATATATATATATATATATATATATATATATATAAAAGGAATAAAATGAAGAACGGTGAAACCGTGAGGTCTGCATGCATAAGGCCCTCCACCGTAATTACCCTCTCATCTTCTCACCGCGTGTACCAAACTTCATCCATTTCTTTCCAAATGACTCCAGTCCGCTTCAAGGTCAGCACCATCATTGGCCATCCGCTCCACAGAAGCTTCCATCTGTCCACTTGCCTTCGCCTTTACATGCACCTGCTTCCACCATTTTGCATGCATGCGAAATCCTTTTGATATTAGAAGCTTGGTTTTAGAGAGAGAAAATAAAATCCAATATGATGGAGTCTGCTGCTAACTTGTATAGAGCATATCTTGCATGCGCATGCATGCATATAAGTGTTGTTAGAAGCCTAGTTGTACAAAAGAAGAAGTCTTGCATGCATGTCCATTCTCTTGCATGCGCATGCGAGATTGCCGCACCAGTTCTAGTATGAACCTATTTTGCGCCCAACCCTTTCTGTAGAAAAAAAAAAGAAGAAGAAGAAATACAAAACGATGTACGGTGCATGAAGACGCGTTGCGAAGAACGGTGCGCGCTTGTCAATTATAATGTTCGTGAACCGATATGCAGTTGATACCGGGTTCGTCAGTGAAACCAGAGCGCAACGCAGGTGAGAACTCCACTTCAATTATTTTTATTTTGGTAAAAATAATTAGTTATAATTTAGTTATAATTATAATAGTTGATGGAAAATCAGTGATTGTGGACGTTTGAAATGTTTGATTGTTTGTCGCTGAGTGATCAATGATGCGTATGCTGTGTAAACACCGTAAATCACTGAGCGTTACTGACAATAACGCTCCGTACACACTTGATTTATTTTGTGGTTGCGATGAATGGATGGTGTATGTTGTTTAGTTATGTTATTGCAATTGTTCTGTTTGAGTGAAGTCGCATGCACCGTAGTTGCAAATCTTACGGGCGATCGATTCAAAGTTTCCTTTCATGTAAATGAATAATTTTATTAATGGATTGAAAATTTGATTTAATTTAATTTGGAATGTCTGGAAGCCGGAAATTGAGATGAACAATATTCGCATAAAGGGAAACCGAATTTTTTGAATAATTTAAATTGCTGATTTAAGCTTGTTTTGGTTTATGAAATTTAAATCAGCAATAATTTAAATTTTGTAGTAACATTTAAAATGAGCAAAAACTTTAGTAAAAATAATTGTCTTGATTGAAAAAAAATAACTTTGAATTTTGAAATTGGTTTTATGAATTTAAATTAATTGGCATCATGTAGTGTATAAATTTTCAAATAAAAGTAATGTGGAAATAATTCTCACTCTCAAGGATTATTTGAAAATTTAAATTTCAAAGTTCAAAATTTGAAATTGATTCAAATACATATGTAATATAGATTTGTGATGCGAATAGACTTAACGATTATTAGAAATGAAACGAGATTTGGAAAAATAAAATTTCATATTTCGTTCGGCAATGTGTAACGTGTTTGTATAGCATGATAATGGTTTTGAAAATATGTTGGAAAGAGATTCAGAAGTTAGTTTAACACTAAGTCGTGAAATTTATTTATTTGAAAGCGAATTGAGCGATATATATATATATATATATATATATATATATATATATATATATATACGTCATATAGTGTAAATCGAGCTTGTTGCACAGCGACAGTTCGATAATATCGACTTTTAATTTCAAATAAGTATAACTTGAACATTTTGAATCGAATTGACGTGAAACGAAAAACGATGGATTTCTACCGATTTTGAGTTTTGTGTAAAAGAAGAATTTTCAAATTCCATCGGATGATTTTCAAGTGACGTTTAAATTAAAAACTGAAAGGGTTGCCATACATACAGTTCGCCGATCGCAATGGAAATCGAATAGAATAAATTTATATTATTTAAAAGTGATTTTCCATATGACGTGGAATTTAGATTGGTTTGAATAAATTGGTCGTCTGATACTCGATATGGATTTATAGGAACAGACAAATACGATCAGAAATACTAACAATATCCATATTCTGATTCTGATCGTGTTGCCTGAGTTTGTGAATCAATATCGAGTATAAGTCGATTGATTCTATATGAACTGATATGTGAAACATAGGTATTTAAATGGAAATCTAAAATCCAAATAAAGATTTGGTTACTCAAGTGTCGACGGATTAATTAAGTTGTTTTGAAAATGAAGTTTGGAAACAAACGTCGAATTTGAAAGGGGTTAAGGATAATGGGTTTCCGGGGAATTTAATCCAACATTTAATTCAAAGTAAATTGGAAATGTTTGGAAAGGAGATTTGAATTGGGAAACCCATGTGATTTGTAACTATTGTTTTAAGATACGTTGTTACTTGGAAAGTCCGGGATCGGATATAGGTCCGAAAACCATTCCAAGTAATATTACGACGTTATGAAGCAATTCAAGATTTGGAATCGATAAATGAAGACCGGAAATGTCCAGATTATTTGGATCGATTGCTGACATCTCGGATCGGGCCGTACACCCGATACGAGGGTGGCAGGAGATCTGAGTATATTTGGAAATTTCGGATTGTGTTCCGTTCAGACCCAGAACAGACTTGTATGGATGGTGTGTCTGACATTTGTAATTGACCACGTAGCACTGATTCGTGTGAATATATATATGATTTGTGGCAATTGAATATCTCCGTCTCTAAGTTACGTTCTTAGAGAATATGTATTAATTCGAATCAGTGATATGTGGAGATATTGACGATGTGGCATACCCAAGTATGATATGAGCTAATGATGATCAAAGCATGGCTTATCGAAGCGTAGCTTTGTGTATGACGTGACATCGACAAACCTCACACACCGGATGATGAGAAACTGGCGGTTTGGTCTGTATATATATATATATGATTCGATGATGAGTGCTGCAGCAGTGGGAAACCATTTGTGGACTGGGGATGGGGTATGTTCGGGGGGCCGCGTCTGGTCGAAAACCGTTGATCTGCCCTGACGATGTGTATTCGGTGTCCGCGTATGGTCGAAAAAGCCGTTGAGGCACTTCGTTTTGTATCCCTGATTGATCTTTCGTGCCAGGAATCATCAAGTTGGAAATCCAAATCTCCAATACGAGCCATGCGATTTTGATTGTATTTATATATGGCGACATAGTGGTATGGGACACTCATGCCGTCTAGGGTTAATACATTTAATTGCGAATTTATTTTCCACACTATATGATAATATTAAAGAGGATTTTCACGTATGAAATCATGTTTGGTTATCATAAGACAAAACTCGCCCATCTGGTGTGCGCTCGCATTGTGTGATATGGGACGAGCTTATGATAGCTTCATCTTTCGAAAGGCATTGCACGGGAATTCATATGGAGTAAAACCCGTTCCGCATTAGCGGCGTGGTCCGTTGAATTACCTAACTTTAAAATGAAACCTAAATGATAACTGTTTTTGAGTTCTCACACCAGTCCCACGACTGACCTGGAGTTTATTGTTCCTTCCTAAACTCTGGGTGCCCACTAATTTCCACTCGGGCAGCTAGTGTTTAGTTTGCAGTTATGGATTGTGGAGAAGATTCAGAGTGCTTCCGGAGTTAGAGTTCACGCTAGAGTTGGAGCTTCCGCTGTATCAGATGATGTTCTTCCGCTGAGAGTTTTATTTCTTCCGCTGTGTATATTTATGTGTAACTCTGATATTCATGTAACTCTGATGTAATATTGAATTATTCAATGAAAAGTTCTGTTGTTTTGTCCAATATATGTAAGTACCCATAACAATTCGTCTTTATGAACGATTTGAGTCGGTTTAATTACCGGCGAGAATCGGGCAAAAAGGCGGGTCGTTACAATAGATTAGTAAATCTTGTTGTTAATTCATGAATTCCTATGCTTAGTTTTGTTGATTACAATATCAGTTCATATTGCTTATCATATAGATAAATATAGTATCCATTATTGTCTTAGTTTTGCCATTTTTCTCTTCTATATTGTTGTGCAAATTATGTGCAATTTTCCAATATATTCTAGTTAATCTCCGTTATCCAATTCTTGTTATTCTCGAATTAATTCGAACAATATTCCCTACTAAAGAAGTATTTAGCACCAATACCTAACCCCACTAAATTCCTTGTTGATCATATTTGCAGTCTGCAAAGTGTTTTTGAACCCTTCTTTCCCAGATCAATTCATTAAAAACCTCTCCAAATTCCCCTTCTCGCTGATTTCTTGCCTTAAAATCTTGTTTTCTTCCCTAAAACTGTTGGTGACGGCCCTACCTTACCCACAATAACTAACTCCTCCACATCAGCATCTCACTTCTTCTCATTCTTCAATTTTCCCAAGTGTTCGACGAAATTTGAATATTTCAAACACCTCAAAAATTCTATGGTAACCGAGCAAGATATCTTTTGATATTTCCATTTCCCATGTTAAATCAACTGACTATATTTATTCTTTAATTCACAATGATCGATTAAAATCCAAATTTGAGCTCCTTACGGATATATCAATTTTTCTCTTCTCATACGTTATGAAAAATCATGACGCCAATTTGAGAATAAGCCACATGAAATTTTACCCAAGTTTGTAACTAGTGATCTTTGTTAAAAATAACTAGATCTGAAGTTATTGATTTTTTTTAAGATCATGGATCATGTTTTAGCTTTAAACAGAGTGATTTTTTCTATTTACGGTATAGACTTAACATCCACAGTTTTTAGACATGAATACATATGAAATCAGGGAGGAAATTTCTATTTAAACCCATAGTTTTATTGGGTTCATACATCAAAACTGAAAAAAGGGAGGAACCCAGTATTTTGCTGAGTTCACCAACGTATTATTTAAAAAAAACAATTTTATCCTCCCACGTAAGAGCCCTACATGGTGCCCTTAAGACACCACGTAGAGCCCTTAAATAAACCTCTTAGAGCTCCTACGAGGGGCTCTAAAAGCACATCATTAGGGATATACGATGTATGCTGAAAATAAATAAAAAATAACAAAATAGGGGTAGTTTGGTCATCAATTTTTCTGGATGAACTCAGCAAAATCATGGGTTGAAATAGAATTTGCCAATCATGAATTATTGAAAGATTAAAAGCATAATTTATCTTGCATTTTTATCATGTCATAGGATATAGATTAAAACGGTTAGAAGAAGTTTGCTTTAACCTTTGAATATCAATATAGATTCATGTATGCTAAACATGAACATAAAACATCAAAATTTTGAATAAGTACACACACGAAAGCAAGTAAGATCCATATTGATTGACCGCTGCAAACTTGCTTTTTAATATTTCATAAGAGCTAAAGATCAAGTTAACTTTTTCATTCCGTTCCAATAATAGGTTTCCTAAGATAAGCTCTATCTCTAATCTTTTATCTTTGATTCAAAACAAATTTTGAAAAAAATGATATTTTTCAGATGATAAATAAGGTGAGAAAAGAGATACTGAATTCACAATATGGTGTGAATTAGATCATATATAAGGTATAATACAGTTTAGAACTGAATTAGAATGGCGAATATATTATATAAACAATGTTAGAACATATGAATTATAATTTTATTTTAATCGAGCCCGTAACATCGCGGTAGTTCGTTATTTGGCGATTTGAACTTCAACTAAATATACAGGGTCCGTTTTAAGTCGGATTTCTGTGAAACAAGAAACGTCCGAAGCTGGTAAAGTATATTTTTCTAATGGAAGAGAAAAATCGAGATTTTGTCGTGTAGATTGTGAGTTGAGTCCAAATCAAATTTTTGAAAAGTCGCTATGGAATTTCTTTATAATTTATAACGATTTATTTATATTATAAATGGATTTTCAATATAAATAGAATACTGATTTAATCTGGATTTGAAATATCGAGTTATAAATTCTGATATGGTTACTTCGAACCTGTATGAAATTATATGCGATAACATTAAATTATTTTTATTTAATTTGATTATTTTTAAATATATTTATATTTAAATGGGTTTATTTTGGGACTTAAAAATAGCCAGTTTTGCAAACGACCTCCATTTTCAACGAAACTAATTTTGTTGGATTCGAAATATTAAATTATTGCTAGATTTCAATTTTCATGATTTTTGAAGTCAGTGTGTGGTCGTGCGGAATTTAAATGTGAACAAACAATCGATAATTTGACCTTTAAAAATACGTTGTGTGAGCAAACAGAGTCGAAATTCGACGAAACAAGTTGCGTTGGGTCCGTGATGTCGAACTCTAGCTACACGTCCATTTTCATTAAAAACTGGATTCGTATGTGACCACATGAATTTTTATATGATAAATACTAGCAGTAGTTGATTAAAACTGAGTATAATAATCAATAAAAAAAATTAAATCACCTATAAATACCATCCTTTACCCTAACCCTAAGTTCTTCATTGCCCTTGGTCAAAATATTTCCGCCGTAACTTTTCTATTCCTATTCTCAGCAAACGAAGAATTTAAAAATCAAAACAAAATCGTAGAAAATCCTATAAATCTCTCTATATATATATATTTGAATCCCCGTGAGTATTCTCTTCGATCTTGTGTGGTTTTTATTTAACTCGACATCATTCTGTTTTGCGATTTTTCTTCTCGCATGAACTAGGGTTCATCGTATGGGGGAGTAGAAGCATCGGTGTATGATTTTGAGGTGGTAATGGAGTTTAAGGTATTGAATAGCTTGTGTTTGCCAATTTTGGATGGATTCCATGAGTTACGATGCCGCATGTGCTCCTGTATGCCGTGAAAACTGGATTGTTGACGCGATGAAAAAGGGGCATCGAGTTCAACTTTGATGGTTTGCGGTTGAGGGAAATTCGATGAGATGAAGTAAGGTATTATTGGTTTGCGAAACGATGGAGTATAGTGTGATTGAGATGGATCGAAGCATTTGAAAATGGCCATTTGAAAGAGCAGCGAATTTTAGAAGTTAAAGGGGAAGACAGAGCTACTATTCATCACGGGTCCTAGATTATTGGGCTGGCTTGGAACAAACGTTAAGGCCCAAACAAGAAATATAAAGGAAAAAGTAAAAAAAATCAAGAACTACATTACAAGTAAATGGCTTGGAATTTTGGACGCTGGAATTGGTTGATTTCATGGAGTGGGACGAAGCAGTATGTGGTGGAGCATGTTCAATTTGTTATTGGGCGGTTGAGGGTTAGTTTGAAGCCCAATTAAATAAAAAGAAATTAAGTTAAAATTTTAATTTAATAATGTATTAAGTTGTAAACCGTATAACTTACCAATACAGTATCGGAATTCAGTGAAACAAAATCCATCGGGATCGTATGGACGGCGGCTACACAATGGAATTGGTTCGGAGTGAATGGAGCTCGTTACAATTTATAGCGAAATAAATTATCTGTCTGAATCAATCGACAGTTATCATTATTTAACGATAATCAACCAAGGTGAGTAAAACTCACTAACTCTGTTTAAATTATATTTTTATAAATATAATCTAGTACTGATAAATGATGATTAATTTCTATGTGATGATTGTTTGGTTGAATTGTTGTTTGATTGGTTGAAATTACAGTTAACGATATACACACATATCGTTAAACAAACATTTATTCTGTTCATCATAATATGTTATACTGAATTGGAATTGATATGAATTATACTGTGTAACATCTATGGATGCAGGGAAATAGGTCGGAGGAAACCAACTGGATTCCTCAACATTTATTTTACTGTTTTCATATATTGTGACATATGATGTGATATATAATCTGTTGTTGATTATGTGTGTTTGTGTAACAATCCGAATTTGAATAACATGTTAAAACCATAAATCAAGGAAGAATTAAATTTTAAAATAAGAATCAGGGGAAACGGGTTGCGCCATTGCGTTTGTCTCGAAATTCTGCTTGGAAACGAGTCCGATTTTTCGAGAATCGGAGTCCGTATGAGGGAGTTATGACCCTCTGAAGTTTCAGGAATTTTCAGAATAAAAAACAGCTCGAAATTCGAATTCAAACTCCAGCGCAGACTGGGCGGGAATTTTCCCGCCTAGGACCAGGTCGACCAGGGGGTCGACACCATGGTCGACCTCCCAGGGGCCAGGTCGACCCTATGGTCGACCTTGGGTTCGACCTGGTGCTGAAGCCCAGTTTTGAGCCTGGGTTCATTTTGATGTATCTGGTCTCGTTTTCTATCTAGATTCGTTCGCCTAATCCTATATAGACAGCCTCCTAGCCTCATTCTCTTTGCACCATTCTTCCCTAACCTTATGCTGCACAAATTCTTGATTAACATGGCTTCTTCTTCTTACTCTAAATTAAATTAAGATGAATTAAAATAAAACACGAAGACTATTTCTTGAAGACTACGGCTAGGAATTGCATATTGGGGATTTGCTTCAACAATCAAATCAAGATTCAACAATTCAACTATTCGACGACTAGTTTATAGATTCAACTTCTGCATCTCAATTTCTTAGACAACGATCTGTAAGTCCAAGTTACTTTTAGATAAAAACTATAAACTTAATATGGATATGTTATAAATTGGAATTGGATCTATGTATGATAATTGATTCATATCTATTCTTGTTCATCTTGGATCTTGACTTTTGGGAATATTGCTATGAGATTAATTTGGGCCTATTCATGTTATAAATTGGAATTGGATCTATGTATGATAATTGATTCATATCTATTCTTGTTCATCTTGGATCTTGACTTTTGGGAATATTGCTATGAGATTAATTTGGGCCTATTCATGTTGTAAATCGAATCCTTTCATGTCCATAATATTATCATGCCTGTGATGTTGAATCAGTTTTTATTCACAAGTTTGGGACTATCACCTTATGTCAACTTTTATCATGACTATCACCTTATCATACTGAAGCGACCCGAACTTCCCCGGTCTCCGAAATGAAGAGAAAGCACGGATTGTTTTGAGAACACGACAAAATAGAACGCAGACGGGAGAACATTTCATTGTTAATTACAACAATTCCATTAGAATACAAGAATATACAGAGTATAAATAAATATTACATAGAAATATCAGAGATTTAAATTACATTTAAATACATCGCAGCGGAAATAATACAAAACACAACTAGAAGGAGATATACGGATACAAAGCTTTCCGGATATCGTTCCAGCTGTAAACCAGGATCCTGTGAATATAAATCTGCAAAACCAAAACTACTAGCTGCCCATGTCGAAATAAGGGCACCCAGAGTTTAGGTTAAAAACAATAAACTCCAGGTCAGTCATGGGACTGGTGTGATAACTAAAACAGTTATTAATCTTTATTTTTAAAGTTAGGTAAATCAAGGGACCACGCCGTATAACACGGAACGGGTTTCCTCCCAAGAATACCAGTGCATAAAACAAACAGCGCAATGCTAAATAAAGAAAAAATGAAGCTGTCATAAGACCTAGGTCCTATCACACAATGCAACGCAAGCCGGGGGATAGGGTTTTCCCTTATAACAGCCAAAGAATGCTTGATACGTTTTAAAACAAATCATTTGATACTATTATCAGTGTATAGTGTATAAAACAACTTCAAATCATAAGTATCAATCATAGACGGCATGGGTACCATATATCATGTCGCCATACTAGGCTCTACGAATAAACCGAAATTGTCACGTATTTGGAAATTGGATTTCCATCTGTGAACCGAGGCAAAAGATAGTCCTCACCGACTTCGAGACTCTCCAGCCCGAGCCTCAGGGTCAGAGCGCATCGACCCTTGGATCATCAGGGTCGGTCCACCGATGTGGATTAAAATGCCTGAACACTGCGTTTCCCCGCCCTATGGGGCGTAAATAAGCCAACGAATGACTCCATCGGACCCGGATCGTCCGATCTAACCGAGGCGCCTCGCAACAGTAACAACCACATAAGTCAAACTCGTCAGGGCATGTAAAACCACTGACGCCACTTCTAACTAGAAAGAAACGCATGTACTCCCTGAGGTCCTCTCCCGTTTTTGGTCCACCACCGGGGTGTGAAACTCGCGAAGTAATCGTTACACAAAGCTACGCCACAAAGGCCGTGCTTCTATCATCAACCACAAGTCTTTGCTTTTCAACAGAAGCCTTGATCATTTGCATCTTAGCATGCCACACGGGCAAACCACTCTATGCAACTGATATCAGTCACACAGAATGAAATCCGATGTTAGATACACAGTCCATTTACAAGTTCGTTCTGGGTCTGAACGAAACCGGAGGCACCTAGTACCCCGCATATCCATCGATCTCCAAGTACGTCTGGACGATCACCAACTGTTTCCATCTTCTTGGGTGTACATCCCAATCAAGATCATCAGTAATTATCCAAACGACGTGAAGACCTCCGGTCTTCAACCACCGTCATCATCTTCGACTTATCGTCGTATCAGTTATTCAGAATGGGATAAACTCGGTCTTTCCGAATAACTCGCGTATATTTTAAATAAGTGTTACACAAACACAACATACGCCTCATTCCAATTCATCAGTCACTAACTGTAAATTAATCAAGAGAACAATTCCCCAAATATTAACCCCGAAGGCCGAAACCAACATCAGATCAATATCCAGAAAACCATTCTGCTTAGCTAACCGACAGTTAGTTTCTAAATTTCACATTCATAGGGAAAGGTTCCCATTAATTTTATCAAAGATAAATTCCTTGAATTTATTCTTTAATCTTCTTTTGAATTTCGATTCAACTAGTCGGGATTAACGAACCTTACCGAAGTAATCATTTGTTTTAATTTCTCAATCCCAACCTATTCATCCCATGAAGTAAAACTGGTAATACTTCATATCTAACACCACGGTGTTATCGGTAAATTCAATTACCATTTCACGTTTAAATCTAATAAAAGATTTAACTATCGCTTGGAGCAAAACTGGTGATACTCCATTCTCGATCATTTCAATCTAATTAAAGATTCATTAAAACTCCACTTAGTTTTAATCTGTGACTGGGTTAAAGAATCAGTGTCATTTAAAACACGGTTCACGATAAACCCAAAATCACATCACATTTCATTCAGTCCCTAACCGTGAACTAGCAAGTGAGCAGTTCCCTAAGTATTAACTCCGAAGGCCGAAACCAACATCAGATCAATACCCCAGAAACCATTCAACTTAACTAATCTCCAGTTAGTTTCTGATTTTCTTAATTCTGTTGGGTTTAAGAACAGTATTATTGAAGATACCGTTCACGACAACCCAAAATCACATTCTATTAATTATCGGGTTAAAGAACAAGTGTTATTTAAAACACTGTTCACGATAAACCCAAAAATCAATACCAATTCAATTCCAATTAAATATTATTTAACTGGTACACTTCATTAAATCTAAATGAAAGATTTAATCTTTTTCTCAACTGGGCTTAAGAACAGTGTTAATGAAGACACCATTCACGATAAACCCTAATCACATTTTATATTAAATACAAGGCTCTGAATAGAAAATATACCGGCTTATATTCAATATCAAATTCTACGACCAACAGATATTGTATTGGAAATAACGATATATATATATATATATATATATTTCAAATTCCCATAACAATATCTGTATTATCACGAAATCCAACATCGAAATATTCCAAAGACAATTTCGATTCAAATCCATTCCAATAATTATTGGCAATTCTGGTTATTTTCAAAACCATTTCAAATCCAATTTATTTATTTAAAAATAAATAGAATTATAATTCTAGTTCAAAACTAGTTCATTTCGATAAAAATCTATTTTTATCTTTTCAAATATGGAGTTTTTCATCCCAATTATTTCTAAATCATTTCTTATGATTTTACACAAATTATTACTATTTTTAATAATTTTATCAAGGCCCGTACAGTCGATTTCCATCAATGGTCATCGAACTGCACTTAGAGCGACCTTTTCCAAATTTGATTTGGACATAATTCCAAATCCAACCGTTAGATTTCAAATTTCTAATATTCATTAGAAAGCTCTTTTCGATACGAACCCAACAGTTCCGGTTTCAGGAGAATCCGACGGTCGGATCTCCCGCAATGTCCGTTCGAAGTCAATGGTCGAAATTCGCGAACTGTCGCGGCGCGGCGCGTTCTATTCAGGCCATTATATTATATATATAATTTATACTTCGTCGATTTCCTTTTAAAACGTATTTTAGAAATCGTTTTAAAATTCATTTTCAAAACGGTTTCAACTTCATATTCAATTTCAAATCAAAATTGAATATTCCAATATAAATTCGTTTTAAATTCATTTCAAATTGATTTCAATTCAATTTCGATTTTAATTCGATTTGAATTTATTTCTTTTCAATTTCAATTCGAATTCATTTCTTTTTGATTTCAATTCGTATTCATTTCTTTTCAAAATATCAGATTTTGAAATCACTTTCGATATTCATTATAAAATGAATAAAATCGGTATAAATATCGTTCACGTCAAAATGGCGTCAATCTAATCAACACGGCTTCAAATATTTTTATTTTCAAATATTCTACTTTAGATATTTCTTTTTCAAATATTTCTATTCAAATATTTCTAATATTTCTATTCAAATATTTTATTTCAAATATTTCTATTTCAAAACTGGAATGAGGCCCAATCAATTACCATATAATGTTAATTATATGGGTTTTCTACAACGCATGTATACAATAACAATGATGAATAATCAACCATCATCCAAAGTGCATTCTACACTGTATAAGCATCGAATATAAATATTCAACGCTTATAGCAGCCTGTCAATCAATCGATCGACATACAACTAATTATTAGGATTAGTGCACGTCAAATATCATCCCAATACCCGTGTGGGGTTTCAAACAATCAAACACAGATTTTATTTGTGCAGTTGGGCGATGTGTAAAATTTATCGACCCAATCAACATCAGTCAAATCAGTTTATATAAACAAATCGGCCGATTTGTTTATAAATATTTATTTATTCACTTTCACGTTAAAAATTATATTTTTAACGATAAAATATTTTTAACTATATAAATATTTTAATTCCTTTCAACACAAGAATATTTTATTATCGATTTCACATCAACATCACAAACAAATTTTCACAACATATCAATCAAACAAACAAGCCATCCATGGTCTGTGGACGACGGGTGTCGGGTGCTACTAAGCACCGTCTGCCTCCTAGTATATATTTATAACTACAAAAATTAAATTAAAAGGTGAGAAATTCTCACTGAAAAGCTAATCCAACACCACGCCTCTTCATGTGCAGAAAATCTTCGTCGTCTGACACTTTCGTTGCCCGAATTCACTACATATATAAAAATCACATTTTTACTTCGCTATTCAATATATAAAAATCGAATTTTTACTTTGTTATTCAATATATAAAAATCGAATTTTTACTTTGCTATTCAATATATAAAAATCGAATTTTTACTTTGCTATTCAATATATAAAAATCGAATTTTTTCTTTACTATTCAATATATAAAAATCGAATTTTTACTTTGCTATTCAATATATAAAAATCGAATTTTTACTATGCTATTCAATATATAAAAATCGAATTTTTACTTTGCTATTCAATATATAAAAATCGAATTTTTTCTTTGCTATTCAATATATAAAAATCGAATTTTTTTCTATGCTATTCAATATATAAAAATCGAATTTTTTCTATGCTATTCAATATATAAAAATCGAATTTTTACTATGCTATTCAATATATAAAAATCGAATTTTTACTTCGCTACTTCTATAAAGATCTCATCTTTATTATTTCTACTATATAAAAATTACATTTTTATTCTTTCTACAATAATAAAAATTATATTTTTAATCTTCTCATCACATAAAAATTATATCTTCCTCATACAAAAATTCTAATCTTTTTCTTTTCTAAAAATTCAAACTCTTCGCTATATAGAAATTCAGATTTTTCCGTATATAACTTCATATTTTCCTATCATGATAAAATAAAACAAAATAAAATCAAAAAGGGTAAAAAAAAAACTTACTGTATGTTGACAAAAAGGGAAAGGAGGGGCTTTGCTGGGGTTCGTCGGAGGTGGTGGCTGGCGTCAGAGGGGGTGTAGCAGCTCGGTGGGGGCGACCAAGGTCCTGGCGGCGACTGATTGGAGGATGGGGAGTTAGGGCTTCGGGCTGGAGAGGGAGGCTACAGAGGCGTGGAGGGGCCAGCGATGAAGGGGGGTGGTGGCGCGCCACGCTGGCGGCGGCGTGGGTGCTCCGGCGACGGGAAAAAAAAGGGCTCGATCTTCGTTTTTTTTCTTCCTATTCTATTCTTTCGTTCGATCTGATAAAGTTACGGGGGGGGGGGGGGGTCCTGAAGGTTATAGGAGGGAAGAGAAAAGGTTTTATTTTATTTATTTAATTAATTAATTTCAAAAAGTTGACTTTTTATTTTGAACTCGAAACGGGACCCACCGCCTGTCGTCCATAGCTAATTACCCCCATTCCGAACACAATGGGATATGTATCGTAAGCTGATTCGGTCGTTTCGATCAGTTTCCGTCAAAATCAACATATAACTCTATATATTGAATTTGAACGCGCATTTCAATTTACTGGGGTCACGTATAGTCTATAAAAAATCCCGAAAAATATTTTCTAGCTTCGTACTAACGATACGGTCCTAAAAAAACTAGTTTCGTCGAATTCTGAGACCGTTTGAAAAATGGCCATTTTCCAGTCGATTAAAATCAACTAAAACTGGTCAAACACGTTTTCCTTTGCCACGCTCACATATTGATTCGAAAAATTATGAAATTTGGAATCTAGCAATAACTTTACATCACGGATCCAACAAAAGTGGTTTCGTAGAAATCCGAGGTCGTTTGCAAAATTTCCATTTTTAAGGGCCTGAATTCTATAACGACTATTCAGAATTTTCAACTGGACATATCTTTTGATTCCCGCTATGAAATTTCAATTTTTTGGATTCGTTGGAAAGTTATTATCAATTAGATTCAAATAATTTTGGTTTCACTAAAATCCGGTTTATTTTGCACCCGATACATTCATTTGAAGTTTGAAATCGAATTATCGAACTACTGCGCCATTTTCAATTCCTTTTATATTTATATATAATTATTTATATTCTATCGACGATCTATATAATACATACGTTCGATTTATATTCAAAATAAATTTCTCGTCGATATTATTTATAATAATTCATTTTAAATAATCAAATTCGCTAAAATTGCCAAAATAAAAATTTTAAACTGGCCCAGATTTCCGGGTTATTACAATCTCCCCCACTTAAAACTTTTCGTCCTCGAAAAGGAACGAAGCCGAAAGTTGTTTCACAAATCAACACAACTTTCATTGTTTTGATTACGGCTTAAGTTCTTCAACTTTTCAGTTTCTAAGAACTTTTCAAATTTTTCAAAAATTTGGCTAACACCCGGAATTTTCGAAAAATTTCGCCATAACCTCCCCTGCACCGGGAGCCACGGGAAAATCCCGAAATTGCCATACAGGCCTTCTGATCTCAAAAAGAAAAAGCCAAGCGGCTAGCCAATCGGCTCATAAAATCATCATCACCCAAACAAAACAGTAAATTATGATAAACATGTTCCTATTTGTCGGGCAAACAAATTTTATTCTCTGCTCTAGCCTCCTTGCTATGACCTGTTCAATGTAAGTATATGTATATGCAAGAAAATGCGACCAATTTTCAATATAACTCAATATTTGATACAATTAGGCGTAATGGTTCAAAATTATCAAACAAATAAACAAACAACACAAACATCAATCAGTTAGTGGATTAACGTTTCAAATTCATAATTTTGATACATATACGTATATAGAAAATCATGTTTTTGATGCCAATTCACAACGATAAGCCCTATCTAATTTCGGTTCTCACACCAGTCAATAGGAAATATAGAAATCTCACTTTCGTTACTCGAAAATAAATACTGGCGACAGTGCCGCATCACCAGAATTATCCCCGGGCAACTAGAGTGCGATACTATAACCATCCAGTATATTAAAACTTCGAACACACGTTTGCAAGACATATATACAAAATCTTTATATATTGGATTGTCCAGATTCATTTAAAATAAATATTCAAATATGAATAATTTATTTAAATTTCAAAACAAAATTTGTTTTAACTTTTATTTGTCAAAAACACTACTCTTCACACTCGTTCTAGGATACTACTGATCCCATCTCTAACGAGTCATTCTCATTGGATACTACTAATCCAATATCTGATGAATTCGTTCGTATGGTTCTCATGTGCCTTGTTCCCTGAGCTTTGTAAACCAAACCTCTGATACCACGCTGAAGCGACCCGAACTTCCCCGGTCTCCGAAGAGAAGAGAAAGAACGAATTGTTTTGAGAACACGACAAAATAGAACGCAGACGGGAGAACATTTCATTGTTAATTACAACAATTCCATCAGAATACAAGAATATACAGAGTATAAATAAATATTACACAGAAATATCAGAGATTTAAATTACATTTAAATACATCGCATCAGAAATAATACAAAACACAACTAGAAGGAGATATACGGATACAAAGCTTTCCGGATATTGTTCCAGCTGTAAACCAGGATCCTGTGAATATAAATCTGCAAAACCAAAACTACTAGCTGCCCATGTCGAAATAAGGGCACCCAGAGTTTAGGTTAAAAACAATAAACTCCAGGTCAGTCATGGGACTGGTGTGATAACTAAAACAGTTATTAATCTTTATTTTTAAAGTTAGGTAAATCAAGGGACCACGCCGTATAACACGGAACGGGTTTCCTCCCAAGAATACCAGTGCATAAAACAAACAGCGCAATGCTAAATAAAGAAAAAATGAAGTTGTTATACGACCCAGGTCCTATCACACAATGCAACGCAAGTCGGGGGATAGGGTTTTCCCTTATAACAGCCAAAGAATGCTTGATACATTTTAAAACAAATCATTTGATACTATTATCAGTGTATAGTGTATAAAACAACTTCAAATCATAAGTATCAATCATAGACGGCATGGGTACCATATATCATGTCGCCATACTAGGCTCTACAAATAAAACCGCAAATGTCACATATTTGGAAATTGGATTTCCATCTGTGAACCGAGGCAAAAGATAGTCCTCACCGACTTCGAGATTCTCTAGCCCGAGCCTCAGGGTCAGAGCGCATCGACCCTTGGATCGTCAGGGTCGGTCCACCGATGTGGATTAAAATGCCTGAACACTGCGTTTCCCCGCCCTATGGGGCGTAAATGAGCCAACGAATGACTCCATCGAACCCGGATTGTCCGATCTAACCGAGGCGCCTCGCAACAGCAACAACCACATAAGTCAAACTCGTCAGGGCGTGTAAAACCACTGACGCCACTTCTAACTAGAAAGAAACGTATGTCCTCCCTGAGGTCCTCTCCCGTTTTTGGTCCACCACCGGGGTGTGAAACTCGCGAAGTAAACGTTACACAAAGCTACGCCACAAAGGCCGTGCTTCGATCATCAACCACAAGACTTTGCTTTTCAATAGAAGCCTTGATCATTTGCATCTTAGCATGCCACACAGGCAAACCACTCTATGCAACTGATATCAGTCACACAGAATGAAATCCGATGTCAGATACAAAGTCCATTTACAAGTCTGTTCTGGGTCTGAACGAAACCGGAGGGACCTAGTACCCCGCATATCCATCGATCTCCAAGTACGTCTGGACGATCACCAATTGTTTCCATCTTCTTGGGTGTACATCCCAATCAAGATCATCAGTAATTATCCAAACGACGTGAAGACCTCCGGTCTTCAACCACCGTCTTCATCTTCGACTTATCGTCGTATCAATTATTCAGAATGGGATAAACTCGGTCTTTCCGAATAACTCGTGTATATTTTAAATAAGTGTTACACAAACACAACATACGCCTCATTCCAATTCATCAGTCACTAACTGTAAATTAATCAAGAGAATAATTCCCCAAATATTAACCCCGAAGGCCGAAACCAACATCAGATCAATATCCAGAAAACCATTCTGCTTAGCTAACCGACAATTAGTTTCTAAATTTCACATTCATAGGGAAAGGTTCCCATTAATTTTATCAAAGATAAATTCCTTGAATTTATTCTTTAATCTTCTTTTGAATTTCGATTCAACTAGTCGGGATTAACGAACCTTACCGAAGTAATCATTTGTTTTAATTTCTCAATCCCAACCTATTCATCCCATGAAGTAAAACTGGTAATACTTCATATCTAACACCACGGTGTTATCGGTAAATTCAATTACCATTTCATGTTTAAATCTAATTAAAGATTTAACTATCGCCTAGAGCAAAACTGGTGATACTCCTGTAACGACCCAGAAAATCTAAACCAATTTAAAATTTTTAAATTGGCTAAAATAATGGATTTTAAATATTTAAAATAAATATTTTAAATAATGGCGATGAAAACTGAGTTTGAATCGACAATTGAAAACGAATATAATTAATTATAATTATAAACAAGGCCTGAAATGGCGTGGCAGTTTCAAAAATTGAATTCAAACTTTGTCGGACTGTACCGGGTGCAAAACAATCCGGATTTTAGTGAAACCAAAAATATTTAAATCTGTTAGTGAATATCTTTCTAACGAATCCGACGAATCGAAATTTGATAGCGGGAATCAAAAGATATGTCCAGTTGAAAATTCTGAGTAGTCGCTGTGGAATTCAGGCCCTTAAAAATGGACATTTTTCAAATGACCTCGGATTTCGACGAAACCACTTTTGTTGGATCCGCAGTGTCAAGTTATTGTTAGGTTTCAAATTTCATAATTTTTCGAATCAATATGTGAGCGTGGCAAAGGAAAACGTGTTTGGCCGGTTTCAGTTGATTTCAATCGACTGGAAATTGGCCATTTTTCAAACGGTCTCAGAATTCGACGAAACTAGTTTTGTTAGGACCGTATCGTCAATATGAAGCGAGAAAATATTTTTCTGGAATTTTTCTAGTTAGTATGTGACCCCGGTAATTTGAAATGTACGTTTAAAATTCAATATAGTGATTTAAATGTAAATTCAACGGAAACTGATTGTAACGAGCAAATCAGCTTGCGATACATATCCCATTGTGTTCGGAATGGGGGTAAAACGCTATGGATGGCAGGCGGTGGGCCTCGTTTAGAGGTCGTATGTAAAAGTCAACTTTTTGCAAAATTAAATAATTAAATAATAATAAAAAATTAATTCCCTCCCTTTATCTTTCGTTCTGCCCCCCCCCCTCTTCAAAATTAAATCGCTCGGATTCAAAAAAAAAAAAAAAACCCTAAAACTATCGTCGTCCCCTCCCCTGAAGCGAACGCCACCGCCGCCCATCACCGCACCCCCCTCCCCTCGTACGTCGAACCGCCAGTGACGCATCCGCCCCCCCTGAAGCATCGCGGCGCTCGATTCGCGAGCCCCCCCTAGTTTGAGACGCTGAAGCCGCCGCCCCCCCTAGAAGCCAGCTCCGACGAAGACGACGCCTCCCCCCTTCTTCGCTGATAAGGTAAGTTATTGTTATTTTATTTTCATTTTAAATTCTGATTTTTTTAAAAAAGGAAAATTCTGATTTTGAAAAAAGAAAACTGATTTTAAACAGGTTATAAAACTGATTTTTAAAAGAAGTTAAAAACTGATTTTTAACAGATTGAAAAACTGATTTTTTTTTTTAAAAGTTAAAACTGATTTTAAACAGGTTATAAAACTGATTTTTAAGAAGTTTAAAAACTGATTTTAAACAGGTTGTAAAACTGATTTTTAAGAGGTTTAAAAACTGATTTTAAATAGGTTATAAAACTGATTTTTAAAAGAAGTTAAAACTGATTTTTAACAGATTTAAAAACTGATTTTTAATTTAAACTTTAAAAAGAAAAAGATTAGAACTTTAAAAAGAAAAAGATTAGAACTTTAAAAAGAGAACTGGGATAGAAAGATCAGATTTTTAGAATAGAAAAGATCATATTTTTAAAATAGAAAAGACGGAATTTTTATTGAGTAGAAGAAGTAAGATATGATTTTTATATTTTTAAAGTAATAAAAATATAATTTTTACATCATAGGAATAATAAAAATATGATCTTTATATATTGAATAGCGAAGTCAAAATGCAAGTTTTATATATTGAATAACATAGTAAAAATTCGATTTTTACATATGTAGAGAATACGGGCAACGAAAGCGACGAAAGGCGAGATTGGCGAAGATTTCTATAAAGGAAGAGTCGTGGTATTGGATAGCTATTGGTGAGAATTTCTCACTCTTCAATTTCTTTTGCTATATATATATATGTGTTGAAATAAAAGTGAATTGCTATATAAATATATATATATATATACGCCCCTCGTCCATAAACCATGGACGATATTTATTGGTTGAAATTGTTGTGAAAATCGATTGATAGCGAATGGTTGTTTGGGATTGTTTGTGATTGATATTGGTTGAAAAATACCCGTTTGTGGTTGAGAAATATTTGGTTGAAACCACATAGGATTAGTTTGTGGAAATGAAATAAATATATACATGCCGCCTGCGTGCGAACTAGATGCATGATCCCCATTGTCAAAAACCGCGAGGTTTTAAGGTAGAGCGAGGAGCCGTACTAGGGACGGTCCCGGATTTAACTACCCTGCCGTTATGCTGCCGAAATTTTGAGTAATATTCGTGTGTTTGAATTATTTTCATATGCTTAAACTATATTTATTCATTGAATAGAAAACATTCATGTGTTGAATTGATATTCATTCGTTGATTAGAAATTCATGTGTTGAATGGTATTCATATTTTGAAATAAATTGTTTGATAATAAAAATCACATTTTTATCTATATATAGAAACTATAGAAAACATTCATGTGTTGAATTGATATTCATTCGTTGATTAGAAATTCATGTGTTGAATGGTATTCATATTTTGAAATAAATTGTTTGATAATAAAAATCACATTTTTATCTATATATAGAAACTATAGAAAACATTCATGTGTTGAATTGATATTCATTCGTTGATTAGAAATTCATGTGTTGAATGGTATTCATATTTTGAAATAAATTGTTTGATAATAAAAATCACATTTTTATCTATATATAGAAACTATAGAAAACATTCATGTGTTGAATTGATATTCATTCGTTGATTAGAAATTCATGTGTTGAATGGTATTCATATTTTGAAATAAATTGTTTGATAATAAAAATCACATTTTTATCTATATATAGAAACTATAGAAAACATTCATGTGTTGAATTGATATTCATTCGTTGATTAGAAATTCATGTGTTGGATGGTATTCATATTTTGAAATAAATTGTTTGATAATAAAAATCACCTTTTATCGACTATATGAACTGTGTAAAATAATCTCGTTTTAAAAGAAATTGTTTTATGATAAAAATCCTATTTTTGTCACCTATATGAACTATATAGAAAAAAAAATAGTGTTTTGAAATGAATTGTTTTACAATAAAAATCACATTTTTATTGTATGCATAAATCGTTGAAATGTGAAGTGTTAAAAATAGCCACTTGTTCAAAATAAACATATATGAGTTGAAATATTCATTAATTAGCTAATGAAATGATTTGCACCTATTTATGTAACATTAGAATGAATGGTGTTTTTAAACCAAATAGAAATCAAACATGAAGTTGAATAGAAAATGATAAATGATAAGAACTGTATATATATGTACATGCATATTCATTGAACAGGTTATAGCAAAGGGGCTAGAGAAGAGGAATAAAATTTTGTGCCCGACAAATAGGTACACATTTACTGTTTTGTTTGGGTGATGATTTTATGAGCCTGTTGGCTAGCCGCTTGGCTTTTTCTTTTTCTTTTTGAGATTAGAAGGACCGGGAAAGCTATTTGCAATTTCCCGATGCTCCCGGTGCAGGGGAGGTTATGGCGAAATTTTCCAAAATTTTAAGGTGTTAGTGAAAAATTTGAAGTGAAAACGATATTGAAATCATTGAATGAACTATATTTATATAAATATATAAATATAAATAAAATTAAAACGAAACGTAGTCGTGCAGTTCATGTTTTGAAACCGTGTTTTCAAACAACTAGTACGGGGAATCCGACCATTGGATTTTCCCGAAACCTCAACCGTCGGGTTCGCCTTGGAATAATCTTTCCAACGGCACCAACCTTGTAAAAATCCAATGGTTGGATTGTCTGGAATGTTTAATTCAAATCTGAAGAAAAACAGCGCCAGAAGCGATTTTATTTATATATATATAAATATAATTATATATTTAATCGAATAACGACGCTGCAGTTCGTATTTTGAAATTGAAACTTCAAACGATTGTACCGGGAGATCCGACCGTCAGATTTTCCCGAAACTGGAATCGTTGGATTCGTTTTCAAAAGACCTTTCTAATGATGTAAATTTTGTGCAGATCCAACGGTTAGATTTTCAGATATGTGTAAATCAAATCTGAAGAAAAACAGCGCCACGGCCGCTTTATGGCCCGAAGCGTCGTTTTGAATAAATTAGCTATTTTAAAATAAATAAAAATAGTGATAAATAGTTATAAAATATCATAAGCGATATGGAATGGAAATAAACTGAATTTGCTCGATTTATGTGGCTTTTGATGGTTTAATGTGTTTGGTGTGAAAATTACATTAAAGAGCAAATTTGATGTTGTCGAATAATTTAACCATTAAAATAAATTGATTTGAAATTCTAAATATACGTGAATTATTTGAAAAGGCCGAGTTAATTCTCATTTCAAATAATCGACCGACGATTGAAAGTCGAAGATGAAGACGGTGGTCGAAGACCGGAGATCTTCACCTCGTTTGGATGGTAACCGAGGTCCTGATTGGGAGGCATCCCGAAATATGGATAATGAGTGGTGATCGTCCAGACGTACGTGGTGATCGATGGGTTTGCGAGGTATTTAGTGCCTCCGGTTTCGTTCAGACCCAGAATGGACTTGTAAATGGACTGTGTGTCTGACATAGGATTTATTCTGTGTGGCATGCTAAGATGCAGTGATCAGGGCTTCTGTTGAAAAGCAAAGTCTTGTGGTGATGATCAAAGCACCGCCTATGTGGCGTAGCTTTGTGTATAACGTGAATTCGCGAGCCTCACACCCCGGTATGAACCTAAAACGGGAGAAAGGACCTCAGGGAGGGCCTACGTTTCCTCCTAGCTAAAAGTGGCGTCAGTGGTTTTACACGCCCTGACGAGTTTGACTTATGTGGTTGTTGCTGTTGCGAGGCGCCTCGGTTAGATCGGACGATCCGGGTCCGATGGAGTCACTTGTTGGCTCGCTTACTCCCCCAAAGGGCGGCGAAACGTAGTGCTCAGGCATTTTTAATCCACTCCGTGTGGACCGGCCCTGACGATCCAAGGGTCGATGCGTTCTGATCCTGAGACTCGGGCTAGGCAGTCTTGAATTCAGTAAGGACTATCTTTTGCCTTGGTTCATGACGGAAATCCAATTCCCAAATACGACATCGTGCGGTTTTGATTGTATACCTATATATGGCGACATAATGGTATGGGGCATTAATGCCGTCTATGATTGATAGTTATGATTTGAAATTGTTTTTCAAAACATATAAACACTAGCAATAATATCAAATGCCTTTGTTTTATTCTTATCAAGCATATTTTGGCCATTATAAGGTAAAACTCTATCCTCCGGTTTGCGTTGCATTGTGTGATGGGAACTGAGTCTTATAATGGCTTCATTTTTATAAAAAGCATAGCGATGTTTAAAAGAAAGATTTGTTTTAAAGCACTGGCAATCCAATGGAGTAAACCCATTCCACGAAAGTGGCGTGGTCCTGTGATTAGCCAATTATATATGTGTTGAGTGGATTTCTCATACCAGTCCCATGACTGACTCGTAGTTTGTTTCACTTTCAAATTCGGGTGCCCCTTTTTCTACACGGGCAGCCTTGTATTTAGGTTTAGCTGGTTCTTTTTCTGGATAGCTGGAGCTGAAGATGGATTCTATCATTTATTTCTTTTTATGCTGTTCAGCTCCTATTGTACATATTTTGTTTGTTTTCCGCTGTAGACATTTATGTATAGCTGAACTGTATTTGTACTAAGTAAGATCCTGTATACTGTGTAACTCTGATGATTACTTTTATCCAGTATATTCTATTGTTCATTATCTGGTGTATTTATTTAATTCTGTTCTGCTATTATCTGTTTCTGTGTTATATTCCAAAGATAACCCTTGTTTCCATGAGAACGGGATTTCGGGTCGTCACAACGTGGTATCAGAGCTTTGGTTAAGCTTAGTTCTGGAATATAACATTTGAACGAACTCGTCAGAAATAGAACCAGTAGTGTTCTAGGACGGGTGACTCTATACGGATAGGATCAGCAATATCCTAGTATGAGTAAAGCAGAATGAAATTACGCCTCGATAGACACATTTACATTTGAAGTATGTGTTTCTGTATTTTAAACTATCTTTTCTGTGGCCTGACACTTGATCTGCTAATTGCAGAAGTACTAGAAAAATGAGTGCCAGAAACAGAAGGAATACAGAACCCGATTTAGAGGCTCTATTAAAGAAATATCGAAATCTGAACGGAGCACAGTTCTCGGGCAATGAATCTATAATTCAAACTCAAGCTTGGATGAGTTCTGTCAAAAGAAAATTTGAGCGTATCCAGCTGAGGGATGACCAGAAAAGGCTAGTAGCATCTTGGGCGCTCAAAGAAGAAGCTTTAATCTGGTGGGAAACAATCATCAAAGATAATCCAGAAGGTGATATCACCTGGGACAGATTCAAAGTGGTTTTCCTAGAAAGATTTACTCCTCCCGAAGCAACCGAGAGGTTATGTGATGAATTTTCTTATCTAATACAAGGTGACATGACCATTCCCGAATATCATAAGAAATTCAACGAACTTGCTCACTTTGCTCCCCATCTAATTCAGAATACAAAGAGGAAGAATCTTAGATTTATTCACGGGCTTCAAAGGAAATACCAGAATAAAGTATTGGGGCACGTGAAGCTTCCCTTTCCTGAAATGATTTACATGGCTTATCAGTATGAAGATCTCCATAAGAAAGGAATGTTGCGCGACGAAGAAGAAGTCTATTGTAGTGACAAAGCAGAGTCTGAAACTGATCGTCCAGAGGCCAGTACAAAGTCTGATGTCAGTAAGAAGCCCAGTGCCAAGAGAAAAGGGGCTAAATCTGAAAAAGAGCGGGCAACGACTGCCACATGCTCTAACTGCAATAAACAGGGGCATCTGACTAGGAAGTGTAAAACCTCGAAGAAACACAAAAGGGGTCTAAACCCGATAACCAGTTTCGAGAGAATAGAAAATGTTGTCAATGTCATCGGATTGGCCATCTTGAAAAGGATTGCAGGCAATTTAAGAAGTCCAAAACAGTACATATAAATGAAGTAGCAGAAGCGTCTGGGCCCTCAGCTAGCCAAGAAAGACCAGATGTTTTAGAAGGCACGCTAACTATCAAAGACATCCCAGTTAAAGTACTGTTTGACACAGGCGTGTCAAGAAGCTTCATTGCCAAAGATGCAGCTAAGAAACTGGATTTGAATTTGAAAAAGCTCAAGGAACCAATGACTGTCCAGAATCCGGTTGGGGGTTCCATTGATCTCAGTTGGGTTTGTGGAGTGCCGGTTTCTTTCTCTCATTATCGGTTTCCTACCATCGCAGTCGTCATGAATTTTAAAGAGTCTGATCTTATCTTGGGGTTAGACTGGTTGACCAAATATGAAGCTGAAGTTAAATGCGCCGACAGAGTCGTAAAGGCAAAGATTAAATCAGGCGATTATATAACCATTCCCTGTGAAGGTCAGAATGCTAATAGAAAAGACTTCTGGGCAGCTCTAAATGTTTCTCCAGCTCAAATAGAATTTATCCCTGAAGTAGCAGAGAATATTCCCGACCTCATCAAAGATATTCCTGTCATCAAGAATTATGCGGATGTGTTCGAAGAAGTTGTTCGCTTACCTCCGCAGAGAGAAATAGATTTCAAAATTGCTTTAATTCCCAATGCAAGGCCGGTAGTTCACGCTATTCGAAGAATGTCCTTGAAAGAGAAGGAGGAATTAGACAATCAAACACGACAGCTAGTATGGAAGGGTCTGATCAGACCTAGTTTCTCTGATTGGGGGGCAGCAGTGGTGTTTGTCCCAAAATCTGACGGTACTCTACGGTTATGCGTGGATTATCGTGATCTGAACAAGCAGACAATAAAGAACAAGTATCCATTGCCGCGGATTGATGATTTGTTGGATCGATTAAATGGAGCACAAGTATTTTCACGAATGGACCTAGCTACGGGTTTCCATCAACTTCGAATTGCCGAAGAGTGTGTTCCAATGACAGCGTTCAGAGGCCCCGACTTATTCTACGAGTGGTTAGTAATGCCGTTCGGCTTGTGTAACGCTCCCGCTTACTTCGTCGATCTAATGAACAGAGTGTTCAGAGGGGTTTTGAATAAATTTGTTCTGGTTTTTATTGATGATATTCTAATCTTCTCTAAATCAAAGGCCGAACATGAAAAGCATCTGGAACAGGTTCTAGAAATTCTGAGGCGGAATGTATTAAAAGCCAAGTTTTCCAAATGTATCTTCTGGCAAGATGAAGTAAAATTTCTAGGCCATGTCGTATCAAAAGAAGCAATCGCTGTGGATCCAAGTAAAATCACAGCCATTCAGAATTGGAAACAGCCTAGTACTCCCACTGAAGTCCGCAGTTTTCTCGGATTGGCTAGTTATTACCGGAAATTCGTTAAGGACTTTTCGAAGATATCTGGCCATCTAACGAAGCTTACCAAGAAGCATTCTAAGTTCAAATGGACTCCAGAAAGTGAGGAGGCTTTCGAAGAGCTAAAGTTAAGATTAACAACAGCTCTGGTGTTAACCATCATCGATGGCAACCAAGATCTAAAAGTCTGGACTGATGCGTCTAGAGAAGGCCTTGGCGCAGTATTAATGCAAAGAGGCCAAGTGATTGCTTATGCTAGCCGTCAACTGAAGCCGCACAAGAAAAACTATGTAACTCATGATCTTGAGTTATTGGCTATAGTATTCGCTTTGAAAATCTGGAGACACTATCTTCTGGGCGAGAGATTTGAACTGTTTACAGATCACCAGTCGTTAAAGTATCTGTTCACTCAGAAGGACTTAAATTTGAGGCAGCAGCGTTGGCTGGAGTTTCTTGCAGCATATGACTTTGAAATTATATATACTCCCGGGAAAGCCAATGTCGTGGCCGATGCATTAAGCCGAAAGAATGTAATGATCGCCAGCTTTATTATCACGACATCCTTGATTGACAAAATATCTATTCTTCAGAAGGAGGATAACTTTATTAAGGATATGATTAAAAGGATTCAGAAAGGCGAACCCTCGTGTTTCCAAATAGATAACGACGAGACCTTGAGGTTAAAAGGAAGGATTTGTGTTCCTGACATCCCAGAGTTAAAAAGGGAAGTGTTAGACGAGTGTCACAAGTCCAAGCTGAGTATCCATCCTGGCGTGGCCAAAATGTATAACGATCTCAAAAGAACATTCTGGTGGAAGGCTATGAAAAGAGATGTTTCAATATATGTTAGCCGATGCCCTACTTACCAGCTAGTCAAGAGTGACCAACAGAAACTGGCTGGATTATTACAACCGCTAGAAGTTCCTGGCTGGAAGTGGGAACATATTTCTATGGATTTCATCGATGGTCTGCCTAGAACCAGAAAAGGAAATGATAGTATTTGGGTGATCGTAGATCGCTTCACGAAGACCGCCCATTTCATACCTGTCAGATCAAATAGAACTGCTCAGAGTCTGGCGCAGATTTACTTCAGGGAAATAGTTAGACTACATGGAGTGCCGCTCTGTATAGTCAGTGATAGAGATACAATATTCACTAGCAAATTCTGGGAAGCATTTCAAGTCGAGCTAGGAACGAAGTTGACCTTGAGCACCGCTTATCATCCTCAGACAAACGGTCAAACTGAGAGGGTGAATCGCATTTTAGAAGATCTATTGCGGGCTTGTGTTCTAGATTTCGGTGGATCAAGGGAAGACCATCTGCATTTGGCTGAATTCTCTTATAACAATAGCTACCAGGCGAGTCTGACAATGTCGCCATTCGAAGCATTGTATGGTAGACCGTGCCGATCTCCTGCTTGTTGGGTCGAGCCAGGGAATAGACTTGTGTTGGGTCCTGATATGATCCGAGAAGCTGCCGACAAGGTCGATTTTATTAAGAAGCGATTACTCGTCGCTCAAAGCCGACAAAAGAGCTATGCCGATAGAAGAAGAAGAGATATATCCTTTGAATTTGGCGACTATGTATATTTGAAAGTATCGCCGATGAGAGGAGTTATCCGGTTCGGTAAAACAGGAAAGTTAGCGCCCAAATTCATTGGTCCGTTTCCTATTCTGGAACGGATTGGGACTCTCGCTTATAGGGTCAAACTTCCTGACTGGTTGCCTGGAGTGCATGATGTATTTTATATATCTCAACTTCGAAAGCACGTTCATGATCCAGACTTGATCGTGGAAGAAGCAGCTCAGCAGGATATTGAAATTACTCCAGAATTAGCTGTGAGGCGAGAGCCGCTAAAGATTATCGGCAAAGAAACCAAAGAGCTGAGGAACAAGAAAGTTCACTTAGTCAAGGTGCAATGGAGTGGAGATCCGCGAGATTGTACTTGGGAAACTGAGGAGAGCATTCAGAAAGCTTATCCTAGATGCCGAGTGGATATCTCTGATTGACTCCGGTGCAAGGTACATTTACCCTACTTTGCACTACCATTCAATTCTCTACTCTATTGTTATTTTCTTTTCATAGATGTGCACTTTTAATTATATAGTCTGAATGATTTTTAAAGGGTATAGGATTTGATTAGTATATTTTTGGAAGGCTAAAACAATTGGATTGGTTGTTGTGTTGGGTGATTGTAGGTTTATCAAACCACTTTTGACTTTGTTCCTTTTCGGGGACGAAAAGTTTTAAGTGGGGGAGATTGTAACGACCCAGAAAATCTGAACCAATTTAAAAGTTTTAAATTGGCTAAAATAATGGATTTTAAATATTTAAAATAAATATTTTAAATAATGGCGATGAAAACTGAGTTTGAATCGACAATTGAAAACGAATATAATTAATTATAATTATAAACAAGGCCTGAAATGGCGTGGCAGTTTCAAAAATTGAATTCAAACTTTGTCGGACTGTACCGGGTGCAAAACAATCCAGATTTTAGTGAAACCAAAAATATTTAAATCTGTTAGTGAATATCTTTCTAACGAATCCGACGAATCGAAATTTGATAGCGGGAATCAAAAGATATATCCAGTTGAAAATTCTGAGTAGTCGCTATGGAATTCAGGCCCTTAAAAATGGACATTTTGCAAATGACCTCGGATTTCGGCGAAACCACTTTTTTTGGATCCGCAGTGTCAAGTTATTGTTAGGTTTCAAATTTCATAATTTTTCGAATCAATATGTGAGCGTGGCAAAGGAAAACGTGTTTGGCCGGTTTTAGTTGATTTCAATCGACTGGAAATTGGCCATTTTTCAAACGGTCTCAGAATTCGACGAAACTAGTTTTGTTAGGACCGTATCGTCAATATGAAGCGAGAAAATATTTTTCTGGAATTTTTCTAGTTAGTATGTGACCCCGGTAATTTGAAATGTACGTTTAAAATTCAATATAGTGATTTAAATGTAAATTCAACGGAAACTGATTGTAACGAGCAAATCAGCTTGCGATACATATCCCATTGTGTTCGGAATGGGGGTAAAACGCTATGGACGGCAGGCGGTGGGCCTCGTTTAGAGGTCGTATGTAAAAGTCAACTTTTTGCAAAATTAAATAATTAAATAAAAAAAATTAATTCCCTCCCTTTATCTTTCGTTCTGCCCCCCCCCCCTCTTCAAAATTAAATCGCTCAGATTCAAAAAAAAAAAACCCTAAAACTATCGCCGTCCCCTCCCCTGAAGCGAACGCCACCGCCGCCCATCACCGCACCCCCCTCCCCTCGTACGTCGAACCGCCAGTGACGCATCCGCCCCCCCTGAAGCATCGCGACGCTCGATTCGCGAGCCCCCCCCCAGTTCGAGACGCTGAAGCCGCCGCCCCCCTAGAAGCCAGCTCCGACGAAGACGACGCCTCCCCCCTTCTTCGCTGATAAGGTAAGTTATTGTTATTTTATTTTCATTTTAAATTCTGATTTTTTTTAAAAAGGAAAATTCTGATTTTGAAAAAAGAAAACTGATTTTAAACAGGTTATAAAACTGATTTTTAAAAGAAGTTAAAAACTGATTTTTAACATATTGAAAAACTGATTTTTTTTAAAAAGTTAAAACTGATTTTAAACAGGTTATAAAACTGATTTTTAAGAAGTTTAAAAACTGATTTTAAACAGGTTGTAAAACTGATTTTTAAGAGGTTTAAAAACTGATTTTTAACAGGTTATAAAACTGATTTTTAAAAGAAGTTAAAACTGATTTTTAACAGATTTAAAAATGATTTTTAATTTAAACTTTAAAAAGGAAAAAGATTAGAACTTTAAAAAGAAAAAGATTAGAACTTTAAAAAGAAAAAGATTAGAACTTTAAAAAGAAAAGATTTGAACTGGGATAGAAAGATCAGATTTTTAGAATAGAAAAGATCATATTTTTAAAATAGAAAAGACGGAATTTTTATTGAGTAGAAGAAGTAAGATATGATTTTTATATTTTTAAAGTAATAAAAATATAATTTTTACATCATAGGAATAATAAAAATATGATCTTTATATATTGAATAGCGAAGTCAAAATGCAAGTTTTATATATTGAATAACATAGTAAAAATTCGATTTTTACATATGTAGAGAATACGGGCAACGAAAGCGACGAAAGGCGAGATTGGCGAAGATTTCTATAAAGGAAGAGTCGTGGTATTGGATAGCCATTGGTGAGAATTTCTCACTCTTCAATTTCTTTTGCTATATATATATGTGTTGAAATAAAAGTGAATTGCTATATATATATATATATATATATATATATATATATACGCCCCTCGTCCACAAACCATGGATGATATTTATTGGTTGAAATTGTTGTGAAAATTGATTGATAGCGAATGGTTGTTTGGGATTGTTTGTGATTGATATTGGTTGAAAAATACCCGTTTGTGGTTGAGAAATATTTGGTTGAAACCACATAGGATTAGTTTGTGGAAATGAAATAAATATATACATGCCGCCTGCGTGCGAACTAGATGCATGATCCCCATTGTTAAAAACCGCGAGGTTTTAAGGTAGAGCGAGGAGCCGTACTAGGGACGGTCCCGGTTTTACCTACCCTGCCGTTATATTTATTCATTGAATAGAAAACATTCATGTGTTGAATTGATATTCATTCGTTGATTAGAAATTCATGTGTTGAATGGTATTCATATTTTGAAATAAATTGTTTGATAATAAAAATCACATTTTTATCTATATATAGAAACTATAGAAAACATTCATGTGTTGAATTGATATTCATTCGTTGATTAGAAATTCATGTGTTTAATGGTATTCATATTTTGAAATAAATTGTTTGATAATAAAAATCACATTTTTATCTATATATAGAAACTATAGAAAACATTCATGTGTTGAATTGATATTCATTCGTTGATTAGAAATTCATGTGTTGAATGGTATTCATATTTTGAAATAAATTGTTTGATAATAAAAATCACATTTTTATCTATATATAGAAACTATAGAAAACATTCATGTGTTGAATTGATATTCATTCGTTGATTAGAAATTCATGTGTTGAATGGTATTCATATTTTGAAATAAATTGTTTGATAATAAAAATCACATTTTTATCTATATATAGAAACTATAGAAAACATTCATGTGTTGAATTGATATTCATTCATTGATTAGAAATTCATGTGTTGGATGGTATTCATATTTTGAAATAAATTGTTTGATAATAAAAATCACCTTTTATCGACTATATGAACTGTGTAAAATAATCTCGTTTTAAAAGAAATTGTTTTATGATAAAAATCCTATTTTTGTCACCTATATGAACTATATAGAAAAAAAATAGTGTTTTGAAATGAATTGTTTTACAATAAAAATCACATTTTTATTGTATGCATAAATCTTTGAAATGTGAAGTGTTAAAAATAGCCACTTGTTCAAAATAAACATATATGAGTTGAAATATTCATTAATTAGCTAATGAAATGATTTGCACCTATTTATGTAACATTAGAATGAATGGTGTTTTTAAACCAAATAGAAATCAAACATGAAGTTGAATAGAAAATGATAAATGATAAGAACTGTATATATATGTACATGCATATTCATTGAACAGGTTATAGCAAAGGGGCTAGAGAAGAGGAATAAAATTTTGTGCCCGACAAATAGGTACACATTTACTGTTTTGTTTGGGTGATGATTTTATGAGCCTGATGGCTAGCCGCTTGGCTTTTTCTTTTTTTTTTTTGAGATTAGAAGGACCGGGAAAGCTATTTGCAATTTCCCGATGCTCCCGGTGCAGGGGAGGTTATGGCGAAATTTTCCAAAATTTTAAGGTGTTAGTGAAAAATTTGAAGTGAAAACGATATTGAAATCATTGAATGAACTATATTTATATAAATATATAAATATAAATAAAATTAAAACGAAACGTAGTCGTGCAGTTCGTGTTTTGAAACCGTGTTTTCAAACAACTAGTACGGGGAATCCGACCATTGGATTTTCCCGAAACCTCAACCGTCGGGTTCGCCTTGGAATAATCTTTCCAACGGCACCAACCTTGTAAAAATCCAACGGTTGGATTGTCTGGAATGTTTAATTCAAATCTGAAGAAAAACAGCGCCAGAAGCGATTTTATATATATATATATATATATATATATATATATATATATATATATAAGTATAATTATATATTTAATCGAATAACGACGCTGGAGTTCGTATTTTGAAATCGAAACTTCAAACGATTGTACCGGGAGATCCGACCGTCGGATTTTCCCGAAACTGGAACCGTTGGATTCGTTTTGAAAAGACCTTTCTAACGATGTAAATTTTGTGAAGATCCAACGGTTAGATTTTCAGATATGTGTAAATCAAATCTGAAGAAAAACAGCGCCACGGCCGCTTTATGGCCCGAAGCGTCGTTTTGAATAAATTAGCTATTTTAAAATAAATAAAAATAGCGATAAATAGTTATAAAATATCATAAGCGATATGGAATGGAAATAAACTGAATTTGCTCGATTTATGTGGCTTTTGATGGTTTAATGTGTTTGGTGTGAAAATTACATTAAAGAACAAATTTGATGTTATCGAATAATTTAACCATTAAAATAAATTGATTTGAAATTCTAAATATACGTCAATTATTTGAAAAGGCCGAGTTAATTCTCATTTCAAATAATCGACCGACGATTGAAAGTCGAAGATGAAGAGGGTGGTCGAAGACCGGAGATCTTCACCTCGTTTGGATGGTAACCGAGGTCCTGATTGGGAGGCATCCCGAAATATGGATAATGAGTGGTGATCGTCCAGACGTACGTGGTGATCGATGGGTTTGCGAGGTATTTAGTGCCTCCGGTTTCGTTCAGACCCAGAACGGATTTGTAAATGGACTGTGTGTCTGACATAGGATTTATTCTGTGTGGCATGCTAAGATGCAGTGATCAGGGCTTCTGTTGAAAAGCAAAGTCTTGTGGTGCTGATCAAAGCACCGCCTATGTGGCGTAGCTTTGTGTATAACGTGAATTCGCGAGCCTCACACCCCGGTATGAACCTAAAACGGGAGAAAGGACCTCAGGGAGGGCCTACGTTTCCTCCTAGCTAAAAGTGGCGTCAGTGGTTTTACACGCCCTGACGAGTTTGACTTATGTGGTTGTTACTGTTGCGAGGCGCCTCGGTTAGATCGGACGATCCGGGTCCGATGGAGTCACTTGTTGGCTCGCTTACGCCCCAAAGGGCGGCGAAACGTAGTGCTCAGGCATTTTTAATCCACTCCATGTGGACCGGCCCTGACGATCCAAGGGTCGATGCGTTCTGATCCTGAGACTCGGGCTAGGCAGTCTCTAATTCGGTAAGGACTATCTTTTGCCTTGGTTCATGACGGAAATCCAATTCCCAAATACGACATCGTGCGGTTTTGATTGTATACCTATATATGGCGACATAGTGGTATGGGGCATTAATGCCGTCTATGATTGATAGTTATGATTTGAAATTGTTTTTCAAAACATATAAACACTAGCAATAATATCAAATGCCTTTGTTTTATTCGTATCAAGCATATTTTGGCCATTATAAGGTAAAACTCTATCCTCCGGTTTGCGTTGCATTGTGTGATGGGAACTGAGTCTTATAATGGCTTCATTTTTATAAAAAGCATAGCGATGTTTAAAAGAAAGATTTGTTTTAAAGCACTGGCAATCCAATGGAGTAAACCCGTTCCACGAAAGTGGCGTGGTCCTGTGATTAGCCAATTATATATGTGTTGAGTGGATTTCTCATACCAGTCCCATGACTGACTCGTAGTTTGTTTCACTTTCAAACTCGGGTGCCCCTTTTTCTACACGGCAGCCTTGTATTCAGGTTTAGCTGGTTCTTTTTCTGGATAGCTGGAGCTGAAGATGGATTCTATCATTTATTTCTTTTTATGCTGTTCAGCTCCTATTGTACATATTTTGTTTGTTTTCCGTTGTAGACATTTATGTATAGCTGAACTGTATTTGTACTAAGTAAGATCCTGTATATTGTGTAATTCTGATGATTACTTTTATCCAGTATATTCTATTGTTCATTATCTGGTGTATTTATTTAATTCTGTTCTGCTATTATCTGTTTCTGTGTTATATTCCAAAGATAACCCTTGTTTCCGTGAGAACGGGATTTCGGGTCGTCACAACTCCATTCTCGATCATTTCAATCTAATTAAAGATTCATTAAAACTCCACTTAGTTTTAATCTGTGACTGGGTTAAAGAATCAGTGTCATTTAAAACACGGTTCACGATAAACCCAAAATCACATCACATTTCATTCAGTCCCTAACCGTGAATTAGCAAGTGAGCAGTTCCCTAAGTATTAACCCCGAAGGCCGAAACCAACATCAGATCAATACCCCAGAAACCATTCAACTTAACTAATCTTCAGTTAGTTTCTGATTTTCTTAACTCTGTTGGGTCTAAGAACAGTATTATTGAAGATACCGTTCACGACAACCCAAAATCACATTCTATTAATTATCGGGTTAAAGAACAAGTGTTATTTAAAACACTGTTCATGATAAACCCAAAAATCAATACCAATTCAATTCCAATTAAATATTATTTAACTGGTACACTTCATTAAATCTAAATAAAAGATTTAATCTTTTTCTCAACTGGGCTTAAGAACAGTGTTAATGAAGACACCATTCACGATAAACCCTAATCACATTTTATATTAAATACAAGGCTCTGAATAGAAAATATACCGGCTTATATTCAATATCAAATTCTACGACCAACAGATATCGTATTGGAAGTAATGATATATATATATATATATATATATATATATATATATATATATCTTTCAAATTCCCATAACAATATCTGTATCATCACGAAATCCAACATCGAAATATTCCGGAGACAATTTCGATTCAAATCCATTCCAATAATTATTGGCAATTCTGGTTATTTTCAAAACCATTTCAAATCCAATTTATTTATTTAAAAATAAATAGAATTATAATTCTAGTTCAAAACTAGTTCATTTCGATAAAAATCTATTTTTATCTTTTCAAATATGGAGTTTTACATCCCAATTATTTCTAAATCATTTCTTATGATTTTACACAAATTATTACTATTTTTAATAATTTTATCAAGGCCCATACAGTCGATTTCCATCAATGGCCATCGAACTGCACTTAGAGCGACCTTTTCCAAATTTGATTTGGACATAATTCCAAATCCAACCGTTAGATTTCAAATTTCTAATATTCGTTAGAAAGCTCTTTTCGATACGAACCCAACGGTTCCGATTTCAGGAGAATCTGACGGTCGGATCTCCCGCAATGTCCGTTCGAAGTCTATTCAGGCCATTATATTATATATATAATTTATACTTCATCGATTTCCTTTTAAAACATATTTTAGAAATCGTTTTAAAATTCATTTTCAAAACGGTTTCAACTTCATATTCAATTTCAAATCAAAATTGAATATTCCAATATAAATTCGTTTTAAATTCATTTCAAATTGATTTCAAATTGATTTCAATTCAATTTCGATTTTAATTCGATTTGAATTCATTTCTTTTCAATTTCAATTCGAATTCATTTCTTTTCAATTTCAATTCGAATTCATTTCTTTTCAATTTCAATTCGAATTCATTTCTTTTCAAAATATCAGATTTTGAAATCACTTTCGATATTCATTAAAAAATGAATAAAATCGATATAAATATCGTTCACGTCAAAATGGCTTCAATCTAATCAACGCGGCTTCATATATTTTTATTTTCAAATATTCTACTTCAGATATTTCTTTTTCAAATATTTCTATTCAAATATTTCTATTTCTAATATTTCTATTCAAATATTTTATTTCAAATATTTCTATTTCAAAACTGGAATGAGGCCCAATCAATTACCATATAATGTTAATTATATGGGTTTTCTACAACGCATGTATACAATAACAATGATGAATAAGCAACCATCATCCAAAGTGCATTCTACACTGTATAAGCATCGAATATAAATATTCAACGCTTATAGCAGCCTGTCAATCAATCGATCGACATACAACTAATTATCGGGATTAGTGCACGTCAAATATCATCCCAATACCCGTGTGGGGTTTCAAACAATTAAACACAGATTTTATTTGTGTAGTTGGGCGATGTGTAAAATTTATCGACCCAATCAATATCAGTCAAATCAGTGTATATAAACAAATCGGCCGATTTGTTTATAAATATTTATTTATTCACTTTCACATTAAAAATTATATTTTTAACGATAAAATATTTTTAACTATATAAATATTTTATTTCCTTTCAACACAAGAATATTTTATTATCGATTTCACATCAACATCACAAACAAATTTTCACAACATATCAATCAAACAAACAAGCCATCCATGGTCTGTGGACGACGGGTGTCGGGTGCTACTAAGCACCGTCTGCCTCCTAGTATATATTTATAACTAGAAAAATTAAATTAAAAGGTGAGAAATTCTCACTGAATAGCTAATCCAACGCCACGCCTCTTTATGTGCAGAAAATCTTCGCCGTTTGACACTTTTGTTGCCCGAATTCACTACATATATAAAAATCACATTTTTACTTCGCTATTCAATATATAAAAATTGAATTTTTACTTTGCTATTCAATGTATAAAAATCGAATTTTTACTTTGCTATTCAATATATAAAAATCAAATTTTTTCTTTGCTATTCAATATATAAAAATCGAATTTTTTCTTTGCTATTTAATATATAAAAATCGAATTTTTACTTTGCTATTCAATATATAAAAATCGAATTTTTACTTTGCTATTCAATATATAAAAATCGAATTTTTTCTTTGCTATTCAATATATAAAAATCGAATTTTTACTATGCTATTCAATATATAAAAATCGAATTTTTTTCTATGCTATTCAATATATAAAAATCGAACTTTTTCTATGCTATTCAATATATAAAAATCGAATTTTTACTATGCTATTCAATATATAAAAATCGAATTTTTACTTCGCTACTTCTATAAAGATCTCATCTTTATTATTTCTACTATATAAAAATTACATTTTTATTCTTTCTACAATAATAAAAATTATATTTTTAATCTTCTCATCACATAAAAATTACATCTTCCTCATACAAAAATTCTAATTTTTTCTTTTCTAAAAATTCAAACTCTTCGCTTTATAGAAATTCAGATTTTTCCGTATATAACTTCAGATTTTCCTATCATGATAAAATAAAACAAAATAAAATCAAAAAGGGTAAAAAAAAAACTTACTCTATGTTGACAAAAAAGGAAAGGAGGGGCTTTGCTGGGGTTCATCGGAGGTGGTGGCCGGCGTCAGAGGGGGTGCAGCAGCTCGGTGGGGGCGACCAAGGTCCTGGCGGCGACTGATTGGAGGATGGGGCGTTAGGGCTTCGGGCTTTGGGGCTGGAGAGGGAGGCTACAGAGGCGTGGAGGGGCCAACGATGAAGGGGGGTGGTGGCGCGCCACGCTGGCGGCGGCGTGGGTGCTCTGGCGACGGAAAAAAAGGGGCTCGATCTTCGTTTTTTTCCTTTTTTATTCTTTCGTTCGATCTGATAAAGTAACGGGGGGGGGGGGGGGGGTCCTGAAGGTTATAGGAGGGAAGAGAAAAGGTTTTATTTTATTTATTTAATTAATTAATTTCAAAAAGTTGACTTTTTATTTCGACCTCGAAACGGGACCCATCGCCTGTCGTCCATAGCTAATTACCCCCATTCTGAACACAATGGGATATGTATCGTAAGCTGATTCGGTCGTTTCGATCAGTTTCCATCAAAATCAGCATATAACTTTATATATTGAATTTGAGCCGCATTTCAATTTACTGGGGTCACGTATAGTCTCTAAAAATTCCCGAAAAATATTTTCTAGCTTCGTACTAACGATACGGTCCTAACAAAACTAGTTTCGTCGAATTCTGAGACCATTTGAAAAATGGCCATTTTCCAGTCGATTAAAATCAACTAAAACTGGTCAAACACGTTTTCCTTTGCCACGCTCACATATTGATTCGAAAAATTATGAAATTTGGAATCTAGCAATAACTTTACATCACGGATCCAACAAAAGTGGTTTCGTCGAAATCTGAGGTCATTTGCAAAATTTCCATTTTTAAGGGCTTGAATTCTATAGCGACTATTCAGAATTTTCAACTGGACATATCTTTTGATTCCCGCTATGAAATTTCAATTTTTCGGATTCGTTGGAAAGATATTATCAATTAGATTCAAATAATTTTGGTTTCACTAAAATCCGGTTTACTTTACACCTGGTACATTCATTTGAAGTTTGAAATCGAATTATCGAACTACCGCGCCATTTTCAATCCCTTTTATAATTATATATAATTATTTATATTCTATCGACGATCTATATAATATATACGTTCGATTTATATTCAAAATAAATTTCTCGTCGATATTATTTAAAATAATTCATTTTAAATAATCAAAATTCGCTAAAATTGCCAAAATAAAAATTTTAAACTGGCCCAGATTTCCGGGTTATTACACATACTAGATTTGAAATCCTAATGTTTTGAGGCTATTATTCCATATGCTAGTAATGTTGTAACCAATTATCTCAAGTTAGATCATGCTAGACTTGTAATCCTTTTTATCACTTTATGCTGGTCCTTTTTGTCTATCATAGTTTTGATGTTATTCCCTTTATTTCGGGATTTGGATTTACTTGTAATATAGATCGATTCACGTTTACATACGATGGGAATATGATTTGGGTAGATTGGGCAAAACACGAATTGGTTATGAACATGAATCATGAACTTGATAATAGGCATAAATTGAAACATGAAAATTGTTATAACTTGAATCTGGATATGGACATGAAACTTGCCTTGAAACTTGTCACGAACTTGATATGAAATTTGAACATGGACATGACACTAGAATGAACTTGAAAATGGCCAACTCAAGGTTGGGTTGAGTTTGCAGTGTAATTCTGCCCGGAACCTCCCGGCAAATCCAGTTACTGCAAACAATAGGATCCAATGTGGGTAGTTGGTCATATCGCACTTGAAACCCGAGGCCAGACTGAGTTATGGTGTAAATCTGCCTGGAACCGCCCGGCATATCCAGTGACCACAACAACAGGTCTGATGTGAGAGGTTGGGGTGCATTAATGAAGTAATGCCACATGATAGGGTTAAGTCATGAACATGAAAGACAACACTTAACCAACTTGATACATGATTCATAGGGCTATGTCATGAACTTGAACGACAACACTTAGTCAAATTTGACATGACACGTAGGTGGGCTAAGTCACGAACTTGAATGACAACACTTAACCAACTTGACATGCTAGACTGATAAGGGTTAAGTCACGAATTTAAATGACAACACTTAACCTATTAGATGAAAACCCTAGTTATGCGGTCCATTTCAGCAGTAACCCACTAGATGTATCATGGTACCCTGGAATTAGGCAGGGTGGGGCACGATTACTGGGCTGATTGTAAGCGACCAGAACGACGGATGAGTTGGTGTTCCAGTGTAGGTTCAGGCGGACTATGGTCGTGCAGGTATTCTGGAGTTGAAAAAGCAGGCATTGGGCATCAGTAGTTTTACCTGTGCATGCTTGATTCGGGTCGGTGGTTGGCACCCTAAGGCTTGATACACCCTATGGTGGACCTAGCACAGGTGACTACATTCGTGATATAGCCGTTTGACATAGACATACAACGAGTTAGAACTTGTAGGGAGTCGATCGATTAGTGGATCATTCCGTTGGACCTAGTAATGGTCATTTCGTGATATTGGGCCAAGGGATCATTTCGTGGTTAATATAAGACATGGGTTTGGGATACTAGTACAATTGGTTCAGCGGACCTTGAACATGCGATGCTATACTTGATTTATTATATTATCTTAGTCTATCTTGCCCATCTTGACAGCATCCTTATGTTTACTTTTAGTTTATACATGTCTTGTTACCTTTACCTTTTTTTATGCTGAAAGTCACTAGGACTTACCAGTCTTTATGACTGACCCATTTTCTTTCGCCTCTTTTTCTTTCATCCCCCCCAAGTTCTCAGGGAGAGAACTCTAGCGCTTAGCTTGGATTTTGCTTGCTTTCGGTTCAGCTCATGTACGGTTTGATCTTGAGCTATGCTATGGTTGCATTTCTGCTACCTTTGGGGAATTAAGCTACTTTTGTTGTCTTAAATTTATGCTTCTTTATTTATGCAAAACAGAATTTGTTGTAATGGAAAATAATGACTTTGGCTATTTGGTATTTTGAATGTAAAAGGTTTTGACTCTTTTTGAAAGTAATGAAATTTATCTTTTTGTCCTTCCGCTGTTTTATCTATGTTCTGTCTTGTAATATTTCTGTGTTTGTTTACCTCGATAACGCCCCTCTAAAACTAATGCATTCCCTTTGTCAGTGACCCTAGCGGAGTTAGGGTGTTACACTTGGTATCAGAGCAGAAGGTTACCAGACTGGGCAATTTTTTTTTTAAAAAAAAAAACCTTCTGAAATTATTTTCAAAACTGTCTACAAAGAAGCATTTTTCAAGAAAAGTATTGTTTTATTTAAAGGCTATTCCCTAAAAGCCATTAGCACTATCCTTTGTTTCCTCATTTTGAATTTCTTCTTTTTCATTTCAGCATGTTTAGGAATCTTAACTTTCCAGAGGGCGTGCCAATACCTGGCTGGTTCAGGAGGTACTTAGAGGCTAGAGCCAACGATGCAGGCCCAGCAGATATTCCTCCTCCAGCTGCAGCGATTCCTCCGCCCCCTCCTCGTGCAATTGCTTTCTTAAAGATCTGTAAATATTTTAGGGCCATGGGTGGAAAGGAATTCAAGGGAACTGAATCATTCGTAGAAGCGAGGAACTGGCTCAAAGAAACGGAAGATCTGTTTGTTATCTATGAGGTGGACGATAGGCAGAAGGTACAGTTGGCAGTATGGTTGCTCAAAGACGAAGCTTCCTATTGTTGGGAAGTCACTAACGCTGAGAGGCCGGTTGAAACATAGATGGATTTCAGGATAAGATTTGAGATGAAATTCCTCTTACAAGCTGAACAAAGTCTACATCTGGAAAAGTTCTTATCTCTTAAGCAAGGAAGTATGACGGTTAAGGAGTACGTCAATCAATTCAATCAGCTGGCCCGATTTGGACTGGACTTAGTGAATACTCCTCATAAGAAGGCTCTCCGTTTTGTCAAGGGATTGAATGAGCCACTTCACAGCTTGGCTATGACCCACATACCTATGGGAGCTACTTATGAAAAGTTAGTGGACATGCCGCTCTTAAATGTAGAAGACAAGGATGGCAAGAAGGAGGTCAAGGCGAATTAGTCTCAAAACAAGAAGGTAGACTCCGAGAAAGGAGGCAAGAACAACAACAACAATAATGATAACAAGACACGTGAGAAAAGAAAATGCCACTTCTGTGGTATTGAGGGGCATATAGTCCAGGATTGTAGAAAGAAGAAGATGAAGATGGGAGCATGCTTTCACTGTGGTGATACTGGACATATCAGCAAGAACTGCCCTAAGAAGCAAGGGCAAGCCCCGTAAGCAGGACCTTCTGGGGGTATATCTTTAACTTCTTCTCCTTGATGCTTTGTTTTATCTTGCTTATCTTGTCAGTCCTATCTTGAGAACCTTAGGTAGAACCCTTTTGGATGTAAACATGTGATTAAAACATGTTATGGTTGATGTTTGCAAATGGTTGCAAGTGGTCGCAAGTGGTTACTCGTGGTTGCATAACACACATTAGGCACTAGATCGGCTCAGACACATTTTCATATTGCATATGCATGAGTGTTTATACTTGTTATGGATGAAATTGAATGTGTTACCATGTGAATGTTGCATGTGGATGAATGTTTGTGCACACATATAGTGTTTATGTGACTAGGACTATTTGCATACATGTTGGATTCATGGCACTAAACATATTTTGCATTAAGAAGATCAATCAGGCCTGATCATTTGCATTAGATAAGGAACATATACACACACTTCCTGCATATGTTCATATAGCATTAGATATCTTTTAAGGACAATGGTTGCTTGTGGATGATGGTTAAATGGATGATAGGATGCATTCTTCTTAACTTGAAGATTTCAGGGATGAAATGCCTTAAGGTGGGGATAATGTAATAACCCGAATTTTAATAACATGTTAAAACCATAAATCAAGGCAGAATTAAATTTTAAAATAAGAATCAGGGGAAACGGGTTGTGCCATTGCGTTCGTCTCGAAATTCTGCTTGGAAACGTTCCGAGTTTTCGAGAATCGGAGTCAGTATGAGGGAGATATGACCCTCCGAAGTTTCAGGAAATTTCAGAATAAAAAACAGCTCGAAATTTCGAATTCAAAATTCGAATTCAAACTCCAGCGCAGACTGGGCGGGAATTTTCCCGCCCAGGATTAGGTAGACCTAGGGGTCGACACTATGGTCGACCTCCCAGGGACCAGGTCGACCCTATGGTCGACATAGAAGTCGACCTGGCGCTGAAGCCCAGTTTTGAGCCTGGGTTCATTTTGATGTATCTGGCCTCGTTTTCTATCTAGATTCGTCCGCCTAATCCTTTATAAACAGCCTCCTAGCCTCATTCTCTTTGCACCATTCTTCTCTAACCTTATGCTGCAGAAATTCTTGATGGACATGGCTTCTTCTTCTTACTCTAAATTAAATTAAGATAAATAAAAATAAAACACGAAGACTATTTCTTAAAGACTATGGCTAGGAATTGCATATTGGGGATTTGCTTCTACAATCAAATCAAAATTCAATGATTCAACTATTCGATGACTAGTTTATAGATTCAACTTCTGCATCTCAATTTCTTAGACCACGATCTATAAGTCCAAGTTACTTTTAGATAAAAAAACTATAAACTTAATATGGACATGTTATAAATTGGAATTGGATCTATGTATGATAATTGATTCATATCTATTCTTGTTCATCTTGGATCTTGACTTTTGGGAATATTGCTATGAGATTAATTTGGGCCTATTCATGTTATAAATTGGAATTGGATCAATGTATGATAATTGATTCATATCTATTCTTATTCATCTTGGATCTTGACATTCGGGAATATTGCTATGAGATTAATTTGGGCCTATTCATGTTGTAAATCGAATCCTTTCATGTCCACAATATTATCATGCCTGTGATGTTGAATCAGTTATTATTCACAAGTTTGGGACTATCACCTTATGTCAACTTTTATCATGACTATCACCTTATCATACTACATTTGAAATCCTAATGTTTTGAGGCTATTATTCGATATGCCAGTGATGTTGTAACCAGTTATCTCAAGTTAGATCATACTAGACTTGTAATCCCTTTTATCACTTTATGCTCGTCCTTTTTGTCTATCATAGTTTTGATGTTATTCCCTTTATTTTGGGATTTGGATTTACTTGTAATATAGATCGATTCATGTTTACATACGATGGGAATACGATTTGGGTAGATTAGGCAAAACATGAATTGGTTATGAACATGAATCATGAACTTGATAATAGGCATAAATTGAAACATGAACATTTTTATAACTTGAATCTGGATATGGACACGAAACTTGTCACGAACTTGATATGAAATTTGAACATGCACATAACACTAGAATGAACTTGAAAATGGCCAACTCGAGGTTGGGTTGAGTTTGCAGTGCAATT